>OW388302.1:6072652-7272652 GCA_936450465.1 Gibbula magus
GCCTTTATAGAAGCGTAGTTTAAAAGACATTCCTAAAATAGATATTTGGAAATAAAGATCATAAAAAACAACATTTTCCGGTTGTCATAACCGCAGTATTTCAAAATTCGACCCGACCTAAAAGGCGGCCATGAACCTTTTAAATCTAAAAGGAAGGCATGTGAGGCCTATATAGCATAATTATAGCTAGCTGCAGTTGCTTCGCCAAAATAGGCTCTATGACACCCTGACGTCGCCTTAAACACGATGATACTGGGGGAAGAGGTTATATAGGTACAGTTCTGCAGCTAAATTATAGCTTTTCATGGAAGAAAGGAAGTAACATTTTAAACAGAGGCAAAATGACTTTTGGATAAAGAAGATCACATGTAAAACTAGGAATGCCACAGGTCGATACTTAGGTCTTCAAGACTCCTGCTTGACCTTGAACCACATGTTTGATTTAAATCCCATTAATTAATCAGCTTTTCTTCTTTAAAATGATGCAGGCTCCTATTAAGCATATCTCTATCTTCAGTAGTTTTTTTTTTAAAAATCTCCAAAAAAACACCCCTCGGAAAAATTGAAACCTACTTAATTATAAATAGACCCCAACATTATATTCTTCCTTATTATGACAAAATGGTTAATATTTTCAAGACAAGGTGTAACATAGAAAATATTGTGCTTTAATTTCCTTTAAAGTAGATGGAGGCTAATCATTATTTAGATTGCATACATAATAAATGCGTTGTGTTCTTCTGAATATTCAAGAAAATACTAAAAAAAATCGTGTTTTTGGACCCCTATACGACATTTGCGATGTTTGCAGCTTAACTATCAACTTTTTGATAAAAGCGTTTAACATATAAGTAGTTGTTCTTAGAATTATGTATACATAGGAAGATGGCAATAAAGTTTCGATTGCATTAGTGAAGGAGCTGTGAGCCTTTGAATTTGGATGAAAATGACGATTTTCGAGAAATGACAATTTTCTATGTCCAGTCACACCTAAACAATGGGAGATACATGTTTGAAATTTATTGTTCTCAATAAATTACATTTCTACTTTAAAAGGACCTTTTAAATATAATGGTATATTCTGTGGTTTACGATCGAAAATGCTTCAAAGAAAATACCCATCGAAACATCTCGAAATAATTTGTTTTTACTTGTTTGGGATTGTGTTCAAATTGTGCCGAAACTATCAACTTTTATATGATAATGATATGTTATAGAATTTTTAAATTATACACCAAGAACTTAATCATGCACCACCTCATATTTTCAGATTTGTGTGACTATGCCCAACCACTGTGAAAATCTTGTGAAATAAAAAAAAAAAATGCTGTTATTTTATGAAAGTGCATCATCTTAGCTAAACAAAAAGACAACATAGAATACAATGTGTAACATGTATCTCATTATATTGCCAGATGAACATGAACAGTGGTTTTACTTGAAAAATCACTCCTGTACAACTATTGCTCTGTGAACTCAAAAACGGTGAAAATGTTTGTTAAGCAGTTGGACAATGTTCTTTGTTGTCTTAAGGAAACAAACGACCATCACGTTATCAATAACGGGTGTATCCGCTACGTGCCCGGATGATTGCTTCAACCATCCACCACACGCTTGTGGTGAGTCTATTGATTCGCTGCAGAGGTAACAGCTGCCACTCATGATGTATAGTTGCTTCTAAACCGACTAAATCATGTACTGGTGGGTCCATGGCTTGCACTCGGCGTCCAATCATATCCCAAATGTGTTCCAGTGGATTGATATCCGGGCTCATGGCAGACCATCGAAGTTTAGATACTGCATTGTTCTTTAGAAAATTAACCACAGGTCGAGAACGTTGAGGCCGAGCGTTATCATTCATGAATACAGGACAAGTGGCCAATGTATCACAAGAACAGGCTGCAGAATTTCCCGGATGCAACAATCGCCATTGAGATTACCTCTCACAGTCACCAAATTGAGCTTACAACCGTGAGAGATGCATCCCCAGACCATTACAGATCCACCAACGAATGGGACTGATGCTTGGATGTTCTTTGGTGCATATGCTGTAGTTTGACGATATTTCTGGACAAGACGGCTTATCACAGTGTGGTGAATGTCCAACTGTCGTCCAAAAGCTCTACAAGACATTCTGGTGGAACTCATTCCAATAATTTGCCACCTTTTTGCTTCAGTGAGTCTCCTTCGAGCCATGTTCAGAGGTAATGACACAATCATTTGAAACTTTCCAAGATTTATACTGATTAAAAGAACGATTTAAAACTGCAATTTAAGAAAATTCGTGGGTGTTGTGCTTCACATGCATTGTGGGGTGTGTTTGTGCGATTGACCTCACTGTTGAGAGGAAATGCAGTTCCATACCAATCACCATCTAACAATGCATATCCGTTATATCCGTATATTTGTATCACTAAAAATATTAGGTGGTGCTTAATTAAGTTCTTTGTGTATAGCTATGAGCAGTCATTCAGGTTCAAATGGAGCTATAACACATAGCTGTACGTATTGCCGTTACACATGAGAAGATATCTGAAGACGCGCACCCTCAAAACCGCGTAAGTTCACAAAATGTTCATTTTTTTGGCGAAATAGCAAAAATCTTTTATAACTGCCGAAAAACGCTATATGCCTACACGATTGGGAATGTTGTTGCCCATACTGTGGTAAAAGTTTTACTAAACTATCTTAATACGTTTTCGAGCTATTGAGGTTTAAAGTTTCAACTTCTAGGGGAGATAACACAGGAAATAAGTAAAAAAAAAGAAATCGGTTCAGCAGTTACTTCAGAATCGAGCGCAGAAAAAAATCGTACAAATAATAATCAGAAAATTTCAGTTTTTTTCGAAATGTCAAACAAATCTTTTGTTACGGCCGAAAATCGCTATAGGGTTAATGGAGAATTAATGGTTGCCACATTTTGGTGAGAGTTTTGTGAAAATATTTATATTAGTTTTCGAGCTATTGCGGTTTTACTTCAAGGGGAGATAACTCGAGAACCAAGTCGAAATTCAAATTTTGGGCCGAGTTATGATCTAAGTTGGGTCACAGGCTACCATCCCCGAACTTTTCAGAAAAATCGCTTCAGCCGTTAGTTCAGAACTCGTGCCACAAAATCGGTCAAAAAAGGCCATAGTAATTTCAATAGTTAGTCTTGAAGACCCAACTAAAATCTGCTCAACCAATTTTCACTTAATTTGCATATTCATCCTCAATCGCCAACATTTATTACTTGTTTTCAATGAAAATCGGGCAACAGCTATATACTTGAACCTACATGTGCCGAAGTCGAAACCACACGTACGCCCCCGCGTCTGTTGCAGATAGACGTATACGTTTTCAAAATTACGTTTTATTAATTACCACGCACCAACCACGGTGCATTGTCCGGTTTTCGATCAGAAATCACTATTTTCACCTATATCATCATATACTGAAGCGACTAGCATTAAAACGGTAATCTCCCCAAACAGCCCGTTGGCCTTACCTCTCTACAAATATCACCATTTTAACGTTTGACTCCAACAACACACTGAATGTCCCTGTAATGCTCAACCCCTCTGGGTCCAACACTGGGTAACTATAGTCTTGTCTAGCATTTAAAGGGGCAGTAGCACGTTTTTCGCTCAAATAAGTCGATGCAATGTATTTGAAAAATAATGTCACCAATAGTAAAACACCCTTCTCTCTTTAGAAAATCAAGTTAAAAAATGAGTGTACATTGTTCGGTAAAGCCATGGGAATCACATTTGTCATTCGAAATAATAAAAGGTCACATTAAAATGGCCACCATTAATTTTTTCCTTTACACTCAACGCCGTTATTACCACATTGTATAATAAGATGTTTTACCCTCTAAAGTAAATATATATTACATATTACACACTATCGAAATATGAAAAATGGTTTATTAAGGGGAAGAAAATAGAAGTAACTTCTTATTATAAATTATAAGGTATTGTCTTTTCATGTAGGAACATGTTTACTAATGCGTGTGAGACTTTATCCCAACAGGCTGAAATGGCATTATTTCCAATCAAACGTTTTATAAATTTAAAAAAAAAATAGCCCGTTGAAGCTGCTTTCAGAATATTTGATGGACAAATTAAGGCTATATTGTTATATGGCGCTGAATTATTGGGTTGGGAATCCCGAAAACCTATTGAAAAGTTGCACACAAACTTGTGTAAAACTGTTCTCCAGGTTGGTTCTAGATCCCCAAACAAAGCTATCCTAGCCGAGTGCGGGCGATATCCGTTATGTCTGTACGCCAATATCAGACTACTTGCATTTTGGATACGACTTCTCCATCAACCACAATATAGATACACCAAAAAATGCTATGAAATGTTATACAGATTTGACGAATCGGGGGATGAGAATTGGGTTTCGAAAGTAAGGAAACTGCTTTGCAAATACGGCTTTAATTATATATGTATGGACGAATCAGACCATTGTAAATAAAAACATTTTCCTGGAAAATTTTAAGCAACGATGTAAAGATGTATACTTCCAAGAATGGAACCATGAAATGTCCATATCAAGCTCTCTTAAATTGTATTCTTTGATAAAACATAACTACTTTCCTGAACAATATTTATCCATCAATAATACAGGATTACGGAGATGCCTGACAAAATTATTACGCTCTACTATACATGGTTTCAGGATGAATGCTTATAGATATTATAAAAAAACCCAGACACTTCTTGTTCATACTGTAAAGCACAGCTTGAAGATGAACTACATGTCATCCTGGTATGTCCAGCATATACAAATTTGCGAATTAAATATCTTCCATCATATTGCCATCACTATCTATAATGTATTTACAAACTGGTTTAATTTAACTATGATTGAATATGATAACCTATTCAAACTTCGTATTTTCTTAGATAAGGCATTTAAACTAAGAACCAAAATGAATTCATTGTATTAAACTTAAACGTATACTGTCTGTGGCGCAGCAACGTTCTTGTTATATTTTACACATATTGTATTGTTGGCCTCATGGCCATTTATACGGAATAAATGATTGATTTATTGATACATTACATAAACTATCATTATTAATTGGAAATTTGAAAACATAAAATTTGCCAAAAACGTGCTACAGCCTTTAATGATAAAACTGATAGAACCCAAATCACGTGTCCCTTGCAGCAGAAAATAGATCTAGAGATTATAATAGTCAAAGGCATCCCGCCCTAGCAGGGTGTAGTTTTTGTTATCTTCAAGGCTGTTGATTAAGGTTACAGATGGAGCAGGATCAACAGTGGTTAGCGCGTTCGGCTGCGGATCAAGAAGTCCGGGGTTCGAATCCCGCCAGGAGCACGGCAATTTTGTCTGCAGTAGAGAACTGTTCTACACGAAGTAAGGTTTGGGTGCAATGCTACACTGAATTTGAGCGTAATACCACCCATGATTCGCTAGTTCCAGCCGTTTCACCGCAATGCATAGCCACATGGCGTTGCGGGCTTTCTCCCTGTCGTAATACTAGCAGCCGCGATATAAGTGAAATACTCTTGAAAGCGGCGTTAAACTGACCTCACCTCACCTCTCCTCTCCTCTCCTCTCCTCTCCTCTCCTCTCCTCTCCTCTCCTCTCCTCACCTCACCTCTCCTCTCCTCTCCTCTCCTTACCCCTCCTCACCTCACCTCACCTCTCCCCTCCCCTCCCCTCCCCTCCCAACCCCACACCAAACCTCCTCTCCTCTCCTCTCCTCTCCTCTCCTCGACTCGACTCGACTCGACTCGCCTCTCTCCTCTCCTCTCCTCTCCTCTCCTCTCCTCTCCTCACCTCTCCTCTCCTCGCCTCGCCTCGCCTCGCCTCGCCTCTCCTCTCCTCTCCTCTCCTCTCCTCTCCTCTCCTCTCCTCTCCTCTCCTCTCCTCTCCTCTCCTCTCCTCTCCTCTCTCAACTCAACTCAACTCAACTCAACTCAACTCTCCTAATACTAATGAAGGGAAAACTTGGCTACAGCATTACAGCAACTTGTTTATTAGTTTTATTACATGTTATGTGTTACTATGTGAATACTCTATCAGTGTATGTCTTTAGTTATCAACAAGTTGCAAAATTGGGTACAATATAGCGTGTTTTCATTTTACGTAACGCAAAATATCCAAGATGGCGACAGAACCATACCTCGTTTTCTCGTGAAAGTGAACTTTGATATATTTTACGGTTGCTTCAGTTACTCTTTGGTTAGTTTCGGTGAACAAGGCTTTATTTTTGCACCTTTACAGTCATGATTATAATAAACGTGTCCCATATGCAGATGGTTAGATGATTTATCGTCATGAAGGCCGGACGCGAAGGGTTCTGATAATGTTGAAGCGAATATTAACCAACGTATGTCATTTGGAAGTCTTTCAAGTTACCACTGTCCCACATTGCCACAGAAACCCCCAAATTATCAATTTGTTCATGAAATAGTGAAGAATGTTCTCTCAAAACATCTTGATAAATTTATTCCGACACCAGCAATAACAGAGAGGGTTTTAGTTTAAATGTTATATACTAGTATGTCCTCTTGTCAAATGACTTTTCGAAACAATTTAGCTAATAAACATTCAATTTAATTGAAAAAAATTTGTTTTGATCAAAAACCCACTTTAATAATTATTATGTCAATAATGGAATACTTTAAGTATTAGAAGAAAGCAAATGTCTAGCCATTTGGACTAGTTAATTTCCTAACATGCTGCCATCTCGTTTGCCAAATGAGTCTACAGATATGTATAATCGTCAAATTTCAAACTAGTCTCTAAGACAACCAGCGTAACATTACTAGCCAAACATATTTTTCACTATAATGGTCAAATTATTTTGGAAATTTGTCTATAACAGCATATTGGATTTTTTTGAGTTAAGGTTTCATTCCCCGCTATTGAATCGTTCCAGAATTGCCTATGGCGGTTAATGACCTGGATCCAAAATATAACAATCTTTTGTTCATACATATTTGTTCAAACCATATATATTTATAGGCTTTTCCTTGACAATTTGTAAAACTCAATTTTCGTCAACCAACTCATTAACATTTTTACATAAATTTTGGGGTCATAGTAGTCACTTTATCATTCCTCTAAAGACTGGTTGATCAACTTGACCTTGAATGATAACAGGTGAGTGGTATATATATAAAGGATATAACACTCTCCCTAGGTTTTGGTTGAAAATGTAAACATGAGGGAGAGGGAGAACCCGCGGACCGAAGGCCCAAGGATTCTCCCGACCCCGAAGGAAAAGGCGACACATTTATCAAAATCGGTTATTATCCCCCGCCACGAAGTGGAAGGGGGATATAGGTTTGGGCTCCGTCCGTCCGTCCGTCCGTCCGTCCGAGATAAAGGGGATAGCTTTTCTAACCGATAACCGAATTTGGTGTGTGGCCTGATGGCATAAATACCTTGATTGAGTTCGAAAATGGGAAGCGTGCAATTATTTTTTCCGGAGTTATTGACCTTGTTCCGTATTTTTGGACTCTGTTCATGGTATCTTCAAAGTGGACAGCTTTTCTCAGAAACTATTTAAGAAAGGATAACCAACTTTGATGTGTTACCTGAGGGCATAAATACCTTGATGGGGTACAAAAATAAGAAGCGTGTGATTATATTTTCTGGAGTTATTGCCCTTGTTCCGTATTTCTGGACTTTGTTCATGGTATCTTCAAAGGGGACAGCTTTTCTCAGAAACTGTTTAAGATAGGATAACCAAATTTGGTGTGTGGTCTGAAGGCATAAATACATTGATGGAGTTCGAAAATGGAAAGTGTGCAATTTTTTTTTCCGGAGTTATTGCCCTTGTTCCATATTTTTGGACTTTGTTCATGGTATCTTCAAATGGGACAGCTTTTCTCAGAAACTATTTACGATAGGTTAACCAAATTTTGGTGTGTGGTCTTAAGGCATAAATACCTTGATGGAGTTCGAAAATGAGAAGCGTGCAATTTTTTTCCCCGGAGTTATTGTCCTTGTTCCGTATTTCTGGACTCTGTTCATGGTATCTTCAAAGGGGACAGCTTTTCTCAGAAACTATTTAAGATAGGATAACCAAATTTGGTGTATGAACTGAGGGCATAAATACCTAGATGGGGTACAAAAATAAGAAGCGTGTGATTATATTTTCTGGAGTTATTGCCCTTGTTCCGTTTTTTCGACCATGTTCCAGGTATCTTCAAAGGGAATAGCTTTTCCCAGAAACTGTTTAAAATCAGATCAGTTGTCTGGCTTGAGGGTATCAATACTTTGATGGAATGAAAATGAGAATTGCACAATTATTTCTTCTCAAATTATTGCCCTTGTTCCGATTTTTATGTCTGGCGGGGGATGTTGATGACTATGTCTTCTTGTTTATTATGAAACATGTTTCCTATGAAATGACATAGCCATGCCGTGAACAAAAAAAGGTATCGCGCAAACGAAGCGGGGGACTGTTCGACTTTCGCGAAAAGCTCGATAATTTCATGCTCGACAAAGAGCATGTCTCCCTTACTGTCGTTATATTGAGGTTAAGGAAACGTGACTACAGATAGAGTTGTTAAACATTTCATTTTCAGGTTCTTTGTGGCTCCTTAGTAGATCGTCCAGTTTAAGGAGCGAAGGGATGCACGTTCGAATCTCATCATGTCAAGTGTGTAATTTTAATTTAGAATCATTTTCGATTTGTTCTGTGACTGAAATTAAAATACTTCAAATGAGGTTATTACGGAATTTACAATTTACGTCAAAGTCTACTTTCAGGGCCAGGGATATTCCATAGAATGCCCAAGGGAGTTCTGTATGGCCTTGAAAGGATGTTTACCTGAGAAAAGAATTACCTCCAAAATGACACAAATACACGGTGTACAATCCCATACAGTGCAAACCGGATATAGTTCGCTGTACGCTCGTTCATTGGTTCATAGCTATGTTGACACGGACTGCTTTTTCTCGTTTTCTATTTGTGTAAAGATATAATTCACGCACACAAATTTGCAAAATACTTCTTCTTATACTTATACACAAGAATTCACTGCGATATTCAATCATGACCCTCTGAAATCTTTCTCATATCCAAAACGCATAGCCGATCTTGCTCCTCCGCTAAGCGCGCCACATATATAATGTCGAAATGCTCTCATCGTATGTACTTTGTGGATACAACCTGATTATATATATGAAATATATGATCATTAAACTTACAGATGGTCTTTAACATAGTTAATATAGAGCATTATTTTTTTGACACGAGGGCAAAACGTCACCCACCTATGTGCCATTACAAATTACAATACAGTTTGATAGCCGCCAATACAGTTGGTTGATAGTACTTCCAACAGAAATCACTGTATGGTTTATAGTTCCTGTATGTAAGTGCATGGTTGCTTTTTCTTTTATAAATAGACACTCTTACTTAAATATTTTGGGTTATTTTGTTACAGGTGCATCCATTGTTTCATATTTTTTTTTATTTAGTTACGAGTTTCCAATTAAAATGGAGAAAAATCATTATACATGTGCAGTAACCGAAACTATCTGTTGCAAATAAGTTTCCAAAATTATGTTTGACTGTTAGATACGCCTCAGTCGCGGTGCATTGTCCATCTTTCGATCAGAAATCACTACTTTTACAATTATATCGTCACAATACTGAGTCGACCAACATAAAAATGTTAATTTTCGGCAACAATCAGTACTTCTCGATGAAATAACGTCATTATTAACGTTTGGTTTGTGTGACCTTGAATTAAATTCCGTCTGCTGCTAGTGTGACTTTTAAACAGGGAATGAGAAAGTCTCTTTCACACTGTGATTTCAAAATCACCATTGACCATTGGCCTTCTAGAACAGAGGTTAGGATCTGAAGGGAGTAACCTCTGTTGGTAGAGAATGACGAATCAGAGATTTCCCCGACAATTGTGATCTCTTTGTGAGAGCTTAGATCGGGGTGCCATGACAGAACTGATGCTTCCAGATGTTTTACATAACTTAAAACAAGTTGGGCAGGATATATTTCTGAAATGTTCAATACTGGTCATTTTCAATGCTTTCCCATTAGACATTATTGCTTACATGCTGTTTTCCAAAGTCGTACATTGGTTTTCGCTCCACAATTGCTAACACCGTCCAGATGACATACAGTGATGTTACCAAACTTTTTGGAGAGTTGATGTTGATGTAATAATAACTGCAGCAGTATCAGAAGGAAACTTCCAAAGGTGAATGTACATGTACGTTCCAACTGATTCTCAAATAGATTTTCTAAATTCTTTGAATTCAGTTATATATAAGAATAATGAAAGAGTTGCGAGGAATTATACGGTTTATCTGCCCCGTGTTAATTACTTTGATGAAAACCGAGCTTTAGCGTGGAGTTTGACATAATAATTCTAGAGGGAAATTAAAATAATTCGTAATTTCGAGAACCGAGTTGGTTATTATTTTTCTTAGCCAAGATCATTTAATGCCTAAAAATCGAAAAACTAGACTCAAGTTCACGACCTTATAAATTAGACCGTAAAACACAAATCGTACTCCTACCCCATTCATAAAATTATCACACCTTCAAGATGCGGGCATCTAAATAGTTAATAAAGACACCTTTTAAACAAAATCAGATTTCATGACGTTATTGAATTACGGGCTACATTGCATACAGAGATTCACTTCGCTTCGGCTATGAACCAGTACAGTGATGCTGCATTGTTGCTGCTAACATCTTTGATATCTTCATATCTAGGAAACTTTGAAACTTGAAATTCTACACATACATGGTACAATCTATTAGGAATTCAATATTTAGATACATTTTGAGCAGCATGATTGTATACGTGAATAAAATCGAAAACGCACGAGCTTTTACAAATTTGGCTCGATGCGTTCATAACGAAAATAATGTGTTTTCGTCAACCATACAACTATTTCTCAAGAACTTATTCACTGTACTTGTATGCATGTCACAAATTATTAACCGGAGCCTATTTGCATACGTTGTAAAGCTGTATAATGACTTAAAATTACTTATTTGATCCAACGAACAACAAACACTTGACAGAGCTATGAACCACTGAACGAGCGTACAGCGAACTATATCCGGTTCGCACTGTATGGGGTTGTACACCGTGAAATACGACACCTTTGGTATATATATTGTTAGGAGGGTGATAAATGTTTATACCTAGCCCCAAAATTGGGTGTCGCGAATAGGCCCACAGACTGCAATGTACGTCGCATGGAACAAACCGAGGTCATCTTTAATCAAACGATCTGTAGATTTTATGAAAAAGTAAACATAATGTCAAGGTTATTCACCAAAATTGGAGTTCTTGGTCCTACACTTGTTGTAATATATTCATATATTCAACGACTTCATTCGACCTATCAGTCGACAGTTGTGTAGCAGCGATCTCGAGGAGGGGGAGGGGGGGGGGGGGGGGGGGGGGGGGGGGGGGGGGGGGGGGGGGATATACTTCATACTCAAACACACATAGGTACGTTGGGTAAATACTTGTGGTATGCGTTAAACTCAAATATCCACTTGCTCTATCATAATTTTCAAAAAATAAAGATCCTATCTTCACTTCTTACAAAGTATATAGAGTATGTTGTGTTAATTGTCATTGTCTATTTAGATACGTCAGACACAAGTTGTATCTTACATGTAAACGTTACGCACACCATCAGAATTTTCCATAAGTGAAAATTCTGTGTTCACTTCTCTCACAAAGTCTTTTGCAATGTCTTTCAGATTGAGACCAAATTAATTAAATTAATGTTTCAGTTTTCAAAACAACACTTCGATCGTGTCACCGTGAACCATGACCTCTGCTGTTGTGTGACATATGACCTCTGACCCTTGAACTCGTCTGTCGGAGCATTGACCCACTTTCGTTATTATGGTTACATATTTTTCAACATTTTAGTTTGCTTATTTAAGTTGTAAACATTCGGTAAGAGAAGATTGCTTGTTATATTCCGTCATGGTCAACCTCGGGATTTGCTAGCCTCTTGTATGTAACCTTCGGCTAGTTGGGTAAAACGTAAAACAGGTCTGAAGAACCCCGATGTTAACTTCAACGGAATGTAACAAGTTGTATCTGTTGAGTAGTGCGGTTCTTCAATGTACATTTGTTAGAACAAAGAAACCGTGTAAGTTATGTCTGCTTCAAGAATGTTATTGTACATCCGGGTACTACCTCTTCATGGGACTATAGAGGTGTATGAATAATAAATAGACCGATTCACTGCCGGTGTCGGAGGAGCGATAAAATAGTGCCTAGTACAATCGCACACACCGTGTCAGTAGTGGGAGTGATGTTACTATGGATACTGTAGAGATGAGCCATTGTGAAGTTTTCACTCTACGTGATAATGTTGATGTACATTTGTGTTTAATATTCATGTACACTTGGGTGTGTCAGGAATGTCGCAAATGCATGTTTTGTTTGTCCTGTCAAATCAATATTTAGGCTTTACTGGCGATTGTCGAGGCCCCCTAGCCGTGTGGTATATTGTTGGTATGGTCAGTGCTGGCGATAGTTGCCTTACTCTGAGGGTGTGGGTTCGAATGCCGCAAGGGACTCGGCTCGAACAAATACAAGAATTCATACTTTTGAAGGTAGTGTTATTCCAAATACAACCATGTTATAGACGTCCCTTGATGAAAATATCACCAACAGTGGAAACTATATCTGCGATGAAGACCTTTTGCAAACCGTCTATTTAAAAAATTAAGCAATCGTCCTTTGTTGTGATTGGACCTCGGAGTCGATGAGCATACACATAAAAATACTCGACACTGAGATAGGTACTAAACACAGGACAAGTGGTATATTACAAACACGAGAGAACTATCGACCACGAGGGGTAGCAAGCTGATATTGTGTACAGACCTTCGCCCACTTATGACAATCATGTATTCGTTTTATCCACTGGACCATGGACCAACGCGTTGTTCCTTTCCCGTGATATCACACTGATTTAATAAAGACTGTTGTCTTGGTAAACTTCGCTACGGCCTAACACCATATTGTTTATTAGTTCTGTGGTATGTTATCTGTTACTATGTGAATACTCTTATCGGTGTATATTTTTTATTTTCAAAAAATTGGTTAAATATACTAGCATGTATTCATTTCACGTAATGTCAAGAAATCAAGATGGTGGATGCTGCCGATAGATCGGTGATAGAACTTTCCCTTTAAAGTTGCAGTATTTTTTCATACATCAAACTCCACCCTCAAACTTCCTACAACCCATTATCTCCCCACAGAGGTTACTCCACTCAGTTTTTTCACCCTAACCTCAGTTGCATGTCGTTCACTTCCTGATTGGTTGCATCAAAAGTTTGTAGAACAATCTGCGACGTTGGTTCAAACGGTCTGTTCCAATAACTGTCGAAATGACCAGGCTCGCTTCATCTGTACGATGCGCACATTTACATGACATAAGTCGGTCACATATGTATTGGATAAAAATAAGGACGTTGCCAGTGTTGATAACTTCCACCGCCAGGGGAGTTTCCGAGTATCGTGAAATATGCTCCATATATGCAACAGGGGTTATGGTGGAAGAACTGAGTGCAGTAACCTCGGTGAAAGAGAATGCCCGCCACCAAAATGGAGGCTTTTAAAAAAAAGTGGATGTTATTTTCGTGACATATTTTAATTTTAATATACAATCATATAATGTAGAAACATAAATCGAGGTGAGGTAAGGTGAGTTGGGGTTTAACGCCTCTTCTAAGATTATTTCACTTATATCACGGCTGCTAGTATAATGGCAGTGAGAAAGCCCGCAACGCCATGTAGCTATGCATTGCCGTGAAACCTGCGAGAATCGGCTGGAACTAGCGAACCATGGGTGGTACTACGCTGAAATTCAGTGTAGCATTGCACCCAAACCTTACTGCGTGTAGAACAGTTCTGTTATACAGACAAAGTTGCCGTGTCTGGCGAACCCCGGACCTCTTGATCCGAAGCCGAACGCGCTAACCTCTGCGTTATCCCGCCTCTAATAAATCGAGACGGTACAAATATATTATATATATAAACATCGCAAAATATTACAAGATGACTGTTAATGAGTAACTGTATCTTATAAGGGATGCCTTTTTAAAACACATTTTGATAAACACCACAACACTTTCTATAGCATCTTTATTATCGTGATCAAATATATTTATTACAAAATGGCTGTAATGAGTAACTGTTTCTTATTGAATTGATTGAAAACATATTTTATTCATTTAAGAAATGAATTGGGCACAAGTTGTGAAACTTATAGAAGCCCTCTCCAGGTAATCAACAACTATTTTACAAGGCTAGAATACATAACAAGAAAGTAAGAAATCTACAAGTGACGAAGTGGGTAAACATGTAATATACATTATTAAGGCAACACACAATTGGAAATGTTATTCTTATGACAAAATGCACTTTGAATATGGTAAATACGTACATTAGTATTAATGTATTATTTGAACCGTTGACTCTTTATAGAGTCTTATAAGGGGTGTAACTTTTGATACACATCTTGATAAAGCGATAAGTTCTAGTCATGTGATAAGTTGAGCTTAATTAATACAATTTAGCAGACTAATACATATTTCGAGAATTGTTCTATCTAATTTAGTTGCCCAACAAAACTTTCTATAGCATCTTTAACATCATGATCATAATTATCATTATCATTCACATCGTCAAAATCAACAACATTGCAACTGGCCACTTGTCTAAGCATTCTTAGCCGCGTATCGCTCAATGTTGGTTACCAGTTATTATCCTCCGCCACGAAGTGGAAGGGGGATATAGGTTTGGGCCCCGTCCGTCCGTCCGTCCGAGATAAAGGGGACAGCTTTTCTCAGAAACCGTTCAACACAGGGGGTAAGCCCTGTCCATGCTAAACCGGAAGTTGGCAATCGTCAACAACCATTCTCTCGACAGACAGTAGTTTTTCAATTGGGGTGGGTCCCGAAATTGGTCAGTTAAAGATATTTTCCTTTGAATGATTTTAGCAATATCAAGTTGTTTCAATTCTTGGATAGCTATAGTTTACAATCGCTACATCTTTGGAACATGACATGTAATGTATATTTTATAATTGTAACAATACGGGGCGAGTCAATCGTCTTCAGAGAAAAAAAAAGCGGCGAAAAGGCGACTTTCTACATGAAAACAGCTAATCTACATGGATGTAAACAATATTTTATGTAATTTTAAGTAGAATATGGCAATTTAGGACTTGCATCAACGTTATAGTATTCACCGATTGATCGAAGGCAATATATTAGCACAAAAAAAACAAAACTGTACAGATCGATGGTAGTTGCTCCTGTTGACAAACACGCTGTCTGGGTTGTTGAAAATGAACTGTACACATCATCAAAATCAACAACATTGCTACTGGCCACTTGTACTTGTCTAAGCATCCTTAGCCGTGTACCACTCAATGTTGATTACGCAGTTATATATAGCACGTACATTGTCAGTCACTGATATGACGTGATGGTCGCTCAATGGTCTTCTCATCCAGTTACTGGCAATGTTGCTCGACTTGATACCAAGTTATGACTGGTAATGTGTAAGATATACGAGGCGAAATCTGCTTGGACAATCAGAGGATTGAAATGGCCCAGTCTGATTAAAATATACAGTTTTCCGAGAAATATGAGTTGCATAATACTACATGTATCGGGATACACGCTCATATAGTTCGGAGGTTTTCGCACAAAACTTGTAGCGAGGAATCTATAGAGTCGGTTCGTATCCCGATATGAACTGTTTTGCAGATTTAATTCCTCGGAACAGGGTCGATTTTAATCAGACTGGACGTGGCTTTGCTGATACAACTATTCAGATAGAACAGGATTGGAACTTGAACGGACCAATCGAAAGGCGCCATTCCAACACAGCTTCATGCATGCAGGTGTCATCTTTGTTGGGCACAGAGTAAGTAACGGCTTATCTGATGGCTCCCGATAACGCCAAGGGAGGTAATAAAATTATCTGGCTTAACGATGGATGAATCCAGGGTAGCAGTGAAGAGTTACCAATCCGTATCCATGGAGACCCATAAAGGGTACCAACAGATAGGCCAGTTGAATCTGAAAATTGTTAATAATTCGTTGTTTCAAGCACAGGTGAAGTTTAGCGCAAATATGTTGCGCAACAGAGATGAACGACTTCGTTCGCACATAGGGAATACTGGTCATTCATCTCTGTTGCGCAACATATCTGCGCTAACTTTACCTGTGATTCAAGGTAATAGTATCCTACCAATTTCACCATCGACTGGCCCGAAAGAAACCAATCACCCCGTATAATAAAATCACTTTAGGGCCCAACAGAATTACTCGGGGTCCTATTTAATTCACTGCGTTACGGTCGAGTCGTGAAATCACTGGCGGATATGTGGCGTGTATACACAATGTTATTTCCTCTTAATAGTCTTTGTTTATGTAAAACAACTATTGTACCCGAAGCTTTTAACCGATAGAATCGATAATCGGTTCCTAATACAAACGATACACCAGACCAGTAACACTACGCTGCATATCCGCTTCAACAATAATCGAGCTGTTATGTTCCATTCGCCTTCCTGTCGACAGCGGTAGGAAAGCAGTATCAATTAGTTGCCTTACTTCAAACATGGCGTTGCCTAATGGACACCCGAAAGGCGTGAAAAGCGGATATTCACTGTGACATGTCTAAAGCTGTTTCAACGGATTAAAGTAACACTGTGAATGTTATGTTTCCAATACAAGGTTATCTGTTAAGTATGTTAATCGCTAGAAACATCGTTTATCTGTAATATGGAATAATTATAAGAAAATAATTTTCATATCACGACAATCCGATATGTAATTATTTTTAATACCCTTAAATTTCGACTCGCGCCTGTACTGAATGTGATGTCATTATACGGATTGTTGTGTTCTTCGCACTTTATGACATAGAATTCTCGAGACCACCAACTTGTCTATTGCAAAATCACTATGACAACGCACGAGCAAATGAATCTTCGCGACTACAGATAACATACCAGCAGGTATAGGTCATACAGATGATAAATCCAAGGTATTCTGTACATGAAAACTGTATGTTGCACATCGAGGACACGACATACAGTAAAAGGTATTTCTATTTATTGTGTTATCGTCAACGAGAGAAATAACGGAAACGAACGACATTAAAAGGTGATATTTCTTTTCGCTTAAAATCATCATATAACAAATTCCAGATTTTGCTCGCTCCGCTTATACACGGTTAGGATTTACAACTTGTAGCGTACAACTTCTGTCGGTTTATAGGATCACACAAGTCGTATCGTTTAAAGAACATAGAAATCATGTATATACTGAAGGTTGATAATACACGTTGTGATTACAAGTTGTACTGAGAGAACGGACCCGTTATTGCCGAATATTACATGAATAAAAGAGTAATAAAGTAATTATAACTCTCGAAAGTGGGCACTATGACTTTTTCTATACTAATTTAATAATTTGTGCATAACTGGAGAACTGGAGAAGTTACAGGCAATTTGTGGAAGTAACTCAAGTTATTTTTCAGACAATTTGTAAAACGAGATAATAAACAAGAACAGGAAGATTTTCTGGATAACAACTTCTTTAATGTGAAAATACACGACGTTTCGGAGTACATATACTCACTCCTTCATCAGGTGGAATGTGATGAAGGAGTGAGTATGTACTCCGAAACGTCGTGTATTTTCACATTAAAGAAGTTGTTATCCAGAAAATCTTCCTGTTCTTATGTATACCACTTCTAAATGCCCTTCAAAGACCTGAGATAATTAACATTGATTGCGTTACAGAGCGATTATTATCGGAACAAAAGTGTTATTTGATGTTTACGCAACGAGGTTAAAAGTGTGTCATGATTACCCGAGCGAGAGCGAGAGGTAAACATAAATTCGAGTTTCGTAAAAGTCATATGGCCAAGGGTAATACCTTCTCTGTTACCATTTCTACTCCATTTGAATCGCTCAAAAGTAGAAAACAGTCCACTCCCCATGGAAATAGCTTGCTACAATGATACGACGCATAATTGCTCAGTCAAATGCAACGAAAAATGGGTACTCGTGCAAAGATGACGGTTTCTGGACAAATATGATATCGCGCCAGTCTCCATCACTGGGTGATGTAAACCTTGCTGCATTTCCATAAGATTTCTGTGCTAACCTGCGCATATGAAATTCAGGTGGAGCTTGCACAGGAAAAGTAAAGGAAATGCAACAAGGCTGAAACAAGCCAGTAATTGCGACTGGTGTGAGTTATGAAGGAGTTATGTGAGGGAAGTTAAAAGTCATGTGTGCACATACTGAAATAGAACACCGGTTATGTTTCCCTATTTGGTTAACAATAATCAATGAGTCACGGACTGCTGCATTATAAGTCTCCCCCCTTCGACATCTTCTCTTGTATTGTCTCTCACCATCAACATCTTCTCTTGTATTGTCTCTCACCATCACCATCTTCTCTTGTATTGTCTCTCACCATCGACATCTTCTCTTGTATTGTCTCTCACCATCGACATCTTCTCTTGTATTGACAAGCCAAGTCTCTGAACTTCCGTCCTATCTATCTACTGATCGATATACAACAAATCAATATCGATCATTTACCTACATACAGGTAGGGCGGACGCTTCACACCTCCCGCGTGTGTGTGCGTGAGTGCACGTGAATCTGAGTGACGGATTATCATGCATGACCGATTACCGGGTGAACACGAATCGGAATTGGACAATATGTCACGTGATCGACAACAACAATACCAACAACAGAGAACACGACAGCGTCACTGTAAGGAGCCGGGCTCTGGGAATCGATAGAGGGCATTGTGGGAAGTTCGTGTCTCGCTATGGGACAATTGTCATTAATGAAGTGACTGGTTCCGCTTGAGCGAGCACTGTTGTTCGGACGAGCGAACTATAGACTCCAGCCCACTTCCAGACGTCAACAAGACTCAATAACACCGCACCCCCACAGGTGTGAACATCTTCCTCTCGCAATTAATGATTCCACGTGAACGACCTCGGTCCCTCTGAACTGCGTTTGCGCTCTCGTATTGCGTCTACATATGCATTGAAAGAAGGTTCCCAGTCGGACGGTTCTGGATTCTTGGTACGTATTTATTTAAACCGGCACATTGATTGAGTATTCTGTCCATTTATAATTGAAGGCTTCCCGTCATGTGTTTAATTATCCCTCTCCTCACACGCGAGAGAGCTCGACTACATGCATGTGTAGATGTATGAACACCGTGCATGTATATGGAACTTATACCCGATGAAGGATACACAGCGACAGTAAGCTTTTACAATATTCTTCCATTGATTACGTCGATCATTGATGTTTATCTGTTAATTGATTCCATTCATTTAAAAGTGCGATGAACTGTTACTAAGTGCTTGGGTAAGTACGACATACAAGGTTCAAGTCCTGTATCCAACATACGGGTCTAGTCTTGACAGGTTTAGAGATATCTGTAAACTGTTCAAGAGCGTTTTCTTTACGGATCTGCAAACGTTCTTCGTTTCATTCTGTGCAGACTTCAACCATCCTGGAAACCAGGGTATTTTGTTTCGCTGTATGGCTTTAGCGTATATGGAGGACAATCATTGGTGTTGATATCGTCTTTGTCTCGCATCAGTTGATTTTACATTAGGTATGGACTTTCTTTACTACGCTCTTCTTATGTGCAGAGAGAGAGAGAGGTAAGTTAAGGTGTAAATATCGATAATTCGTCGATGTATTATACATGTAGGCCTACTTTCTTATTTTTATGCGAAAACGCAGCCCAATAGGTGCTCTCATGTGTTCATTCATTTTGTTAATCTTTATACGCATCCTTAGCTTTAAATTGATTTTTTCTTGAAGTCATGCATAAATAATAACATTGAACCAACTGGATCACCCCCTCGTATTCTGCAACTCCGGTCGAACAGTTTACTTTAGAGGCGGGATAGTGCAGTGGTAGGTTCGTTCGGCTTCGGATCATTAGGTCCGGGGTTCGGAACCATTCTCGGAAACTGTCTTCTGTAGCGAACATGCATTACTTGAAGGTTTGGGTGTAGTCCTACACTGAATTTCAGCACACTGTACCACCAATGCTTCGCTAGTTCTACCCGCGGGCTTTCTTATTGCAATAATACCAGCAGCCAGGATATAGGTGAACTACTCTTGAACCCCAAAAGCACCTCACCGTTCCTCTTAACTTTAAATATTAAGTCGGTGTAAAGTGTCTAGAGATCTCCCACAGAGTTGTAGGTGTACATAATTCTCTGTGTTTGCTGCTCTGGGCAAGTTTGAGAGCGGATCTACTGCAAGTGAAAAAAAAACTCTCTTAAACGTTCGTCGTTTGCAGGGGAGTCCTTATTCCGTCTCGACAGGGTGGTCTGTCTACCTGTCTACCTGTCTACCTTAGTTAGATGTCATGGTACAGTGAATACAGACACCCCCCCCGGAGTATAGATACCCGTAAACAAAGACGCACAGGTGACTTCTCCGGTAGGTGTTTTGCAAACGAGTATGTAGCCAAAATGAATGCACATAAATGATTGAAACTGAAAACACAGTCAATGCATTGCTGTACAGTTTGTTATAATCAAAAGTGCATCGAGATGAGAAATATCTTCGAGGGGGAGCGTTTGTTCTGTATCTGGAGTAGTACAGACTATTATGACATATTCTGAAAGGTTTCAGCCAGATCGGCCAACATCTGTAGTTGTTGTTGTTATGGTGTGTTGATCTCATGTTATATGCTGGTGTTGTGATAGTGTAGTGGCGATATGGTGGTGGCGTGTTGTTCTTTTAATTGGCTTATTATATATCTTTAGAGATTATAACATTTCATTTTTCACACGATACCACATATCAGCCCGAGACCCCTACGGCCTTTGGGCTGATGAATATGGGGTATGGTATGGACAATGACATGTTGTAACCTTTTTATCAAATATAATCATATTATTTTTCTAGAACAAGATAAAAGGCTTTAAGAAATATTAGGAATATAAAATTCCCATGCGAAAATCTACTATTAGGAGACTACAAAACGAATAAACCCTCAATTATATAATTTGTTAAAATCATTTGTGTCGCGCCTTTTATCCAATCGTCCAATTACCAGTATATTTCATTATGTTAAAAAAATAAGTTAAAAACGTCAACAACACCCCTGTTTGGGGACTACTCTGAAATAAACTAATATACAGTTATGTAGCCTGTAACTGCTTTCCTCGTGATCACTCTAACCTAACATCACCTGGATTGGTATTGATATGGATTTTCGGAGCTGGCTGATATTGACATGGTTTTGCGGACCGGGCTGATATGTCCGATATGGTTTTGCGGACCGGGCTGATATTGTCCGGGCTCACATATATTTGATAGGTATATGATAACATGCTTTATCATATATCTATCAATGATACGCGATGTTTTGCATATGTGATAGAGGTCAGGACACGGCACCCATATCGCTGCCCGGTCCGAAAATCCATATCAGCCATATCAGCCCGGTCCGCAAATCCATATCAATACCAGCCCGGGTGACGTGAGGTTGGAGTGATCTCCCTTTGCTAACACAGGGTTAGGCTACTAAAGCCAAAGTGAAACATTGTCAGAGTAGTTCGTTTAAAAAACAAGGATGCTGTTGACGCTTTTAACTTATTTTATCAACCTATAATAAAATATACTATTAATTGTAAAATTGAATTATAGGCACGGCTTACACATTTTTAAAAACAATCTTGTATAGTGGAGGGTTTATTCATCTTGTTCCCTAATGGTTAATTTTCGCACGGAAACATATTCTTTAAACTTTTTATCTTGCTTAGAAAAAAGTATGATATATGATGAAAAGGTTAAAACATGTCATTTTTAATAACATACCCCATATCAGCCTGAGACCCCCATATCAGCCCTCTGGCCTGCGGCCCTCTGGCTGATATGGGGTATGGTATGAAAAATGACATGTTTTAACCTCTAAATATGCACTGTAATGTATGGTAGTGTATTATGTTGTGTTGTTATGTAGTGTTTGCAGTTGTATAACTAGTGTTTTCAAAATAGTTTGCAGTTGGGTGTCCCAATAATGGCTTCGCCCTCACAATAATACCGGACTCGCAGAAATCTTAGTTTCATGATACTTTCGACTAACATAGTATTAAACGATTTACATGATATACACATTTTTCGCTGTGACTCGTTTAAAGATGCATGATCAGTTTTGCATGACATTTTATTTGATTCTAAAATGAACCAAATTACAATTCTTACTAGACTTTCATATTCACCCCCAAATGCTTAAAATACCAAATACATATATGCCTATATATATGTTTCAATAAAAACCAAGGAAGGTCTCATGCACGTGTAGAAGCCGATGGCTCTATCTCACACGTAAGTACTCGTTATAAGACCTATTTAACGCTATAGAAGCAATTAGGTCTTCATATCTACTATATTAAAGGTTCCAAAATTACGTTTGACTTAATGGCTGTCGGAAACCAATTAATGTCCATTGTCCGGTTTTCGATCATGACCACGACTTGATTGGTTGTATTTCCGTTATACTGAACTGATGGACCTTATAGTTGATAAGTCTTAATTAAATAACACAAATTATAACATTGGACATATTTGTGACCTCACCAATATGACTTTGTCCCTTGAATACCAAATCGTTAACCCCTTTAATAAAATGGTATTACATGGAATGTCGTTTAGTTCGTAGTATAGCCTATTCTACTGAATTCCTATTGGTGTTCCAGGATGACTTAGTACTGACCAATGCCCGGATGTAAATCCTGACAATGGAGGGGATGGTGGCTGCAAGTGTGGAAGAGTTACTCAACTTGGTTGACCTTGACGACTTTGACCCTGACGAAAGGGACAGAACCCACGGCCTGCAAACTTTTCTTATGCGTCTGTGTCACTTGAACTTTGACCCGGAAGATGAGCTCGACATACTTTCCAGGCTTGCGTCAAAGAACCCGGATTACAATGTTCAAGATTCTCACGGACGGACCGCGCTAATGCACGCCTGTATTGGTGTTAGGTTGAATATAGTTCAGTTTGTGACGTCACAATGTAATGACGTCACGCAGCAGGATAATGACGGGAACACGGTGCTTGTGTATGCTATAAAGAGTGGAGACTGTGCTATAGTGGAATATCTCCTCAACTCGGACGTCAACACGTACGAAATACTCAGTGCCAGGAATAACTTGGGTACGTGTCCTTTAACTTCCGCTCTGGTAGGCATGGAAACAGGCGCCGGACACTAACAATACATATAAATCATAAGTATACCTAAGAGGTTAAGCACGGTCGATAATCTTCGATTATCACATGTGCCAGGGATATGGAAACCGGGATCAGTTTACGAATTTCACAAAGCGTAATTGAGCCAGGAAACCAGTTTTACCATTTCCGGTAATATGTGAGAATCCAAAATAGCCGACCACGTCTCACATTCTTTATTTGTCAGATAGATAGGTATGTTTACGTATATAGGTGTATATATCTTGGCCCATAATATCAACTTCATCTTCCTAAAATGTCATCATGTTTGTACTTAGCTTCTCACTCGGTGAGTTAATATGAGGATTAAGTGCATGGATCTGTGATGTCATTAGGGTTATGAGAGGAGTTGGGTTGCAAACGTATTGCACAGAAGTTAAATATTTGATAATTTATAAATGATAGGACTGGAGAGTGGTGTATTTATCAAAGCTCTAATGAAGTTAAACAAATCAAATATTTTGCTCGTTCATAGTTCAAAGTTAAACAAATACAAAACTCAAATTGATGCATGACAAGAAATCATCTTTCTACATTGCTGAACTGTTCAGAGGTCATCTCTTGAACCTTCCCTGGTACATGCCAATCTCATTAAAATCACCTCGAACGTAAGACCTTAGTGCGTTCTGGATCTGTGTTCAGTTCGGCAGTCGACAGAAGTCATATTATGTGACCTCAACCAATCACAATCCAGTTCAGGTAACTAATGGGTCCGATGTCTTACCAACCAAGTCGCTGATTGGCTGTAATGAAAGGTCACTTGACATGACCCCGGTCGAGAAGTACTCAGATCTAGAACGCAGCGAGATGCAATTGTTACGTTCGATATATGTTGTTAATGAGATTGATGTCCAATCAACGTATAAAACCTAATATCATACTCGTGTTTATCTCCACCTGTTTCAGGACTGACGGCTCTCGACTTCGCCAAACGATCCGGCAGTGAGTTTATTACCCGGCTGATTGAAGACAACTTGCCTACCCATCCGACCGTCAAACACCTTCGGAATCGGAAGGAAAACCGCCAGCCCCGGCTTCCACCTGCATCTTTACCAACAGCCAGTAAACCTCTCAACCTGCGACCAAGAGGTCACGCAGGGGTCAATACGCGGGTTCCATTCAACCACAGCAAATCGCTAGATACCGGTGATTGTGTAGCAGATCAGAGCTATGACCGCGGGTCATCCGAAGTGTATGTAGACTCGATTGGCTCTCAGTGTGATAGTGAGCCAGACTTGACCGTACATGATGACGATGGTGACGTCACACCTCGAAATAATGACGTCACCCCCAGAAATCGGGACTGCAGTAAAAGAACCGATTCTCGAAAATCCATGCTGCCTCAAATAACGTCACGCAGCGCGGAGCAAGCTCGCGGTGTGGACAGACGAAAGTGTAGGCGGGATTCTATCTCGCTACCGGATCTTCGTGACCTCACGGGAATCCTCGTGTCTTCAGGAACGACAACTCCGACTTCAAGAACCGGAAGTCGTCTGACTCTGACTTCCCAAGAGTCTCTATCAGGTAGTGAGGATGTGTTTGACGTAGATACTTCACGTGACAAAGAACAACTGAGTTTCCCGCCGATACTGTCACATCGGTCACAAAGACAGGACCGGACATTTCCGGGATTGTCGAGGGCGAGGAAGAAGTCTGTTAGCTCCGAGGAACTCTTGCTCAGAAGTGTGCAGTTCTGAGTGTAATCTGTTGTCTTTTTACTTTCATAATGTGAAAGAAGTCCTGTATTAAAACGGTTTGACATGAAAATAAGCATTTATCATTGTTAACTATATATTTTTGATACATTTCCGTGTTTAAGACATCTTTCATTTTTTTCTTATCACAACTTCATTTTAGTATTTACAACTGATTTTACCAACTAATCATTTTTTTATGGTTTGAGAAATAAAATGTATGCCAAGTAACCGCCGTTCTCTCCCCACAGAGGGTATACTCCCTTCAGATTTCCGATCCTGGATCGGAAATCTGAATGGAGGAACCTCTGTGGGAAGAGAATGAGTAACCGCATAAAATTTGAAAAATATGCCAGATCGTACAAGAATTTTATTAGCCATTTACTCTGTAGCTCTTTATGTATTACATTATTTACGGACTATGAGACAAACACATCAAATAATAATGAAGGCATGTGGTCTCTTAGAGATAAGAAAGCATGTTACTTTCTTTTATAAGGGGTGATCGTCGATTGAATATGCTTTCGACAATAGGCCTACAAGCGCCTGTGGATTGTGAGAATAACAATATCTGATACATTGATTAAGCGCAAAACAATATTAAACTGATACATATTTTTATAATATGCAAGAACACGTTCATTTGTGATAATATATGACCATCTGTTTGATGAAACCTGTGGCACCGATCATGCTGAATGAAGCGTAATAAAATATTACTCTCACAAGATCAGAGGCGTGTTCAGGAGCGCGAGTACTCGCTTGGCGTATACTCGCGCTCCTGAACACGCCTCAGAGTTAAAAGGTAATGACTTATGAAAGTGATCACATGACCGCGCTGACCAACCAACGCACGGGAATCCATGTAAACGTCAAAGATGTGCCTATCTGTCCCATGGCTGATTTTGAAAACACGTTTTGATAACGCAAAAAATGCACATTAGCGCCAGGGAGAAACTGCTTATATAATATAAACATATGTAGAAAAGATTGGTAGAAAAAATGCAAATTTTTTATGTTTCATATTTACTCTCTTTGACGTTTACATGGATTGGTGGTTGGCATTTTATTGTGAACACATTTTATTATTTCGAATTACAAAAACGATTCCTATGGCTTTACAGAACCATGTACATTAATTTTTTAACTTGATTTACTGAAGATATAAGGGTGTTTTACTGTTAGTGACATTATTTTTCATTAACTTATTTGAGCGAAAAAAAACGTGCTACTGCCCTTTACCGTATTTTTAAACATTTGAGCGAGGCAAGGTTAACCACTGTGGCTGACATTCTTTCCATTCCAGTGTGTTGTTGGAGTCGCAAGTGCAGCACGTTGCAAATTGTGCTATTCATTCAGAATTACCAAAATAACAGTTTTAATGATAGCCGATTAAGTGCAATGACGATATAAAGGTGAAAGACAATGCAATGCAATGCGGCTGACGTGCGTCAATTAGTCAAACGTAATTTTGTAAACTTATCTACAACAGACAACAGCAGTCATCAGAAGATGACATATCCCACCGGTCCCATACAGAGTGTAAAACACATCTTTTAAAAACCTCTTAAAAACCTATTATTTCTCCTTGGCATTCTCTTAGATTGTATTTCCCTTAAACTTAAGCTCTCTGTATATATTGTGTATAGTTTTACTGTTTCTTTATTTCTATCTATTGTAGCGCCTTGAGCGAGCATTGCATGCACGGAGGTTGGCGCATTATAAATACCCACTATTATTATTATATTATTATTATTATCTTTGAAAGATAATTATATATCTATAAAGTATAGTATAATTTGGATGCTTTTTGATAATGTTGATATTGAGTGAACCCTCTTATGTGTCAGGAGGTGTGTTATTGCCACGATATTTCATGTCTTTTACAGCAATATTTCCTCACCAGCACTCATTGCGTGAGAGTAGACTACATAGAGTCTCAGTGCTGTTGTCGCATTGATGTTTAAATGAGGGTTCTATTGGGGTATTTATTTTGTGGAAACGAAATTCAAGAGGATATTCCCGTTTACACATATATGCTATTAATACATGATTAAAACACGGTAAAATTGAAAGATATTAATGAAGTTAATACTGTGATGACTTGACATTTCACAAATTGATAAAGATAAGCTCTCATTTGTTGAAAAATAAAAACAATGAGAATTGAAGCCATTCATCGGCTCTGCGAGTGGGGAAAACTACGCTATCGCCTAATATCATAGTGTTTGTTATTTTATTTTTCATGTGTTATGTGTTACTATGGGAATATTCTATTACAAAAAGTTTGAATTGGGTTAAATATAGCGTGTTTTCATTTCACGAAATGCCAAGAAACCAAGATGGCGGACACTGCCGATAAATAGGTGATAGAACCGTCCCTTTAAATTATCTGCGAAAAACCGCACACAATCAAATTCAAGTCAGGATAATCATCCGGAATAAAATGTGACTACAGACAAGACAGAAATCTGAAAATATCAAAAGGCACCACTTCACTTCACATGCAAAGTTTCAGAAAGATATGATGAAGTGGTTTGGAGTTCTGTTCCGTAAATGAACCTATCCCTGAACAAATTTCAAATCCAACGCGTTTCTATGGAAACGATAAAAAAAAGGTTTTCCATTCCAAATGGGCAAAATGAGTCTATACACAAGAGTTCAGCTTTCTAAAGCTCTAGTTCCAGAAATGACAAATTAGGATTTCCATCCCAAACAGCCATGGACACTATGCCCTTGAGTTCAACTTTCTAATGTTTTTAGTTCAAAGGGAGAAAAGTGTGATATTAACTATTGGGAATACAACCAAGGCATCCTTGCTAAAACAACTGAGGCTTAGATGATCTTAACTGAGGAGACTTAGTGAATGCTCCTCAGATGTTACATTCATGTTCATGTTACCCTTACATTCAGAGATTATCAAAACATTTAAAGGCACTGTAGCAGGTTTCTTTTGAAAAATAGTTCCCCTCAAATTTGTTATTTATTATAATAATTCATTCTACAATATTAATATATTGTTATTTTATAGGGTAAAGCATCTCATTAGACGACCCAATAAGCCATAACCAAAGAAAACAGTTATCATACTGGTTGAAAATAGTGCGCCAACTTTCAGTTTAAATTTATTCACAGAATAATCTCAACAAGATCCTTTCTTTGCAAAATAACACTTGAACACTTATTTTATTCTTGTGAGAAAACTGAAAATCTTATTTCAAAATTAGAGAACTGGTACTATTCCAAGACAAATACCAGCCTTAACATAAATATTACAAAATTTCTACTTGGAGTCCCTAAGTCAAATGTATTAACAAACCATATCTTTATTATTACAAAAGAGTTCATCAATAAAACAAGACTTAACTCTGATGACTTAAATTTTAATCACCTACTCCACTTCATAAAATATCACTTCAATATAGAAAAACGCATTTTCGAAAGATGACCCCAGTTTTCAAAGAAAATGGCCAAACCTTTTCAAAAATGATTAAAATACCGTGAGTCCTCTATCCTTTCCTGCACCCTACACTATCAACTTCTTACTTCTCTTCTTTGTTTCATTAAATCTCGTAATTATATATGTACTCTTGATTGAATAATTGTATGATCCTTTTTGTAATAAAAAAAAAAGAAAAAAAAAGAAAATAGTGCGCCATATAAAGCGACCATTTTGGAGAGTTATTCAGTGTGAGAGGTAGATTTGTAGGTCTTATGTGATTTTGAGCATTCAGACAGCAAGGTAAAATATAAACAAGTAGTTGTCACTAAGGTGACATGATCCCCCGCCGCAAGTTAATACTTCAAAATTAAAAAATAATGTCAAGATCAGCAAAATCGACGAACATGTCGAAAACTTCAAAGTTCTACTGTGACCTTGAGAATAATGTCAAGGTCACCAAAGTCTAATCAGCCCGTAGTTTTTCCTAGGAGGTGTTTTGTGTAAGAT
Organism: Gibbula magus; assembly: GCA_936450465.1. Taxonomy (NCBI): domain Eukaryota; kingdom Metazoa; phylum Mollusca; class Gastropoda; order Trochida; family Trochidae; genus Gibbula; species Gibbula magus. The sequence goes on from OW388302.1 coordinate 6,101,612, forward strand.
ATGAGGAAATTCCGGTGAATGGTCCTTAAAATATCCCGCTCACAAGCTTTACATGTACATTAACATGTCAAAAAATTCAAAGTTCCACTGTGATCTTGAGAATAAAGTCAAGATCACCAAAATCTAAACGGCTCGTCGCCTTTTCTTGGAGAAGCTATGTGTAAGATATGAAGAGAATCCAGCGAATGGTTCTTTAGATATCCCGCTGACAAGGATAAAATGACATAGTCTCATTGTGACCTTGAAATAAAGGTCAAGGTCACAAACCTCTGTAGGAACATTACTTTTCCTATGATGAACCCATATGCAAAATAGGAAAAGAATCCAGTGAATACTATTTGAGTTATTCCATTTCGTACGGACGTACGCAGCCGAATACTATATCCCCCGCTTCATCTAAACGCGGCAGAGGATAACAAAATGTTTAGATATTGCTACATCACACAGATCACTTGACCTACCATTTAACAAACAACCATTTTATTGAGTCTGTAGCACTTTTTTTTTTCAACTTATTTGAGAAAAAAATGTGCTACTGCCCCTCTAAGCTCTAGAGACTCTGGTACAGGTATAACCCTTGACAGATGCATACAATTACCACAACTTTGCAAAATAGTTTTATCTGATTGGATAATTATCAATTTAAATCCTCACGCCATCCTTCCAAGTATTAACCTCTTCCCATGCAGTCTCCATCACTTGATAATTTAGGCCTTACTGCATTTTATTAAGTTTTACGTCCTAGTGAACCTAAACTTCATGTGCTGTTGTGTTAGTACAGAAAAGTTAATGAAATGCAGTAAGGCTTAAATTAGTCGGTGATGGAAACTGCATGGGGTAAGTTGTGATTTGCAGTACCTTGTACTCTTAACAGCGATCAACGGTCTGTGAGGTGAGGTGAGTTGGGATTTAACGTCGCTTTCAAGAGTATTTCACTTATATCGTGGCTGCTAGTATTATTGCAGGGAGAAAGCCCGCAACGCCATGTGGTTATGTATTGCAGTGAAACCTGCGAGCATCAGCTGGAACTAGCGAACCATGGTTGGTAGGTACTGCAATTCAGTGTAGCATTGCACACACAATTTTAGTGCGTGCACAACAGTTCTCTAATGCAGACAAAGTTGCCGTGCCCCTGGCGGGATTTGATCTCCGGATCCCTTGGTTCGAAGCCGAATGCGCTAACCACAGCGCTATTCCGCCCCCAAGACGGTCTGTGCACTTCCAACTTTTGGATTCCACACAACATATAATAATAGAATAATAAGACAAGTCGTGTTTAACTCCAAGTCTTGTACATATGTACACATGACTGGTATAAAGGTTTATTCTTATAAATTATGACAAGAGTAGAGCTCCTTATCATGACATTTACAAATTGCAGCTAAAACAGTTTCACATGAAACAACGCAACACAGAGAAGAGAGAGAGAGAACGCTCACAAATCAGTAGATTCTACTCAGTAGGTTCTACTCAGTGAATCTTCTCTTCCTTCTGTGTTACACCTCACAATTAAATATTCATAAAATAATAACATCATGACTTCTAAAAGTTACATATTGGAGACTTCAGCTAATGACATATCTATGATAAAGTTATACAGAAATGTTAAATACTCTCCTAATTCTATGATGATGTCATATCAAATATTTGATACATTTTTTCTTGAAAATGTTTTTACAATACTTTTCAGTACACGATGATTTTATATTCATGCTACATAATGTAAACAAAATCATTTTTTAAGCATAATTATTGACCAATAAACAGTTGTAATGACCAGTTTAAGATTAAGACATACATATAAATAATAAATAACAATTAAACTAAGAAAGCAATTTTTTTACACAACCTAGCTAGTAAATATAGAAATCCAAATCATTCATGTCTTTGATTAAGGGTTTATGTAATAAGCAGTCATCTTTAACATTGTCAGAGATATTTAGTGAAATTGTTGATGAAAAAGAGTACAACATTGAAAATAAGAGTCATGTTATGTCAGAATTCATCGTCAAGCAGTTATTTAACTGTGGGCCAAACTTAATAAATTTATTTCAACAGTTTTTATATTGGATTATACACCATTGTACACTATTATAACTTAATAAAAAACTGTTAATCTAAATTCATTTAGATTGCTGTGAGAGCAAGATTTGAACAAAAATCAACCTTGCATCAAAACTAAATATGTAACTTCTTATTCTACCAAAACTTTGAATACATTTGAAATTGGTATTTACAAAGACATTCATCTTGCTTTTCTTCACTAAAATTATCTGACAAATTTTCCCTTTCTGAAATTCTAACTGGCTACTTTTCAAGCCTATTCAAATCCGCAAACAAGAAAGACAGGACCACATCGATGACTGAGTATGTATAACATAGGTTTGCATCCAATCTCCAAATATACACCTGACTTCGGACACTAACAACCACACTATGAAAACTCTCACAGGCGTTAATACACCCTGCTCCGTTAGCTGTATCTTGAGTCTATTACAATCCCCTGATTGTCCAAACAGCATTTGCCTCGTATCATGCTAAAATTAATCAGCCATTAAAACAATGTTTTTCTTTATTTTTTTATATTAGTTTATTAGTTAAAACAAGGTTAAATTGAGCAATACTGGCAGAGCTGGAAAGAGATGAGGTGAGGTGATTAAGGGTTTAACACTCCTTTCAAGGGTATTTCACAGCTGCTAGTATCATTGCAGGGAGAAAGTCCGCAACACCATGTTGCTATGCATTGCAGTGAAACCTGCAAGCATCGGCTGGAACTAGTGAACCGAGGTTGGTAGGTACTGCAATTCAGTGTAGCATTGCACACAAATCTTAGTGCGTGAAGAACATTTCTCTACTGCAGATACTGTTGCGGTGCCCATGGTGGGATTTGAACCCCGGGCCTCTTGATCTGAGGTCTAACGTGCTAATCACTGCGCTATCCCGCTCCAGAGCTTGAAGGAGAGACCAATGTGCACCAGTGAATTTCAAATCGCGACATTTCATTGGCTGTTATTTCATTGGCTAACATAAGTATGCAGCAGGGGTCGAAATTAACCTTTTCAATGCGGTAGCCATTCGGACTAATGCATTTCTAAAAGTACTAGTCCTGATTTATTCTCGCTAGCCAAATACATCTCCATGCTCATTTCACCTCAAATTTTAACTAGTCCTTCGGACTACCAGTTTTTACACTTTGCTAGCCCAGCTTCTTTTTCACTAGCCATCGGCTACCGGACTAGTGCTAATTTCGAACCTTGCCCAGTGTATGAAATAAGGCCTGAACCTGGTTATTATAGGTCCGTGCTGGTCACATTTCCGGGCTACTTGTTAAGCTTATTTCAGACACTATACAGTATACAATGAGATGAGTAACCAATCCCAATGATACGATGCACAAGCTGCTAGGAAAATCAGGGGGTTCCAGTCGACTACAGATTTAATACCTTGACGGAGCAGGAATGCGTTGACTCAGCAGAAAACCATCAGTTAAAATGTATATCTCATATCATTATGCGAAACTTATAAACTCATTCTTTCACAATTCCATCCATTAATGCATCCACATTTAAAGGAAAAAGCATCTTTAATGCAATAGCATCCACTACCTGCAACAAAAACAGAAATATCAGTGACTCAGAGATAACTGCTGAAATCAGACGGTCAAATCGGGCCCTGAACAGGGATAGGTGAATTCTTTTTCAAGAAAATATCATCGTAGCAGGTATGAATAATTGTAACCAAATCATAATGCATCTCAATCAGTAACATTTAATATCAAGCTCTTAATCATGATGTTTATAATGCATGTCTAGAGAATATTACCAAAGCTAGCGCATCATATGATTTTACCGAAAGAAGTGTGAATTTTTGTATTTACACAAATCATTACAAATTTTATTAAAGTCATTCAGCACACTTTAATTAGTAATTTCTTTATAACTCACTTCTTGAAACTTTAAGGGCTAGGGTGGAACTAGCGACAATTTCATAGTTTTATGACATCACAGATGCAGAAATACACGTTGAAGCAATAATCGCTGAGACAAACTGATATTTGCACATATGCTCATGCGACTTAAAAACATTTATCAATTCAACATTCATCTCTAAAAACTTTGATGTAAAATCTATGCAAGACAGCATTTTGATTTTCTTGCATATGTTTGCAGCATCACAACACAGGAAGTTTAAAATATCTTTAACAGATAACATGAAACAGTCAGACAAAACCCTCACCAATACGTCAGACTCTCTCACAATGAGCACAAACAGTCAGATTAAAATCGGTTTTCCGAGAAATAAAAATTGCAAAATAGTGCATCTTCTGGGATACAAACTCATATCGTTCAGAAGTTTCCTCGCCAAACCGTCTGATAACAGCCCATATACTCCCATGTACTGATTCAATTCAGTTAACCAATCACATGACCTCCAAAAAAAGCTTTCGGTGCGAGAAGCTAGGGGCAGATAACTCTAAACAGCTATCCTTTCGACTGTTCTGAATGCTTTCAAAACGGCGACCATTTAAAAACTATGATGTGATTGGTCAGTTATGTAACTGTTTGTCGGAGTTAAAATGGTACTGAACACGTGCCTATACGGGGTGTTCTCAGACCTTGTGGTGAGGAATCTACAGAACCTGTTCGTATCCCGCTAGATGCATTATTTTGAAAATTTTAGTCTTCGGAACAAGGTCGATTTTAATCAGACTGAGTCAGATTAAAATAGAAATGTCTTCCTAAGAACAAAATTGCAAATACTGCATCCAGGATACAACTGGTTTGATAGACTCCTTCCCTCAACGTCTGAAGACAGTTTAGTGCAGGCAAAATTTGTTGAACAATCACAATCGTACCTTATAAATGATCATCATTTTGAATGAATTCGGTGAGATGAGGTGAGCTGGGGTTTAACGCCGCTTTCAAGAGTATTTCACTTATATCGAGGCTGCTAGTATTACGGCAGGGAGAAATCCCGCTATGCATTGTGGTGAAACCTGCGAGCACAGCTGGAACTAGCGAACCATGGGTGGTACTGCGCTGAAATTCAGTGTAGCATTGCACCCAAACCTTACTGTGTGTAGAACAGTTCTCTACAGCAGACAAAGTTGACGTGCCCCTGGCGGGATTCGAACCCCTGACCTCTTGTTCAAAGCCGAATGCGCTATCCCCCCCCCCCCATTCGGAATCATTTGTTAAAATGTTACAAATGTTCTGGAAACAGATGTAAGGAAGGCTGTCTGGAGTTACCTGCCCCTAGCTTATCACATTGAAAGCTTTTGTTGGAGCACTTGTGATTGGCTAACTGAACTTGTGTCACAACATGTGTCTGTACAGGAAGTCGTAAGACCCTTTGGAACGGAGAGCTGTGATACATACGAGTTTGTATTCTGGAAGATGAAACAGTCTGCAACTTCTATTTCTCGGGAAATGGACAATTTTAATCAGACTGTAAACATAATGACGTGATGATTAGACTCAGGGGTTACAAAATCGGGACAGGATGGCTGTGATAATAGTGGACTGATAACACTGCCCTGACATCATGTAACGATGGTTTGACATCACTGAATAATGCTTTGATGTCATGTAACAATGCTTTGACATCACTGAACAATGCTTTGATGTCATGTAACAATGCTTTGACATCACTGAACAATGCTTTGATGTCATGTAACAATGCTTTGACATCACTGAACAATGCTTTGACATCAAACAATTCTTTGACATCATGTAACAATGCTTTGATATCATTGAACAATGCTTTGATGTCATTGAATGATGCTTTGACATCACTGAACAATGCTTTGACATCAAACAATTCTTTGACATCATGTAACAATGCTTTGACATCATTGAACAATGCTTTGACATCAAACAATTCTTTGACATCATGAAAAAATGCTTTGATATCATTGAACAATGCTTTGACGTCATTGAATTATGCTTTGACATCATGTAAAAATTGTTTGATGTCAAGTAACAATGCTTTTTCGTCACTGAACAATGCTTTGACATCATTTAACAGTTATTGACGTCATGTTGTTACCAAAGTGACTGGCTTTTTCTAGAGCAGACTAAACATGAATGCGAACTAATTTCAGTAAAAATACAAGAAAATAAAATCTGTCTTGACAAATAAAATGTATTACAATAACTTTCAACTGGCCTTGACCGTTAACAACATGAATCCAGCATACCAAGAGTTATCTCCCTTACATGTAACAGCAGCTTGACAATGACATTAGCATCTATGTCGAAACGTCGACTATATAGAATAAAGAAGGTGACATTCATAAAATAGTTCTTCATTCTTCATGTAACAGCAGTCCTAATACACAAATATATTCTTGAAATGAGAGACAAGACAGAGCAAATTCTTTTTCCGTACATCTATCTGGAAGAAATGATGACAGTTTATGAATCCAGCCATTCTAGGCGTCTAACACTGTCAACTTTTATCTTCACTGGGTTCACAGGAAAAAAAATAATTCACGGCCACTGATACATCTGTGTTGATTGGTTGATAGTTACACCTGCTTTCTAGCTTCCTTTCCACCATGGTGACAGTAGAATTGAAGAGTGCAGGAGTTGTCTCCCTTGCCTTTCTTCCTGGATGTTCATCAGAAGTTTTTTGAACGCTGAGACGGTCTTGAATATGAAGTTTTGTCCACATAGCTGCCTGCCAGCCAATTGGTTGTTAATTTCAGATAGGACAAGCTGACAAATATGACTCGCAGGTCGGTCAGATATCCAAAGTTTCCATATATTTAAGGGCCTGCCAATTTCTAAAAAGATGGCCTGTTTTTAAAACTACAAACTCCACTGCCAGATAAGACTGAAACTATTTCAAACACTGTAACAGAGTGGATTTATTATACTTGACTTCTAATGCAAAAGAACTCTTGTTCACAATATCACAATTTTGGTCTCTTCTTCATTTTCTTGACTTCAAATCCTCAATGATGCTGATATGTTCCTACGTCATGAAGCAGAGGTAGATAGATGTAGAAAGATATGAAATGTAAGCTTGTACGTAGAAAGTGCTCTTTATCCTCAGTTCCGCCTACCGTCCCTGAACACAGGATGACTCCGAGACAATACCATGTAAGTGCTGAAGGGATCCCCAGTTTCTGCACTTCCTGAACATTTTGTATGAAACCTTAAGACGACAAATTGACTTCATTTCCACCTGAGACGGGTTCACAATATCATATATATATACAAATGTACTTTGTTATCCAAATTTTGCATTTGAGATTTGAAAGTATTTACATTTACTTCAATTTTGTTCAATTCTTTACTTTTGTATTTCAATGAATGACATCTTTATTTCTATTCTCCGTGTTATATGTACAAAGACAGATCTATTATGGTTGAAGGACTGTGTGCTTCTTTCATTTCTTTAATCTTCTGTCTTCCATTCCGACCCATTTCCTTATTTTCTAACCCCGAGGCAGAATGATAGATGTACACCTATGTATGTAAGTATGTATGCTTGTGCTGTATGATCCTCCATTTCTTCCTTTATTTCTTCTTCTGTTTCTTCTGTGCTTCCTTCTCCTTCCGTTGTTGTTTCATTTTCTTCTTGTCCTCCTTTGCTCTCTCCTTCTGCCTTAAACTGGACACCAGCTTGTACGTGAAGAACACTGCAACAGAGAAATGAATTCCTTGATTAAGGCTGTATTAAAAATGTTAAGGATGTTCCCTCCTCAAATTTATTGTATTAAACTTTTTTTCTAACTTATATTTTTTAAAAGATCAAAGTATATGATTGGAAAATCAGCATTAAAAAATAGGGGGTACAGTGGTTTTTTTTCTCGAGATATGACGCCTGTAAGATAGTGGGGTAAAGTACAATTTTAACATGGGGGTCTATGGGAAAATGAGAAAAAAACTGCTAAATTTTTTAAAATACTACATTTCTAGTATTAAACTTTTAAAACTTTTTTGATATGTTACAAAGTTCATGTTACCCTACTGAAATCGATGAAAAAATATATATGGTAGTGTGGTTTTTTTTAAGCTTTGACACAAAATGTACCTGAAAACCCCCTTTTTAGTCAAATTTAGTCTGAAAGTGGTTGAAGTAGGCAGTAAACACATCTGTTTATGCACACCCACATATTTGGTGGATGAATGGATTTTGGGTTCAGCAAAAATGATACGGCAAATTATTAATTTATTGTTTAAATGCCAATAAAACGTTATCACGCACACAAGTGATTTGCCGATGCCTGAGAAACATTTGATTTTTTATATTTTGTTTACTTTTCATAACTTATCAAAAAGCAATTTTAATATCTTCTGAAACAAAGATCAATGTCATTCTAATACATTTTATATACAAAACTAAGATCCCCTAGGTACTAGATACCTTCCTGCCAAATTTCAACTTTGTTTGTGCAATGGTTCTGGAGCATCCTCGGTTACCCAGGGTTTTATATATGCTCCGTTACTCTCCACTATATCACCAATGGGAAATTTCATCAGAGAAATCTGTACTCAAATTACCCGCCCTTGGCCGGCGTGACGAAGTCAGTAACTAAAAAAAATACTCAATACGATAAGACGGAAATGGTCAAGGGAAATAACCGGTGACGGATGGCTAACAAAATGACCTCGCGTGCTTTGCAACGAAAAGATACAAATTGTCATTGGCTCGCAGGTCGAAGCTGCGTAGCGGTTTGATTGGCTCACGCCGGCCAAGGGCGGGTAATTTGAGTACAGATTTCTCTGATGAAATTTCCCATTGGTGATATAGTGGAGAGTAACGGAGCATATATAAAACCATGGGTAACCGAGGATGGTTCTGGAGGTGATGTCAAAGAAGTGAAAAGTTTATCGATGACCACCATGAGCTCATCTTGATTAAAAGTCATGATGAGATATTGGGAAACTGAGTTGTCTTTTTCACAATATACTGTAAATATCTCAGGTATTTCTCCTCATTCTGGTCAACATATCTTCTTAGTGACAAGACCACATCAGTTACCCTTTAATTGCTTACATGATGTGCGAGCTACGCTTGTTAAAGGGTACCAAGTAAAGACAGAATTTCTGCATTGATGCAAAGACAATATAATGATCACCTTTATGGAATGACGTTAGACATAGTGAGAGAGACTCATCAAATTTCTTATTTAAGTGAAGAGAATTAGTGGTGACAGCTCACATATATACAACTTTTAACATTGGTCAAAGAAAAAAGCTTTAAAATAGCAAAAGGACGTCAATGTTTAGTCCGTTGTATGAACATACCACAGCAGTGTTATGAGAGTAGAGTATCTTTGTCTTCATGGTATATGTCTTCATAGATAAACTTGTAAAAGTGCTTTAGAAGATAAAGTCGAATAAACTGAGAAAATATGCATAAAATATGCAAATGAGGTATGAAATATATGAAAGGCAGATCCACACATCAATGATTATAAATGTATTAAGTTTCAAAACATTTGAACAATTAGCGTCCAAGATATGAGTGGAACAAAAAGTGTGAAAGATGAAGTTGAAAAACTGAGAAAAGTTGCATAAATTATGCAAATGAGGTTTATGAAACAAACGAAAGTCAAATGTACACATCATAGTGACTGTGGTTTTTGTAACATTTGAACAATAAATGTCTGAGTAATCGGTGGAACCAAAAGTGGGACGGACGCACAGACACGCTGACAGCTAAATACCGCAAAGTACTGGGAGCGGGGTTCAGTAATCATTACTGTAATTGTAAGTCAATGGTTAGTGAAAAAGATGTTTGGCCAGTAAAATATAACCACCAGACTGGATTGGACATTCTTATACTTGAGTTTACATATATGACCCTGAGAATACACAAAACATATATCCAATATTACTGAGAAATTTGGTTTCATCCATTTGAATTAACAAAATAAGCTATAAATCAAAATTAACTTGATAAGAAAATCAAGACATTAAGATTTAGTTTACAAGTAAAAATAAATACCACATATGTTGAAACTTTGCTTATGTCACAAATAAACTATATTAATAATACACATTAGACTAACAAATAAACAACTTAAAGCATGACTCACGAAAAATTTGCATATTTCAGTTAAGTGATTGCCCATAAAGTGAGATCAGTTTGGAATCATAAACGAAGATATGAACTATAAACTCAGCCATGTTATAGAAATGAGAACAAATTCACCACATGGGAAACAATACATGTGTTGTCACTCAAATATACCACATGTGGTTATTAATGAAAGTGCTTAAAGGTCGTCAAATATGGTGAATTATTAATTGAATAGAAACATCTGCTGTAACAATCGCTGATTGACAGGAAAAAGAAGAAGATGTGTGAATACAGTGCAATGGTGTGAATATAGTGCATTGCAGACACTGTATATTTGCTGTTTACTTTATTTGATATATATCAGTGAGTTATTGTTTAACACGCTTTGACAGTATTGCAGCCATTAGCGGCGAGGATATATTACAATGATATAATAAATGGAATCTTTATTATTCACTGGCGGATCTAGGAATTTTGAAACAGGGGAGGCGGGGTCCACCAATGGATAAAAAAAGGGGTTGGGGGTGTTCATTTTGGTCCTTTGGTGTTTTTTGAAAATGTATCCCCTTATTGAGATAGGTGTCCATAAATTAAATTTAATCTTTTTTTCAATAAATATAATTTTACAATGCTTTCCATAAGTTTCATTTTAGTAAATCATTTCCTACCCAAATTAAACTTTTTTCATAAATTTAATTCCATTTTTTTCAGAAACTTAATTCTGAGATTGTTTTTAACATTTTTAAAGTTTAACATTTTTATGTGTGCATACTATAAGGGTTCCAAAAGTGAAAGAATTTGTATAAATGGCCCCCATACCTGGGAGTGATTGTACATTGGCCAAATTTATTAGGCAGTTTGGGGGGAGATGGGGCCCCCTCTAGATCTGCCACGGTTCAGTGTATGGCCTAGAAATTCAACCATATTGTGCAGTACTAATCTAGATAGAAGCAAATGTTTACTAATTCAAAATATTAAATAATATTGAATAATATATATATATATGTATTTTACTATAATATTATCTATCTCTTTGTGTGATCATCCTTTAGTTTACTTCAGTTACAAACATATGTAATATGAGGTACGTAAATCAAATGTAAACATAGGAATCATGTGAAATTAAATAATATAATTAAATATAAACTATCTATTTTAAATGATAATTGTTTTCAAATTAGAAATGATTTAAAAAACATAAGCCAAAATTAATTCCATGTGAAAGAAAGAAAACATAATTAATACATGAAGTAAGATTACCATCAAATATATCACAGAAGCCAAATTTCATAAAATTAAAATAACTTTCCAACAAATTAACTGAAATCATCAATCACAAATCAATAAAAAAAAAAAATTCCGAAAATTGAAAAAACAACTTCACACCTGTATATAAATGTAAGTAAATAAGTATTTACCTATGACGGCTCCAGGTACGACCGTAAGCAAAAAATACAGAATTGACACCAGAATACCTTGTCCCTCTACAGGTATAGGTGGTTGAGACATGGTCAATTAATTAATTAGTAAATAGAACAAGAGAGAGAGAGCTGCTGTGTATACTAGAGCGAATCTCCCATATGGTGCTGTGGGAAACACATGCACTGCCGCTGAGCTGGCAAATACTGATATAAAGTGAGGCTCTACAACACTGCCTTTCATAAATGTCATAATTTTACATTTTTAACCATTTCTTTCCTCTTCCTGTGAAAAAAAAAATAATTCATATTATATAGAATTTGTGAATTTTTCTTAAGATTATTATATCAAATGTCATAATTAATGAAGACATTTTACAGTGGAATACATTTATTGTTATCTTACCATGTAGAGCCTCATAGCTAGGTTAAAGGCTCAACTATGCCCTTGGGAATTTGCATATTTAAAGTAACAGGTGTCAAAGTTTACAAGCTGCAGTGTGAGAAGAGATATATTGTGGCTTAGACATTGGGTGACATGTTCATTACATGTTGGGCAATTAACCTACGGTATCTATTGAATGAATGGATATTAAGTACTGAATTTAAAAATTTAACCAAATAAATATAATTCTGACAATTCTATCAATGCTTTATAATGATATTTTTTTCAGAAATAATAATTGTTGGTTTCAATGGTTTGACAGCTGTTTTTATCCAGTAAGTATCGTGCAGAATTTGCAGCCATCCTCTAAGTCACCAGTACTGATTGTCCACACAGCTTATCCACTCAGCCGTCAAGAACTCAATATCATAATATTACTAGTCTGACAGTTATGTATATAAAAAATAACATTGAGTACCTTAAATCTTGTGAACTACACTTCTTGTTTGAGGTAAGTCTTGAAGGATATTATGAGACTTTTGGATACATGAACATTGCTAAAATCAAAACTAAACCTTGATAAATCACGAAAAATAACACTGCACTAGAATGTATACTGATGCGAGGATCAACTGTCAGAAGCAGATAACATCAAGACACCAGCACAACTCAAGCCTCTCTAGGTTACAACGTTGTTTACTATAAAGAACTTTCACTAGATGCCCCATCAAATCACATTGGCACTTGACAGCGTTAAAATACATCCCTAAGTTGGTGACAAAACTCCAGCAAAACATTCATCAGGTACCCATTTGCACTGCTGGTTGAAAAACAGGTACATTTTGAATAAAGTCTTTTACTCTGGGTGACACCATACGTCTCTCAACTCACGACTCAGTGTTGAATAAAAGAATCAGTTCATGCAGCAATAAGATGATCACCCATTCAGTGAACCACACCTATTGTCACTGAACTAGCGGTCAACTTAGTAATACACAGCACCAAATGTGGAGCCATCACCAGAAATTAAAACAGATTTTTTTTAAAAAGCCTAACCAACCTAAAAGAAGTGAGAGCGCCACTCTAGACACATAGAACTGAAAGTGAACCCACCCATAAGAATTATACTGGTAAGCGCCACTCCAGGCATGATGAAGAAGCCTACCCACCTGTAAGAAGTAAGAGCGCCACTCCAGGCACGATGAAGAAGCCTACCCACCTATAAGCAGTAAAAGCGCCACTCCTGGCACGATGAAGAAGCCTACCCACCTATAAGAAGTAAGAGCGCCGCTCCAGGTACGAGGAAGAAGCCTACCCACCTATAAGAAGTAAGAGTGACACTCCAGGCACGATGAAGAAGCCTACCCACCTATAAGAAGTAAAAGCGCCACTCCTGGCACGATGAAGAAGCCTACCCACCTATAAGCAGTAAGAGCACCGCTCCAGGCACGAGGAAGAAGCCTACCCACCTATAAGCAGTAAGAGCGCCGCTCCAGGCACGAGGAAGAAGCCTACCCACCTATAAGAAGTAAGAGCGCCGCTCCAGGCACGATGAAGAAGCCTACCCACCTATAAGCAGTGAGAGCGCCGCTCCAGGCACGAGGAAGAAGCCTACCCACCTATAAGCAGTAAGAGCGCCGCTCCAGGCACGAGGAAGAAGCCTACCCACCTATAAGAAGTAAGAGCGCCGCTCCAGGCACGAGGAAGAAGCCTACCCACCTATAAGCAGTAAGAGCGCCGCTCCAGGCACGAGGAAGAAGCCTACCCACCTATAAGCAGTAAGAGCGCCGCTCCAGGCACGAGGAAGAAGCCTACCCACCTATAAGCAGTAAGAGTGACACTCCTGGCACGATGAAGAAGCCTACCCACCTATAAGCAGTAAGAGCGCCGCTCCAGGCACGATGAAGAAGCCTACCCACCTATAAGAAGTAAGAACGACGCTCCTGGCACGAGGAAGAAGCCTACCCACCTATAAGAAGTAAGAGTGACACTCCAGGCACGATGAAGAAGCCTACCCACCTATAAGAAGTAAAAGCGCCACTCCTGGCACGATGAAGAAGCCTACCCACCTATAAGCAGTAAGAGCGCCGCTCCAGGCACGAGGAAGAAGCCTACCCACCTATAAGCAGTAAGAGCGCCGCTCCAGGCACGAGGAAGAAGCCTACCCACCTATAAGAAGTAAGAGCGCCGCTCCAGGCACGATGAAGAAGCCTACCCACCTATAAGAAGTAAGAGCGCCGCTCCAGGCACGAGGAAGAAGCCTACCCACCTATAAGAAGTAAGAGCGCCGCTCCAGGCACGAGAAGAAGCCTACCCACCTATAAGCAGTAAAAGCGCCACTCCTGGCACGATGAAGAAGCCTACCCACCTATAAGAAGTAAGAGCGACACTCCTGGCACGATGAAGAAGCCTACCCACCTATAAGCAGTAAGAGTGACACTCCAGGCACGATGAAGAAGCCTACCCACCTATAACCAGTAAGAGCGACACTCCTGGCACGATGAAGAAGCCTACCCACCTATAAGCAGTAAGAGCGCCACTCCAGGCACGATGAAGAAGCCTACCCACCTATAAGCAGTAAGAGCGCCGCTCCAAGCACGAGGAAGAAGCCTACCCACCTATAAGCAGTAAAAGCGCCACTCCTGGCACGATGAAGAAGCCTACCCACCTATAAGAAGTAAGAGCGCCGCTCCAGGCACGAGGAAGAAGCCTACCCACCTATAAGAAGTAAAAGCGCCACTCCTGGCACGATGAAGAAGCCTACCCACCTATAAGCAGTAAGAGCGCCACTCCAGGCACGATGAAGAAGCCTACCCACCTATAAGCAGTAAGAGCGCCGCTCCAGGCACGAGGAAGAAGCCTACCCACCTATAAGCAGTAAAAGCGCCACTCCTGGCACGATGAAGAAGCCTACCCACCTATAAGAAGTAAGAGCGCCGCTCCAGGCACGAGGAAGAAGCCTACCCACCTATAAGCAGTAAGAGCGCCGCTCCAGGCACGAGGAAGAAGCCTACCCACCTATAAGAAGTAAGAGCGACACTCCTGGCACGATGAAGAAGCCTACCCACCTATAAGCAGTAAGAGTGACACTCCAGGCACGATGAAGAAGCCTACCCACCTATAAGCAGTAAGAGCGCCACTCCAGGCACGATGAAGAAGCCTACCCACCTATAAGCAGTAAAAGCGCCACTCCTGGCACGATGAAGAAGCCTACCCACCTATAAGAAGTAAGAGCGACGCTCCTGGCACGATGAAGAAGCCTACCCACCTATAAGCAGTAAGAGTGACACTCCTGGCACGATGAAGAAGCCTACCCACCTATAAGAAGTAAAAGCGCCACTCCTGGCACAATGAAGAAGCCTACCCACCTATAAGCAGTAAGAGCGACACTCCTGGCACGATGAAGAAGCCTACCCACCTATAAGAAGTAAGAACGACGCTCCTGGCACGATGAAGAAGCCTACCCACCTATAAGCAGTAAGAGCGACACTCCAGGCACGATGAAGAAGCCTACCCACCTATAAGAAGTAAGAACGACACTCCTGGCAGGATGAAGAAGCCTACCCACCTATAAGAAGTAAGAGCGCCGCTCCAGGCACAATGAAGAAGCCTACCCACCTATAAGCAGTAAGAGCGACACTCCTGGCACGATGAAGAAGCCTACCCACCTATAAGAAGTAAGAACGACTCTCCTGGCACGATGAAGAAGCCTACCCACCTATAAGCAGTAAGAGCGACACTCCTGGCACGATGAAGAAGCCTACCCACCTATAAGAAGTAAGAACGCCACTCCTGGCACGATGAAGAAACCTACCCACCTATAAGAAGTAAGAGCGCCACTCCAGGCACGATGAAGAAGCCTACCCACCTATAAGAAGTAAGAGCGCCGCTCCAGGCACGAGGAAGAAGCCTACCCACCTATAAGAAGTAAGAGCGCCGCTCCAGGCACGAGGAAGAAGCCTACCCACCTTTAAGCAGTAAAAGCGCCACTCCTGGCACGATGAAGAAGCCTACCCACCTATAAGAAGTAAGAGCGACACTCCTGGCACGATGAAGAAGCCTACCCACCTATAAGCAGTAAGAGTGACACTCCAGGCACGATGAAGAAGCCTACCCACCTATAAGCAGTAAGAGCGACGCTCCTGGCACGATGAAGAAGCCTACCCACCTATAAGCAGTAAGAGCGCCACTCCAGGCACGATGAAGAAGCCTACCCACCTATAAGCAGTAAGAGCGCCGCTCCAGGCACGAGGAAGAAGCCTACCCACCTATAAGCAGTAAAAGCGCCACTCCTGGCACGATGAAGAAGCCTACCCACCTATAAGAAGTAAGAGCGCCGCTCCAGGCACGAGGAAGAAGCCTACCCACCTATAAGAAGTAAAAGCGCCACTCCTGGCACGATGAAGAAGCCTACCCACCTATAAGCAGTAAGAGCGCCACTCCAGGCACGATGAAGAAGCCTACCCACCTATAAGCAGTAAGAGCGCCGCTCCAGGCACGAGGAAGAAGCCTACCCACCTATAAGCAGTAAAAGCGCCACTCCTGGCACGATGAAGAAGCCTACCCACCTATAAGAAGTAAGAGCGCCGCTCCAGGCACGAGGAAGAAGCCTACCCACCTATAAGCAGTAAGAGCGCCGCTCCAGGCACGAGGAAGAAGCCTACCCACCTATAAGAAGTAAGAGCGACACTCCTGGCACGATGAAGAAGCCTACCCACCTATAAGCAGTAAGAGTGACACTCCAGGCACGATGAAGAAGCCTACCCACCTATAAGCAGTAAGAGCGCCACTCCAGGCACGATGAAGAAGCCTACCCACCTATAAGCAGTAAAAGCGCCACTCCTGGCACGATGAAGAAGCCTACCCACCTATAAGAAGTAAGAGCGACGCTCCTGGCATGATGAAGAAGCCTACCCACCTATAAGCAGTAAGAGTGACACTCCTGGCACGATGAAGAAGCCTACCCACCTATAAGAAGTAAAAGCGCCACTCCTGGCACAATGAAGAAGCCTACCCACCTATAAGCAGTAAGAGCGACACTCCTGGCACGATGAAGAAGCCTACCCACCTATAAGAAGTAAGAACGACGCTCCTGGCACGATGAAGAAGCCTACCCACCTATAAGCAGTAAGAGCGACACTCCAGGCACGATGAAGAAGCCTACCCACCTATAAGAAGTAAGAACGACACTCCTGGCACGATGAAGAAGCCTACCCACCTATAAGAAGTAAGAGCGCCGCTCCAGGCACAATGAAGAAGCCTACCCACCTATAAGCAGTAAGAGCGACACTCCTGGCACGATGAAGAAGCCTACCCACCTATAAGAAGTAAGAACGACTCTCCTGGCACGATGAAGAAGCCTACCCACCTATAAGCAGTAAGAGCGACACTCCTGGCACGATGAAGAAGCCTACCCACCTATAAGAAGTAAGAACGCCACTCCTGGCACGATGAAGAAACCTACCCACCTATAAGAAGTAAGAGCGCCACTCCAGGCACAATGAAGAAAGAGTGTCTGGGGATGCTATCCTCTTCCCACACTCCCGTATCTTCTTCGTCCATGTTACTGATGTACCAGGTGGTGGATTGTTACTGACTCCTCTAGTTCGGACAGATTCGCTGTATTACCCTTGTCTGCACTCCAAGTTTCTTATCTTCCTATTCAACAGTACTTTGACTACGTACTGTCAAGTATCAATATTTCAAGTGAACTTAACTCCCCAACTCCTTTTGAGTAAACTGCCCAGTGTACTTAGCTCTTCAAATGTGTTCCACTATCCTGTATCCAATGTGTACTATCCTGTATTCACAGCTATTCAGTACTTGGTGTACTCTCCAGTACCCAAGATGGAGTATCCAATATGTACTATATCCAGTATCCAATATTGAGTATCAAATATGTACTATAAGAAGTATCCAATATAGACGCTCTTGATGAACTCTCCCGATACAAAACAACAAGTTTGTATTCTACAAGAACTATATCTCCTTATTCTTTCCTGCGTATGTGATTTTCCTGAGTGTGTGCGTCCACGTGTCTGTGGAAGTGTACAGCTACAGACTACAGAACACATGACAGGTGACAGATGTAATATACACCTCTACATCCTGGTTCGTATCAGGGTGACCATTGGGTTAGAAATTAGTCTGGTAGTGTAAATGATAGTGGGCTGGAAAATGTTTTGAATGGTGGTCCAAGAGGCTGATTTGCATTGAAAGATGATATGATCCTGTAAATGCATTTGGCTAGCTGAAATTGCTTAGTGCGGAAATTAACTAAATGGCTAATGCTTGAGAGGGTCCTTTTGTGGTAAAATTGCTATTAACAGAAATTTCAAGGAAGGGCTGACCATCAACTATACATTTGGCTAGATGAAATTGCTTTAGATTAGTACTCTAGACCTAGAGTCTTCAAATTTGGTATCAGTCTTCATTAGGGGAATACGCAGACACCAGTTGATTTGGGTGACTTTTATCGCATTTTCAAGGTCACTTTGAGACTTTGATCACTTTTTAAAATGTTCTTATCCTGATATAATAACAATTGAATCAAACATGTAATCGTCATAACTCGATACAAGCTGTGTGTCGATCCTTTCTGCTCATTTCTTAATTGCGGCGGGGGACAAAGTCACGCTTTTGATAATTACTTGTTTAAAATATTCAAAATATTATTGGGCCTGGCACAGTCTGTGAAGAGCTGGTTAATGTTTCCCACCACAAACCCTGCTCTGCTAGTCAATACTGAAGTTTAATTCGTACACTGGCATGTAGCCTAATGTAGGAGGTAAAATTGTTATTAACAGAACTTATAAGGAAGAGGGTTGTAATAATGTTGATAACAGTGATAATATCATTAATCAATACGCAATGACACAGGTGACAGATGTAATATTCACCTATACATCCTAGTTTATATGGTAATCTCCCTACCGACAGCCAGCCAGCGGACAGATGTGACAACTTTCAGACAATGAAAGGTTAATGCTGACAACACCTACAGATATAATGGAACAGTCCACTGATTAAAGCAGAGTCAAGTTAGCAGATTCGTTACCGACGTGTTTGAATACGAGGAGTACATACCAGTGTTGTTCCTGGATGATCAGGTGACGGGTCAGTTTGGCTAATTCTGAGCAGATGGGACCTTTTGCTATGGTAAAGGTATCTACTTCTCCAAATTTTAAGGGACACCAAGCATTTGATATTAGAAGACACGAGGGTGAGATTTTAAAATCATTCTACAACAATTATTAGCCAAATACTGACATATCTGAAACACAGAACTGCCATTTAGCTTCTTCAGCAGTGATCTCAGTGAGGTCATAGCATTGTGACGTCATAAGCATTATGGCATCATAGCATTGTTACGTCACAACCATTGTGACGTCGTAGCACTGTAAGCAGTGTTCTAAGTGATGCCAAAGCTTTGTGATGTCATTAACTGATGATGTAATAGGATTATGCGATTTGATTGTAGCGATATCTACAATGTAGATATCGCTTGTAGATATCGCTTGATCTCACACAAGCGATATCTACTGTGGGAGCCAGTTTTGGATGATAAATTTCACCAGGACCTTCTTTAGGAATACATAGCATACAATGTAGATTTGTTTTCAGATGTTAGGTACACGTTATATTGTCAGTTATATTGTATATTGTGTTTGTACAAACATTTGTTGCTTTTAATGATAATCTGTCTTCTCTTTTTAGCACTGTTGTATAATCAATTATTTTCAGATTTTAGGTCACTGTAGTCAGTATTAGGCCATCCGTATTTTTTTCTGTGTTTCTCATCTCCCGACCGCCCCAAATTGTCCTTCCGACGCAAAATAAAAAAATTTATTTTATTTATTATGTCTCTGCCGACAACAATTTGTTTAGGCCGCTCAACAACAAAAAAACGGCTTCAAAAGATATTTTTAAAATTCTGAAACGAAGATACATGGTCAAAGGGGAGTAACTCCGTCGAAACTGCTTCATTGGGTCATTTTTATTTAATGAAGTCTTAAATACCTCAGTAATGAATTTGGATAACTTTTTAGATAACAGATTTGCTGTAAAATGCCCTCAGAGTGGGATTTTTTAAATATTTTTTATTTATTTATTTTCGCCCGCCCGCTCCTCACAAGCATCTGTTTGGAGATGAGAAACATAAAAAAAAATGTGGATGGCCTTACTGGGAGTCCTAATATACATCCTTTTCATTCAGACAGGAGAAATATCTCTCTAGGAAATGTGACACTTTAGGACTAGACTCATTTAAAACTCTGCTCAAAACACACCTGTTTACATAGTTCTACTACTAAAAGACACCAGATTTCACTGACTCTTGATTTGTACTTTTAATTGTAGAGCCATGAGCATGCTCTTGAGCGTGGATGTGTGCGCAGAAGAAATATTATTATTAAATAAATATATTCACAGCATTGTATTAATTACTTTGTAGACTATTGTTTTATCCTTGTAGAAATAGCCTGAGTTAAATAAGCTGTTTATCGAACCGCTAAACGTGTCTGCAAGATGACATGTCTGCATTATATGGGAGATGACGTTCACATAAGGGCTACATTAGGGTTCAGAATTAGTCAGGTAGAGAAAAAGATGCTGGACTGGAAAATGTTTTGACTGATAGTCCGAAAGGCTAGTTTGAATTTACAATGACAAGTAAAACCATATGTGCTACCCGTGTGGGAAGTTTTGCTACGACATAATACGCCACTGTTGATAGTTTAATGGTAAATGATTAAAAAGTTGTAAAATCAGTTAAGATAGAGTTTAATGCACAAAATCAAAATGTCATATTTATAACTGATATTATGGATTTGTAATTTGGGGATCAGAATAACAATGCCTTATGAATCATTCCTTCTATTGTTTTGAAAATGACAACTATTAAGTGAATGTACCAAAATTAATTTAAAATATAAGAACAATTCATGCATCAGATTTTTTACGTCTCATGTCAATTTGTTAGGGGGCTTGTAGAATGTTGGCTGGACTAGTAAGATCTGAAAGTTACTAGCCCAAACGGAGTGAACATTTGTGTTACCGTTAGATTTTTACCCCTGAACTTGTACCCACTTTTATCTTTTTAGTTATGTATATATTGAGAGAGATTTTCAAAAAATTATATCTGCTTTAGTAACTTTGGTAACAAAATAATTTTTTATACATATCTGAAATTATTTATTCTTGAACAAAGGGGTGTCACGATACACAAACCTGATGATACGATACGTATCATGTTATTAGGGTGATGGTACGATATGTATCACGATACATACTTTTCGTTCAAAATGCGTAAAAGATCTTAATGGGAGTGTGACTTTTTTACAGGTTTAACTTTTTACAGTAAGTAACTAACAATAACATGTCTATATGCATTTCTTAAGAACACTTTTATTCAGTTTCTAAAAAAATAAAGAAATAAATAATTTAAAATAAAACTTAATCAGATATATTTAATTAAAGATGAATTCATTGAATTAATAATACTGCAAAGAGTGTATAAATAAACAGCAACATCAACCTTGTTGGTACAGTGTACTGTTTTAATGTGATCACTGATTTTAGTGATTGCCTAATAAACTTATTGAATTTGTTTGCAATCTTCATCTGTTTTCTTGACATTTTACATTCACTTAATGTGGTTTAAAACCCAAAACAATCCCCTAACAATGACGGGGAATCTTTCGACATTGATCGAACAAGTACGCCACGCTGATTCAGCGTTCGAAATCGCCTTATATATTCTGCACCAGTGCAGGTGAAAATTGCCTTGTGCAGCCTATATTCATTACTAGACTGCACTAGGTGCAGTTTGAAAAAATAAGGTACTTCATATAAGACAAAATTATAACAAAAACCATAACAAATGTTAGCGAAACCTAAACAGTGTTTACTTCCGCATTTGACAAAAATAGATTTAACCAAAATATGGGCTTTGATCCAAGTTTTTCCGTGAGAACTCGTTTGCATCCGTTTTTAACTTCGTTAAAATACGTCGTCTTTTAGTAACCAAGTCTTCCTGCCTCGTGTCAGCTGTCGCACATGTTGGATGTTTTTAAACAACTAAAATATCGGGACAGGGGCAATCAAGAATCTTTTAATATTTTGCTAAACGGACAGCAAAGCAGGTGATGATAACCAGTCAAAAGTTAGTGATAGCTAGCGAGAAACGAACATCATCTTTAGAAAAAAAGCTTGACTTTGAACCAAAGGCCGCAAAAAGCGAAAACTTCGTAGCGAATGAAAAACAGGAAGAGTGGTTACTTTATGATGACAGTGAGAACATAATGTTTTGTTCAGTGTGTCGAAAATTCTACAAAAATGGTTTTCGTTCAGGAATCAAATCTGGCAGATTTTAAGAAATCAAAATGCACAACACTGAAATTCATAAAAATTCAGAACATAGTGAACCGGTTGAACTGTGTTCTCAAACCTCATTAACCAGAGAAAAATCTTTAAAAATCAATACCAAAAATGCATGAAAATCAAACTGAAATTTCTTTTTTAAACGAGCATATATTGGTTAGTATCGCCTTTAACTTTTTATATTACATGTAAAATCATACAGTGACTTTCCAAAGGTATTGGAATTATAATCAATTGCATGAGTGGTCCAGATTGACACTGAGTAACCATGTGTGCTGTTGTCACATGAATTACCAGGTTGTTTGTGTTGAACATGAATGTCAATACTTAGATGTGCCTTAACTCATAAATGAAAAATTCATTAATCTATAATACATCCTCTCATAATAACATTTAATTTAATGAATGTAAAGGTCAAGACATGACATCTATGTTTTATTCGGCTTTTCAATCACTTGAATGAATAAATTTTATTTAGTATACAAATGAGTCTCATCATTGAGTGAAACTAATGTGATAATGCAGGTGCAGCCAGTTTCACCCAGGTGCAGTCTGGTATAAATAGTCAACTGCACTTGGTGCAGCTGCTGAAAAAAATGAATTCGTACCCTGTGATTGGTCAGTATGAGGACAATAATTGTGACGTCACACCAATTGAATGGCAGAGAACCAAACAGGATTTCCCACAAGCGAGTGTTAACCAACTTTCTTCGTGTCTGATATGATACTGTTTGTGAACGTATTTGTGAAGAGTATGTGTATATGTTTCCAAATTTGGTTATTTTAATATAATGTCAAATTTTACAAAATTATAAATGTGTTTCTGTCATGGAAGCTTGCACATAATAATCTTTCTACAAACGATATCATAATATCAGATTATTTGTGTGCATTTTTAAACTGTAGCATCAATCTGTTTGACAAACCAAGCACCTGAATTGACATTTCTTTTTACAACAGACATGCACTGAGCACTTCCTTCAATGCGATTGGTTGAATATGACATAAAGGTTGTGACGTACTAGCCCCGTTGTGATGTAGCAGGGGCTGTATAACATTCATAATGGAGCTTTATTGCGACGAAAGTAAAGGCATTTATTTGAATAGTTTCTTAGTATTAATTACGCATTACATCTTACACATGTTATCTAGATAAGTTATTCTTAGTCAAAGATAGGAAAATTACATAAGCAATAATTCTCTAATGTATAGTCAAGGATTTATTTCGTAAACAAATTTTGAAACCACCCCTTCCGACTGAAGGTAACTTGCACATACCGTGACTCTTATTACCATGAAAACAGGTAACAGTTGGCTTTTTATCGACACTATCTATTTGTGATATCAACAGAAGCTTTTTTATGAAAAAAAAATTGATGTAGCACAATAAATGTATCGATAAAGTTAATTAAAAGTGAATCGATACATTGAGGTACGTATCGTGTATCGTATCGGCAGCAAACATGAGTCGATGCATCGATACATTCGTGTATCGTGACACCCTTACAGCTGAACATGATATAAAAGATTTTCCTTCTCTTAGCTATAGCCCTCAATCACTTGCAAAAATAACCCACCTGTTGACATATCTAGTAAGAAACCATCAGATGTGAGAACCAAAAAGTCTGATAAAAAACAGATGATTGAAAACAGAAACAGAAGACTCATCATAGTCATGACTATCAGACTTTCACAACAGGTCTTTTAATTAGCTTTAATTTGAGTTAATATAGTTTTATAAAAGATTTTATACACAAAATGCATTAGAGAAACACTCAAGCCATAATGAAGGCAAATATAAGAACTAGTTTAATTTCATATTACCACTGAAACATTAATTTTGTTACTATCCTAATATTTTAAAAACTTTATGGATTATTTCATTTTGCATTTTACAATATTTTAAACATACACTATATATGAAAGTCCTGTTCCAATGCACCCTGCATTTGAAAATTAAAGGAACACTTTCACCATATACTGAAATATTCAAAGGGTTATTAATAGAATTTATTTTGCATTATTGAAATGCATTTAAAAAAAAACTAAAACATTGGAAAAGTTAGAAAACAAATGATGATGTAAAAAATACTACAGGGATAACCTAGTGACGTGTTCATAAGAGACCATCAGGTAAGGAAGGGGATCACATATGTGTCACTGAGAGATAACACCAGTTCTTGCTGACGTTGACAAGATGAAGAAAGACAACTGTCAAGGCGCTGCTCATCCCTACCAGATGTGAGCTACTTACTGACTAAAGCAGCGATCACGATGCCGGGCACGATGAACACTGTGTTGTCGATTGTTTCCTTCACAGGACCTGATCCGAACTCCACCATTTTCGGTTTGTGTTTTATGTCAGGTTCAAACAATCCTCGCTCTATTATTCACCCGGTTTCGCAGACGCTCTTTTCTACCGGAAGCGGAAGTGTTTATATAAGGGAGTAGTTATTGTATGCTTTCGTGCAGGGAGAGTTCAGTATATTTCTGTACTCATTTTGTAGCGTTACTGAAAACGTAATTTCTGTTCACATAGGTCTATAGGGTGTATTTAATTTAAAGAACTTCATGTATGTATGTAAACACATATGCATTGTGAATATATTTACCGTGTGTTGTAAATAGTTTTTCCTTTAAAGGGATGGTTCTGTCGCCATATTGGATTTATTTGCATTGCGTGAAATGAAAACACGCTATATTGTACCTAATTTTGCATTTTTTAAAATAACTTAAGACATACACTGATAGAGTATTCACATAGCAACACAAAACATGTCAAAACTAATGGACACTTTGCTGGTTTTCCCCACTCGCAGCGCCGATGAATGGCTTCAGTTCGTAGTGTTTTATTTTTTAACAAATGTCCGCTTGTGTTTATCAAGTTGTGAAATATAAATTCATCAAAATATTACCTTTATTACTATATTTCAATTTGACTGTGTTTTAATAATGTTTTTATAACATATGTGTAAACAGGAATGTCAACTCGAATTACCTGTTTTTCTTGACAAATACCACGTCAATCTCAACTGAGGTAGAAAATGTATATTTAAACAAGCGATACAGGTACATATATTAAGTTTTCTGGACATTATCCACGCAATTACGCCCCTTTGAGTTATTTTACGTGCGCTTCAATGATTTGTCCCTTGCCATGTTGAACTCCATTCTCTCCTCACAGGGGTATCTCAATTTAGTTCTTCCCGCATAACATCTGTTCAAAATGCAGTCTGATTAAAAAAGACAGTTTTCCGAGGAATAAAAGTTGCAAAATAGTACATTAATCGGGATACGAACTCATACCGTTCGACGGTTTCCTTGTGGCGAGGAATCTATAGAACCAGTTCGTATCCCGATATGAACTATTTTGCAGATATACTTCCTCGGAACAGGGTCGATTTTAATCAGACTGTTCCAAATTGACCATATTTCACGGTTTTAGCAAAATCTCCTATTGGAAAAATTGTACCACGAATTTTACTATTTTTCCAATGAAATAATAAAGTGACAAGTTTATTGGCATTTGACACCCCTGGAACCCTGTACTGCTGAGCCCCAGTGAAAGTCATTTTATACAGCGAGAGATGCAGTGATAGTGATCAGAGATTACGGACGTTAGTGTATCAGTTGATGAAAATATCTAAAATTATTGACACAAACAAATCATTATTTCCATGTAAACAAAGTTTAGGCATGTGGAGGCTTCAGTGTATCCCCATATCTTTTCTGATGCAGGAAAGTGGAAAATTGAGAAAGTTATCGGCAAGTTAATTTGGTAGCACTCTGTTAAACAGAGAAATATAGCCAGTATGTAAATAATATTTGATTGAAAAAACAATGGAAAATTAAATCGTAATTGTTCAGGTTAAGTGGTCCTTTGGGCACAGTTTTTAGTTGTTTACTTCAATACTTTTAGAGAATTTGTGAAAAATAGTTGAAGTGATCGTGATCGTCCGACTGTACATGTTCTGTACATGTCTACAGTGATCGTGGTTTGTGGTTGCTGTGATCGGAATTGGGGTTACAATTAAAGGGTAAATGCGGTGTAGGAAACTTACCTGAAACTTGACCAGACACCAAGGCTGGTAACTTTGAAAACTTACCAGTCCTACTAAGTGTCACATTTCAGCTCAGCAATAGTGAACACAAGCAGAGATGCATTCGGGTTTTCATAAACGTGGGCTAAATACTATCTGAACGCTTTCTGTAAACAAGCTATTTTCTTTCGTTCGCTTTGTTTTTAAATACTATGTCATGGCAAGACCACTGAAATTATGCTTCAGTTTACAGGACGATCTTAAATGGAAATCAAGTTTGATGTTCGGAGTCACATATGCCAAACGTTATAAATGGTGATTTTAGTTGTTAATATTATGTAAAATAAAATCTCGAGTTTCTGGACATTTACAATGTATAAGGGTGCTGCTCAATTTTCATTGATTTCAAGTATTAATCACATATTTGGCGTTTTCGGATGAATATGCAAGTTGAGTGAAACTAAATTTATTTCAAATGGAATCAGCACATATGATGGTTGGCACTTATTAAAGCCGAAAACAATATTATGAAAAACCACTGGATGTCACTTTGACATGACCCAGTCATTTATATATATCAAGTGTAAATTTTGCAAACAAGTAGTGCACTTTTCCCTCATGTGTTTAATGTAAGTAGAATGACACTTGAAGGATAGGCAGAATTTTTAAAACTCAATTGCTCTTATGCATTTATACTAGAAACTAAACAGTTTTCATGATGCCGATTATTTTCGCAGTGAAATTAAACCAAATGATAAAGCTACCTTGTAACCCAAACATAATGATTCCTGACACATGCATGAGATATTATGTTAATAATAATTGATGAAAATATGTGTCATATATTCTCACAAATGCGCATTTGTAGATCACTAGTGCTGTTTCATGCATTCCAAGAAATCATTTGGACCATAATTACAATGATTTTTATTACCCCTTCAAGCTACGACTTTCAAATATAAATATTGTATTCTCTGTTAACTTACCTTAACTGCAACATTTTGTGGCATTAAGACTGTTGCGTTGCTTACCATGTTAACGTATGTTAAACAACTCTGTGTAACTCCGCTTGGTTACTAAAAATCTAACATTCAAGTTTTATTTCATCTAAAATTGTTTGTTTTAATACCAGACATGATTCTGACACAGATAAATATACTAGCCCGGCCGTCGGGCTGGTGGGATTTATATTTTACCAGCCCCAAACGAAATAAACCCGTGGTGGGCGTTCGGACGGGCAGCTGTTTCCTACACTGGTACTCAGAGCTGCCTACCATGCCTACCTGCCTACCTTTTGGAGTATTTTGTAATGTTTAGGTGTACAACTCGATGAAGTTAATATGACGCTATTAGTTAGTAGATATCATGCTCTGGTTTGACAACAATAATTATTGTCTGAATTTGTATACTGGGATTAACTCTGGAACTTAGTTGTAATCTAACTCTATAACAGTCAGAACTCCATTACTCTATACATGTACATAAATTTATGAAATTAACATTTTATATATTTCCATAGAAGAGGTGTACAATTTGAAACATTGGTGTACAATCATATTTCAGGACTGTAAAGTGTACAACATACTCCAAAAGTGTACAAGTAGGCAGCCCTGTGGTAAATGACTTCAAAATAATGAAAATTACTGACATTGGACACCTTGATATGAGCTTAGGTTTGCAAAGGAAGTGAAACAGAAGTTTTTAGATTCCATTGAAAAGAACAAACATACAACAGAACATGTAACATGAAAGTGCATTTGAGAAGTCACAACATATCAAGCTACCATTTGTACCAAAACCACCCAAGTATTTCCTCATCATGTTAACCGATTTACTATTATATATACTCTTAAATATGAACACAGCTTCTTGTATTGCCCAGACGTGTGTCTAGCATAATCATCTTCCATTTAAGCTGCCGAGAGGTATCATGTCAAACACTTAGCAACAACTAAACGAAAAACTTGTCTATGAAATGAAACATTCACACATAAGTGTCCTTAACGAACACTTTATTGACAAATCAGTATTTTAAACGCTTAAATTCGTGTATTACCCAATTCAATTGCATTTATTAAAGCTTTTTTATATGGTTAAGTGTATCAAATTTAATTTTCAATTAATAAAAGGGGGACATTTATAATGATTTTGACAACAGAACCAGTTGACAAGATTGTTATTCAAAGATCGAAAGTTATGTGAGAAAGATATTAATAACAGGTGTACCCATCATGTGTCCTATACAATGGCATTAGATAATGTGATAGGAGGTGGCAATTTAAGGATGCCATGAAATCGCATTGGTTTATTTAATGATTAAGTACTTATAACATGTCCATATACAATGAAATGTCAACATCTTTTCAGTAAATAGTGTTACTGACGCTGTATATGGGCCGACGAACCAGAAGAAATTGAACCAATTTCAAGCATGA
This sequence comes from Gibbula magus, assembly GCA_936450465.1. Classification (NCBI taxonomy): domain Eukaryota; kingdom Metazoa; phylum Mollusca; class Gastropoda; order Trochida; family Trochidae; genus Gibbula; species Gibbula magus. The sequence continues at coordinate 6,130,308 of OW388302.1, forward strand.
TGTTTTACTCTAAACAAATAGAAGCAAGGACAAGAGAAAATTAATGACCGATTTTGATTTTTGGAAAAAATTCAATTGGGTTCGGTTGATAAATTTTGGGATGTTTCAAATCTATCTTTCTTATGCTTAAAGAAAGTAATCGCCAAATTGACACGGTATAGCTTCTTGTTGACACATATGTAGACTCAATTTACGTAAGACGTTTTGAGAAGTTACTAAAAGATGAAATAGTTGTGCAGTCATACCATTAAGCTACGTCCATGAAGAGGTGAAAAAGTATGATTTGCAGTTGGAAGGATTCATTGTCTGTGTACTTTGCAAGAAAGTTGATGTTGTCAGTATGACCACTGTGTAGGACCGATGGTATGACTGATTTAAATTAAACGGACAGTGTTATGTTCAGTTTTGTAAATCACATTCACCAGTATCACTTGATATGATCAATGGTATTCATCTCCATCACCGTTTCATGATTGTGAACAATGGCACATACATAATGTCATTTTTAATGTCATGGTTTTGGGAAAATTGTCTAACAGTGAGGGAAGATATTGGAAGTACTGACTGTTGTATCCCAACTATGAATCTGTCCCATCTTAAGATGGGGTAGCTCTCAGGGCTAACCAAACTGTGGATACATCGCTATCTCAAGTTGGGATATCCCATCTTAAGATGGGATAGCAGAACTTTTTAGAAAAAAATGAGTTTGATGAACAAATTTATTTTGATGTAAAAACTGATTTTGATGAAAAAATTGATTTTGATGAAAAAACCGACTTTGTTGAAAAAATATCCCCCCCATGATGAAAAAACCGACTTTTATGAAAAAAATGAGTTTGATGAAAAAGATTATTTTGATGTAAAAAAGTGATTTTAATGAAAAAAATGACTTTGAAGAAAAAACATGATTTTGATGAAAAAATGACTCTGAATGAAACTAAAGATAATGGCAGAGGGGAGTCTTCTTTGTTGGAATTAGCTTTTATTTCTTAAATTTGAACACACAATTGTTTCACCAATAATACTAATAAGATAATTCACTTTAAATCCTTCCAATAACTACTACTTAGAGTTTAGACACCCAAAATGTGGATAGATTAAATCAATTTGGGCCAAAACAGTTTCATTACAGACATTAAGTCCATTTCATAATTACAAAATAGATGTTGATACATCGAGTATTTACAAGTAATGAAAACATCTTCTACCATTACATTCTAATACTTAATGGCGCTGTATCACGCAATTCTTACTGAAATAAAGTGACCTCACAAAAGGTAAATAAATGGCAAGAGAAAACGAATGTACATGGTTTGGTTAAGCCATGCGAGTCCATTTCCTTTCGAGTGGCCATGATGGAATGGTCATTCATCTTGCTGTCTAACTCTTAAATTAGCATCAGACCTACAACTCTCCCTCTCACATTGACGAGTTCCATACCACTGTCGATTTATAGGTCGCATTATTTCTTCAAGTACATATAAACATTTTCTATTGATATGGTTTATCGGGTCGTGTGATAAGATGGTTTACTCTCTGACGTAACAATATATGGTATAACTTAAATAAGAAATGGACAATTTGAGAATTTGTTTATTGAAAAAACTGTGCTACAGCGCTTTAAGGAGGTAAGGACACTGTTTAGCAATCCCAACTGTTGATAGATTCCCAACCCACCAACGTTAACATGCTTTTTATGAACACACAAAAGATTATCATAAAGAAGCTTTTTCAGCTAATTTCAATGTTACATTATTAGAATAAATGAAGTTAAGTGCCGGCTAGTCTAAAGTTAAGCTAACCCAACTTCGGATAGATCACCAACACACACAGTTTAACATGAAAACGCAAACAAAGACATTCTTTTTCAGAAATACATAAATTATTATCATAAATGAAGTGCTTAGATGTTATAAGTTATAACATGCACATTTAACATTACACTATTAAAATAAATGAAGTTTAGTCTAAGGTTTAGCTATCCCAACTAAGGATATATCCCAGAAACACACATTTTAGAATTGAAATGCTATTTAATATATAGATGCTTAAATGTTAAAACATGCACATTTAACATTTCACCGCAACACACAGCCACCATGGCGTTGCAGGCTTTCTCCCTGCAATAACACTATCAGCCGTGATATGAGTGAAAAACTCTTGAAAGTGGTGTTAAACCCCAATTCACCTCACTTCAAAGCATTTGAAAACTACACCCTGCAAACGCTGGAGTGAATGAAGGCGCGCTATGGAGCTTCCGGTATTTCTATGGTCACTGAATATTCATGAGCTAGCCATCGCAAGACGTTTCACCCGAAAAAATTCATGTAAAGCTTGTAATGGCCTTGTCCAGGTATGATTCATGCCTTAATGTCAGCTTGTTCTCGTGACTGATAAGAGGTATGAAGTCTGGCTTGTTGTAGCAATGATTTAGAGGAACTATAAATGTATTGCATGTTGTGTCATGTGCACATTTTACTGTCTCCAATTGAGAATAAGACCCGCTCAAGCTTGTGTAACTTGTTTGTGACTGTCAAATATATATCAAATATGACTACAAAATAGCTTCTTGATTAAATATCAAATACAAGGGTAATTATTTTATATTAACTTAAGTGTTTTCAGAGTGATTTTACCCATGTTAATGTTCACCCTTGTTGCAAGACTGGTAGCAAACATTCCAAACAGGTTTGCTTTTTATGAACGTTTATGTTCATATAATTTAATATAAAATTTAAAGTAATAAGATTTAAATAACCCTTTTTGACAAGACATGTCTCACATCATTATAACCAAATACCTATCATTTTAATGCATAGTTTATATTCCGTAAAATAGTAGTAAAATAGTGTTTTACTATCTCTCTCTCCCTCCCCCCTTCTCTGTTGTTTACAGGTGTCATTACATTAGTTAGTACACACATCAGTGAGCAACTTTTGTCAGATTTAACTGTTTAACTGTGTTTTAGGTTCATACTGCTAAATTTAGTTACTTTTTGTTAAAAGGCAGTTTGTAAAGAGTCATCAGTTCACTTGAAAGAATGGAATTACTCACATTATGACAACCGATATTGACCTTCATTATTTTCAATGTTCACTTTTTTTCATTTAATCATGTTCAAACGTGCCATTTAAAATACTTGTTTATGGAGAACTGAGTCCGAAATGTTGTCGCTGAGAAGCTGTGGAAGATTAGACTTGCTCTAGATTTTTTTTTTTTTTACATTTTTTTTTTGTAACTTGGTTACACTTAAAGATCACCTAAAGTTCGACAAGCGTCACACCCTTAGCGTTCATCTCTTTATCAATAAAGCATTGAATGGTGGGATATATAAATTGCAAACTTGATAATCATGGGACCCCAGTATTTATTTATAAGTTCTCCTAACTACTTGTGTGGTCTGTTGTAACATAACGAAACGGGGACTTACTTGAATTAGAATAGCAAGTTATTAGAATATTAAATTAAAGATTGAAAACTCCCCAATCTAAATAAATTTAGATCAACAGGTATATTAGGTTATACCGACTGCATATCCATGATACGGACAGTCGATCTAAATTTATTTAGATTGAAAACTCCTTACTCTCTCAAGAAGTATATAACTTCTCGAGTAACTTCATGTGTTATTGTGCCCTGTGGAAATGCATATTTTGTGTACATGTACATATTATATAAATTTGTATATATTTTTGTTGATGTGTACTTCGATCACTTTTGGTGTCATTGTATCTGATTGCTTTAAAACTAGAAGTTATAATATCCGTTTCCTCTAAACACATGTTTAACAAAGACATTTAACATTAAGATCTTAAAATCTTTAACTAGTGGCTGCATCATGAGTTTAAAAGTGATTGTTGAAAATACTAAGTAGGTTATACTTCACACTCTGTTAGGCTTATAGATGCTCAGTTAGATATCATTGACGGTATGACTGACAGGTTCTTCCTACAATACGGGTATTAGAACACTTCATGTAAGGATAAAAAATTAAATGTTTCTCGGTCACTTTTTTCTTAAAAGTGACGAAGGCGGTAGGATTTACTAATTTCGTACAGAAAATCACGATCACTGCACATTTATCAAAACCACGATCACTGATCTGTACTCCACGATCACTGCGAGGTATGTACAGTATGATATCTTATAATATCTTTTCACAGAATACGCACATATTTCCCACATTATATACAATGTGGTTTCTGAAGGCTATAGTTCGTGTTTATGCTGTAATTTGATCGATATGGTGCGTAGTATTTGCATACATATTCAAGTAAGATTTTGTTGTGACGGCCCTGACCAATGAACCACATGACCACAAACATATGCATTAAACAATGTTAAAGTAAATACACTGATTAATGGGCTATAGATTCAGCTTGACAACAGTCATAATCATTTACTGTGTATTACCCATATGTTGCTTTACAGCTCCATTTTGTACACACTTACAGCAAATATTCTCGCTAATGTGATCACTATCACTGCATTTCTCGGTGTACAAAATCACTATCACTGGGGGGGGGGGGGGGGGGGGGGGGGGGGGGGGGGGGGGGTGTTTGGGGGCACGTGACCAATATTACTAATACAAAATGATTATTTACCGTGCGCATATTATTTTATTCATTCAAAAACAGGTAAATTGCTTTTTAGAACAACGACAACTACTTAAACACTTTTGTATTTGTGGATGTTAACAATTAATACATTTGGACTTAGATGAATTTGCATATGGTCAGGTTATGAACTGTTGTCTGCGTGCATTTTAAACCATGGCTCTATTGTTAGTAAACGTTCTTTGACCAACCTATGAATTAGTTAAATTACGACTTGAACTATTTTCAATGTAGACAGAACGAGCGATTCAAAGTTTATTTTCAGTCAACAGTTAGACATTTCGCTTTTTGATTACAACATTGAACGCAATTTCAACGCGTTCGCGATCCAGGGTCGTCCCGGTGGATGTGGACGAGGATGTCGCTGTTTCCTCACAGTCACACGTCGCTGTTTCCTCACAGTCACACGTCGCTGTTTCCTCACAGTCACACGTCGCTGTTTCCTCACAGTCACACGTCGCTGTTTCCTCACACCTCCTCTTTGATGGTTGCCCTTGGACAATGCTGCTCAGTTACCGCTCTTGTTCACTACTCTCACGCGTGTACTCTCTGATGGCGTTACTCCTGTGTCCAGTCTTCTCAGCTGGTGCTTAGCAGTTGCTCGCCAACACCCGACTGAAAGAGGCGGGTTGCGCATGTCGCCCTTAGCGAGTGATTACCGAACAAACCTGTAATGAAGACAACTCTAACTGCAGTTACCATCATCGGTTTACGCACAGTGCACGGATCGTCTCTAGGTTTAGTCAAAGGTCTCAAGTACATTGCAGATGGTGAATTCTCAGGTCGAAGACTCATGTATTTCCTGAATATCACAATAGTTAAAACTTTCCATATACATTTGGATAAGAGTTTTGGTCCATTTCAAAATTAATTATATCTCATTCTTTAATTCTAAGAAAAAAAAACACATGTGCAATTCAGGCTAACTTCAAACTATAACCGACAAATTAAAACCGATACCTACAAAACTAAATGTAATAATTTTTAGTCTAAATTTAGACAAGCTTTGTTACAATTATAGCATTATTAACGATACACTTGCTAGTATCGTCATTTGCGTAAGCAAAAACTGACTTTGGAGGAACGCTGTAATCTTTGAGACCACGCTTGAAACACTTGCTAGTTTTCTCTGTATAGTTCAAATACTCTCCATTTTCGTTTCGGCCAATAGAGAGTTGTTCAACAATTAAATTACGATGTTCATCGCCACCTCTTAGTGCAAAAGTTAGTCCAAGAAGGTATACCATAGTATCAATGAGAACTTGGGGGTTAGAAGAACCTAAGATCCCATTTTCCAAAAACGTTCAATGCTGAATATATTTGCCTTCTTGGCATGCAGTCCAATACCTTTGCTCGACTCTATCTTCATGACGTTATCCAATGTGTTGCGTACCTCTATGAAATAACGACCAGAGAGCAGCTTCAAGGAACGTCCATTTCGCGACAGATACAACTGAATCAGCAAAACCAATTGTCTCATAAATGTTTTAGGCGCATATTCAGTTCCATTTGGTTTTCTAACTTCACACACAATACGACACAAGCAATAGTTCAACTCATCATCGTTAATATCAGATAGAGTGTTGTTTATAAGACTCGACCAGAAACATTTCCTCGTAGGATACTATCGTTGCGTGCAATTCGCCAAGTTTCAAAAAGTCCTGTTGCCCAACGAATTGAATGCTGTGTACTCACTGGAATTGAACTTTTCGTTAACTGGTCAATTTCGATGTCACTTTTTGGAACTGGAAACCTTGTGATTTCAAATGCATCAGAGCCCGCATTGGTATTAACTCCAGAACGGCAGAAGTATTGTCATTACTTACGTCTCTGATGTCACTGACTTCTTGAGGCGAAGCGGCGTTTGGTTTGTCCAATGCACTGCTTATAACGTCATCTTCACTTGAATCGAAATCAAATTGTGAAATCTTGTCACTGGCGTATGTAAGCTGTGATGAAGGAATTTCTTCGTCCGAATTGTTATCACACAAAGTTCAATCTAGATGTCTTCTCACAATGACATGTGGTTACAAAATGAAGACGCTGTCATGAGAAACCCGTGCACACGATGATTTGCTGTCATTGCCTTATATGGATGTGTATCTAAGCAACGGGGAAAGTTGCATTTCAATTCAATTTCCACGTGCAAGCATGAGAAAAGCAACCGTAAACATAGCAACTCCTGTGTTGACATCATCCTCGGTTACCCATGGTTTTATATATGCTCCGTTGCTCTCCACTATATCACCTATGGGAAACTCTATCAGAAGAATCTGTACTCAAATTACCCGCCCTTGGTCGGCGTGAGCCAATCAAACTGCTGCGCAGCTTGGCCCTGCGAACCAATGACAATTCATATCACTTCGTTGCAAAGCACCCGAGGTCATTTTGTTAGCCATCCGTCACCGGTTATCTCCCATGACCATTTCCGTATTATCCTATTGATCATTTTCTTTGGTTACTGACTTCGTCACGCCGGCCAAGGGCGGGTAATTTTAAATATATCTATACTACCACAATCTTGACCGAACCGTGTTCGGACATGTGAGATCCAGCACAGTTTACTCTGTTCATCCAAATATTTCATCATTTCATAGGATGCACTTGGAAAGATTGAGCTGTTCATACGAATAAGCCGAAACCAATATTTAATACGACTATAACAACCTCCCTTGTTATCCAAGAATTGTATAGAGATTTTTACCCGAGAAAAAGTGTGTCATATGATTTTTACGAAACGAGTGTGAATTTGTGTAGAGCGAGAGCGAGGGTTATACACAAATTCGCACGAGTTTCGTAAAAGTCATATGACACACTTTCGAGTGTAATAATTTCTTTATTACCTGTTCTTTTCCATGTGATTCGCGTAAAAATAGTCCGAAAGCGGCCCACTTTTCTTGCGACGGCAAGCCACATGTACAGTGACGTCACGAACAATCGTTTTATGACGTCACAGACGAAAACATACGGGAAGCCGCGGTGAAACAATCGTTGCTAGGCAAACGTGATATGTGCACATGTGCTCATATCAATAATATTAACTCTGTTATTTTCAACCATATGGGTAATCAATTGTTTTATATTCGCCTTGAAACCCTAGGAAATTTCTTGAAGAAGTCAGTTTAGACTTTTTCTATCGACTGCCTAAAAATATGACCTCATACATCTCTGAACCATATAAAAGGATTGGAGAAACTCTAGAATATATTATGTTGGTAACAGTATCAAGTGGTAACGACGGCAATGATTTCATCAAACTTTAAACAGGTAACATCGCCGTCCTAGCCTGGACAGCCAGAGTTTCCTTTACTCTAGACCAAACTAATCAAGAAGAACATATCATCCCCGAATCTTTATGATATGGTAGAAACTGTATTTCTGTACCAGCATTTATCATCCAAAACTGTGTTCCACAGGAGATATCGCTTGTGTGAGATCTAGCGATATCTCTTAGGAGATATCTTTTTGGCAGTAGATTTTGCAAAATGCCCTGTCACCGTCAACTACATGACATCACAATGGTTTTACATCATCGAGTAATGACATCACAATGTTATGACGTCATAAACATGATGACGTCACAATGCTATGACCTCACTGCGCTGGAAGTCAAATGGCAGAGATGTGCTTAGAGATGTACACTATTTTCACTAAAACGTAATAAGAATGATTTTGGATGATAAATAGAATCTCATCCTCGTGTCTTCTGATATCAAATATATCAACACTCGTTGATAAAAGTAAAAATATCCTCGGCAAGCCTCGGATATTTGTAACTTTTATCAACTCATGGTGATATATTTGATATCAGAAGACACTTGGGTGAGATTCTCTATATGTCCACCGTTCTATGCTTCACAATGACATCGATAACGTAGATAAGTTCTTAGATAATAGATGGAGTGCTGTTGCTCTTTGGACTTTTATTTCATCTATAGAAACATGACCTATTCTATACATTGTAAACTGTACACTGTCAGTAAAAATAAAAATATTGGCATTGAAAATTTTGATAACCGAGTTGAAGGTTGGCGTGTTGATTGACCGCTAATATTGCCGATTAGTTGATGCTTGCGGTCGAGCGGATAACATTTGCGTGTTCGGTTTCTTGGATTTTCCGAACCTGCAGTGTCTGCTCATTCAGGTGTTAAATGGCTTTGATTCAAAATAACGCAACGGTCGTTTCAATTTTAGACGTTTAGGTAAAATCTCTTTTCGCAATAAAAGGGGGTAATTAATTCGGATAACCCACATGGTCACGTGGTTAAAACATTGCTTCAGCGGTCTTCATTGGACATATACATTTTCAAAAATATGAAGAGACCATGCATGATTTGTTGAAAGTTTATTTTGAATATTCCAATTGTGATATAGGGTGAATTTTCAACTGTGTATAGAGGTTGGAGGCGTCAGCTGCGCCTCCAACTAACAAGGCTTGTTACACAAGTTAGAAAAGGAAGATAGTAGCACTTGTACAATTTAAAAGCCACGCAGCACGTTTTCTGCCTAATTAATATAATTTCTCAATTGCCATTTATTATTTGAGTTTAAACAATAGATAGCTACGTCAGAGGGAAAATATAATTACACGACCTGTTAAGCCGAATCTTTGGAATACGGTTATACGGATTGGAAGAAAATGATGCGAAGTATAAAGCGACATTTATGTGGAACTCTTCAGTGTGAGAGGTTGATTTGTAGGTCTCATGCGAATTTGAAAATTCAGACAACAAGATAGTTGAACACTCCATCATTGTTCCATATTTACAACTCTACTCTGAGTGTTTAGGTATCACTGTCACCTTAACTACCTCCAAGTGGCCATTTTAATGTGAAAAGGACTCGCAAGGTGTAACCGAACCATGTACGTTCGTTTTAGAACTCTTTTTGTTGACTTATTAGTTAGCCAATGGTAACACTTATTTTTTTTGTGTGAGAGCACTTTATTTCAGTAAGAAAAACGTGCTACAGCGCCTTTAGCACAGTCTAGATGCTCATTCAGCAAGTCTAGATAACTGAATACACTAAAAGTATTAAAATATACATAATCATAAGGATGAAAGTACATTAATTAAAACATTCCAGAGACTACATTTTAGTCTACTAACAGGTTGCACCATTCACTCCGTGCTTGACACCTGCTCATTCAGATCTAAGTGGGGCCATGAGCAAACAAGATTGACCTACTAGACCGGGTCAGCCCAGGTCGTTGATAGAGGCGAAATGACTTGCGGTTTTACGTCGGTTTCAAGATGATGCACTTATATTACGGCGGCTAGGTTTAGTATACCACTGTGGATATACATTACGATGAACCTTCGAGCATTGGTTGGAACTAGCGCATCATCTTGTCTTGATCCAATCTCATTAAAATTAAAATCAAATCATTTATTCGTTCCCCAGGCTTAATTGGGCTGTCACTCATATGTGATCTGACGTTGAGATCCGTGTCCACGGGAAGTTACATGTATAAACTTGGTCTTGATTCGACTTTTAAAGGTATACTGCTATCCAAAAGACGTATTCCTGGACAAGCCACTGTATCAACAATCTAAAACCTGCTATTAAATATTATATCAAGCAGCGTTGGAAGTCCCAATGGGACCAACAACAGTATAACAAACTTCACACTATTCAACCTCATTTAGGTAACAAACCTCTATCCTATTTTACCAGGCAGGAAGCTTGTGTCCTACGACAATGTCGGATTGGACACACTTATTTAACACACTCATATCTTTTAAAGGGGAAGAACCCCAACGTGTATCCCCTGCCAGTGTCCCCTCACTGTTAAGCACATTGTATGTGAGTGTTGGGACACTGCTCATATCAGGGAAACATTTTACCCTAATATTTCCATTTCTCAAGTTTTTACTCACTTTGGTGAACATCGCGTTTTAGATTTTATAAAAGAAATTAATCTTTTTGATAAACTTTAAGTTTTAACCTTTTCTAAATCAGCTTTTACCAATCTTGTGATAATTCGTTGGTGTTTTTACGACCTTCGTGTCGTTTCATGCTTGATTTTGCATTTATTTTTTTTTAAATTGGGCAATTTACTTAAATTTCCCGCCGCAAATGGCTGCGATACTGCCGAAGCGGCGTTTAGCAATAACTCACTCACCGACAATGTAACCAGCAGTAAGTGGGTACCCGGTGTAAGGTGTAATAGAGGTGAGTAACCCTCGAGCGCTTCGGCAGCTCAGGTAAAACAAGCATACACAGATTGGAAGTGCATTTTGAATCCATAATGTGGATAGTTCACAAATCACAAATTCCTCTCCACAAGACGAGTGTTATACTTTAAATAGCTTCTAAACCTTAGAACGAAAAGACCACGGAGGGACAGACGGACGGACGGACAGACGGACGGATGGTTGGACACCATGCAATGCAATAAGCCTAAATCAAAAAGTGAAATGACGAAATTAAAAATAAATATATTTCTTTATTCATGATATGCACTTTTCAACACATATTCGTGTATTGTGATGGAGCAGAATGACGTATGGTACGCTGTGAACATAAACTGATGGGATAAAACAAGAATATGAAGGTTTTTGACAAACTGCATGTCCACACACATTTTACTATAAAACACACACTTACATAAGACTTAAGTCACATGACGACAATGGTCAAATTTGGGCAGTTCTCGAAATAGTGCTGAGATGGAAGTAATAACACATTACCTTATAACATAATATTACACATTGCATTACAAATTACATTTCATTATGACATAATATTACCTAACATAATAAACTCGTTATCAAATCTAAGTCCAAGAAGGTTAATTACATATGCAGCATCTTTTATTACTTAAATTTGTATAATTTATAAATTTTAAACTTAAATGGAAAATGTTTTGGTCTCATCACCCCAGTTATATTTGAACAAACATAGAAATGATAATATGATACTCTTATGTACGAACTTGTGCTTACACCTTCACAAAACATGGGCCTATCAAAGACATTCATAATTGACTTTCTTCGGCAGCTGTATTTCGTTTGAACTGTTGAAAATGAGATTCGTCAGTGTATTGCATGTTTATTACATTGTGACAAAAAAAGTACATATAAATATGACATAATATTATTACATTACATTATGACATAATATTATTTCATTTTATTATGACATAATATTATTTCATTACATTATGACATACTATTATTACATCTAATTCCTTGCATTCCATTATGACATAATATTACGTTACACTTTAACATATTTCAATACATATTACAACATATTAAACAATGCATTACATATCACAAAATAAAACATTACATTATCTCAAAACATTCTATTATAATTATCACAGAATTCCAACCTTTGACTTCTTCGTGTTCATATGCTCAAACAAACGTGGTCCTAGTAGAACTGACCAACTAGTTATTGGTGATCAATCCATGACGGTGGTATTTGCAGTTCAGCGTAGTTCTAACTTAAAGACATTATATCATTTTGACACTCAAATTTGAAATGTTGCAAACATCATTATATATGTTATATTGAGCGATTAATTGCCAGATACACAACATTATCATCAAAGGAGTTTTCCCAAACTTTCTAAAATATTTGCCTGACATACACTGCCGGGAAAAAGAAATGCCTACCAGATATCTTATCAAATTTCGTAAAAGCTTTAAATAACATACATCAATATATTTACTTTCAAAACATATTTGCAAAAAAACACGAGCAACAAAATAGGATCCACTCGCTTTGAAGTGACGAAGACGTTTGCCGATGTTCGTGGTCATGGTGCGCAAGTAAATCAACCGGAAGTAGAAGTAGCGCGTGGATTTAAAAAATATTGACTCGAATCACACGTTTTCCACGATGTTTGTCTTATTAATTATTGAATCAGCATAACTTGGAGACCACCATTAACTATAGTTGAGAAATTATTTCATTTTACATCTAAAATAAATCATGTTTCTTTTCCGGGAGTGTATACAAATATTACAAACATCACACAATCACTTTAACGTCGACGTTGACAATGTCGTTGATAAAAAAATCCATCCCGTCGTATGACTTGTTAATACTGTAGATATATCTATCAGTGACAGGTTATGATTGATGAATTTTTATTTCGATAACAATGAAGATAAGTGACGTCATCGACCGGATGTGGGTGTGTCAAGTGACGTCATCGACCGGATGTGGGTGTTTCAAATGAACCGTCAATGGCGGCCGTTCTGAATTTTAAATATCAACAACATTTTTTTCATATTGTCAACGAACATATTCATGATCAGCACTCTTAAAATATTAAAATATGTACAAAATAATTAAAAACAGAGATAAAGTGACATTTGATGATGTGTATACATATACTATGTAAACCTACCCTGGTCGAGACGACAATGCAAACATTAAAAACACTTTTTGAGGGTTTAAAACAATAAATCAGCTTTGTATCAATTAAGTTATAATCAGCACTCGTTTAATATCTTAAACATAAAATATTAAAGAATAAAAAATTAACAATAGAGTAAAATACACAAAACACAGTGTAAGCCTGTGACTGTTTCAGTCAAGTTCAGTGGCAAATTGTCTTTCAAATTCGAGGTTCCGATTCAGCTTAATATCCCATGTTTTCGTAATTAAGCTAATATGCCTAAATATGTTTATCAAATACTTAAAGAGACATTCAGTGTTTTTCATAATATCTTATTTGACTCTGATACGTGCAAAAATACCATATATGCTGAATTAAGTTGAGATAATTTCACTCAACGTGCACATTCATCCCCAATCGTCAAATATATGATAATTATAGGTTCCCAATGAACAATTAGCAACAGTCTAATACATGTGCAAAAAAGAAATACACGTTCAATTTCCATGCACAGTAGTTATATCACCTATTAAGCATTACCAACCCACATTGGTATTTTTGTCTGTTATAGGTAAATTTTGAAAATTACGTTAGACTAATTACATTGTAAATTATCCGGTTTGCGATCAGAAATCACCACTTTCATAATTATATTGTCTCTATACTGAATCGACTGGCATCGATAGTCAATTTCAGCAACAAGGAGTATTTCTCTATACAATAACACCATTTACCACTTTTGACAGATGTGACTCCAACAACATACTGAATACCCCTAACCTAGCATCGCTTATAGTCTCTTAGTCCCATCTATCTTCTTTCAGGCGTTCTTTAATTCTGGAATGTATAGCAAGGTTAAAACCCGAGAAACCAGGATGTAACAAATAGTATCACGAGGCCACAGGCCGAGGTATAAACCAGGATGTAACCAATATTATCACGAGGCCACAGGCCGAGGTATAAATCAACTTGACAGGTATATATCAGAATAAAAAGCTATCATTTCTAAAAACATTATTCATATACCTATGTTTATATTCCTTGTTTGTCCTACATCTATTACTACAGCTATAGCTACACTTTTAATGGAATAAGATTCTTTTGCAGGCTACAATGTAAATAAACAACACAGTCTTTACATACAACGGGTTGTATCAAACCAGCTTTACAAATATTCACTTCAACCACACACAGAAGAATAAATATACTCTCGACCGCAAAAGAAACGTCACCATACAAAATGCAAGATAATCCAATCCACGAGTTATCAACACGACTAAAATAGAGATACATAATGTCTCCAGAAGACACTTAACTAAATTTGAAATTTCAAAGCATGATCTATAGATACTTCTGAGAAACACACGTTTAAGATATCGTGCTTTTCAAAACGAAAAAGAGCTTTAATGACGTCCTACAGTCAACAAATTTAAGTGCATGAAGGTTATTTATGTCGATAACATCTTTTATTTATTAAGTTTATGCATTTTATGAATTTTTAGGTTCAATGCCATACATCTGGCCAAAATCATTTCGAAAAAGCGATTTCAGCACCCATGTGTACTTGAACAGGCATGGAAATAAAATCGTTATACCCTGATGATGTTTTTAAACTATGTCCTTATAAAACAACATCAAAATGTACTTTCTCCGGCAGCGCTATTTCGTGTTTTAATCCGTTGAACATCTGGTGACGTTTCTTTTGCGGTTGAGTGTATTTCACATGATCGTTTTCAGCATCATATATATCACGCACGAGAGCAATCACATGATGTCCTATAATGTTGTCATGGAGACACTCGGGAAATGTCAATATTCCGACACTCGTGTCGTAAACAATATGCCATGGGCACTCATATACTATCCCCTATTAATATAACAATAAGTACACGTATTTAAATACGAAATATGTAAATTTACAAACTTTTCAACAAATAAATGTCATGGCTCTTTTACTCAGTAAATACACGTTATTTGTCTAACATTTTCCCAGATACCTATTTTTTCCGAATTACAGAGATCCTATTTACAAACATATACAAAACACATTTCAAATTGTCGTTTGTAGAATCATATCCATATATTTGATTTGTATATATTCCTTATGTTGATATTGTCTTTATGAAGTTGCAAGTTTGATGAATTGAGATTCAAAATACAAAATTTATATTTCACATTGTCGTTTGTAGAATCATATCCACATATTTGATTTGTATATATTCCTTATGTTGATATCTCTGATTTCAGTAAACACATGTGATTACTTAAATATACCAAGAACTCCAAGAAATACATGTATTTATCATATAATAGAAGGTCTTATCGATGCAATAAAGCTACATGATAACAGTAACTTTGGTATCAAGATCAGGGGCTCCTTTCACAAAGCAACCTTAACTAAGGTTAACCTTATCTCCCATTCTTACACATTACACTAAGATTACCGTAAGTCACTAAGGTAACCTTAGTGCTTTGTGAATGGAGGCCCTGACATAAATGCAAGGTCACAGTTCAAAGTTCAAACACACGAGTTCATACACCTCATGTAAATCCTTAGAGTATTTTGAGTAAATATTCGAAAAAAACCCAATCTGAAGCATACAATTAAATTTTTAACAAAGTCAATATAATTGAAGATTTTTTTTACAAAATATTACCAAACTTCAGTGCACCATTGACCAACAGCATACATCGAGTAGCTTCAATTACAAAATGAATCTTGCAGACATCATCTGATCAAGTTTACTAAGCGGAAGTAACAAAGTATTAAGGGACATGTTTTACATGCTATGACCATAGCATGGGTGGTACTCGTTGAATGAGTCAATGGGAAATTAAGATATGGCAGTATCCGGAATGTCGGGAGGACAAATCTAAAAAATGGAAAATGGGTATAAGATACATACAGTGAAAATAAAAACTTTTAGCGTGCTAGTCCACGATGATTGATGTTATCAACAAAGGACGGCATTTTTCCATAAAGAAAGCAACAAGCTTGAGCATTTTTAGTGGTTTGCTGTCAACACCAACATCAACATTAACGTCAACATCAAAATCAACGCCGACATCAACATCAGCATTAACATATGCATCAGCATCCACATCAGCATCACCAACAACATCAGCATCAGCAACAACATCAATTTTAAGACTAAAATCAACAGTCAAACTGCAATAGACAACGCGGTATCCACGTTTAAAAAATGGCCAGTCAGAATTGTCAGTCAGAACAAACAGAGAGTCAGAACAAACAGAGTCAGTCAGAACAAAGTCAGTCAGAACAAAACAGAGTCAGTCAGTAAGACCAAACAGACAGACAGTCAGTCAGAACAAACAGAGTCAGTCAGAACAAACAGACAGACAGACAGAACAGAGAGTCAGTCAGAACAAACATATGGCAAACTGACCAAGGTTCGGATACTGTTCCCATTCAAACATCATGAAAGACTGGGTCTGTAATTAAGTCATTTTCAACAAAGCAAACTATTGCGTATTTAAATTTGATTTCGATCTTTATATTGAGGATTGTTTTTAAATCAACCGTAGAATAACGGTTTTAGATGAGTACTATGTCGATACGACCGGGACTCTGAGAGTTCTCAACAAAGGGAGTTCCACTTATTCCGGAATGCGTCCCCTGGATCCGCCCACATAACAACGTCAACTGTAGAGAGTTATGTCCCTTCTCTTCTCATGATGGCTCACTTTACGAGCTCCACTGCACGAACAATGCAATGGTATTCCTTGGGCCGGACCGAGAATTCATTTGCCTTTGTGTCAATGTCTCAGCATTGTTGACCTTCCGAAAAAGCATTTTAAATTTAATTCCTTTAGTGTCAAAACAAATTATCAAAATTACACTTCCGGACTGGCTGTCATCCATCTAACATTTCACACTGGGGCGAATACCGGAAGTCCAACAATTTGACGTACAAGTCATATTTGATTCGCAGTTCTTTTAACACGCTGCGGATCGGTGGCGGTGGGATTTGCAACTCTCGCTTCGGGAAGAAGCCCGCAAATCACGTGACCACGTGGTTCTTTTGAGTTGACAGAGGTGTCGATTTATTGTCTAACGGAATGAAATAGCTGTATTCATTTCCACTCTTCCTGACATATACCTCGTCTTTAGTGGCGTGTTTGACCACTGACTCCTGCTTCACGAAGAAGTCCTTCAGCTGGTCACGTGATGGGCTCACCCTGTCGAACACGTCGATTCTGTAGAGGAGCGAATCGATGACGTACATGAGGGAGGGCTCCACGTAATGGAAGCTGATTGAGAACTGACTGCAACACTCAGGACCCTGAAAACATGTCAATAGTAAAAAATATACTTTCATATAACATGCAGTTTAGATTGTGGACAAAACTATCACTGTTATATATTGGAAAATACTACATGTAAGCCAATACATTTTCGTACTTTTTGTTTTGAAATAGCGCTGGCTGAGTGGTTAAACTATTGGGACAATCGGTGCTGGTGAGAGGTTCCTGACGCTGAGGGTATGTGTGTACAACCCCGCAATTAACTCGTCAGTGCGGTGTGGTAAATATTTTGAGGTCAGTGTGATGTGGTCAATATGTTGAAGTCGCGTAGTGTGGTCATTTTGTTGTGGTCTGTGTGTTTTTGGCGCTGGGTTTGGTCAGTGTTTTGGAGAGCGTGTTGGGGTCGCATGGTCCCTTGGATATAGTACCCCCCCCCCCCCCCCCCCCCCCCCCCCCCCCCCCCCCCCCCCATGCAAACGAAAACCCTGGATCTTACTTTGCTGTCAATATACTAACAATTAAAAAAGTGTCGTCATCATTGCAGAAAATATAATTTATTTCATCTCTGCTGTAAGACCCCGAAGAGGGTGACTCTTCATAACACTAGTACGAGGCACAATGTCGACAGACACACTTTCCCTTAGTGAAGCATATTTATAATATAATATAATATGATATATTTATATATATGATAATAAACAGTATAATATTGCAAAATATTGCATCTACTTGACTACGAAATCACATTGTTCAGGGATTTCCTTTGCACACGTTCTGTGACTGTATAGTCGTATTTTCTGACAGGTTTATTGTTTCAACAAGACAGTTTTCGATTCGAAAGTAATTCCAGTCACCCTTTCGTCTGTTTCCGTAAAATTAGAAACATATTAACAACGGATGATTGCATTTTTAAAAAGCTGTGAAGTGATTGATATGCACTGCAATTGGCCGGATACAAAAGTCGTCAGACCTTGAGGAAAGGAATCAACCTTATCAATTCTTATGGTTTAAACATATTTATTTCATGAAGTCAAAAATACATGAATTGGATTGGTCAACAAGCTCAACTAAACATATGTGAAGACCGATCCAGTGTACATATGCTAAATATGAAACGTTATCATGACAAGAAAGACAATTTATAAACAGCGAACAAAATATTGAATGATAGAAACATGCCAATAAACAGGTTTAGGACATGATGGTTTGATACATTTATGATATTTGCAGACAGAAACAGAAAGCATTTCTCTGTCGTTTGGTTTCGATTATAAATTGATATACAGATTTTAAAATTTCAGATTGCGTAACAGAACTCAAAGTAGTTGTTCCATATAAGAGTGTTTCTAATGAAAAACCAAATATCAATTCTTATCTCGGTAGATGCATTGTTTATGCTCTAACAGGAGGTTTTAAGCAAATTAAATATTCTGTGCGTCAGTGTACATGACAGTAGAGAGACAAGGTATATTTATTGATGTACAACTTGTCAGTAATCTCTCATTTCGTCGTTTTCGTTTTGTTTGTTTACACAAAAAGTATCATTTTATTGATTTTTATTTTCATTGTACTTCAGTTTTGTTCAGTATGGCCAGAGTCTATCAAGTCTCAACTTCCAAACGCAAGGCATAACTCTTGCCCTCATGCATTACTGGCAGATTTAAACCTTGCGGTATTTCCCTCGCTTTGTTGTGCCTAGATAGTGAATCGCTGCACCAGAAATGCATAGTGGGCCTGGATTTCTAAGCACAGCTTTCTTAAAGAAATACTGCAAAGCCTAAATCGGCCAGTAATGGAGACTGGCAAGATTTATGCCTTGCATTAGGAAGTTGATCAAGTCTATGTTTTTGAGGATTTTGTCAACTGGGTATTCTCACTACCTACCAGTTCTATAGGGTGTGTGGGGTAGAAGCTGAGGTAGTACTTCATGGGCCCCACCATGTGCTGCTTGATGGTCTGTGGGTGGAAGGCGTCCCTCCCAAAGCGATCTCTCGTCAGGGAGGGTTTGACCCCCAGTAGCTCCATACACCGCCCAACCTGAGGGTATCAACCATGCAGCATCATTCATTGTAATTCATGATATAAGCGGATCCAGTAATTATCAAATGAGAGATATGAGTAATGGGGCCACAGGGATTCACCCATGAAAATATTCATTGTACTTTACCATATAGGGAGACCCAGTAATCTTCAAATGAGAGTTATGTGTAATCGGTAACAGGCAACAGGTCCAGTATACACTGTACGCATATTTAGGAAATAGAAGACGAGTTGGCGTGCTTTATCGTTGAATAAAACATAGCAGGGAGCATAAAACACGAAGGGCGCAGCAGTTTTATGCTCTCTGCTATGTTTTATTCTACGATAAAGCACAACAACGAGCCTTCTATTTCTTATATGAGATGCCCTTAAATAGTTACTCGCTTTTCTATAAAAACCGTGGAGATATTATGTTGTTTGTATAACTATATTTTGAAAATATTAATGCCTCCCGTTGTAGAACACATTCTCTACCATTGAACGATCAAAGTGACGTAAAATGGGACGTCATTTGCTAAGCGACGCTCTAACTCTCGTCTAAAATCACGAGCATGTTTTATCGTCCCATAAAGCACGCTGTCGGTCCCATTGACCGCCTTTGTTTTATTGCCGTAGGTATCTTATAAAACACAATAATATATAACAATGAAGCGCCAGTAAAATATTGACTAGTAAATAATTAACTAGTAAATACCTGTAATAATTAATTAGTAAATAGCTGTAATAATTAACTAGTAAATAGCTGTAAGTCATCATAAATATTGGTCATGGTGATAGAAATCTATTCCGCAGTTTAAATGCAAGAAATGTGTATAATCCAAGATGTATTATTATTGCATTTTAGACGATTACCAGCAACCACTTGGACCAATCGAGAGATCGGTACTCCCAAAAGTATTTTGGAATAATATATTTTCCTGTTGCAGTTGTAAAATGAACATTGGAAGATAAAAAGTAATTCAGTTTCTATCACAAGAATAACACAGAAAGGTCAAGGTCGTTGGTCTCTTGACAGTCCAATCTCATTAAAATCAAATCGTTGAGTGTCATTCATCTACGTAGATGAGTGACCAGTCGGCAGCCAAATAAAATACAGAGAACGAATGAACGATTTGATTTTAATGAGATTGCTCGACAGTCCTAATTAGCGACAACATTCAATTCAAGAAATTTTCAAACAGATGGGGTTCACATTTCTGGTTATGCAACTAATGTTGCCTGTGGGGACTGTTCGTGGTATGTGTTGTGTATTCCCTTTACATTTTAGCATTTTTCTGTGTACCAAGTCCAGTGAATAAACTCGGTTCGTTGCTGTCTGCCGACTTGTGTGGTCGTTTTTAATGGAACCCAAGTGTTCGTATGAAGTACAAACACAACAGTATGTAGTAGAGATTTTCAAAACCAAGAAGGGAAAGGGGGAGGGGTTGTAATGTGACATGGATTATAAGGGAATGAATTTTTTAATTATTTCCTAGATGGAAATATAAAGGCTATGACCTTTACTTTCTTGTATACTACATAAACGTACACGACCATTGATTTTATTTCTTCAAGGATAACATGTACAATGATCTGAAATATGTGTTCTCTGAACACGACCCCGTCTCTGTCAGTGACAGTTTTCTCCCAAACCCTGATTGGTTATTAAAGGGGCAGTAGCACGTTTTTTTGCAAATTTTATTTTTTCAAATTTCCCATTTATAATGATGGTTTATGTCATTTAAAATGACTTTAGAGGCTAAAACATCTTATTACACAAACCAATTATACGTAGTGGTAATGAAGGTGTAGCGTATAAAGCAAAAATTGCATGGCGGCCATTTTATTGTGAACACATTTTATTTTATTTCGAATGACAAGAACGATTCCCATGGCTTTACGGAACCATGTACACATTTTAACTTGATATTCCGAAGAGAGAATGATTTTTTACTATTGGTGACATTATTTCTCAAATACATTTCATCGACTTATTTCAGCGAAAAAACGTGCTACTGCCCCTTTTAGAAACGTTTTGTGTTGCTCGTAGTAATCTAAACATATTTGGAAACCTCTCCTACCTCCAGATCTTCATCAGCAGAGTCTGTCACACACCCGATGTCATCGGTCAGGCCCTTCTCAACGAGCATGCGCAGCGCAGCTCTACTCAAAACGTAACTTCCGCCTCCGCTCATATATCCTTGATGGATATTCATCTTGAAATGGTATCCCAAATATGTCGGCTCGTCCGGATTAAAGTTAGAGAGAAGCAGACGAAGATTCTCCACGATGACATAGGAATCATCATCCGCCTTCACCACGAAGTCAAACTCGTCTTTGTAGTGTGTGTGCACATAGCGCAACGCCTCCATGGTTTTAGCAGTGAGATGAGATCGTCCCTCCGTCACCTTGAGAGCCAGGTGAGGAAATATGGACGTATGATGAGCATATATAAACAGGTGCTTGTCACACCTGGGACCCCACGTGTTGTTCACTGCCAGGGCTTTGGTCAGCTCGTTCTCGGGGATCGTGGTGATGAGACATAGGATACGGTACCTTTTCTCTTGAACGGGTGGACTTGTGCCAGTTAGGACTGCAAGATTGAATTGAGCATAATTAACATTTGGCAAATGATTATTTTGGAGTGGTTCATTAGATAGTATAATGAACTGGTCATATTACGGAATATTGTTCATATCAGGACTTCACTCCACAACGTTGTAGGGTATATAATGGGTAACGACACAAGAAATGATCATGTGAATTGTAACTCGCAGTTTCAACTTTATACTGAATTGAAGCTGAGATAGTTTGAGTTTGAGCGCAATGAAGAACAATTTATTCTAACCTAAACGAGATGAATCTTTCCTTACTAGGATCATGTCGTTTTTTGAAATTGTGCTTCTTGTTTAAAAGCATTTCTTGAACCCACAGTTTCAATATCATAATAACACGTGAGATACTTGTTTGACTCTGTCATTATTATAGCTGAACAACTGTTATTTAGACTTAAATACATGTGACACGAATGCAAGTGTAGGGCACTTACTATTTTTGAGACTTGGACCACTCCAGGTGTGTTTTGCTGCGAAGTCGAATCGAGAACTGTAGGTCAACATCCGCTCATGATTGTACTTGATGACGTCCCGACCTGGTATCACCATAGCAACTGGGAACAGAGGTATATATATTAATATTGATATTGATATTGATATTCAACCTAATGTCGTACTCTGAAACTGAATAATGAAGGTCTTTAGTCATCAGTCAAAGAATACTTCTACGTCGTTTAATTTATTTTCGTTTAAAAAATGAAATTTTAAATTTAAAATTTCTTCAAAAATTATTTTTAATGATGTTACTGTTCATCGACATATAATACATATTATGTGAGAAAATTAATACATATTCTGTACATATTTACAACATCTTAAACATGGTAGGGGTAATGTTGGTGTAAATTTCATTTCTTACCCCTGTCTTCATTAAACAAAGATATTTCAAATAAATTTTAACCACAGCCCCCAATTAATTAATTAAAACTACTGCATATAATTAAGTATGATTGTATCGTGCCATAGTCAAATGCATCTGATTTCTTTAAAATATTGAATTAATCGAAACCAACTGAAGAACACAGGGGCTTGTATTGCTGAAAACAAACAGTTCCTAGGTCCAATACTACCATACGATATACCCTATACATGTACTAATAGTTCCTGGGTCCAATACTACCATACGAAACACGATATACGATATACGATATACGATATACGATATACGATATACTTTTTTAAATTATTTTTTAAAATTATTTTTTTCAATCAATCAATCTTTATTCATTCACAAACCACGAATGGTGGTAAAAAAGCAGAAGCACAAAACAGGAATATTGTATATTGAAGCATGCAAACTTTTTCTTAAAATACTTAAAAGTTTTTTTTACTAACGTTTCAATTCTGTTGAGCAGAAGGTGTCTGGTTTTTACAAAGGGTATTCACATCTAAACTCTGTCTAAGAAAAGAGATATTTGACGTTTTAACTTTTGGTCTGTAGCCTTTCTACAAATAAAGCTTATGTAATATTGAATATGATGAAATATAGTACATTATATCAACCATCGATTATATCATTTCCTTTTGGCAATTCTGCCTAATTTCTAAATTTTTTCGAGACAGCCGGACTGGTTACTGAAATAATTCACATATTTTCAACATTCAAAAGCGAAGAAATTAATAATTGACTGCAAATACCAACCATTCATATGCATAATGGGGTAGTACATGTTCCTCGTGTTCACTTATCATAAGCCAGGGTTCTACGCTTGTCAACTGAGCAATCGCCAGTTACATTTTCATTTCACCTTAGTAGTAGTAGTATGTTTAATCAGCCGTCCTTGATCTATTAAATATTATTGGCTAACATAACTAGACATCTGGGCCGTGTTCAAGAGAGGTTTAAAAGTAATCGCTCAATTAGCGATTAATTTTAGACCTCTCTTGAACGCGATTGCTCAATGTAGCGTTACGTAGCAAGGCGAGCAGACTTTGTACTGTGTCGTTCAAGAGAAAATGAGCGCTACATTGAGCGATAAATGAGCAATTTAAGCACTCGCTGTTATGAAACGGAGCCCTGGTCAACAATTAATTACATTTCCGACTGCATTCAACATCCCAGTAATCGGCTATCGAAGGAATGAATTATCACCCAAGAAAGGGTTATTTTAGAATGCAACAATATGAATTTAAATTGAAAATATGCTGATATATCCAACTTTTATTAATATTTGATTATCTTCTTAATCGTCATATATAGATGTCAACTGGATCGACTAATCATGACAAATAATGTTATTGTGTATTTTCGAAAAACTATGAGAGGACGTCCCACATTGCTGAACACGATAGGGGGAGACATGCAACAAGATACGCTGACAGTTTGTAGCTTTGGTTTAGAATTGTGTTTATGGTAAGTGTAACATATTACGACAGGATAAGACATGACTATCATATATAACTTGTTCGTCTGTTTCATAAAACTAATTTGGTGAAACAATCACAAAATACTATCGGCAAGCACAACGATATCAGTAAACACTGTGATTGGTCGAGGCAAGTTTGCTTTATTGCTCTTTTTTTTCACTTTCATTAAATCAAAATTAATTTCTTTGATAGTTAATTACACTACCAATGTACATAACATAAATCATACATCAGAATGTCGATAGAAACCAAATGAGCAAATGAAGCTAGATCTGACCTATGCTCCAGAGTTAATAGGATCCGAAATATCTGATTGGCAGACCTATTTATTTCCCAAGAATTCACAGGAGTTTTCACTATTGACCATTTTCCGCAGCAAATAAAATACCGGACAAAAGAAAGGACTCACCTCAGTTGATTTTATCATATGTATGATTTTCAATTGCAAATATCTCAAGTTTTCGATGTCATAATCCAAAACTGATAAGTACAGGTGTTTAGTTAGCAGTCAAAGAATACTTCTACATGTTTTTTTAAATTTTTTTTAAAAATGAAATTTTAAATCTAATTCTGTTTTAAAATTATTTTTGATGATACACAATTGTTCACCGACATATAAGACATATCCTATGTGAAAATAAATAAATGTGCCTGATTCTGCACACATTTACAACATTTTAAACAGGGTAGGGGTCATGTTGGTGTAAATTTAATTCTTAACCCTGTCTTCATTACAAAAAAATATTTGAACTGAAAATTAACCACAGTCACCAACAGTCATCCAAACTAATGCAGATAAGTATTATTGTATCGTGCCATAGTCAATACATCTGATTTCTTTTAAATATTGAATTAATAGAAACAAACTTAGGTGAGTCCTTTCTTTTGCCCGGTAGTTTATTTGAACAACTCCCACAGAGGCTATTCCCTTCAGGTTTCCGATCCTAACCTCTCATCTAACAGGGTTGAATTTCACGACTCCAACAAAATGACCGAGCGGGGGAAAGGGGAACCTCATAATCCCTGTAATCCCTGCTTCTTAAAGGGAAAGTTCTATCAACGATCTATCGGCAGCATCCGCCATCTTGGATCCCTGACATTTCGTGAAATTAAAACACGCTATATTTAACCCAATTTTAATTTTTTGTTATAATAAAACATATTCACTGATATAATATACACATAGTAACACATATTGTATCATAAAAGTAATAAACAATATGCTGTTAGGCCGTAGCAGTGCCGATGAATGGCTTCAATTCTCATTGTTTTTATTTTTCAACAAATGTGCACTTGTCTTTATCAAGTTGTGAAATGTTAAGTCATCAAAGTATTAACTTCATTAATATCTTTCAATTTGACTGTGTTTTAATCATATATTAATAGCATATATGTGAAACGGGGATATCCTCAAGGATTTCGTTTCCACAAAAAATACCCTGATAGAACCCTCCTTTTAACCAATGAAAATTCATCTTTAGGCCACGCGGATTTACACAGTTTTCACAGCGTTTTTTAAGTTTATACTTCCATGAACTTAATAAATTTTGAAGTCAATTCTTAAACACACGTACTTACCAAGGTATGTCGTCACAGTGGCAGTTAGCGTGAGTAGACACGCCCCTTTCAGAATATGACCCAATGATATCCTCATCCTCATCTGGGGTCAGATCAGGTCAATTCAATCCCCTGCAAAGAATATGGTAAGTTTTGAAAGGAAATCAGAATGACAATATGTTTAGGTGCCAATAACAAATTAAAAGTTTTTTCAATCTTACAATGTATAGACAACGGTTAAGGGGTTTTGAAAAAGGCAACAGTAAAAGTTAGAACTTCCATGTTGTACACATGTTGTCTTTCATCTCAATAAAGTCAAACATGTCCAACAAGAGGAACTGTAGAACAGTCGAAGATTGACATACAAGAACGTGAAACCAAGAACTATCTTTGGGGCAAGGTATAAGAAATGGCACCCTATGCGCCAAATCCTTGCTTATCGTTTCAAATGGCTTGAGAATGCACAATACCTCTGGCATAGTGGTAAAGGCATTCTGTGTGTCAAGTCCAACACTACATGCATCAATTACGTATTCTTATCCTCTGTGGTCCAAAACATGGCATCCGGGTTTGACTTGAAGCGTTGGCAACAGCAATAACATCAACAACATCAACAACATCAACATCAAAACCTATACCACCAACATGGTCAACAACAGAACCACCGCCGTCATCATCATCATCATCAGCAGCAGCAGCAGCATAACACTACTACCGACACCACCATCAACAACATCACCATCAACAACATTAGCAACAACAACATCAACAACATCAAAAACATAGGTCCAATCACCATCAACATCAATAACATCAGCAACAACACCACAACAGCAACATCAGTAGATATCACAATACACTCTCTGAGCAGCAACAACAAAAACAACATACACAACAAAAACAGCAACAGCAGAAATAACAACACTAGCAACATCAACAACAGAACATCATCAAAAATGCCTACAGGGTCACCATTAGGGAACAAGGTTCGGTATGTTTTAAAACACGTTACATAATCGAACCCTAGTGTCTTCTGATATCAAATATATCAACACGAGTTGATAAAAGTTACAAACAACCGAGGGATTCCATTTAAAATCTTTCTTCATCACGTTTCAATGAAAATTGCACACTTCTGGGCACAGCACTGCCATTTTACTTCCAATATGGTGATGTCAAAACTTTGTGGCGTTATCATGTTTATTAAATGTAATAAATGTAAATGTAACTATCGGCAGTGCAGAGTCCGTGTTGTCCAGTGTGTCTGTCTATTTTGGAGTTGGAGGCGCGAGATTAAACTTTGGGGACCATCACATTTATATGCACACATTTTCGAAAAGGAGGGTTGACCGCCACTGCTAACTCTCCAGGACGTCACCGCTAGTGTTTAATCAGTGGGTACTCAAGTCATTTCGTCTCACATAACCTCCGTTACAATTCGACCATAATTATCGAATCTAGTAAAATCTCCCGATGAAACTATTAACCATTGATGAATTCCTTTACTATCGAATACAATTTCGCTTTACACATCTCTGTACGTCCCATATTAAAAGGTGAAGGAGTTTGAGTTCAAGCCGCCTATCCTCATATCGCCTACACCCAATATCGCCTACACCACTATCAAACTAAATCCAAAGGAAATCAACTCTCCCTCCAAAAAAAGAATAACTATGTAAATGAATTTAATAGCTTTGTTTTGTATAATTGTATTATTGTATGATGTGAATGTATGTTCATGACACCCAATTATTGACAACATTATTATAATTTGATAAAATATCTTCACTAAAAGCAGTTGTTATCCATAAAAAAGTTTTACTTATGATCTTTTTAAATCTACATTTATCATTCTGATAGCGTTGTCTGCACGAACTTGGTTTAATATACAGCTGCGTACCGAAAGTTTGTTCACCTGGTGGTATATTTCAGTGCAAATATCATATAATTAGGCATGTCTTTGAAACACCGAATCAACGCGAAATCGAGACCGATCATTTTGCATTTTCGCATTATAAGAAGACAGTTGATTGTTCCATACATAATCTGTTTTGATACCTCACAGTGAACAGTTGAAATGTTGTGACCAGGGGTCAATCTTTTCAAAACTAAAGTTTCTATTTTCTTCTCTAAAATAATCAGTAAGTGATCAACTGGGTCAAACACACATCATATACTTCCTCTTATACTCATTCAATGTATCTGTGATGAATTTGTTCTCATTTAGTCAATCTGATAACTTTTATTCGAAAATTTTAAAAATTTAATTTTCAAAATTTGACTCCTTCTGTCTTTTTCATTAGGCCAAATATGATAAACATATACCACTGCCGTGACGAGCACAGGATTTAAGAATGATTGTTTTACCCATGGATGTATGATGATTCATTGTCATTGTATTTGATGTAATATTAATGACGTTACAAGGAGTGTCAATTTACATGATATTTGCAGGTGAACAAACTTTCGGTACGCAGCTGTATATGTAAGACACACGCATGTGCAAATTCAATATATCGTCACCAGTTAAGTATATACATTGTCATTATCAGGTATAAAATGTTAACATAAAACTTAACAACCAACCAATTTTTGGTTAATGAGAAACATAAAACAGTAGCAAGACCTACACAATTATTAAAGTGGATTTTTGTTACAGTAATCCTGAATAGACAGTCAAAAATCCATCTTCTTCCGTCATTAATTATATCAATGAATAAATTCATTAATGGCTCAATGGACTGTACTATTATACACAGTTTGGGCGGGCAAATAACCGTTTACATTCAGTGTTGTGAGGTGTAGGCAATATGAGGTGTAGGCGAAACGAGAGACAGACGTGAAAGCAGAGGATCATCAAATTTCCTGCCAACTATTTTTTTTAAAAGGGGGAGGTCACATGACACTTGGCCGATCCTAATCCCTAATAAATAGGGTTTATTAACCTTAGGGCTGGGTAGCTGGGAATAACCGCGGTCCAGAAATCTATCTGTGTCATAGTTTAGCCGGGGGATCCGGGGTCCGGAAGCAAGCGGGCTGATTACATAGCTGACAGACATGCAGTTCGTATCATCTGGTTATTATCGGTTCGAATAAACTTAGGAATACATAGCCTAACTTGTTTCTTTCATCGTTCCCAGAAGAGAATCCATATACTGTTAACTAGGCCATACGGGTATCATCATTAGCTTTACAGATATATATATATATATATATATATATATATATATATATATATATATATATATATATATATATATATATATATATATATATATATATACAAATCACAAACTCGCACCGAGGCTCTCTAAACAACACTGGTATAGTCAGTGGTCTGAGAGTTGTTTCACTTGAGGTTTTATTGTAACAGTGTGCATGTGTACCTCTAAAGGTTCACCTCACTCCTCGTGACAGGTGTCGACGGGAACAGTCAACCATATATCTGCCAGCGGACAAACGTACACATAGACAGTACATGTACAGTGAAAAGATCCTGATTGAGATAAGTCGGTTTAGTGAGATTGTAAGGTCCGCCCTCAGTGTGATTTGTAGTCACAGGTCACATCACTATGTTAATACTTCAGGTTGATACTACTAGTTGTAACTTCAAATCGAACAGACCTTAAATGATCATAAGAGTCATGTAGCTAGAGACCCAAGGACGCACAAGCGAGGGCTCAGCCGATATTTTTAAACCCTGTATTAAAACTTTCAAATTTCATATAAACCCATATTAAACATCATACATACATGTCGCTTGGAAGTAGACAAGGGGTGATTTTACCTCCGTCTTTATTCCGTCCATACTGGAAATAAAACACCTCCAGCACGGGTGACGTCCTGTTGCGCTCTGCTGCACATAGTGAGAGATTCAAGTTGAGTTGAAATATTTGACATGGCGTGTATCCCGACATCTAATTATCCTGAGTAGTGATGCGGATAGTAGTTCCCGTCCAATCCACAGGACACAACAGGGGTGTTTACACTGGGTACAGTCATTCACCGGGTGGTGGAGAAATACGTCCCTCAAACGAGCTTGTTTCAAACAGTGTTGACATTACCTCGTCCCTAGACAGTGAACTGACTTTAAATGGATTTTAGATGCACTCGGTGGATATGACACAAACCCGGATGAAGAGGACTACCAATTAAATTCAACATTAACGCCCAAGTATTAACACTTTTCAATGTTATTTAATATCTGGAAATTATCCATCACAGTGTACTAGAATGTTATTCTACCAACATATGGATATGCACCAATACACCTAATAACTACAGACCTATAGAGCTAGAACCGGCAGAAAAGCTGTTTTTCATAAAACTTGTAAATTAACAATACAGACAGACAGACATGATCACGTGATGTGGGCCGGTGTACGTTTACTTAGCAAAACAGACTCCCAACCAAACCAGTAAAGCCTTAGCAACCGTGTTATACTCACACCACAGGCATAATCTCGATCAGGTGACAAGGAGGGGGTACCTTTTGTGGAAACGAAATTCGAGTAGATATTCCTCTTTGCACATATAGGTAATTAATTTTAAATACTATATACAAAACTATTAAATTCAGTAATTAAAGGGACTGTAACACGTTTTTTTGGCAAATTAAGTTTCACATTTACAATGATAGTGCACGTCATTTAAACATACTTTGGAGGGTAAAAGATCTCATTACACATACCAATTATCCGTAGTGGCAATAACAGTCTTGCACATTTTATCATTTCGAATAACAAAAGCGATTCCCATGGCTTTATCCAACCATGTACACTCATTTTAAATTGATTTTCCTAAGAGAGAAGGGTGTTTAACTATTGGTGAAATTATTTAACTTACTTGAGCGAAATGACGTGTTACTGCATTCATAATTTCTTATAGGCCATTATTCAGTAGTAATCAGTACAGATAATGAGGACTTGTGAAAATGTTTTCGAGTTAAATTCGTCTTCGTCTGATATTTAAAGGGGCAGTAGCACGTTTTTTGGAAAATTTATTTTTTCAAATTTCCCATCTATAATGATAGTTTATGTCATTTAAACTAACTTAAGAGGGTAAAACATCTTATTACACAAACCAATTATCTGTAGCGGTAAAAAAATATGTTGCGTATAAAGCAAAAATTGCATGGCGGCCATTTTATTGTGAACACAATTTATTATTTTATATTACAAAAACGTTTCCCATGGCTTTACCGAAACATGTACACTCATTTTAAACTTTATTTTCCGAAGAGAGAAGGATGTTTTACCATTGGTGAAATTATTTTTCAAATACATTTCATCAACTTATTTGAGCGAAAAAACGTGCTACAGTGCCTTTAACCACACATGGTAACGTATATCAATGTGTGATACTGGTATCAAACTCGCGAACACATGTATCTTGTAACAGGATTTCCGTACACCAAAGGCTGGATATAATTCGAAATATAGTACTCTGTTATATCATTGCTAAATATCACATCAGAATCTATACTGCCAAGCTGGACCCATTGATAACGTGAATGAAAATACAAATAAGTTAGATACTTAACGAGGCAGAAGTTGTCCTTGTCACAACCCACTGTATCATATGGGCTAACCCAGCGGGGTTCCATAATAACGTCAGTAAAATGTATATGACATTGATATGAAATGAGAGAAACAGGGCCCGGTTCCTACGCCTCTGCTTACTGCAAGTACCAAACATTTGTTATACATCTGGTTGAACATGTTTCTCGTATTTCACTGACCAACAGCTGGCCAATTTACTTAATGTCAGCCAAATTTTCATTTGATCATTTATCATCATGTTGAATCAGTTGAATCTTTTTTTAAAAACTGTTGTACTGCGTATTATATCGGCTAACATGACATGACATCACAATTTCCGATTACATTTATTACACCAGTAGTCGACCATCGACGCAATTAATTATTTCTTGACATTGACGAGCCATTTTAAAAATATACTGATATAAATTACAATTGACAGTATGCTTATATATCCAACTTAACTAAATTTATTTGTATCGTCATATTTACTGAAATGGATTCACAAACAGGACACATTTTACAAACATTGCCCATATGCCTTTCAAACGATGACTTTGGTTTTTAATACATTGTTCATGGATTTGTCAAGTTAATAAAGAATATAAAATATGCACTTTTGCACTTTTAAATACAAAAAAACTCACTTGGATATAATAACCACTTCTGGAAAACAACTTATGTATAGGGTACTATTTGTGAATACTAGTCATGGAGTCCTTTAAAAAAATTAACATTGTCTCAGCCAACTGCAGAGGTTTAGCCGACAAAAGAAAACGTAAAGAAGTTATGAATATATACAAGAAGAAGAAATTCTCTATCATATGTCTTCAGGATATCCATATTTCGACCGAACAGGAGAATGTAATGAAAAATGAATGGGGATTAGATTGTGTAATTGCACCCTTTAAATCAAACTCGAGAGGAGTAGCCATTTTATTAACCAATACTTTTGAATATGAAATACATAAGATTGCTAAAGATGATAATGGAAATTACATTATTTTGGATATAACGATTGACGGTATCAGACTTACTCTTACTAATCTATATGGACCCAATTTGGACTCCCCGTCTTTTTACATAGACTTATTTAGTAACATTATAGGTATGGGTAATGATTCAATTGCAATCTGTGGAGACTGGAACCTTGTTTTAGATCATTCGATAGACCTAGAAAATTATAAGAATATTAACAATCCTAAGGCCCGTCAAATTGTTTTGGACAACATAGAAACTTTGAATTTATTAGACGCATGGAGAGAGGTAAATATTGATAATAGGAAATATACATGGTGGAAAAGAAACCCTCGACAACAAGCTAGGCTTGATTTCTTTCTAGTAACAGAAGACCTTTTTAACATAAGCACAAATATACAAATATTACCTGGCTATAAAAGTGATCATTCTGCAGTAGCCCTATCTTTATCAACACAGAAAAGTAAAGAAAAGGGACGTGGTTATTGGAAGTTTAACACATCATTATTAAGACGCGAAGAATATATAGAATCAGTTATTGAGTTACTAAAGGATACTAAGCATGAATACGCACACCCTAAGTATACTGTTGACGAAATAGATGAGATGGGAGACGCAGATCTACCCCTCACAATTAATGACACGTTGTTTTTGGAAACTTTTTTAATGAAAGTAAGGGGTAAATCTATCTCATATTCGTCGTATCTTAAGAAGTCAAGGATTGATAAATGTAAACAATTGGAAGAGAATATATGTCAATTAGAAGATGAAATAAGAAAAGATTTCCAAAATGTTGATGAAACCCTTCTCTCAAATTTATCTAAAGAGAAAATTGAATTAGAACAACTTAAAGAAGAAGAAAAAGAAGGAATACAGATTCGCAATAGAATTCAATGGTACGAAGAGGGTGAGAAGCCTACAAATTACTTTTGCCATTTAGAAAATAGAAACTATACAAATAAACTCATTAATTCTCTCATAATGGATGATGGTTCTGAAATAACAGAGGGAACTGCAATTATAAAAGAACAGAAGATGTTTTACGAACGCCTTTATAAATCAAATAAGGAAATGGACGATGAAAGTAAAGATATATTACAAAATATTGAAACTCCTTCTTTAAGCAAGGATGAGTCAAATGAATTAGAACGCGATATTAGTCTTGATGAAATTGCGCTTGCTGTGAAATCAATGAAAAATAACAAAAGCCCAGGGTTAGACGGTTCTCCTATAGAATTTTTTAAGTTTTTTTGGAAAGATCTCAAAATATGGGTTCATCGGTATGTAAAGGAAACATTTAAGGTAAATGCCCTTACAATAACAATGAATAGAGGTGTGATCACATGTATACCCAAACAAGGAAAAGATAGACGTTTTCTCAAAAACTGGCGTCCCATTTCTCTCCTTAATGCTCTGTATAAGATTATTAGTACCTGTATTACTTACAGGCTGAAAAAGACCCTAGATATTCTTATTCATGAAAATCAAACGGGTTTTATCCCAGGCAGATGCATTACAGAAAACATTCGACTTCTGTACGACATCATGTACGAAACTAAACTACAAAACAAAAAAGGTTTACTTATTCTGATTGATTTTGAAAAAGCGTTTGATACAGTCTCGAACAAATTTGTAATGATGGTATTGGATAAATTTGGATTTGGCAATAACATGCAAAAATGGGTGAATATTCTTATAACAAATTCTTCTTCATGTATTGTTCAAAATGGACATCTATCAACATTTTTTGAAAATGAACGAGGGTGTAGACAGGGCGATCCTATTTCACCGTATTTATTATTATTTGTTGCTGAAATACTTGGAATAATGATAAGAAATAATGAAAATATAAAAGGCATTCTCCTCAACGAAATGGAATATATCATTGGTCAATACGCCGACGATACGGAATTATTCTTAGATGGTTCGGATACCTCTCTTAATGAAGCCATGAAGACACTCATAACATTTTATCACATGTCTGGTCTTAAAATAAATGTGGACAAAACCAAAGCAGTTTGGCTTGGAGCAATGGCTGGCAGTGATATAATTTTATCCCATGATTATAAACTAGACTGGCATAAGGAAAACTTTGAAATTCTGGGAATAAAATTGAATGCAAATTTAGAAAACCTTTGGGTGATCAATACAAAGAAAAGACTTGAAAACATAAAAAGAATTCTTTTGAACTGGAAAAAACGACATTTAACCATGATAGGAAAAATAACTGTTATCAAAACATTGGCTTTATCTACTATTGTTCATATTCTTGCTTCTCTTCCAAATCCCACTACAGATTTTATTACAAACTTGAACAGATTATTTTTCAACTTTATCTGGGACGGAAAGAGAGACAAAATAAAACGAATAAACTTAATGCGAAAATATGAAGAAGGTGGTCTAAGGATGGTTAATGTCAAATCATTTATTGATGCATTGAAAATCTCTTGCTTGAAGAAATACGTTTCGATGTCAAACGACTATAACCTAGCCGGTTTTCCCATTAGATATATTCTTCAGGTAGGCGCGAACATCAATAAAAAATACAAACCGCAAAATCCCTTTTGGAAAGATGCACTCGATGCTTGGCATAGGTATATCAAATGCCATGTAGTCAATGATAATATTAATGAAATACGTATGCAACCTCTCTGGTTAAATCACCAGAGTTGCAATCCAAATCTGATCATCAATAACTGGCTCAAACAAGGTATAGTTCATGTAAAAGACATTTGCAAAGATCACGAATTCTTAACATTTGCAGAAATCAAAACAAAATATGATGTTAAAGGCACAGTGCTTGATCTTAATGGAGTCATCCTTAGCATTCCAAGAAAATTGAAAGATGTCATTCGCTCATTTGACTTGTCAACCGTAAGGGATATGCCATTTGATTCTCCTTGGAAGGATCTTATTGCTCCTGTAAAGGGATCAAGATTATTTTATGACAATCTTATATCTGAAGCAACAGGTACATTACCAAACGTATGCAACAAATGGCATAATGAATTAAACGATTTAATCAATTGGAATTCAACATTTTTGAAATATAGACAATCAACCAAAGATACTAAGCTTTTGGAATTCCAATACAAGTTTATCCATAGAGCCATCTATACGAAACGGGAGTTGCTAAAAATGAAACTAGTTGATAATGATATGTGCGAATCATGTCGAGCAAGTGAGAATATTTACCATGTATATGTGGAATGCCCAATCATTCGAATGTTTTGGAACGAAATCGCCAACTTCTTTAACAGATCACTCAATCAAACATTCGAAATTTCAACACTGGATATATTATTTTGTGCAACCAATAGCTACTTGCTAAATCACATAATATTGTTAGCTAAACGTCATATATTTGTTATGAATATCAAACGTTTGAAACCAAACTTTACAATATTTACAAAGATTTTAAAAGATGTTTTTGACATCGAGAAATATATTGCACGAAAAAATGTTAACATGAATTCTTTCGATAGAAAATGGATGCGTCTCAAAGATGTCCTTTAAACGTTTGATTTAATTAATGTTTTCGTATCCCGATCACCTATGAGGGATAAATCTTTTCATATGTATTCTCTATTCCGAATGCTGATTGTAAATATACTTTGTCATCTGTTTATGTCTATTATGTCATAATTCTTGTTTTCCATCTCAATTGTACCCACCATTGATTGTATCCAACTGAAGTGAATAAAAACATTTACAAAAAAAAAAAAAAAAAATATGCATTCAGCAAAGTGCCTTTGAGTAAGATCTAGAATGTTTAAACGAACTAAATGTTTTTATTTTGCGACAGACTTTTCATTTTACAAACAAGCTACAGTAGACATTCAGTATCTAGGTGTCGCTTTATAATCAGTACATAAAAGGCAGTGCAAAGAGTTTATATAAAGCGTTCTGTTACGCTTGTTATCGTAATTTCGACTTAATGTTTTACAATACCATTAAAACTCAGACTGACGAAAGATTACCCTGCCTGTTATGGTGAAAAATATGTAGTGAAAGGCTATCATTTACATACTCTAGTTGATAACACACCGTAGCTAATTGAGTCTCAATTAATCACTCGACCAGATATGACACAGTCAAATAAAGAGAATTACTTCCCCACACCCTCGCTCCCCGCTAGGTGGCTTACCCAGTGACGTCATTCCTTTCTCCTTGGACAGGGATCCCCGCAACCCTCTACCACGTTGCAATCTCCCACTCGTCCTGAAAACTTCTCCAACCTCGGACACTTTCAAGTCTACATTAAAAACACACCTCTTTGCAAAATATTACCCCGATTAACTTTCCCCAAGTTCTCTTAGAATTTCTATTTTGTGAAACATACCTTAGCGCTATGAGCATGCAATTGGATGAACGACAGCGCTATACAAATTTCCATATATATATATATATATATATATATATATATATATATATATATATATATATATATATATATATATATATATATGTGTGTGTGTGGCAACGGTTGTTGGGGCTCCTAACCACGGCACAGGACTTCACCCGAAGGGGAAGGCTTCAGCTCAGGCCCTTTCAGGTGTTCCTCAACGTGTCACCACGTGTTCGCGCTGCGGGAGGACATCGTCCACCACTTAGCCTGGTGGACGGCGGTGGACAATGTCTTCTCGGGAGTGCCTCTCCGGCCGTCTCCGGCCACCTCACAACTATTCGCGGACGCCTCCACCAGACTCCATTCTGCTGCTGGTGATAGAGCTGTTTCGTCTTGTAGACAGTCTCAACCTCTCCATTCGAACGTTGCACATCCCGGGAGCCAAGAACGTCCTAGCAAACGCTCTGTCTCGCCTGGACAAGCCTCCGTCCATGGAGTGGTTGTTGCACCAGAGAGTGTTCGAGACTCTATGCCTTCAGTTCGGAAGGCCTCACATAGACCTCTTTGCGACTCGGCGAAATCACCAGCTGCCGACATACATGTCTCCAGTGCCCGAACCGGGGGCCTCGAGCATAAAGGCGCTTTCGTTAGAGTGGGAGGGGATGGATGCTTACACTTTTCCCCCTCCGGCAATACTGACTAAGGTAGTTGCCAAGATACAGACCACCCGGACACTACACCTTCTTCTCATAGCCCCGGAGTGGCTGGTTAGCCCGTGGTACATTCCTCTCAGGAGGCTATGCAGGCAGGAACCGGTCCCCCTTCCGCTCAGGTGGGATCTTCTACGCGTACATGAAAACTCTCAGGTTCTGCGTCTACATGCTTGGCTTGTCTCACTCTTGGCCCCAACCGTTGCCTCTTCTCAAAGGGAATCCACTAGGAAGCTCTATGACTTCCAGTGGAACTCCTTCGAAGTCTTTGGCCCGGAGAGGGGGTTTGACATCCTGTCAGTCACGGTTCCCTAAGTCGCCGAGTACTGGGTCCACCTCCGGACGCGGGAGGTATTAAGGTCTCCTCCATTAACACCTACTTGGCCGCGACCATGTTCGTTCTCCGCAAGCGGGAGCCGGGTATGGATATATCCGTGCTCAAGGAGATCGTTAATATATAATATCTTTAATATTGACATATTGTGAGGTGGGCAAACGCCAGAAATCTAGGACTCCGGAGTGGGACTTGGCGGTAGTGACGAACCACCTCAAGTCAGATTTTTATGAGCCTCTCACTGAGACGACCATTCTTTGTCTTCAGTGAAGACGGCTTTCCTAGTAGCCATGGCGTCGGCTGCCAGGATATCGGAACTTCACGCTTTTTAAGCAGACTTCGAGGTGAGGGACGGAGCCCTGGGTATGCTAGGCCTAGTCCCGGACTTCATATGCAAGAACCAGGCTGCCGACAAGCGCGACAGGACGTTCAGCATCCCTTCTATCTCCTCCACGATAGACCCTTCGAATGAGGAGAATCGTCTCCTTTGTCTGGTTCGGGCTCTACGTATCTACACAGAGCGCACCCGGACTCTACGTCAGGGTAGGCGCAGATTCTTTTTGCCCCACTCGCAAACAAGTGTCAATGAGATAGATAAGAGGGAGTCGTTGGTGAATCCCTCCTCCTGCTCGCTCGAACCCTCACGAGATTAGAGCGGTCTCCGCAACAATGTATCTCCATAGTAACATACCTGTAGCGGACATCATGGCGGGACGGTTTTGGAAGTCGGGCATAGTATTCGCTAATCACTACTTACTCAACGTGTCTACCGAAGATCTGGAAGTCGTGGCGAGGCTGGGGCCTCAGGTGTTCGCCCAGCACTGGACCTCCTCGGGACACCCGTCCAAAGGGTTCCCGTCGTCACCTTAAGGGGTTCGTCCACTTCCTAAGTGCGCATAATAAACTTCGCATCGCACTTTTCTTCGTTGCTGTTGTGTTAATTTAGTAGTTAGTTAAATGATCTGTACCTCCGACCCATCAGGGTCGGGGGTGGTTAAACCCTTAGGTTTGAAGTCACCTCCTAACCTTGTTCCATTGCGGGACCGGCTAGTCGTAGCGTGCCGACCTTCTCGGTCCCTCCAGTCGCCACAAGAGTTACCTCTTCTGCTCTCGGGTTGTCTCACAGCCGGACTCCTTCAGTGGCACGATGGCTACGGTGAGTTATCAACTAGAGTATGTAAATAATAGTACGTTTTGGATTAAACGTCATTATTTATACTCACCGTTGATAACTCACCGGTCTTTATACCCTTCCCACCTCCCCTCATGCAAGTTTGAGAGCTGCCTGCATCCTGGCTCCAGGAGAAAAGAATGACGTCACTGGGTAAGCCACCTAGCGGGGAGTTAGGGTGTGGGGAGGTAACTCTCCTTATTTGACTGTGTTATATCTGGTAATTGAGAGAGACTCAATTGGCTACGGTGAGTTATCAACGGTGAGTATAAATAATGACTTTTAATAAAAAACGCATTAAAATATCTACCCGACCACGGACAGGCTGCTTTTGAAATTTCACCGTCCGACCGTCACGGGCGGTCGGGTATGCGGGAGTTTTCTACGCTGCCTTTAGGATTGCTTCCCCTCTAGATCCGACATCAACAAGCGGGGTTCCATAATAATGTCAGTAAAATGTATATGAAATTGATATGAACTGAGAGAAAATACACATCCCATGTCATCATTTGATCCAAGATCCCGAGTGAAAACCTAGGTCAGATGATAATATGAATAAATGTTGAAGTATCATTAATACATACTGAGGGAGAAGTCAACCTTGACATACTACACTGTGTCATGAAGATTGCTTCGTGTCTATGTGACAATTTCCCCTCTGTATCCGACATCAAGATTTGCTCATCTCGTCTTGTTTCCTGCTCCATGTTATCCTCATTGGCCAGACATATAAATACATAATCGGGCAAAAGAAAGTACACGCCTCAATTGGTTGTGTCTTATGTATGATTTTCAATGACAAACATCTTAAGTTTTCGACATCGTACTCTAAAACCGAACAGTTCGTTTAGTCCTCAGTCAAAGATTACTTCTAGAAATAATTTAATTTTGGATTAATAATTCTTCCAAAAGTAATTATAATTTAACACAACAGTAGATCGACACGTAGGACATATTCTATGAGAAAATAAAAAATACATTCTGCATACATTTACAACATTTTTAACACGTTGTTGATGTAAATTTCATTTCTTACGATTTTCTATTTTAACTAAAAAATAAACAGTC
Source organism: Gibbula magus (assembly GCA_936450465.1). Taxonomy (NCBI): domain Eukaryota; kingdom Metazoa; phylum Mollusca; class Gastropoda; order Trochida; family Trochidae; genus Gibbula; species Gibbula magus. The sequence continues at coordinate 6,170,253 of OW388302.1, forward strand.
ACCAGTATTTTAACTTAAACTGCTGCAGATAAGTGTTATTGTATCGTGCTATAATCAGATGCATCTCATGTATTTTAAAATTATAAGATAAATAGTTGCGTTTGTAATATTTCCGGGAATCATTGCTATTCAACTTTACACTTGCATTGCAAATTTAGTTTAAAACCGAGGACGTTAGCCGGAGGTTTTAAACGCTGAAATTTGCGGGTGTTGAATAGCAATGGATCCCGGAAATTTTACAAACGCAACTATTTATCGATATTGTAACATGACCGTTAGTTATCAGGCGTTTTGAAACGAACTCTCTTTTTGCGTACCTATCTCTGAGTGCAAAGGACTTTGCGACTGTTCCATTTTTGTAAGAGGTGTGGTCAGGTCAAAACAAATGTAAATACTCGGCGTAATATGTACATTAGCAACAATTTACACATAAGCCCAAACAGTGTCACTCAAGTTTGTTCACTTCACAATATTCACCTATCCTTTTAGATGGCGATAAACATTTATCTACGAAATAAACACAGTAAAATACCTAGGAACAAAAATCTTAAACTTGCCCTAACCCATTGTGACAATGACGCTAGCATTGTGACGTCAAAACGCTTGATCACTATGACGTCATGCCATGGCAACGGCATTCGGTAAACACAACCGCATGGAAGAAGGCGTCAAACTTGGCCAATCTAACTAGTTGAAAACAATTCAGTTACTTAATTAATTAATTAATTTTGAGAGTTATTTGTTACATATACTGCTATACACAGGTTAGAAAATGACAATGCCACCTGTCAAATTTGAGTAAGGGGCACATATTAAGAGAAATAGAAAAATAAAATTTTGAGTCGGGCCGGATCTTGTGAACATGATGTATATGTTCGCGGTGATTCGCCCCAACTAATTTGCGGGTATTCATTGTCATTCAACATAGGCAAATCAACCAATCAGAATCAAGGATACACCGAATAAGTGTTATTGTATCGTGTTATAATCAAATGCATCTCATGTATTTAAAAATGTTGAATTAATCGAACCCAACTGAGGTGTGTACTTTATTTTGTCCGTTAGTATATATATAAGAGGGAACTGTGAATACATTGATTTAACAACATGGGCTTGACTATGCTAGCTCTCAGTTATCTTTTAGGAAAACGCATACAATTTGTTTATTTATAAATACATTTTTAAAAATTAAATTTCATTCTGCCATAAATAATTACAATGTACTTCAAGTAAGTTAATTGAGAAAGTACGATTCGTTACTCATCCTATGCCTTTAAGGCGGATTATCGGTTCAGAAAATATTTGAAAATAGGATGCACTGGGAGTAACTGGTGAAAATAATATAAAATGACCTCATATAACCGTATCCATTCTAGATAAAACCGCGATTCTTTCACATTGATTAATGTATTATATGATTGGCGGTGAAATATCGCATTCTGCCTGTGGAATAAACCGCCCATCTTAACAGTAGTGAAGACATGTTACTTTCCTTAGTACATGAATATTTTCTTTCAGAAACATTTAGAAGAACTCCTTTCGCCAGATAAAGCTAAGCTGTTCCATTTTTTCTTGTGGGTAAATTAGGTTAGGTGCCATGTACATATTACTCACTGTACCTACAATCCTGTGACCTACCGACCTTGGTTTGTGTTATTTTAATCTGTAGGCAGAATGAGTTGTAGACAGATTGAGAGGATACCGTTTCGCCTAGCGTGAATCACGAATAAAGCCAGTTTGGCCGGACGCTGCAATTTAGCCTATGTTATACAGACATTGCAAGGCTGTCACTATATAATAAACATTACATATATAGTATATTTGGAAATATTATAAATACATACGGAGGAAGAAGTTAACCTTGTAACACTCCATCCTATCATAAAGGTCGATTCAGAACTCTTTTCACTATTATCTACTCTTTACCAGGAAACGTAATGTTTAACCCGAGGAGATTAATAACGGGATATTCATATGATACTATTTCCAGGTAATAAAACCTCTCAGAGACTAAGCCGATAGAGGGTTAAATTTCAATTAACATGGTATTAGTCAATAAAATACCTATAAAGACCTACTCATTACTGTTCATGTACATGCATGTATGCCATGCTTGTGTACAACACGCTAACCACTACGCCGCGGTGCTCCACATGAATGCCATACTCGTGTACATCTGTGTACATCTGTGTACATCTGTGTACATCTGTACATTTGTTCTGTAGAGTCATTCATATAAGGCACGGGGCTTGTTTACCGATCCTGACCATTTGAATAAAATAACTTACACACAAAATAAACATCATCTATGAATGTATTATTGCACTATTTTGACATGTTCTGTATTTCTCGATATATTTAATGCTTGGTGATCAAGAGTAAACATCGCTTATTTTGCTTTAAAGTTACACGTGTCCTTTGAAAAAGTTAAGTGGTCATTTGAAAACTATACACATAAAATACTAAAATGCAAACGAAAATTTACTCTCAGTTTTGAATGCGAGTAAGATGAATATGAACTTATCTAAACGGCGTCCTCCCATTAAACAGAATGCAAGTGTCATAGCCTTAAAACAAAATCATTTATCTTCAACTAATTGTTTAACTACTACAAAACGTGATGAACCTTTTTTTCATAATTGAATCAGATCAGTATCAGATGATATGAGACTCACCAGTGGACTGTTTCATTACAATTTGCTTCTAACCTTCTCCTCCAGTGATTGTCTATAACGCACAGTTCGTACTACATATTGTATAACCAACATATCGTTTACAGAACCATAACAATTCGAGACTCCTTAATGGGAAAAGAAACTCAGGTCATGTGTTCGGAGAGCTCATGTGTTGAGCAGACCAGTCACTGATTAATATTAATTGTGTACAGTTTTGTGCTCTAAAGCTTCGCATTTGAATTAAACTTTAGTATAAAGTATATAACTATATCTATCTAAAGTATATAAATTATATCTATCTAAACTATATCTATCTAAACTATATAAACTATATCTATCTAAACTATATAAACTATATGTATCTAAACTATATAAACGATATCTATCTAAACTGTACACACTGTGTCTATCTAAACTATATAAACGATATCTATCTAAACTAAATAAACGATATCTATCTAAACTAAATAAACGATATTTATCTAAACTATATAAACGATATCTATCTAAACTAAATAAACGATATCTATCTAAACTGTACACACTGTGTCTATCTGAACTATATAAACGATATCTATCTAAACTATATAAACGATATCTATCTGAACTATATAAACTAGTCTGAAGTAACTGTTGTTAGTCAAATTTAATTGCTTTGGTCTATGATTATTGTCTTTTATCTGAAATATTTGCTGTTAATCGAGAATACTAATTATTTGTTTAAAATAAGTGTTGTTGGTGTAGAAAGGTTTTTGTTGCTTCTAAATTGTTGTTGACAAAATCCAAGACGAAAGTCTATCAAAGAAATCTTACCTTCTCCATACGCATGTAAACCTTCCACGTCAGGCGAAACTGAACGACTACAAGCATAATACTATATCATCAAATTAGGTTTCCGTAAAAGATTATACGTAATAACAATTGTGAGGGCCTATTGAAGGATGAAGATTAAAGGGAATTGAACTGTGGATAAATCACCGTTTAGGACTGAATACAGTGTTTAATTACAAGGGGTTAAGGATTGGATTAAGGAGATCCCTTCTTTCGAACAATTCCTTCTACTCCAAGTTTGAAATTAAGAACAGGTATTGATACCTTTAAAGCAGAAACCTCATGAACTCTAAAAATATAGGTTAAATATGGGAAAATGTACACTCTATACACAAACAGCCCAATTTAGTCAATTAGTATATAGGGTAAACTGTAGGTGGAGAAGATTTCTAATTATACCCCCGACCAACGGTTGGGGGTATATAGTAATACCAACGATTCCGTCCGTCCGTCCGTCCTTCCATCCGTCCGTCCTTCCATCCGTCCGTCCTTCCTTCCGTCCGAAGACAATTTTTGTCCGATCGATTACAGAAAACTATTCATCTTATCCTTTTCAAATTTGGTACATGTCTTCTTCACCACTAGGTGCAGTGCGAAGTTTAAATACGAATTGGTGAATTTTTGAATTTTTGGCGAATTTTTTATTTTTTTTTAACTTAGTCAAATTCTGAGCATTTTTTGTCCGATCAATAACAGAAAAACTATTCATCTCATCCTTGTCAAATTTGGTACATGTCTTCTTCACCACAAGGAGAGGTGCAGTGCGAAGTTTAAACCGAATTGGTGATTTTTTTTTAATTTTTGGCGAATTTTTTAATTTTTTAACTTAGTCAAATTCTGAGCAATATTTTTGTCCGATCGATTACAGAAAATCTATTCATCTCATCCTTTTCAAATTTGGCACATGTCTTCTTCACCATTAGGAGAGGTGCATTGCAAAATGTAACACGATTTGGTGAATTTTTGAATTTTTGGCGAGTTTTTATATTTTTTTACTTTATCATATTCATAGCTAGAATGAATGAAGCTACTTCTGTGTTGTGATTTGTTGACTTCATCATTTTCTTTTTCATGTAACTTTAATCAAAAGCTACTTCTGTATTCTTTTTGATTTACTATTTTATATTTCCACTGGTTATATTTTGGGAAAAGTTAAATTTTCTTTCCTTTCAGCCATAACCTGCTGTATATCTGTCACTGTGCCTTCAGGGGTGTGCTTCCATGTACCTGTTGTTTAAAGTCACTCGAATGAATCATTATGATGGATTAATTTCCAAAATAAAGTTGAAATCAGTGGTAATAGCAGTAGTGTATTATGTTACCCATACCTTTTCAAGTTATTATTCCTATTTTTACTTAAACCACCTTTTTTACATGAAGATCGAGTCTTGTCCTACCCTTTTCACAAACAGTTTAATCTTAGCAATTACATTTTATAGCTTATCAATCCTTAGGTGTGCAGACACCTCTCTCTTTAAGTAAAATAAAAATGTCAAACTTTAACAGTCGGGGGTATAAGTGAGCCACGCTCACTTTTTTGCTTGTTATTATTGTCTCTGTATCTGCATGCACAATATGCACACAATATGTACTATGGGCCAGTGGTCTTGAATTCTCGAAATATAGCCAAGCTATAAGCTATAACATGTAATTCAATGTACTTTAAAGTACATCCAAAATACAAATATTCACAGACAACTTGAGTATTTTTGTATATATGCCATATGGTAAAATGAAGGTTAGATATACTCTGTATACAAATAATTACAACTAATTTAGTCCTTTTGTATATAGGGTGTATTTTGTACCTATATTTTACCTACATTTTAATTACGATATCGATTACTGTGGTAGAAACCGGCATTGCGTGGTCTACCACATGGGCATTGATACTCTCAGATGAAATATATTATTTATTTGAATGTGAAGCCTTTGAAACAGAACATCTTCTTTTATAATTGTGAATTTTAGTTTAAATGTTTAAATATTTACACATATCAAATTATAATAAGTAACAGAAAACTGTCATAACTGAAAACCATGTCAAAGTATTTACGTATTGTTTCTTAAGAATTAAAATTACTATGCCATAGAAATCCATCCTTGTCTGTTTATGTAATAAACTTGAAAAGACAGATACGAGTATACTGGTCGAAATGAGCTCAATCAACGCTTTTAATCAACGAGTGGTGAACACGACTGTATAGTTTCATCATGTCTCTGAAAACAAACTGACATAATATGTAATTTATGAAACAGTATCTGTTCATAATCCTGAATAACCCTTTTTAAAAAAAAACTCGCCGTAAAAGAATATCCCTAAACAGGCGAGATAGGAGAGTGAAAATGGCTTTCTGGCTTGATTTACGACATCATACAGCAACGATGCATCGTTGATTTAAATTAATTTTATCTTAAATACCAAAATTTATTTCCCCAAATACCTTTTGAAATAGCTACTTCAGAACTCCATGTCTGCATCATGGAACAAATATAATATATTGAGTGTCATACTCTCATAAATGAAATTTGTATATCCTAACGAGATATATCCTCAGCACAAACATTCAAAATTGACTATATCCGGTCGAAACTAGTTTGTGTTTGACTCTGTTGAAAAGAAGATATACTTTCTTTTGCCAGTCAGTGTAGTTTCGGATTGCAATAAAACCTCAAGTACAGTAACCCCGTAAATCATGCACGACACTTGGCTTCAGCTAAAACGTGAAGTATTGACGATAAAAAGCCATTTTTATTTGTAACAGTCTGTTGATCTTGGTAATCAAGGAAAACATAAAACGTGTTTAGCCGTTAAGTTTACCAACAGCATATAGTGACAGGGCATTCGTTGTTTGCGAGTATGGCTTTCATACGTGTCAAACTATCATAAGTGCTGATTTCGGTCCAGATAATTTCCATATTCATCCTCATTTTAGTCGCCAAACACACCAGTTGGACTCGGCTTTCTCTCTGATGTCTGCCGACCAACATGCTAACAACTTAACTATAAGAAACCCTCGGCAATAATACACAGGCGGTCAATGGGACCGTCAGCGTGCTCTATCAGACAATAAAACATGCTCGTGATTTAGGACGTCAGTTAGAGCGTCGCTTAGCAAATGACGTCATAAATTACTAATATGACTAATATTTTGTTATCAAAGACAAACCGGAAGTATTAAATGATACACAACCTCAATAAACGTAAACGATGGTTTAAAGCTGGTTAAGTGTTCATTCTGGCAAAGATTCAATTTTTAAAAAAGATGTTGGCAAGTCATGCTTTCGCCTGTAGAAGCGCATCACGAAAGTCCGTTCAGAGACTTGAATATCTCAGTGCAAGTAACACGTACAATGTAACATCAATAGGATTACATCAAATACGATGAGAGTGAATCTTACATCCCTGTGTATTATCATGCTCAAATGTGATCATTACCTCAGCGGTGCATGTTGCATTTGGTATACAAAATAGACAGACGAGATACAATTTGAAAATTCAAAGTTAAATAATTTTCGAAAAAAAATAATCTCATATCTGTTAAATAATAACACGTGTATTACACAATACATTGACTTGATACACAGGATTCAGGATATTGCATAGAAGGAACTAGAGACTATAGTTGTGAACCTGGTCACATCAAAGAGGTGTCAACATGTAACTGCTTACTATGGGGTACACAATTAGATTATGTTCTGCAGCACTCAATTATCTTCTTACTAACCCTTTCACCACTAAGAACCCTGAACTACGCGATATGTGCACTAACATACCCAACCTGCCGGATGCAGCTGTAGTAACTAGGTAAGTGTTTATGAAAAGGGTTGTTAGTATACACATCATAAGTGTAAATGGTGCGTGCTGTTGTCGCTGTAGAGATATTCAAACAAACGGTGTGGTTACCCTTACTCGTAAGTAGATATTTTGTATAATACACGGGTCTTCTAACCAAAGGCTGATGACGTAGGTCTGAAAAGCACTTTACACAAAATATAAGGCTTTAATATTCTCCCCTTGTATAAAGAAAACCGATATCGATGTGTATATTTAATAAATTTGAATTTAACTGAAGACACCACCCAAAAGTTCCTCAACTTTCCTCTGTACAAATTTTCATAAGACGAGATTCAATGCATATTTCTTTACGTATTTGATCAACGTTACATGTTCACTTCCGTTCATCAGAAAAAGTTCACCTAAAAGTTTTAAAATCTGTACACGTTTAAAGAAAAATCTCTTGCTTCAAGTTCAATGTTATTTAAAGATGCTACACAGATATGACGCATTGCAGCATTATTACCATGATACTTCACAATTAGAAGCATTGAGGCCACATTATGAGTAGTGATGCATTATGGAGACACAAGTACTAATAAAATATACAACATATATAATAAAATAAGTAACTGCTAGTGGTCTGAGGGTGTGAACAACATCCTCCATTACTTACATTATCCTTATTACTTACATTATCCTTATTACTTACATTATCCTTATTACTTACATTACCCTTATTACTTACATTATCCTTATTACTTACATTATCCTTATTACTAACATTATCCTTATTACTTACATTATCAATATTACTTACATTACCCTTATGTTACATTGTGTATTTGTTGGTAGGAGTTTCCTGATGTTTGAATCCGTGTTGATTATTCTTTTTATCCATGCCATTGTGATTGAATGAGATTTAAAAAAATATTTGGGGACCTTATATTCCGCCTTGTTCATAATTCTTAGTGATGTCTGACTAACTGTGTCGGGGTTGTAACGGGGTTGTAACGGGGTTGTTTCTCCATATAGATTTGTAGAATAGTTGTTCGAGTTCTTTATGAATTTATCGTTTCAGTTTATTAAATGCATTAGCTGTGGCAACAGTAAACTTTTTAATTTGCTTTTTCTACCTGGGGTGTTAAATCTTTTGCTAGTCATTGATTCATAGATAGTTTAAAAGTATTTTGTATCTTTATAGTTGCGTCCTACCATTTCTGCAAGAGAGTGTGTGAATATAATGCCTCATGGTGTAAATGAGTCATATTTCCAATCTAAATGTTAAAGGTACATCCATTGTGTTGTTTGAGGTCACATGCGCTAAACATTATAAATTGTGTTATTTTATCGAGAAGAACTGACTGTTACTGAAAATTGCCATTTTGATCTTAATCGGCTCAGTATACAGACGATATAAAGGTTTCTGATCGAAAACCGGAAAACGCACCGCGTGTGGCGCGCGCCAATTAGTCAAACGTAATTTTAAAAACTTATTTACAACAATCTAAAAGGAAACTTCAAGTTGATAATGTTTAATAGGTCTTATAACTACTGTGCATGTAAATGGAACGTGCAGTTTCGGTTTCTGCATAAGTATAATGATGTTCCTTTGATTTTAATTGGAAACTAGTAATTACTATATATTCGGCGATTGGGGATGAATATGCAAGTTGAGTGAAATTATTTGAACTGATATCAGCACATATTGTACGTTGGCATGTATTAAAGGCAAATGAAATTGTATAAAACACAATGGATCACCTTTAAGTCAAGCTTTGCAAACTTTCCCCTTTGAATTATTTTCTGAGACTATCAATACTACCCGTGTTTTGTTGATTTTTATGTTTAGACCCGAAAAAGAGGCATATTGACGAAGGCTTTTAATAATTTCACTAATGTTGATCGTTGATCAATAATTTAGTTTCCTCTAAATATGTTTTCTCGTTAAGTAAGGAATTATTGAATTTCCATGAGCATTCTCCTCGCTCTAGTTCGAATTCGCTTATCTTTAGTTCGATCAAAGTTATAGAGTGATCTTATCTTTATGCCGTTTACATGCCAGTTTCTTGAATTGAACTTTCGAGATGTTTGGATATGAGAAAGCAATTTTGCCTGATTTATAGGATAGTTCTGTCTCCGTGTGTATATTTGGCTAACTTTAATGATAATAATGAGGATACCGCAATTAGCGTGCTCGAAGCGCACACACATTATTAGCCTGGTGTAAGGACCAACATCATTCCTGTTTTCATTCTCAACTCACTGGGAGTATGCAACCTAGCTGCCAATTAAGGCGCTGTTAAGGTACATGCCTTCACTTCGATACCAGGTACTCAATTGTACTGCTGAGTGAACAGAGGCACACTTTGAACGAAGTCACTTGCCCAAGGTAACACCATAAAGTCTTTACAACTCATGTATCTGTGTGGGGCAGGGAATCAACCCTTCAAACTCTCAGTTTATTCAACCATGAAACGGGTCACCTACCCATTCGGCGAGCCGCGCCGGTTCTTGCTGAACTTCACTGATAGCGGTCAACTGAGCTATGCACAGGACCACGTGCCACAACTTTGTCTCTCTGGGGGTCTAATAACTCATTTCTTCTATAAATTCCACCCTGGTTTCTCAAATGTTTGCATTTCTTACGCTTTTATACATAATGTGAGTTTACAAATCTCCGCATATGGAACAGCTGTCTGATTCTTAATCGAAATTTAGTATGATTTTGTGGTAAAATTTTGGAGTGTCACTGTTTGGTCCATATTTTTTAGGTCAACGTGTTACTCATAATATTCATTTTTAATTCTACAAAATTTGTGTTACCATCATATCTACATGTAGAATGGTCAGACTTTTCATCCGACGTTGCTTTTATAAGAAACTGTGAAGAAGTATTTTGATTCAAATATGTCCTTTGTTTTATTTTCTAATTCTGTTGTAAAATGTGTGATTTTTAAAATGGCGAAAACATCCTAGCCTATTTTGGCGATGCAACTGCAGCTCGTGTTATGAATGAACTGCTGTTATGCATGGGGACAATTTTGTAGATGGAGAGGTGAAAGTAGAGTGGTAGAGCGGAGAGCACGTAGAAAAAGAAATGAACTTGAGCTTTGAACAGGCCTGTAGTGTTCAATTCTTGGAACAGAACACTACAGGCCTGTTCAAAGCTCAAGTCAACCTCGATGGCATTAATCAAACATGGATTTCATTCTCATGCCCTTAATCCTGTAACCAGTTTCAAACTCTATCAAACAATATGTTTACCCAAATCGCTCTATGGATGTGAGCTTTGGTCTAATCTGAGTAAGGGTGAGATGATAATGATTGAAAGTGCACAACGATTTGCAATGAAGTTAGCTCAAGGACTTCCTAGGTGTACAAGAACTGATATTTCCAACGCTCTCCTCGGTGTATTGCCTGTTGAAGCATTTATAGACAAACAAAAACTCCTTCTCTTTGGGAGACTATGTCACACAAAAAGACAGAATATCTCATCTCAGATATTTCTCACCCGACTGTTATTCCTAGGATATACCTGCAGCAGCTCATCGCTAGGCTTCATACCAGATATTCGTCGTCTACTCCATAAGTATAACTAGCAAGAATACTACCAATCCTTCTTAACCTCAGGAACATCCATGTCGTACTTTTCATGGAAGATGAAGGTTAAAGTAACTATTCAACAGTATAAAGAGAGACAGTGGACGACCAGGATGGACGAAGATCCTGACCTCCAGCACTCCAAACTCATTCACCCCCATATCAAACCTCACACAACCAGGTTGGTGGACAAGAGTTATCCCTCCTTGAAAGCAATGTGTAGACTGGTTGTGCAGCTGTGTGCATGTTGGAGGCCCGATAAAGTACCGGGACAATGTAAGCTGTGTTACGAAGACTACAGTGATCTGCTGGTGCATACTGTGTGTACCTGCATAGGGACATCTGATATTAGAGAGAGACTCTGGTGCGACATCGTCAACTGTAGTCCAATTGAAGTCAGTGTCCTCCTACATAACCAAAGTGACATTAAATTGGTATCCTCACTTTTATCATGTAAACCTCCAGTGAAGATGAATGATGAAGAGACAATACAATATGCAAAATCTATCATTACACATATAGCTCTCTTTAACACGAGAGTCAAGCTCTGATGCCTAAAATGAACTGTTCAGCACCCCGGCATACTATATTCTTCTTAAAATGTAAATATAATGTAAATTGATTGTATGCACATGTTCTTCTTTGTACTCTCCTTTGGAGGAATAAAATATTATATATATCTGAACACGAGGGTGTTTGCGTGATGTGACGTGAAGCGCGGTCGAGTTGTTATTTTCAGTATGCCTCAATGAATTATATTTGATACAATTCTTGGTTATTTCCAGTGAACAGTTTCACAGAAACCAGGTGCTTGGGATCAATAAACAAGGCATTTTCAAAATCCATTCGACCTAAATGACACATCCCTTCAAACGACCATAATGTTTCAAGGTCGAGCTAACGGGAACTGAAATTAGAACCAGGCCACCCAATCTCTCTATAGTCTCTAATACCAATTCGACACCCTTTAGTGAGTTCTGGTCTGATAAGCAGGGGGTGTCATCTCGCCACCACCTATTGTTGTTAGCATATATGGAAGTCATGCATGTATATTAAATTGGTTGAACAATAGAAGGCACCTGTATCACTTTTTTGTAATCACTTCTTTGACTTAGGAAAATACATACATATATCAAGTAAATAAACTGAGGTACAACAGAAACTTTACACCCTATTGTTTAACTCATACAGTAAAAATAACAAACAAATTGATATGATAGAACCGGGATATTATTTAATGTTCAATGTTGACTGTTTCGACAAACAATCATACTCGTTTTTGAAAGGACCAAGGGGTATAAAATTATTTTTACACCAACATGACTCCTACCATGTTTATAATGTTGTAAATGTGTGCAGAATGAGGCACATTTATTGATTTTCAGCAGATGTCGATGTCGATGAACAGTTGTGTTTTATCCAAATTAATTTTTGAAGAATTATAAATTTAAAAATGTCATTTTCTCCCAAAAAATAAAACCACAAGGATTTACTCCTTGACTGATGACTAAACGCCTGCACTTTTTAGTTTTAGAGTACGACGGAAACATAAGATATTTGTAATTGGAAATCAAACATATGATAAAACCAACTGACATGTAAAGTTTCGTTTGTTCTTCAGTTTATATGACACAGAACCAATGTTTGAAAATTTAATAGCGTTTCAGTATATACTTACACAATGAGTCAGCTCTTGATATATCGAATATTTTGATACATTCATGAATTCACATATCAGACAGATATAATCCACTACGATGTGACACAGACTGCGCATGCCCAGTCACCGTTGTGATGAATTAACTCACATTGGATGTGTGGCAGAGTGAAACTTTTAAATTGTATATAATTTTATAAATAAACATGTAAAGCTATTACAGTTGTTTGTAATATTTTGTTGAGAATGAATTCTCATTAAACATGGTAAATATAACCATTTTAATCATTATTTTATACTCATCATTTTATATGAAAACCATATCTAAACATCAATGTAATCTTAGGTGTAGTTTAAGTTCAGCATTACTAACTCCCACTGTATACTGCACATCGCACTCTCTCCCCAAGCTTGTCCCACAATGAAACACAGGGGCACACTCACCAACAAGCTCAAGCAGTAAATGCGACAAATTTGTCAAAGTATTCATGAGAAAAAACATTTTGGACGAACATGCACAAACCCGTTAGACTTGGGTGTCACTAAACCATAAAAACACCAATGTGTTACAGATTCGATAACGTCTTCCTTTATAGACTGTTATATTCAGTCAGTACCTATGTTATGAAGCTCCGGAATTTGTTTTTGACTAAATGAGACAAGAAAATATTTTCCTTTGTAAAGGACTATGATTAAATGACATAATGAGAACAGTGGCATGGCGTCATGAGCACAGTGACATGGCATCATGAGAACAGTTGCATGATGTCATGAGAACAGTGGCATGATGTCATAAAAACAGCGACATGGCCTCATGAGAACAGTGACATGGATTCATGAGAACGGTGACATGATGTCATGAGAATAATGTCATGGGAACAGTGACATGACGTCATGAAAACGGTGACATGACGTCATGAGAACAGTGACACGAGTTCTTAATTCAGTAAGAAAGGTGTAAACATGCCTTGAAGGCATACCGTGTCCGAACAAGTAACTATTGATTGACTTTCGAAGAAGCTCGTATAGACTCTTGACATTACTCAGTGAACATTATCAACTTTAATGGTCACGTTTTAGAGGTTTCTAAGTTGGCAATTGTTTGGAAATGATTCCAAATCACCTATTATTTATATATAAAGTAAACATAGTCATATTATCATATTGCAGGCAGTTATGTCATCTCACAATGTCACAGTTCTAGTTAATCTAAATAGCATGTACTTCTATAAACAATACATATCTATATCTACCTGCCTGGACGCTTATTATATCGATTTATTTACATGACAACCCAACGTAGAACCTTCGATAACGCCAGAGCATTCGATAACGTCAGAGCATTCGATAACGTCAGGGCATTCGATAATGATAGGGCATTCTGTGATACCGTCAGAGCATTCGATAACGTCAGGACATTCTGCAGTAACCTGAGAACATTCTTCGATAACATCAGAACATTCGATGACGTCAGGGCATTATTCGATAAACACTCCATATGCTTTTAAAAAATTCATGTACAATAAATGCCATATTTTAACCAAGATAAATATGCACATAACCATACATTGTCATATTTAAAATTTATGGAAAAATAAATAACAAACATTTAAAAATTTATTCGATAATATCAGGGCAAAGTTTGAACACATCAGAACATTCTTCGATAACGACAGGGTATTCTACAATAATGTCATTGTTATGAGCGGCATGGCTATCGGTTATCAGTTTCAGAGTTGTTTTCACCTAATGAGTGCGAGTAATAACATATATTTTCGTTGACAGATCATGTTACCTCCTCCATGTATATGCATCTCTCCTGTCAGCGTGTAGTTATTATATGAAAATGTAAGTCCTTTAGAATTTTCTTTCATATCTACTAGTTATCAACATTATTAAACCTTACCTTGGTAATCAGTATTTCCGTAAACGTTTGTTCCTCTTCAAATCAAAGTCGTCCTACTGTCTCACATCTTGAAACTTAGCAACTTGAGATTCTGATGAAAGAAAATAAGTTCGTGTTACTTGTTCATCAAATGAAATGAACTTACTTTGCTAACAATTTCCATCAACAAACACATCAGAATATACATAGTGGTATATGTGGTTTAAACGTATTTTTATTTCATAAACTTGAAAATAGGATTGGCGAACAAGCCAAGGGCTTATTTCAACGCCGCTCCTGTACATATATATTTAAAAAAGCTGGATACAAGATCAATGTGATAGAAAAATGAAAATAACATTTGTATGACATCAGACATGAATATTGTCATGTTGTTAGGTGTGCCTTATAATGAAATGGATTGCAGCTCAAAATTGAACAATTAACTGTAAGATACTTTCAAGGGAACCGGTTGCTTTTACTAATAAACTGATGTAATGAGTTCAAGATATTGTTGTTAGTGGTGTCATTCAAGGAGTTATTACCATATAATACTGTCATTATGTCATAGCCTTCATTGTAAAAATTCATATTTGATCTTAAATGGTGGTAGTTTCGGCAAGTAAACAGATAGTGAACTACGTCTTCGTTATTGTGACCACATGAACATCTGGACTATTCCGATATGTGTCTATTATTACGGTAGGCGTTTAGATCACTACAGCCGAGCTTAAGGCGACAATGGATGATTTGACAAAATCTAGCCCCTAAATTCAAGTTGAAAGAGTATTATAAACAATAACCACAAATGTTTGAGACGGATTCTAGGAGTTGGTGTGATGAAGAAGACGGAGATTTTATGGATGATCAACTTCTTTATTAACAATAGCGACGTTTCGGTATAGATCCTTATACCGTTATCAAGCATAATAACCGTATAATGATCTATTGTTAATAAAGAAGTTGTTCATCCATAAACTCCCTGTCTTCGTAATAGCCATCACGCTGAATTAAAATGCAATGATTACAAATAACAAGTAATATTAATTCAGATTTCCAAAAGATGCACTTGCCACAGTCCAAGTGAAACCATTGTACACATGTGTTTTTCTACGCTAGCCCATAACAGTATAAATTCAGACTTTGAAATTTAAGCGATATGCTCTCTGCTGATTGGATTATACAAGGTCATGTGACCGGTATATACATTCTCATAAACACAAGACTGACAGCTGAAAAGGATAACCTTCATAACCTGACGTTTAAAAAAAATAACCTGCGGTACTACTTTATCACTATATCACTGCGCCAATATGACACTGCTATCACATGCTCTATTCTTGAATGAACTTTTTAAAAATCTTACCGCGTGTATTCCAATTGTAGTTTGATTGAAAGTTTGATTAAACAGCATGTTAGAACCAAAAAATAATTACTTTAATCATATTTCTTGTGAACTACGTTTTGCGTGTGGTGACACATAAGTGATGCGGTGTTATTGTGGGCGGAGCTTAGCGCCTGATCTAAGACAATACTAAACATTTGTTTAATCATGCACTGTACATTTTTAGCAGAGATTTTTTATTTTCCAAAGTTTATTTACTGATTAGAAATCGCATGAATTGCAAAGTTTGAATTTATAGGAAATAGATTTCAGAATGTGTTTGTTCACTGGCTTATAAACGGTTTGAAAGTTCAAGTTAAACTGTAGTATAAATGCCGTCGACAAGCTCCGGCATTTATACCAGTTTAACTTGCACCTTTCAAACCGTTTATAAGCCAGTGAACAAACACATTATGAAATTTATTTCTTAAATAATTCATCAATATATTCGCACTATATATTCTTAAAAAATAATTGAATGATAAACTGAAGATGACTGAAGATAAAAAAAACCCGACAGGTTTCACAACATAGTGGTTATCAGAGTAACTTATACACAAAGAAGACAGGGAATTTATGGATTACCAACATATTTATTAAAAATAACGAAGTTTGTCATCCATAAATTCCCTGTCTTCTTCACCACAACAACCATTATTAATGTCATACATAAACACGATTACAAAAGTGGTGTACTTGCTCAACATAACACGTTGATCTAGCTGCTCCCGACTGATCACAGTGGTATCTAGCTGTTCAATGCGTGAGGCTGATATAGGGAGTCAGATGCGTGTACAAAGGCAATTACCACTTCAATACTCCGCTCATGGTTGGGTGAGTGCAGACAGAGAGAGGAGATCCGGTATCAATAATAACTGCCACCGGGCACCTGCTGAATGTGGCAGTACACCTGAACCTGACCTAGAATGCCACTGTGACTATTATTTTATATTTTTTATGGTTTGTATCTTATCATTTACTATATTTAAACGTAGTTTCTATGCCTATGTTTATCTCAAAATATGACTACACGCAAAATAAAATAATTAAGCCCATCCATCCATCCATCCACCCATCCACCCACCCATCCATCCATCCATCCGTCCGTCCATCCATCCATCCATCTATCCATCCATCCATCCACCCATCCATCCATTCATCATCTATCCATCCATCCATCCATCTATCCATCGATCCATCCACCCACCCATCCACCCATCCATCCATCAATCCATCCATCCATCCACTCACCCACCCACCCTCCCATCCATCCATCCATCCATCCATCCATCCATCCATTCATCCATACACCCACCCATCCACCCACCCACCAATCCATCCATCCATCTATCCATCCATCCATCCACCCATCCATCTATTCATCCATCCACCCATCCACCCATCCATCCATCCACCCATCCATCCATCCATCTATCCATCTACCCATCCATCCATTCATCTATACACCCATCCATATATCCATCCATCTATCCATCCATCCATCCATCCATTCATCCACCCATACATCCGTCCACCCATACATCCATCCAACCATACATCCATCCACCCATCCACCCACCCATACATCCATCCATCTACCCATCCACCCACCCATACATCCATCCATCTACCAATCCACCCACCCATACATCCATCCACCTACCCATCCATCCACCCATACATCCATCCACCCATACATCCATCCATCCACCCATACATCCGTCCACCCATCCACCCATCCATCCACCCATACATCCGTCCACCCATACATCCATCCACCCATCCACCTACCCATCCATCCACCAATCGAGATAATACATACTTACTTATCTTTCCTGACAGTAGAATACTCGTTTTAGATTGGCTAACGGCCGTTACGTTTTTCCTTATGTACAAATTTCATGTACCCCGCTGCCATGGTAACAGCTCATAGCTAAGAGGAGGTGTCGCATTATGGTCAGATGACGTTATAAAATGACGCGCGGTGTACTTATTTTCGCTTTGGAAACAGTTCTTATTCTGCATTGCTTGCACACTCAATTAATCTAACATCAACTCGGTTTAAGGCATTTAAAAACTTGTAGTAAAACGTTATACGACTCGTAACATTTCAGTCGGGACGGATGACGCCAGTTTATTTACGTTTAGGGTCAAGGTCATTCAAGCGATATCAGCTGATCAGTAAAAGGCAGTCAAAACGTAATAATTATGAACTAATTTTATTGAACGCTCTGGAGACACTGGTACAGAGATGGTACATGAGACCCTATAACCCTCGAGAGAAGCATACAACTTATAATATTTATACATGTACATGTATATCTTCAAATTATTTGGTTGTTTCTTTTGTCAGTTGTATAGAAGTTGTTCATTAAAAGCGTATATTCTTGTATATATTCCTATTTGGATGATATCATATATTATGGGATGTATGATTCTTAGATGTCCTTGTATCCTGACACAAGATCAATGTTTCCTAGCAACAACATTATACTATGTGACAATTGACTCATATCTACTCCTTAATACTTCGATCGTTCTGCTCACACATTTCAGCTTGATATTGTACAGGTGCATTGTTAGCAGACTAACCCTTCAACGAGCTCACACGTGGCTCCATTCCAGCAACTGTAGAGTTACAATCAATCGTAGCCTTTCATTGTCTATAATTGACTGTAGCCTTACTATTGATTGTAGGTGTTTGGAGGAACGGTGGGGCTGTTCATGTCCTCAACGATCTGCGTTGATGTCTTCATGTTATTACAGCATTTTAGTTTTATTACTTATTTGGCAATCGTTTTTTATGTTTTTCTTCCGTGCATTGGATCATATAGGCATAAATGTGCAGATATATCACACTTCTTAAATGTAGTATCCCGGTGTCAAGTTAGTTTTCATTTATGCCATCTGACAAAATTACACGCTGAAGAAATCTCACCGTAATTAGAAGGCATTTTAATATTAAGACAGAGATTTTGGCACAACTATCATTCTAAATACTGGTGTGTTTAATTAAGCTACTCGGACTCAAACGTCAATGCTGACATCGTATTTTGCTAATTTTGGATCTAAAGACGCGTATGGTATTATTGATAAAGCTAATTAACAACTCATACAATCCATTGTATAATACCCTAGGGTCTGAATAGAAAACTAAAGCCATGGGCTATGTAGCTCATAAGGTTTTAAATTAAACATTATATATGTTGAAAACGTACAATTTATAGTCCAGTTAGGCGAGACCAAGGCATCAGCAAAGGTTATCGGAGGACGACCACTTTGGCCAGTTAACGGTGCATAGAGTCAACACATTTATAATCGCTATTGTCGCTATTTAGCTTTCTAGAGATAAGTGTACTGGAGAAGACGACAAAGAAGGCGAGCTTAAGGTCGTGACCAAAATTACAATTTAGAATCCCCATTGGCCAAATATTCTGTACACAACATTTCAGTTTTCTAGAGCCTTTTGTACTGGAGAAGAAGATGAACATAGGTTTTAGGTCATGACCCGCGTGACCCATATTTGGGGTCACAGTGTCACATAATGTACAATTGAGAATTCCCATTGACCAAGGAGTCTGTACACAAACAATTCGACCTGTGACACCTGTAATACCATACGCTCATCGGGCCGTTCAAGCCTGATGAGCTAAACGCTATGTTTGTATTATCAAGACATTCGTTTGACGATGTAAAGAAGATCTGAAGATCTAGCTCATGATGGTCGATTTTGTGTTGAATTCAATGAGAAGGCCTATGCATGAAAAAGAGACTTGAACAGTGAAAGACTGGGAAATAGTCAAAACATACTTACAGGCACCTGCAGAAATAGACCTGAAAATCGCGATCTGACAGCACTCTGACTTCAGTAGGATATTTGAGCAGACTACTCTGATCACGGTCGATTGCAGTCTGGCTGTGGTTGAGACCAAGCGTGGCCGGTTTGCGTTCATAACTCACAACAAAGACACCGAATTGTCTATCGATCGATCTATGTCTGAACTTCGGGTATCGTTGTAATCTAATCTCATAACTAGTCTGATTTGTAGTTCTGTATTATTGGTAAGATTTCGGGCAGTACGCCAGTTGAAAACTGGTGACATGTTCGCATTTATTTACAACAAAGATGAATAAATGAATTCTATCTCGGAGTAACAGGTGTTCAAGTAATTGAACCATAACAATATGGGAAATATTCTTTTGTTTCTGATAAATATGCAATGAGGAAAATCATTCGCTTTCTGGATCCTCTATTACCCAGATCCATATGTATTGTTATATCATATAGGCATATTTCTGGACAACATAAATAGTGGTTATCATGAGAGTGTGTTTTGGGATGGTCAATATCCTGCATTAGGAATAAACATTGTATTTTGCGAGCCTTGGCGAGCTAAATTCATTTTGTTTATTTCTAATGCAGGATAATTACCATTCCAAAACACACGAGCATGATAACTTCTTTATCATACAATGTCTTTCTTCATTCATTTTGCGCCAAACAGCATGACAAGATTAATTTCAAAGTTGAACATTTCTTTAACTAGGCGTATTGATATATGCAAATGAACTGCGTGCTATATTCTCACACTAAAATTAACGCCTCTTAAATTATGCTTTTAGTGAAAATAATTGATGTTTTTGGCATGATCTTAATTTTCAATGTTTTTATACGTTTTTAAAGAAGTTCTTCAAATGTCATGATCAAGTAGCGGGAAGTATACACGAACACGACTAAGATTAGTAGTAAGGACACGATGATAGGTTTTGATCAGTCAAACATATTAAAGACACTGTTGCACGCTGATTATTTTAAATATAGATCATGCACAGATAATGCACATCTTTCGATATTATACACGATCTGCCCTCATGTAATGTACCATTGACGTGTATGGAAATATGTACGTATTCAGGCTTTGACGTTAAATAAATAAAAAGACCGGAAGTAATTAATGCAACATTGCATTAAAGCCGTCACTACAATACCGGCAATATTAAAATTTTGCACACAACATGGAGACCGAAAACGGCAGCCGCTATAGTTAATGCAACATCAATGCTTACACTGTGTATATGAAGTCGGCGAAGTTGCATATATACCTTAATGAAGATTGTTTCATTTGTTGTTGTCAGTTAAGAGATATAGGTATATTAGGTATAAAAGCTGCACACAATACTAGTTCAGCCGTTTTCAACCCTCTATATTTCCCATTTTGTACAAAGGAGACTCTTACGATTTGTCTAATTTCTTAGAGTCAGCGCTAACTTCGGTGTTTTCATTATCGATTGTAGGCTATTTGCAAAGAATGTATAAGTTATTTATTTGATCGATAGGAAGGTATGAACGTGAATATCTAATCTGGTCACGAAAAGCGTGTACGTGTGCCTTTGAAGTCAACGTAAGGAATAAACTAAACACACATATGTTTTGAATACTTATATATTGGCGACGTTTCGGTATGGATCATGTATCGGTATGATGTGCATCCTCGATATCTGTATATCCCGAAACGTCGCATTTGTTAAATAAAAAAGTTGATCATCCATAGAATATCTTTGTCTTTTAATTACACCAACTTCTAGAAAGCCCCTCAAACAGTTAGTATTTTGCCAACACCAACAATTCACACAGTTCGACTTCACGTAGGATCCATCTTTGGATTCTGCACAAATTACCGTTACGAAACAGAAATCAGAATTAAGTATTGATTCTCATTGGACTTTCATACATACCGAAATACCCCATGATTTAAATTCAAATAATGTCAGTCCACATGCATATTCATACCCACTTGCCAAATATATGATAATTATTTATTTTCAACTTACATCGAGCAACGGCCTCATACATGTACAGAAACCGGAAGTACATGTACACGTCCCATTAACACGATGTGTCTTTGATTAATTTTGACCTCAACGATCATTAAGTTTAAATACTTTCTTATGTATACATTGAGATTTTAAGGAAATTGATGAAGGTGAAGGCCACAGAAACGTAACTTACCGGAGATTTGCTAGACCCTCTCCTTGATGATTTTGACGTAGTGCTGAAATTCTGTATATTAGGGGTGTGGTAAGGCTCTGTCTCTGCTGCCGATGCAACCACGTTAGAATAGCTACACTGAGAAATTGCTTTATATTTCAGTCGGTTTCAAGTTCAGACAGGGAATCAACCCTTGACGTTGTGCTCTATCTGGCGAGGGTCGAACACGTCCCCTGATCGTAGACAGTAAATTGTAATTGATAGGTGCACGGGTTGGATAGGCACATTTGTAAAGGACTGGCGAAATATGAAACGATTCACCTTGTTCGGGATCAGAATCAATAACTACAGCAGGAACGCTAAAGCGAGAGAGACGTTGGTAAACTTTTATACAATGAAACACGCTCCCAGTTCTCCTGAATACATTCTTATTGGGAGGCGCGTGACTTTACACAATGTCGTAAGTCATCTGAGAGAGAGAGAGAGAGAGAGAGAGAGAGAGAGAGAGAGAGAGAGAGATGTGTATGTACACCGATGACGTCATTCAACAGTGGGTACGCATTGTTATGTGCCCTTTGTTCTGTGACGTCATAGCATGGCAAGGACCCCATGGTGATCACTACATACATGTAGTGTGAAACCGGTCGGGGATTCATTTCCAGACTTTTGTTTTTTATTCATATATATGCAACATATGTACGTATCCATGGGAACATCTATAAAAGTTTCTCCTTTACGACCTATCAATGACCTACTTTAAGGTGTGGTGATATGAATGTCAGAACGGACGGAATGAATATTCTAAAAAGTTAAAAGAGATTATGATCACGATCATAAATGTAATTTTCCTTCCCAAAGGAGAATGATACTATTGCTAGGAATGGCAAATCTCATGAACAAATTTAAAACAATTGTAAAGAAAACTTATTGATATCTGTATTTTATTGTAAAAGGAAGAGTAAATGGCATTAGTGTTATGATTATTGCATTCGTTCACCAACTTTCTTCGCGTATATTGATGTATTCATTGTTGGCGAAACCTGAAATTTGACCATTTCCGTTAGAATTATAATGTTACATGCTGCCTCGACAGTGAGTTAAAGGAATACCTCGTGTGATGAAAGGATAATTTGGAATGAATCGATCTCTGAAATGTTATTAACAATCGACAGGAATGAAACTAAAGTAAAGGTGTAAGCGCCTTGCACCCGAACTTCATAATGCACGTTGAGGATCTAGCATTGAAAGCATAAGAAAATAAATCTGAACACGCAAGCTCTTAGCCCCCCATGCCCCGGTTATTGATAGTTGGTTAACTACCCACAATTCGGTTGTACAAGATATGTGAGATCAAGCGATAAGTGCAACCTACAACAGGAAAATGTTTTAAATCCCTACCGGTGTCACGTGTGCATGGGGCCTTTATACACGGTAACGTTAGGAGGGCCCCGGGATTATATCTACATATACATATCTAGGGTAAAGCCGAGGATTTAAACTATTTCAGGATTGATTTGGTTGATTGGTAAGGGACAAGTGGTTTGACAAATAGCACACACTTGTCAGTTTATACAGGATTGGACCTGAGGTATACGAAAGAAAAGACCTGTAATGTGGCTAAATACGCACATCACGTATTAAAACCAACATCTACAGCAAATGTAAACTGATATCTATTTCTTCTGAAATATTTCATTTTCATATACATCTTCCTCAGCGAAACCTTCTTCAACTTTAGTTTTAAAGGTTGTTAAAGGGCGAGTTCTACCCTCGACTGTCTGCCATCTTGTTTGTTTGTGTTACGTGAAGTGTATTTCCATTAATTTTAATTTCTAAGCATTAAAGGGGCAGTAGCACGTTTTTTTCAAATTTACTTTTTTATAATTATAGTTTATGTCATATATATTTACTTTAGAGGGTAAACCATCTTATTACACAAACCAATTATCCGTAGTGGTAATAACGATGTCGCATATATAGCAAAAATTGCATGGCGGCCATTTTATTGTGAACACAATTTATTATTTTGAATGACAAAAATGATTCCCATGGCTTTACAGAACCATATACACTCATTTTTTAATTTGATTTTTCGAAGAGAGAAGGGTGTTTTTATATTGGTGACATTATTTTTAAAATTCATTTCATCGACTTATTTTAGCAAAAAAAAATGCTACTGCCCCTTTAAAACATATGTATTGATAGAATATTCACAAAGTAACAAGTAATGTATCATTTGACTAATCAACGATGTCCTGTTGTGCCGTTGCAAAGCTGTCTGACTCGCAGCGCCGATGAATGGCTTCACTTCTCATTGTCTTTATTTTTGAACGAATGTACGCTAGCCTTTATAAAACTTTCGAATACAAAGTCATATAATTAATACAACCAGTAATATGTTTCATCTTGATTGTACAATAGGCGTAATTTAATAACATATATGTGTAAACAGGAATTCCCTCTCGAATTTCGTTTCCACAAACATACTCCATTAGAATAATTTCTTTTAAGCATTTTTTATTCAAAGTCTAATAGACGGAAACTTATCAGACCAATATCAATATCAATATCAAAAACAAAATATTACCTCAAGAATTCGCAATGCCCTGACGACATCGCGTGTATGACCTCACGAATTCGCAATGCCCTGACGTCATCGCGTGTACGACCTCCCGAACTCGCAATGCCCTGACGTCAACACGTGAATGACCTCACGAATTCGCAATGCCCTGACGTCAACACGTGTTGACCTCACGAATTCGCAATGCCCTGACGTCATCGCGTGTATGACCTCACGAATTCGCAATGCCCTGACGTCATCACGTGTATGACCTCACGAATTCGCAATGCCCTGACGTCATCACGTGTATGACATCACAAATTCGCAATGCCCCGACGTCATCGCGTGTATGACCTCCCGAATTCGCAATGCCCTGACGTCAACACGTGTATGACACCACGAATTCACAATGCCCTGGCGTCATCACGTGTATGACATCACGAATTCACAAAGCCCTGGCGTCATCACGTGTATGACATCACAAATTCACAATGACCTGACGTCATCACGTGTATGACACCACGAATTCACAATGCCCTGACGTCATATCGTGTATGACATCACGAATTGACAATACCCTGACGTCATCGCGTGTATGACCTTACGAATTCACAATGCCCTGAGTTCATCACGTGTATGGCACCACGAATTGACACTGCCCTGACGTCATCATGTGTTTGACACCACGGATTCACAATGCCCTGACGGCAACACGTGTATGACACCACGAATTCTCAAACAATCAAGTGAATCACTTTCATTATATGGATTAAAGCTAACTGATGACACCACAATACTTCTAACTTCAAACATTCATATCACTGTACTGCTAGGTCTAGAGCACTGCAGCACTAATGGAAACTGATTGGTGATAAATAGAATCTCATCGTGTTGCCTACTGATATCAAATAAACTAACCCACTTTGATATAGGTAAAACATAGCCTCGGCTTGCTACTTATACCTTATAGATATCAACTCGTGTTGATATATATTGAAATCAGAAGACGCCCGGTGAGAGCATCTATTTGTGGTGATGTAAAATAGACCCGTCATCAGGCCCCCTCTCTAAGTCCGAGGTACAAATAGCCTGTATCAGCCTAGGCAATAATCCATATCAATTCTCTACCTGAAGCTGGAACCCAAAGAATGTGATAGACGTATTATTGTCGCATGGTTTCAAATACATTGTAACATTATTTCATAAAATTTAAACATTTAAAAAAAATAAAAAAAAATAAAAAGGAGCCTCTGAGATTTGTTCACATAAACTAAGCTCGGAGACTTGTTGTAGACTTGAGTAGGTGCTTAAAAAATTAAGGGGTCTGGATGACAGCCTATATTAGCGTCCTCAGGCTGATAATTGGGATACAAAACGTAATTTGAAAACACCCATTCAGCCAATGTATCAACGTATAACATTTTTTTTTTATATCAGACGGCACTTGGGTGAGATTCTCTATATAACAAAGTGCAGTTTCAAGCTATCCTTATATGAAGAGAGAAAATGGCAACTTATTGAAAGAGCATTCAACTAAGACCTCACTTGTATCTTGTGGTGACGTACGTAATATCCATTATATTGATAATTATATATACGGAAGTGCATCAGTGGAACTATGAAAACATCTGCATTATCATCCTCAACGTAGAACATAGCATCAGAACAATATCACATCTCCTACTTAGAAGCATAGTATCTCCATTTGAACATTGCATCTCCATTTGAACATAGCATCTCATACGTAGTGCACACCATCTCCTACATAGAACAATAATCTCCTACGTAGAACAAAGCAACTCATACGTAGAACATAGAATCTCCTACGTAGAACATAGAATCTCCTACATAGAACAAAGCATACCATACGTAGATCATAGCATCTCTTATGTTGGATATACCATCTCCTACATATGACATAACATCGCTTATTTAGAACATAACATCGCCTACGTAAAACAATTCCTACGTAGAATATAGCATCTCCTACGTAGAAAACAGCATCTCCTACGTAGAAAATTTCCTACGTAGAATATAGCATCTCCTACGTCGAAAATTTCCTACCTGGAATATAGTATCTCCTACGTAGAAAATTTCCAACATGGAATATAGCATCTCCTACGTAGAAAATTTCCTACGTAGAATATTGCATCTCCTACGTAGAAAATTGCCTACGTGGAATATAGCATCTCCTACGTAGAAAATTGCCTACGTGGAATATAGCATCTCCTACGTAGAAAACAGCATCTCCTACGTAGAACATAGCTTATCTCAAGTCGAACATAGACTCTTCTATGTAGGAGATAATTTCTATGAAGCCTGGAACACTCTTCAACGTATGTCGTAGTTTACAAATCTATTAAACGCGTCTATGTTTGTATTGCGTACATACAATCTTGTATTACTTTATTCATTATTAACAAATATGGTCTTTAAAAAGCTTTAAAAGTACTTTAAGCATTGTTAATTCAGAATTAGGGTTGATTCAATCATAATACGTCATGCAATCAAGCACTGCTTTGTAGTGAACGATTATAATTTATTTAATACATTGATATTTATTTAATAGTTCAGGTAAAACACAATATGCAGGTACCTAATTGCTGTTTTGGAGTATCGGTTTTACCTGCTTTTTTCAATATGGTATCTTGACATAGGGTTATTGCCATGAAATGAAATACACCTCTAATGACTTACTTACACTTTTGTATTGGCAGCGAAGCAATGTGATTCCTCGGGTAGTAACGAACTTGGCGCCAGTAAACCTATTGATCCATGAGCCATACGAACACCCAATCCAGACAACCCATTCCACACACATCCGACATCATTACCTGAGCATAGAGCTCTGCACCAGTATTTAATATACACCTCCGATATGCGAGCTAACTACAGACATGAACATGGGAACGTTAATGTTAGCACAACCCGCCCATGAACAATCGGGGGAGGGGGGGGGGGGGGGGGGGGGGGGGGGGATTTCTTCCTGCCATTATACTAGCGTCCACGATATAAGTGAATGTTCTTGAAAGCGGAGTTAAAACCTCACCTCACCTCACCTCACCCCATGAACACTTAACGGACAAATGGATATTTTATGTGCGCATCCCTCTATTCTCCCTGCAAAGAGCGTAATCCTCCTACGCGCTTCTCAGCAAGGAACTTGTTTTAATGACCTCTTTCAAATAACAAGTTTTTAATTGGTATAAATATACAGTTTCTTCTCCTCTCTGTAATGCATAAAAACAACATGGCGGATAGTCCGATAGAACCGACCCTTTATTTTAATGATGCAAACGTGCAATATCGTACAGCTCATACACAATCATAACTTGTCCGCAGAAGGTGGAAGTGTTTCAGAGAGGCTTTTATTTTTGTTCAATTCATTATTCATTAAATCATTGTTACAAAAATTTATTGATATAATTCTACCCATTTATACGATAAATAGTTACGTTTGTAAACTATCCGGGTTTCATCATTACATTATTCAAGATTGACTTTGTACGGTAGTAGTATGATGTTTTTGACCGAGTTGAAAATTGTTTCTTTTGGCCGCTACAGTTGTTCTATATCTCTATCTTTTCATTTATAATTGAAAAGAAATTCCGGTAAACTTTAATATTTAAATAGCTTTCAACACTTTGCCGATTCTTTGTTATAATTTAAATAATTTGTATCTTGCATACCACCAAATGAGCGCAATTTTATGCGAATTTCAATGCTCTGAATTGACCTTATTTTCACACACAATTCATAGAAAATGTATATTATATTAATCTTATAACATTGTTTATGGACCAGAGGCCTTAAATACAAATAAACTTACTTAGACTAGCAAAGTGATGTGTAATTTGTTGCTCATACACTCGGCACTTTTGATGTGTAATATGTTGCCAAGTATCCAAAACTTATAATGAAATGTAATTAGAAATGATTTTGTAAAATTTACATTTCTTGCATTTAAATTGAAGCATAGGTTTATTATATTTTATAATGAAATGTAATTAGAAATGATTTTGTAAAATAAACATTTCTTGCATTTAAATTGAAGAATAGGTTTCTATCATCATGTTCATATATACTGCACAAAAATAGTATATATACAACTTGCGAAATTATGAATAGTGATATATTTATTCATTGATAAACTGATAAAATATAAATTATAATAAAATTTCAAATATCCCTAACTTATTTTATCCAGTTAGCCTAAAGCACAGGAAGATCAATTTTAACGCAAATATGTTCCGCAACAGCGATAGACAACCAGTGTTCCCCATGCGCAAAAGGAGTGTGCATTTGCTCTCTGCTACGTTCGCGCATATGGAAAACTTGGCGTTCATCTCTGTTGTTGATCATATTTGCGCTAAACTTTACCTGTGAGTCTTCACTGTTTCAGATTTTACAGGCGCTTCATGCCGTGTGTTCTTGCGTTATAATTGTGTTTTAAACATATTTATTTCACAAAAGTGTACATATTGTGAAAGGGATTGGCCAACAAGCTTACAAAGTTTATGCTAAGGCCGCTCCCTTAAACATAATATCAATACATGTTTAATACATACAAAACAGAACAAAGTAAATATAAATATGCGACATGGTTTTCATTTATACCAGCATCATGACATATCACCCAACGTAATATCAAGGCAAGTTGTATTAATTTCTTTTAAATCTATAGGTTTCAATAATGAATTCATGTACAGATTGTATTATACATTGATTAATGGTTTGTGATCTTTCACTGTTGCCATAAAGGACTGATTTCAGATTATACCCTTTTACATAGAAGTATTTATTTTGTCGAACATGATTAAATAATGGGCATGGAAAAAAGAAATGGACACAATCTTCAGTAAAATGACCACATGAACATGAAGGAGATAGAGATATATGCCTATTAAATGTATCATAATTGAGGTCACTACACCCTAGACGAAGTCTGCAGTGAATTATTTGAGCAAATCTCTGTCCAAAATTTGGATCGAAGTGGTATTTTTTATGAACAGTAGTATTTATTGCTCTTTTATTTTTATATTTGTTTTTTTTTATTTGCTGACTGAATCGCTTAGTTTTTGTTCTTCTGATAAGGCATTCCATTCTCTAACAACAGAGGGTAAGAAAGACGCCGAGTGTCTAGCAGTCTTACACGAAAAAGTTTGTAGAGAATTTGAGTTTCTTAGATTGTAAGGATTATTTACGGAGATATTATTTGGAACCAAATCTGACAGATAGGATGGAGATAATTTATAATACATTTTATAGAACAAACACAATTTGTGCCTTCTACGCCTATCGCTAAGTGAAGTTAAAGTTGTTTCTTCATATATCTTATTATGACGTGTGCCTCTTACAGCTCCGCATATCGATCTTAATGCATCTAGGTGAAGATTTTCCAAGAGTTTTGCTTCATGCATAGTACAATTGTCCCATACATTTGAACAGTAATCCAAAATAGGAAGAATGAATGATTTATACAATATTTCAAGGCTTTTTCTATTCAATCGGTATTTTAGACAATTTATCATTGGTCCCACTTTTCGGATAATGTCATCGATGTGGGAGGACCACTGACAATCATTTTGAAGAACAAGTCCTAAGTTTTTATGGGAAGAGACATCTTTAATAAGTACATTATTTAATTTTAGGTCTGGCCTGTGGCTTGGATGGCGCTTTCTACTAAACTGCACAGATACAGTTTTATTTGGATTAAAATCTATTTGCCACAGTTCAGCCCATTGTGAAATTCTTTGTAAATCGTTATTTAATGTTAATGCTGCGATGTTAGGATCATCAATGACAATATATAATGACGTGTCGTCAGCAAACAGTCTGATATTACAGTCTATATCATCAACTAGGTCATTTATATATATTAGGAAAAATAGTGGCCCAAGGACGGTACTCCGGCTAATACCGTTTACATTTCAGAGCTGTTACCTTCTATTACAACACTTTGTTTTCTGTTGCTTAAATAACTCTTAATCCATATTAGTAAGTTATTTTGAATTCCGTAAGATTTTAACTTAGTAATCAGACCTTCATGCCAGACTCTGTCGAAGGCTTTACTTATGTCGCAAAAGACAGCTCTAATTTCTTTACCTTTATCGATTTCTTTTGATATGAAATTATATAGGTATGTAAGCTGATTTTCAGTTGAGTCACCCGGTATGAATCCCGATTGCAGGTTAGTCAAAAGATTGTTGTCTCTAAAATAATTAAAAAGAAATTTAAATACGCATTTTATCCAGTTAACCTTAAGCACAGGAAGATCAAGTTTAACGGCAATATGTTCCGCAACAGCGATAGTCAACCAGTGTTCCCCATGCGCGAACGGAGTGTACATTTGCTCTCTACGTTCGCGCATATGGAAAACTTGTCGTTCATCTCTGTTGCGGATCATATTTGCGCTAAACTTTACCTGTGAGTCTTCACTGTTCCAGATTTTACAGGCGCTTCATGCCGTGTGTTCTTGCGTTGTAATCCATGGTGATGACGTCACACTATTGTGTTAACAGTCGATTATTTTTAAGAATCTACTGGTCATTGACTTATCCAGTCAGGAGGGGTGTCAGGTTTTGACATTTTCGTAATGGCTCACAAAGTAATTTGTTCAAGAATGATGCATTTTGTCTTAGTATATCTGATAAGAATCTTAAAATATCTGATTATTTTTGTAATGTCTGACCCGGGAATCGAACATGTAACCCTTCGTCTGTTATGAGCGCCCTAACCTATTAGACTACCAGGCCTGTTGGTAATCATTTGATTGTTTGTCAGTAAGATCCTTGCATTCTAAACAAAACTGGTAAAGTGTGAAACGCATGGGGATCGTGCTGAAACACATGAAATGCAGGAGTTCGGCTGTCAGTCAAATCGCTTTGCGTGGAAGATTTGCGCCATGCACGTGCGTGGAAGAATCCATTTCATAAGGGTCGAAGCTACGTGTACCATATCCGATGAATGGGCACCGAAATTTGCAAAATAATATTTTTTTAGGTTACATAATTGAAATGTATTGTCTATAATGCAAGATAATCACATATGTATGTTTCGTGACGTCATACATGGATTAAGATGGAGAATGCATTCGGAGCCGTGGATTCGTTAATAATAATCAACTCGCCCCTTCGGGGCTCGTTGATTATTTATAACGAATCCACGGCTCCGAATGCATTCTCCATTACGTAATTGATGGTTCCATTACCGAATAAACATATTCTTTCTTTTGTCATTATCTTCAACTCTCTATTAATGAAAAACAAAATAAAACCGTAATGGTGTCAAAAATAATGTCTTAGAAAAGCATTAAAAGTTTAATAAACATTGTATACATTTGGATTGTATGATATTAATAAAGCCTGAAACCTCCATACTAATGCATCAACACTGAATTATAATAGGCAAAAGTGAAATTTTCACAAACATATTATAGCTTACTTTATACATTTTATACTCATATATATTTGAGCTTTAAAATTGCATATACTATACATATATGCATGCATGACAGTATACAACCTAAGAGACTTAAGAAAACATCAAATTCAACTTTGAAATAACAACAATGTCAGGACGTTCTAAGACAAGAGATCATTCTGATTGTATAATTGCACAACAGCAATGTTAATTCATCACATAAAGACGCATTAACATTTTGAATTCATCACATAAAGACGCAATAACATTGTGAGTTCATTACATGATAACGCAATGGCATTGTGAATTCTTCACATAAAGACGAAATAACATTGTGAGTTCATTACATGATAACGCAATATCATTGTGAATTCTTCACATAAAGACGCAATAACATTGTTAGTTCATTACATACTAACGCAATAGCATTGTAAGTTTATCAAATAATGACACAATAACATCGCGGGTTCTTCACAAAATGACGTAATAACATTATGAGTTCATTACATAGTAACGCAATAGCATGGTGAGTTCATCACATAATGACGAAATAACAAAAGCTAGAGGTGCAACAAGGTTCAGAGATTATAACTTCTTTTTAAACACAATAACAAAGTCATGAGTTCTTCACATAACGACTCAATAATAGTGGAAGTTAATGACATTATGACGTAATAACATTGTGAGTTCATCACATAATGACATTCTGAGTTCATCATCTGAATTTCTGACGCAGCATGTTTGATCACACCTCCATTCAAACCTTCACACCGTGCATCTGGAAGCATTTGACGAGTGAAACATACGTGGAATTTGAAACGTTTTTGTTCCTAGGTTCTCCATTCTGACGTAGCATGTTGGATCACAACTATATTTAAATTGTCCAAAAGAGAACCTGGAAGCATTTGACACGACAGTGGAACACAAGTGGAATATGTTATGTTTCTATTCGTGGTGTCTCCATTCTGACGTAGCATGTTGGCTCATAGCCCTATTTAAATTGTCCCATGGAACATCTGGAAGCATTCGATGCGTGAAACAAAAGTGGATTATAAAATGTTTTTGTTCCCTGGTTCTCGGCTCTGACGCAACATGTTGCAATTGGATCACATCTCCATTTTAACCTTCACACAGAACATATGGAAGCATTGTGATGACACGTAAACCAGGAATATGAAATGTTTTTGTTCGGGGGGCACTCGGTTCTGACGTTATCTGTTTAATCACAGCTCTATTTAAACCGCCTAATAGAGCATCTGGAAGCATTTGACGCTTGGAACATGTTCATTCTCCATTCTGAAGCTTAATATTTGAGCACAGCTCTATTTAAACCGTTCAATAGAGCATCTTGAAGCACTTGACGCGACACGTAGAACATAAGTGGAATATGACATGTTTATGTTCCTTGGTTTTCAGTTCTCGGCTCTGAAGGTATATGTAAACCTTCACACCGTGTATCTGAAAGCTCTATGTAAACCTCCACATCGTGTATCTGGAAGCTCTATTTAAACCTGCACATCGTGTATCTGGAAACTCTATGTAAACCTGCACATCGTGTATCTGGAAGCTCTACTTAAACCTTCACACCGTGTATCTGGAAACTCTATGTAAACCTGCACATCGTGTATCTGGAAGCTTTATTTAAACCTGCACATCGTGTATCTGGAAACTCTATGTAAACCTCCACATCTTGTATCTGGAAGCTCTATTTAAACCTGCACATCATGTATCTGGAAACTCTATGTAAACCTCCACATCGTGTATCTGGAAGCTCTATTTAAACCTTCACACCCTGTATCTGGAAGCTCTATTTAAACCTGCACATCGTGTATCTGGAAACTCTATTTAAACATTTACACTGTATCTGGAAGCTCTATTTAAACCTTCACATTGTGTATCGGGAAGCTCTATTTAAACCTTCACACTGTGTATCGGGAAGCTATATTTAAACCTTCACGCCGTGTATCTGGAAGCTCTAGTTACGGAAGGCAAGTTCAAGGGTCATTTGACGAGGGAGAAACATGGATGTTCAATATGAATGTTTATGTTCCTCTAAATTTGGTATTGGTCACATGTGGATCTAGAAGTTCTCCTTGCTGAAGGCGAAGCCGAACGCCTCACACTGCAGTTTGATGGTTTTAGCGACCACCGGGTTCCCACAGAAGAACACCTTGACCGCTCCCTTCTGTTCAGCTGCGATCTTTGTGAACAGCTGGAACAGACAGGGGAATAAGTGAACATAAGACAAAATTAAAATTGGAACCTATTACGACTGAAAATAAAAGTTAAGTTAACATTTGCAGTAGGATTCGAATCCTAAACTTAAGCATTCTACACTTAACGGAATTCAGCACTTGAATCGATTGAGATATTGTAGAGTGAATCAAGTTTATATACATCTTGTTATATCTTGCCTGTATCGTTATTCCTCTGTATATCAGTTCTACTTAAGGAATCAAGTATTTGTATATATAGTTTGATTAACTCATACAGCGAAAGCGTGAGTAACACAGAAAGGTTTATATCAAACACGATCAAGGATTATATACTTTAAGGGATACGATACGGTCAATAAAAAAGAAACATAAGACGAAATTGCAGGAGTGGTATGTTTTCTTTCCTCGCCTTTGCCAATAAACTCGGCTAACACCTCAAGAGTTTACATGCCACATCAGCTCAGGACAAGGATGCCATTGCACACAACATTAATATTAACCCTAAATCACCTTCAAGTGCAATATTAAAGGATTGCTCCAAGGCAAAGGTTACTGTTGCAACTGTGCAACGATCCCCAGATCATCATTCACTGCAAACCACCAACCTTCTTGAAGTTTGGTCTCCCGGGTTGAGTCCGAGTCTTGAGGCCTGTGAGCAGATCCTTGTTCTGTTGTGTATGGATGAGATCAAGGGCCATCTGCAGTCCCAGACCTTTCATGTCCGTCTTGTTGAGCGCTGACGTCATGAACATGTGCATCTCCAGGAGGTTGCCCAGCCCACCTTCCATACTCTGCTCCATCTCCAGCTGGGCCAGGAGGCTGACGAACCACTCGAAACACTTCTGGTCTCGGTTGATCCAGATGAAGTCAACCTGGCCAGAATGTGAAAATACCTATAGTCAACCGGGCAAGAATGTGAAAATATTTATAGTCAAACTGGCCAGAATGTGAAATATCTATAGTCAACCTGGCCAGAATGTGAAATATATACAGTCAACCTGCCCCCCCCCCCCCCCCCACTTCCAATATTTCACAACCTGAACTTTGGCGACCTATATCGAGATTTAAACGCAAATCGAATTTCTTTTTCCGTGAGATATGAAAGATCGAATATAGCTGGAAATTTTTAAAATCCCTAGGTGTAAGGTACCTCCGCAAAAATGTCAGCTTTAGGGATGTAGTGGTTCGAAAAAGTCATATGTGGACGGACAACGGCCAATACTATAGGCCCATCTGGCACTTCGGGCCTTCTATATGGTATCGCCAAACACCAAAAATGACCTGATTTTAAATCATTTGCTAATCTGTACTAACATTCAATGATATATATGGCTCTTTTGGACCCTTTTTTTTATTACACCTCGAAGTTTCTATAACATCCACCCCCAACCTTTGAACTTTTGAACCTACGCCTATGTAGAAACAATAGTATAATCCGAATTTCACCCACCTTCCTGAGCCTCATCACGTGACCTGGTACGTCATCATACCAGGCGTGTCTACAGTTAGGACAGTTCCGCTTAACGGCTTTGAACCTGTAGATGATCGACTGCAGGATCGAGGCAAAGGGTGTGACCCCGATACCAGAACCAATCAGCACCGCGTGTTCAGATTCAAATATTTCCCGGGTTGGTGTACCGTAGGGGCCATCGAGAAAGCACTGAAAACAGGATGTGTGGACATTGAAGGAAATAATTGAAATAGAACATTTACATGTGGTTAAATATGGTGGTGCTTAATTAAGTTCTTTGTGTATATTTTAAAGCCTCAAAAGCCTATTGCTACTGACCAGTCAATGATGTTATACTTTTAATGCTTACAACGTACTAATAAACTTGACTGTTTGGAGTCGCATATGCCAAGCGTTTTACATGATGGTATTTTTGTACTGAGTTTTGCCTACAATTCCCGTTTTACTGCTAGTAAATACAGTATTATGTCCATATAAAGGTGAAAGTAGTGATTTTTGATCGAAAACCGGACACTGCACCGCGACTGGCATGCGTAAATCAGTCAAACGTTTAGTTTAGAAACTTTTCTACAACATACATAAAGACAAATCTGAGTTGGCAATGTTAAATAGGTCATATAATTGTTTTGAATATAAATGGGAGTCTAGTGTCGGTTTCTGAACATGAATACGGCTGTTGGTCGGTTTTCAAACAAGTAACCTCCCTTGTTTCCATTCTTAAAGTTGTCTGTAATTATCACATACATGTATTTGGCGAATGGGGTTGGATATAAGATAAGGTAAAGCTTATTTCAGCACTTTCTGAGCCAAAAAAACTATTATTAAAACACAACTCACCTGGACGTTGACGAACTTGTGTGTCTCTGGTTTTCGTCTGTACGTGGATCGTCGAGACTGGAAACAGGTTTAAGTGAAATGCTTCTTTTAAATAAATTATTATATATCTTACATCGCATGGGTATAAACAATTATGCATCTTTATCATACAGGAATATCGTATTGATATTGATAGATACAATTATCAGCAAAACAAGTTAAGTTTGTTGGAATGTGCACAAACTCAACTATTCTCTATGGAACAATCACTGACCATTTTTTCATTTTTTCTTGAAGTAGGGTTTTAGAAAAGTTCTCTGATTTCGTCAGGGATATATCAATCCATGAAAGTGTTGTGTCAGAATCATTCTGATTGATCTATACAATCATTGAGATTCATTGTGAGAGTTAATGGAAAATGGAGGAAACAATAAAACCGAAGCACTTTCACTGAGACTTGCAAGGTGCCGGAAGCACTGCATCCCAGTAGTCTGTTCACCTTGCGCGTTTCGTTTGGACGTCAAATACATTACTTCAGAATCATGGGATCATCATATGTCCAAATGTAAAAGAAAATTCAAACTTATCATGCGACCGCCAAGTCAGTGGGGCAAGTGTTTATTCGAATGGATAGGAAGGGTAAGATATTTAAAATTTAGATTCCTTAATTTTGTCTCATATCGACTACCGGGCAAAAGAAAGTACCCACCTCAGTTGGTTTCGATTAATTCAATATTTAAAAGAAATCAGATGCATTTGACTATGGCACGATACAATATTACAAACTTATCTACAGTAGTTTGAATGAATTAATTGGTGACTGAGTTTAAATGTTTAGTTAAAATATCTTTGTATAATGAAAACAGGGGTAAGAAATGAAATGTACACCAACATGACCATTACCATGTTTAATATGTTGTAAATGTGTGCAGAATCAGGCACATTTATTTATTTTCACATATAATACGTATATACTACAATACTATATGTCGATCAAAAATTATAAAACATGTAGAAGTATTCTTTGACTGCTGACTAAACACCTGTACTTTTCAGTTTAAGATTATGATATCGGAAACTTGAGATATATGAAATTGAAAATCATACAGAAGTGAGTACTTTCTTTTGCCTAATAGTTTAAGAAAGTACATCAACTGAGGATTCAGGAAGATATATGACTAACACTTTTGATCACCTAATGGACACTTTGCAGAGAAAAGGTTTTCGAAATTTTGACCAGTGGCCAAACCTGAGGAGTGTTCAGGATTGCGAGTAGCCACTTCCAGCGGACTCGCGAATACACACGAGAACACTTTGGAAAAGTCTCGCCAAGCGAGTACACACGATCCAAGATGGAGTCGCGTGTCACAAAGTTTGATTACCTCATTTTTCTTTCTTTGATTACACCATCAATCAAAATTTGTCGGTTGCTATGTGCAAGGCACCTACATTTAAAAAAAATTGTGATGATATTCTGAAACTACCTTGTGAAGTACGCGCGACCCCTGTTTCCGTTCAGCAGCTATTCGCGTGTACGCGTGTACACGTCAAGTAAGTATTCGTTCTGCAGAACACGCCTCTACTTAACTGTGAGTTAAACTTATTTTATGGTGCATTTCTGAAGTTTAAACACAACTTTAACGGCTTTGTTTTCGCCGTACTACGATATCTCAAAGACAACGCATTACGTACTTTAAAAGATTTGTTGGATTTCCTCGACCTGGCGAAGTCTGCGATGAGGTTGATCGATTGTAATGACGTCATACGAACAGCCGTCGATTTTGGGGCGGGGTCATTTGGGAACGCGCTGAAAGCTGAAAGAGCAGGGACATTTTGACATATTAAAAAACCCAATAGATTTTTATAAAAATAAATTGTTAAATTATGACATACACGATGAACTATAAATATATGGATACTCGTAATTTAAATGAGAAATAAATCGATGATATAAATAACTTCATGTATCAACATCCACAAGTTGTGCTTTCTATCTATTGAACTGTCATTATCCAAGGGCGGTTCCTGAAACTGGGGCTGGAACTGTAGGCGATGTACAATGTAGATACAGTGTAGTTGCAAATTGTTTCTATATTCTTAAGTGCTATATTTAAGTGCTACATTTAAGTGCTTTATGTTATTTTTATTTCAAGCGTATTTAAGTGCTTTTAGAGGGAACTGAAATACTGCACTATGCTCATTTATATTATTTTAAAACTGTCTTTTTAATGTGAAATTACTATTATATCACAGAGACATGTGTTAATTCATCCGTTGGAAAGGCCTTAATTACATAAATGAAGATATCAAATAAGAGTTATTGAGCAGATGAACGAAACCGGAGCAGCTTAAGCCAATTTTCGCACTGGAAAATATCTTGAACTATTAAAAAATAAATTCAAGTTTTATTTGGTAGTCGTCTAAATAAACAATTCATTCACATCGGCTTTGCTTGTTTTCGTGTCTACATAGTTGAATTAGAACAAAAAGGTTCAATTTATTGTCCCGGTTTCCACTTAACCATTAGCTAGTTTCACTCTGTGGTACGTTTATCCTATTAGACAACTTACCTTTGTTTAATTGTGGCTTGACTCCAGGAAGCCGTGGTGGTGTAACGGAAGTGTAGGAGTTGAAGTACTCGAACAGGGTCTTTGTCCAGTGTCCAGCTGACCGGATGTGGAGCCACAGTTTGTCTATCAACACCCACAAAATATTGTTCTTATATTTCAAGGCTGAATAGCGTCAGTTATTAAACGTTTAATTTTTTTTTGACTGAGTACGATAATTTGTTATTCTACTCTCATTTTCATTCAGATGACGTCATCGTTGTAAAAGGTGTAAAAAGGATGACGTCATAATATGAACGTGATGAGAGACGTCGTGACTCTCCGCACACTTTTACTAACCGTTATCTATTTTTTTATATGCTAAAAATAACATTTGACAATTCCATGTCCATGTATGCATTTGATGAGCTAAAATTATCAAGTAGCACTAGATGTTGTGCCACTCGTAATTCTACACGATTTTTGTGCAATTTTATTTCCCCTCCAATTGTTTCCATATCTCGTTCGTATTTCGTAGATAAATTCATTTTATTATTATTCTAAACAATTATTGACCAATTAAATAAAAAGGAATATCATTTCAGGAAAATTATTAATTTTGATTATGTGGCTCAATCTCAAACAGTAATGAGCACATGTCAATCCTAGCCTTGACCTCTGACCTTTGACCCAAGCCCGAAACAGTGTGTTGACAACTATGATAAAGTGTTACACAGTAGCAGCGTGTGTACAGGTGATGACAAATAACGCCATTATAATTGACATGTTTGTAAACAATTTTGTACCGACCTTCCATCTCAGGTGCGCTGCTTATAGTGAAGGGGTGCCATTCGTTGCGCGCTATAGCGGGGATCTGGATGAAGAGGTAGTCTCCAGGACAGAATGTCATGTTGGGGGGACGCGAGATCACCAAATGGGTCACCTGGAGGGGAACAGATACACAAAAATTCATAAACATAATGAACTTCGACAAGGATATCGCTTTGCTCCGGATCTCTTCTGATATCTAAGAATATAATTCTTTACATTGATGCAATATCTGAAAACTTATTTACTTCAGTATAATGCAATTTTCTGGTCAAAAATAATGTTAATGTCATTGAAAATTGTATTAAAAAAGTTAAAGAAGTACATGTACATAAAGATTCAATTCTAGGGGGTGTCCTTTTTTTTATCTATCCACTTTGTGTAACAGTCAATAATATATGTGGAATTGTATTTCAACCTTTTAGCTGTTACATATACATGTAATCCTACAAGGTTGCATTTGTGACATGGTTCCTTTGTATCTTTCCAACTTTAGTACATTTGTATAATGCCCTGATGAATGTCACGTCACTATATGAAATTGTTTGCAGAAAACTTGCTTCAAGGTTATGGGAAATTGTTGAATTTCTAAAAATGTAACGTTACATGTTTACCAGTTTGCATTTCTTAGATGTTTTCTTTTTTTATCCACCCATTTGTGTAACTTTCTAACTTTATATACATTTATAACGCCCCAAAAAAGAAAGCTCCAAATTAATTCACTACATGCAATTTCTCTCGGCGAACATAAATTCACAGACATTTAAAATTGTATTTTAAGATTTCATGTTACATGTTTACTAGTTTGCATTTCTAGGAGTTTTATTTTGTATCAATCCATTTGTGTAACTTATATACATCCTTTCTAACAGCTGATAACCTCCCTCTTCAAGCAAACCCAATTTCACAAATAAAACCACACACCTCAGACGGAAGAAGGTTAACTTCCTGTATGTAGCTGTCCCCGTAGCGCATGCGCTTTATGCACTTGGACCGGAAGAGCTTTTCTAAAAGGAACATTGAACCCGGAAGTAGAAACCAGCACCAGAAGTAGCGCGCGTGCAGCACGAGCAGAACCCAGAAGGGGACGTAGAGCATATGCGTCCAATAGAACACCTGAAATGTTGAGAGGAGAATTAAATGCACGTGTATCAATATGCATCGAATCTGATTAATATGTCGGCAAAATTTGCCATGTAACAATTTTCCCTTAAGATGCAATATAATATAGAGATTTGGTGAAATGGAGTATTTCTCTAATTTTGTAGACACAAAAACAAACCTCAAAATTACCACTCCTCCTGATGAAGGGCAGAGAACAGATCACCATGACAACCAGAATGAGAATGATAATCCATCCGGTAAGGGGAGCTAACCCAACGATCCAGCCGATATCTGCTTGTGTCGTGAACATGAACTCAGGAACTGTGAGGTTGTACTCAGACTCTGCTACCATCACTGAAGCACACGAAAACGAGGAGGTGTGATGTAATGTAAACGTAGTGTATGCTTATACGTAATACAGATCTCAATAGTATTTCTGACACGCCCTCAATTCGACGAACATATAGTTGCACTGAACGAGATGATTGTTGAATTCAAATGCCATTAGAGCTCAGGTAAGGATACTTAACTCTCAACGATCCTTAACTCTCAACTCAAGATTGTATGTTTAACATCTCACCAGCATTCCCGATATGCATGGCCCCATGTCCAACACTAAACAGCAGTATTGCAAACCCGACCAGCTTGTGGAAGAAAATGTTCTGATCTAACGGAAGCAAGGCGTTGAGACGAGTCGCGCGCAGCCAGGTGATGCACTTCCGGAGCATGAGAAGCACAATGAAGGCGGGGTTGAAGTTGAGACATTGACCACATCCCCGCGCCAGGATGATGAAGATGTTGGAGTCTCTGTAGAGGTAGCCGGATACACAAAAGAGG
The DNA here is from genome assembly GCA_936450465.1 of Gibbula magus. Classification (NCBI taxonomy): domain Eukaryota; kingdom Metazoa; phylum Mollusca; class Gastropoda; order Trochida; family Trochidae; genus Gibbula; species Gibbula magus. Next base: position 6,211,855 of record OW388302.1, read on the forward strand.
ACGATGTTAATGAGGAGGAAGAGGCAGAGGAATACGATCTTCCGCTGGTTGTTGATGTAGTACGCCTTCGTCAGGTACCTACTCTTCGTCTTCTTCCGACTATTCACTTTGGGCTTCAACCATTGCTCCGTTCTGTGGGGGGAAATATCGGGTTTTAGTTTGCGAAGCTTTCGTAATGGTAAAGATCTGCATGATGAGGGAGGAATGTCTTTAGCTTGGAAAGTGAGTCGTTTCTACGGTTTCAATAAATCAACATTACAATAAAGGGAATCAACTGAGGTGATTTCAATAAGCAAGGACTATTCACCCTGGTCACCGAATACTTTACATGCCATGGTCACAGCACGGTGCTTACATGTACATGCTCATTTCAAGTCCATTTCCTTTCATTTCAGTTTCGATACTTTTCATTTCCATGATCACTCACGTTACCATGACGATACACGTCACTAACACTGCTCTCGTTACCAAGATGTTATCATCACCATGGACACGTTGAAGGCAACTCTACTTAACAATTATCGTAACCATTGAAACATACCCCAGACAGAGGTTATCCTTGACGCCCGGGTGTTTTTCTATCACAGCCTCCAACTCATCGAAAGATATTGTTCCGCTGGAGTCATTATCCGCCTCGTCAAATAGTGCCTGAGTGAGTTGGTCCAGTTCCTCGTCCCCCAGTGTCACTGAACTCTCCACTGTACACGCGCGTAGAGCACTTCGTAGTTCCTCGATATCGATAGACCCGTTACCTGTGTACACATAACAGAGAGACGTACAGATACTGAATTTTCAACAGTGTCTATGCAAAGAGCATTTCGTACTTCGATACCTGTAACCTATAAGTAGATAGATTTGGTTTATACACAGGAGTTGTTAGAATTATGTCAATCAACCTTTCCGTGTACGTTTTAAATGTTTTTATGCAGAAAAATTTATATAATAACTAGACTATTTCATTGTTTTTGTACACTGAATTTCTGCATGGTACCACCCATGGTTCGATAGTTCCAGCCGATGCTCGCAGGTTTCACCGCATTGCATAGCCACATGGCGTTGCGGGCTTTCTCCCTGCCGTATTACTTGCGATATAAGTGAAATAATCTTGAAAGCGGCGTTAAACCCCAACTCGCCTCACCTCACCCTCACCTTATCTCATTTTTTTTGCCGAATATAATTTCTATCTCGTCCTATGGAGTGAGAAAGTGAAATTTACAATATATTTACAATATATTAAAAAAACACATGTTTGTTCACTGGCTTGCAAACGGGTTTGAATGGTCATATTAACTTTTGATATATATATTAAAGTTTGTTATAGAGAATATAAAGTTTAAATCGTTTATAAATTAAAAATAGAGCCATGAGCTCTGTATATAACAAGATATATATACATCATTCTCTAGATGGAGGGTCATGGGGAAACATGTAGATGAAGATATGCCTTAAATGATTCTCGGTGTTTCTATTTTATAATTTGAAGTTACCTGGAAAATTTTTGTTGGAATAATATAATATTTACAAAAATTGAAACGGAAACTGATTGTGTCGTCATGCGCAAATGCACATTGATAAATTAGTCAAGACGTTACTTCAATCCATGTGTAAACTTAAGAGTCTTGTTTATTGAGTATACACCAAGAATAACTGAAAAGAAAAATAATCTCGTGCATGCGTGATTCCATTTCTTTAATGTCGTGATATGGACTGCACGATTGACAGCCATATTGTTTTGTGGAGATAGCCAAGAATGTGTGTCTGGTTTTCAGTTTAGTTCTGATCTGATCTACTAACAACAAATCCAGACACAACAACAACATTGTGGAAATGAACATCCAGAACTAACAACAATATTGTTACAGTTGATCCAGTAAGAATTTTAATCTTTTCTACATCTGAAAATCCAAACTGAAAACATTTATTTAACACATTACGTTTCTTGGTTGGAAAATCAATATTGACATAATGGCGTAAACGCGTGGATAAACATTTTGGGATATTTAATTACAGATTCGTTATTAAATCCCCGCAATACGAAGTTGGCTTGGTCAAAGAAATGATATGCTGGACCTTGCGTCCGAATTATGTATGGATATGTAATTGTGTGTGTGTGCAAGTGCGTTAATTTGCCAAGTGATTGTTTGATTTTATACATTACCAGGTAAAAGAAACGTCAACATGATTTTTTAAAAAGAAAATTAAACAATTTCTCAAATATAATTAATTTTGGTCTCCAATGTATATAATAGTTTTAAAGATGCTTGTATTTACCATATTAATTTTACTAATCTTGGAGATTCCATCCTATGTCAGTAATAACTAATGTTTGCATATTTATAATTTATTATGTAAACTAACCCATTGTACATTATAAATGTATCACTCTGTTGAACCACAATGTAGCCTGGGTCTATAGCCTCCATTACAAAGGAATAAAAATTTATTGTTGCGCGTGTCTGTATTGTTATCGTATTTGTTTGTAAATCCGTTTAAATGTTATTTCTCTTATTAAATACTGATCTAACATGACTAATTACCCTCGTCTCATTTAAACAATCGGCATTGTTATGTAAAAAGTTCTGAAACTTCAAAATGTTTTGAAGAAATGGTATATCTTTGTTAATAATGCTATAATAATGCTATTGCTCACACGTTCTAGGAAAATATATCTGGAAGGCCTTTCTTCTGCCAGTATTACGAAGGTGGTACACCCTGATAAAGGTTTACGTAATCTGTATCTGGGCGTACCATCCTCGTAATATACTCATTTTCTCCTTTTTATATTGAGATGTACACTATATAGCTTATGCATCATAATGTTGTACAGGTAAATATCATAACTGTTTATGGAACAATAGCGTAAACTTCATTTGAACAACATGTGCCTTACTCCATCCGGGTATTTTTATATTACTCAAAAATCCCCTGATTTTATAATAAGGTTTTGACTCGTAACACTTGTCAGTGGTTCAACATAATTTCAACCAATGAAATGTCGAGATTTGAAAGTTGATAATCGTTCGCCGATTCATCATGGGACTGCTAGCATTGCTCGATTTTACGTCATTTCATTGGTGGTCTATTTAACCGCTACAAGCCATATCCGTCTTACACAATCATTGGATTTGGGGTAGCCTTACTGATTAAAATCCCACGATGAAGCAGGATGAACAACCTACCGTCTTCGTCGTAGATGTCGAACAGGATCTTCAGCTTGTCCTTGGTCGAACCCTCCGTGAGACGTCGTAACGCTGCAAGAAGTTCTGACACCTCGATAGTTTGGCTCTTGTCTGTGTCAAACACTCGGAAGAAGTGTTCCCCGAAATACGACTGAAAGATAACATTGAACACATTGAGATGAGTGACAAGATGTTTGATATGTATTTTGAAGTTTGCTAATGTAATATGAAATACCTTTCCCCGCATCCTCAGTTACCCATGCTTTATATATGCTCCGTTACTCCCCGCTATATCACCCCTGGGACACTCCATCAGAGAAATCAGCGCCGTGTTCAAGAGAGGTCTTCAAGAGAGGTTTCAAAGTAATCGCTAACTTAGCGATTACTTTTTAACGTCTCTTGAACGCGATTGCTCAATGTAGCGCTAGGTAGCAAAGCGGGCGAACTTTGAGGTTTTGCACCTTGTCGTTCAGAAGAGAATAAGCGCTATTTGAGCGCTACTTGAGCGCTACATTGAGCAATAAATGAGCCATTATAAGCGCTCGCTGTTATGGAACTGGGCCCTGTACTCAAATTTCTTTTTCTTTTTCTTGATTCAGGAGTAAAATTTACCAATTGCTATTACTTATCTTTATGTGAGAGAAATTTTTTTCAGTAGGAAAATCGTGCTACAGCGCCTTTAAGTTTCAATAAAACATTGTAACACGAGGTGCAGGTTTATATTTACTGGACCTACGTCTTTAATCTTGAGAGCTTTCTTGAACATCTTGTAGGTAATGGGCGTGTCAGGTTGAACATTGGCGCTCAGCTGTCTCTCTAGGGCCTTCATCAGGTCTGCTTCCTCCGCACTGTAACAACAGTAACAACATCGGTAACAGCATCAGCAACAACAGTAACAACATCGGTAACAGCATCAGCAACAACATTGGTAACAGAAACGGCATTAATATGCTGACAGCTACAGTAATGACATTGGTAACAACAACTGTAACAACATTTATAATAACAACAGTAACAACATCGGTAACAGCATCAGCAACAACAGTAACAACATCGGTAGCAGCATCAGCAACAACAGTAACAACATCGGTAACAACATCAGCAACAACATTGGTAACAGAAACGGCATTAATATGCTAGCAGCTACAGTAATGACATTGGTAACAACTGTAACAACATTTCTAATAACAACAGTAACACCACTGCTAACAGCACCAGTAACAACATAATTAACAGCATACGCAACAGCAGCGGTAGCAACATTAGTAATAGCAACAACGTTGGTAACAGCAATGGCATTAATATGGTGACAGCAACAGTCACAACGCTGCTATCAGCAGCAGGAGCAACAACAGTAACAACATAAGAAGCAGCATCAGTATCAACGTTGAGAACATCAACATGGTGACAATGTTCACATTAAAATGGCCGCCATGCAATTTTTGCTTTATACGAAATACCGATATTACCACTATGGATAAGTGTTTTGTGTAATAAGATGTTTTACACTCTAAAGTGAATTTAAATGACATAAACTTTAATTATAAATGGGAAATTCGAACAAAACTTTTACAGCCACTTTACACATAAGAGGCCTCAGTATGTCAGACAATGTTAAATATCTCAAGCTATACGCTGCTACCGACGACAAGAATGTAGAGAGGAACTGTTGATATGGTCGACAAACTGGAATGATTCCACAGGGATACGTTAAGCCATAGTGACTTCTTTACTGGTTGTATGTACTCGCTTCTATTTACTATTTACTTCGATTTATAAATATAACACGGGCAATTAAGCCTGTAAATATTATCTATGTCAGTGATTGTGGATGTACGATGATAAGTAACAATAAATCCGTGATACCTTGTAGAAAGATGATACCTGTTACCTAGAGTAGGGTATTTGAAGAGCTCGCCAGACAAACAAATTGTTGATTTTATTTCACTGTGTGTATATAGAGGCAAGTACAGATCATATGTATTTACCATCCACAACTTGTTTGAGGTCAAGCGATAACTCCTAGTATATGTTACTTTGACAGTATTTTTTTCACAATTTCCTGTCATCGTCAACTACATGATATCGCAATGCATTTTTATAGACAAATATTGACTTACACTGAAATAATGACAAATAATAATGGATAGTTTTTATATAGTGCACAAATCTCCACGTTGTTGACTCTGGGCGCTTCCAACATCGCTACCCTGGGCTACGTTCCATAACAGCGAGCGCTTATAATCGCTCATTGATTGCTCAATGTAGCGCTCAAGTAGCGCTCATTCTCTCCTGATCGACACGGTGCAAAACCTCAAAGTTCGCTCGCTTTGCTACGTAGCGCTACATTGAGCAATCACGTTCAAGAGAGGTTTAAAAGTAATCGCTATTTGAGCGATTACATTGAAACCTCTCTTGAACACGGCCCTGGTCTAACCTAAGCTGCCGTAGCGCTCAAAGGTCACCCCCTTCACATCTCACACCAGGTACCCACTTACTGCTGGGTGAACAGAGGCACACGTTGAATAAAGTCACCTACCCAGGGTGACACCATAAGTCATTCCACTCGTGTCTCAGTGTAGTGCAGGGATTCAGTTATCAGTTAATTCAGCAATGAAGCGGGTGACCCACCCATGCGGCAAGCCCCGCCCATTGTTGCTATACTTCACTGATACCGAGGTCACATCATGAGTTCAAATCATGACGAATGTATTGACATATTGAGTCAAATAACAGTATGAAGTGCTGTACATTTTAATCGAAAGCTAATGGTGAATTTGGTTTATAAAAAATATCTCCCCAGTGTCTTCTGATTACCAATGTATCAACTCTTGAAGGCAAAAATAGAAATAGTGTAATTGTACCAACTCATATCTGATATATCTGATATCAGAGGACGCTTGATTTGGTTAGTATATTTGAGATATATTAACATATAAGTATGATATAAATTATACCATGTCTCTTATAATGTTTAGAAAAGATCATGAAGCTATATAATATGTTTGATCATGTTTTGAGTTATTACTTGACTATAGATAAACGATTTCATTAGACTAAGGTCCTGTTTACAAATACTATTTATGCAAATACTAACATCAATCGCAAATGAGTGGTGAATATTCTGACTATTTTATTATATGACGAGCAGTGAAATACTGGGATTTATCAGTGAAATCAACCGTCTATCAAGCTACAGTGAAAATAACTTATATTTTCACTGAAACCATTGACTGATATAATTTGACGTCATAAAACAATGGTCTGACGTCGCGAATTCGCCTATGACGTCACATTGTTACTGTGGTGATAGGGTGTTCCTTGCGGCCGCTCAACATGAAAACGACACTGTTTAGGCGCAATAACAAGAATAACATCATATAATGAATAGGGTATCTGTCAATTCTTGACAAATACCATGTTTATCTCATCTCGTAAGATAGAAAGTAATATATTTTCACTCGCGCCTGCGTCACTCGTGAAAATATAACCTTTCTACCTCACTCGCTGAGATAAACATGGTATTAGTCAAGAAAAGACAGATATTCTCTATCTCTTATATTGATTACAATACTCACTAACATGTTTATGAATAGTTGAATGATATATTCTGGTCACGAGAACTGGCCAAGATATAAATATATTGAATCGAAGTAAATAAAAAAATAGGTTTACAGTTTCATGGGCAGTGGGAAACGACAATCAGTGTCATATTGGCATAGAACATCGAACCTGGAAGTCCCAAATTGTCCATGCGACCGAAGGTTGAAGTTTAAAACACAATCATTAAAACATCGACACCTCGTTCGTGAAATGTTATAGGTAACAGACTAACAGACCTCGTTTTACAGCTTCGGCTGCATAATTCCCCTCCCCCCCCCCCCTCCCCCAACAGGAATAAAGTAGAAAAGAATTATAATCTGCTGAGAGAGCGTTATTTTGCATATATCATTTAGGGCGCATTAAAGCGTTTGAAACTGGACGGTCTAAGGATAAAATAATTACAAGATGGTTATGTTAACGTTAGAGAGCTCTCAAATTAGTAATTACGCAGAAGATATAGCATTTATACTTCCTTGGTCTATACCATGTTACGTCAGAGAGTCAGGAGGTTTTGTATTAAGAATATAAGACAATTTATTTATTGTGCGTGTTTGTCTATTACTAACTTGTTTGTATTCTCTACGTTGTCCATTGCCTGATGGAACTGGTCTCCATTAAAGGGACACTCAGTTTGTTATTGAAGTCACATATCAATCGATATAATTTGTGTTATAATATCACGAGAAACTGATTTTGCGGAACACGACCTTTTTAATGCAGGTCGGTTCAGTTTAGTAGCATGAGGGTAAAATCCCTGATCTCTGATAAAAAAAACGGACAGTGCAATTCGATTAAATTTTAATGAAAAAAAACTAAATTTAATTTATTTGGCAGTTGGTGATTAATATGCAAGTTTAGCGAAGCTATGTGAACTAAAATCAGCACATAATGTATTTTGGCACGTATCAACGTCAGATGAATAAGAAAAACACTGAATGTCCCTTCAACGTGACAGGACCTATTATTGTAAATAAACTGGAAACCTCTAACACAGGTATCCCATCAAGCTGCGTGTGGTTAGAAAGTCTCATTTATTGCAGTTGTTTTACGTAATTTTTTTTTGGTTATGATGTTGCAAAAGTTTCGCCCTATACATGGAATGTGCAATTAGTAAGTCGGAAGTTATCAGACACAGAAAAAGTTACTGAATGTTAAATTAAGTATGCTAAGTTGAAGGACACATCTAAAAATGGAATACATAAGAAAATAAGTTTTCTGGATACTAACTTCTTTTTATTGTGAACATACACGGGGTATATGCTTACTCCTTCATCGGGTGAAATCCTGAGTCTTTGAATGACATATTTAGAGACAGTCAGACCTCATGTACCCGTACTCCGTATATATGCGGGAACCTGGCCATCCGCACTGCAGTAAACTTCAGTACAAAAGAAAGTACACACCTCAGTTGGTTTTATCATATGTATTATTTCAATTATAAATATCCTATATATAAATATATGTATCTTATAAGTTTTTGACGTCGTACTATAAAACTGAAAAGTGCAGGCGTTTAGTTATCAGTAAAGGAACATTTATACATAGTTTTTAGATTGAAATTGTAAATTTATAATTTGTTCTTAAATTAATCGATATTTAAGACATCTTTCTTGTGGAAATCAATAAATGTGTTTCATTCTGCACACATTTACAATATTTTAAACATGGTAGGGGTTATGTTGGTGTCAAATTCATTTCTTACCCCGTCTACATTAAACAAAAATATTCTAACTAAACATTAACCAGTCACCAAAGTAATTTATTCAAACTACTGCAGATATGTGAATTTATATCACGCAATAATGAAATGCATCTTAATTTCTTTTAAATATTTAATTAATATTGAACCAACTGAGGTGTGTACTTTCTTTTGTACTTTTGCATTTTTATGCAAATGACGATTCACCAAAGACAAGACACCAGTAAACATTTAACTATTAGAGAACTACCATAACTGGGGACATGTTATTAATTTTCATGTAAATGCAGTTATCATGGAAACAGATAGTTTGACGTACTTCTTTCCTAATGGCAGACGAGGTGAAAATGTGATCTTTAAAGATAGCAGTTTTAGCATTACGACTAGGAGATCGAGAGCTACTTTGAAGGGGCAGTAGCACGTATTTTGTAAATTTTCTTTTTTTCATATTTTCCATTTATAATGACAGTTTATGTCATTTATATTTACTTTAGAGGGTAAAACATGTTACTACACAAACCAATTATCAGTAGTGGTAGTAGCAAAAATTGCATGGTGGCCATTTTATTGAGAACAAATTTTATTATTTTGCATGACAAAACGATTCACATTGATTTACGGAAGCATGTACACACTTGATTTTCCTATGAGAGAAGGGTGTTTTACTATTGGTGACACTATTTTTCAAATACATTTCATCGATTTCATTATTTCAGCGTAAATACGTCCTACTGATCCTTTAAGCAACTCATACGAATTATCAGGCTACCGTTAAAGGTGCATCCATTGTGATTCACAAACAATTATTTGCCTTTAATACACGCCACATACAATATTTTCTGACATAAGTTCCTTTTTACCTTTATATCGTCGGTATACTGAGCCGACTAAAATCAAAATGGCATTTTTCGGCAACAGTTAGTTTTTCTCAATAAGATAAGACAATTTATAACGTTTAGCATATGTGACCACTAACAACACAATGGATGTACCGTTATCACCAAAGGAGGTCATTTGAAACAGGTTTTCATACAATTATGAGCAACAATACAGGCACGCATTCGCATTAAAGTGGTGCTGACGCTCCAGATGTACGTGGGTACGGTGCGCGAGTGAATCAACCAGAAATAGCGGTTTTCATGAATGTTATTGACTCGAATAACATTTTTGCACGGTTTCAATGGACTTCATATCAATTATTGTTTCAGAATAAGTGTATATTTAATGGAGCGGCATTAACATAGTCCATTGCGGCTTGTCAATATCATACTCATATTCAGGTTATTGAATAAAATATGTTTAAACCAGGAACATACTCTATTTCGTGACATAGACGAGTTATATTGAATAATGCTAATTTCAAGCATATGTTACTAAATACAAATTCTGTATTTGTAAATTGTATAAAGGTAAACAGGTATTGTATTTTAATTGCCATATGAATATAAATATGTTAATTGTACGTAGTGTCACTGTTTTTTAAAACTTTTATAACTGTTTTTCAAATTGTGTTTTAATTAAATTAACATATAAACGTTTAATGTAAGATGGATAATAAAATTGCAGTCATGTCTCTAATCATCGCTAAAGTCATATTAAGATATTAATTTGATAAGCCGTTATTGTTGGTGAATGATATAAAGAAGATTGCAGATATTAATAAGATAAGCAATTATTGTTGATCAACAATATACATACGTATATTTAAGATATCAATAATATAAGAAATTATTCTTGGTGAATGCTTTAAGTAAGACGGTTGAAATTATTAATAACATAAGAAATTATTGTTGGTGAATGATTATTAAGACACCAAAACGATTTACAGTGACCAAAGACACGTCGTGTAAATTGCTCAATATCGCGTGATTAAAAACACTTTGTAATCAGATTATATCCAACTACACGATTTTCTTCTTTTCAGACAGAAGTGGTAAAACACTTCACTGTCAACAAAATATTTTACAATGCATCGTATAAATTGCTCAATATCGCGTGATTAAAAACACATATCAGTAACTTTAGATGACAATCATCATCGCTATGTCCTTCTATACAGACAAAAGTAGTCAAACACTTCACCGTCAATAGGATCAAACAAAATATTGTACAATGCATCGTATAAATTGCTCAATATTGCGTGATTAAAAACACATATCAGTCACTTTAGATGACAATCATCATCGCTATGTCCTTCTATACAGACAGAAGTAGTTAAATACTTCCCTGTCAATAGGACCAAACAAAATATCGTACAATGCAACATGTATATTAATCAATATCGCGTGATTAAAAACGCACATCAATCAGTTAGATAACAACCTCCATCACGATTTCCTTCTATACAAGTTGTCTACAACTCACGGGTGAGTAGTTAAACTGTTTGATCCTCGTGATCCCGACAATCTATTGCATAGTGATACTGTATGACAAAAACTTCCTATTTATAACAGATTATTCATCGACACATGATTCCACCGTCTTTCTATCACCCGTGAGCCTTGATCTGAATCACTGTTAACCGTCACGATATTTATAAGTACTCTCAACCTTAGCGAGTGCCAGTCTAGATTTCTAGACAGGTAGGTCAACTAGAGCGATCAGTCGGTCACGGTTGCGCAAGACCTCATTTATCCATTCAGAGTCTCTCTTTCTCGTGTACACACAACCCGGCGTAAAGGAATCTATGAATAATATGGGGACCCAGAAAAGGGGTATGTGTATGGGGAGTCTTTCAGAGGTTCGAAATCTATTTTATTCTTAACGTACACATGCACCTACATTATTATAAAAGAGACCACGGCACGGGTACTCGTCTATTCACCGTATTACTATAGCATCACGGGAGCTAGGACAGCTACGTATATACCGTCATCCTTCTGTTATGACACTACCTGTATACAAACACATTTGGTCCGAAATTCCCCACTAAAAGAGAAGCTCCTGTATTATGACATTTGCTTCCCTTCCAAAAGGACAGACATATAATTTATGAAAGTCTCATCTCGTACATTAAACATATACGGTACAATAAAAGGAATATCCGAACCACCCTTTTAGCGTTATTAGAGAATTTATAAAACGCCTTTTCTACTAAAACACCAATGAACAAAATGTGAAACCGTAAACATTTTAAAAGGAGAGATGTGTATATTCGTTAAACTTAATCTTTATATTATCCAAAAGGATGTCAGTATAGAGGGTTACAGTACAGAAGTTTTTATTCGATGCTCTATTAGCTAAAACATTTCAGTAACTGCCTGACTGAAGAAGAAGAAGAAGGATGAGGAGGAGACGGAGAAGGAGAAGAAGAAGGAGACGGAGAAGGAGAAGAAGAAAAAGAAGAAGAGCATTATTTCATGTAAGTGTCACACATATCAACAACACACAGTCAAATACATTTCAAGATAAATAAAATATGCTCTCGGCCAACCATGGCCTATGGGACATTTTTTTCCTAAAAACGCTTACGCGTTGAACGTAATACAACATGAGTTCAAATATATATGTGTCATATCTACAACATTTAAAAAAATGACATACGTAAATACATTTTTTGTACGGCAAGTGGATTATGATAAACTATTTGATGCATAAATATGTTAAGTGGGTTACTGATGAAGTCGTGACATATAGTTAGTCACATAGAACTCGTTACCACTTTCAACAGTGTACTTCGAGCGCGATGATTGGTTAACGTTCCGCTGAGTCATCACTTAATTGCCTTTATAGTGTGCAATCAGCTGTGACATACAGACCAATGAAGGTTAAAGTATCACTTTCTATAGGAACTCCCTGTCGGTTTGTGTATTAAATAGGAGAATTATTGTTCAATTGCACCATAACTAGTATTTGAATGTGTATAGGTACACCGTAACAGCGTGTGTGAGCGTATGCATGTGTATTATGGTTGCCTGTGTATTTTGTCTGTGTAGACAGACAGACAAATAAGTTTATTTTTGTCTCACTTGTTTTTACAACCAATCGCTCAGCGATTTATGAGAGACACTCATAAAATGTAAAATACATATAAAGTAAAAATAAAATGTACTTTACATTACATATATTATTTGTATAAAATATCACGACGTTTATGGATAATATTATTGCACGGACTGGCACTATCAAAGGTTAAAACGGGATTGTCGAGTAAAGAATAAAAATGTTCGTTTGACCATAACACATTAAAACCCTCTAGCTTATTAAAACAAGAAGCAAAGAGTTCCCCTCTAACATAGTTATATAAAGGACAAAACAGTAAAACGTGCATTGCATCCTCTACAGTATATTTACAATTAAAACAATATCTCTAATTAATATGCACGTTCTCATAACGTCCTGTTTGCATGTGTATGCATGCATATGTTAACGTGTTTGTAGACAGACATATGGTTTATTTGAGCCTCATCTCAAATAAAATACACACAAAATATAAAGTGACATAAAAGTGAACCTCTCTATGAGGGTACTGAGAGAATAGAATCAAATAGAAATATAATCTTAGGATACAGAATATATATGTAAGATACATAGATACATAAAAGATAAAACTATCCATATAATGCTTCCTTTTTTTGTAAAATATAAAATCAGGTTTTGGCAGTAAATATAAATGGTGTTTTAACAGTAGAACACATTTATCTTCATCACAGAACTTTCATGTGTGTTGTAAGTATACATATTTGAAAGTATCTGTACAGACGGTGTCTGTGTGTATGTTTATTATAAGGTGATGTGTGGATGAGTGAGTGCACCCTCCTATGTCTATCAGTGCAAGTGCAGATGCATCTCGTGTATGTATGTGAGTTGTTCGTTGAAAGGGACATCCATTGTGTTATTTGGGTCACATATGCCAAACATTATGAACGGAACAGGAAGATGTTCTGGATAACAATTTCTTTAATGTGAAAATACACGACGTTTCGGAGTACATACACACTCCTTCATCGGGTGGAATGTAAGGAAATAACAAAATATGGTACATCTATATAGCAAACAAAACAATGGTGAGGAAACTCAATCAGGGAGATTAACATGCATGAGAATTGTATACAATGGGGATTTGTAATACAAACATGATGGGGGTGAAGCATGAGAATTGTATACAATGAGGATTTGCAATACAAACATGAGGGAGAGTAAGTAGATATTAACGGTATTATTTATTGAGAAATAGAGGATACCCAGGGAAATAAAACACAACGACAATGGAACCAACAGCGTGTTTTATGAGACAATAAAACATGCTAGTGATTTTAGACGTCAGTTAGAGCGTCGCTAAACAAATGACGTCATATTTTACGTCACTTGATTGTTCAATGTTATGTGTTTTACGACGGGAGGCATTACTATTTTCAAAATATAGTTTATACAAACATCAAACTATCTCAATGGTTTTATATATAAAAGCGAGTAACTGTTTACTGGTATCTTTATAAGAAATAGAAGACTCGTTGTCCTGCTTTATCGTAGAAGAAAACATAGCAGAGAGCATAAAACATTGTAAGTACAAAACAGTTATTTAGATTTTTTGTTTTGTGGCAAACGAAATAGTACTTAATTAAACAGAGTCAAACACAAACTTATTCTTCCGGATAAAGTTGATTTTGAATCTTTGTGATGAGGATATGTAGAGGGGATATGAAGAGAATCTCACCCAAGTCATATGAGTTAATAAAAGTTTAAAATATTCGAGGATTTCAAGAAGATACTGCTTAATCTTACACAAGCAACATGTCCTGTGGAACAAAGTTTTAGATGATAAATCTCGTAAAAGGGTAAACATAATTTCATCATGAGAGTTTGATACTTCACTATCTGTTCTTCCATACATGGGGTGCTTAAACGCTTTGTCAAAAGGTTGTTTAAATTTGATGAAAAAGGAGCTTTTTGTTAATAATACATTGTCGGCATAATCTACCTTCTTGGACTTTAATTCGACGGCGTATTGTTGCCTTAGAACGTCATAAAACAACCATAAATGCCGTATTTCTCTCTTCTACCTCACCTGTTTACGGAGATTTCAAAACGATGATTTTTCAGAAAGATGTACAGATAATGTTTAACAAATTACAAATTTAGTTTAGCTTGCTTCAAAGGACACATTGTCTCTGTGTGTTAGTTCTATCCATCACTCGTGGATTAAAATACAATGTCTTGTTGTCCCAATAGTTTCTTTTTGCCGCTTAGTTATGTTAACCGCCTCGTATGCCGACATACCGGATGCTTCTTTAAATGATATATTTGCAACTTTTGAAAGAAACATACGACACACTAATAAATTATCTCATTCTTCTTCCGTATTCATCTGAATATATAATGAATGAAGATAAGCCTTATGAGCTATTTTTGACCCTTAAAAGATGACTGCGGTTGAAGTCAAACTGAGCGGGACGCGAATAAACCCTAAGACACCCGAATACGCCGAAGAAGCCCGAACCGGACTCGTTTATCATACCATTACTTCTTTCCGTTTGTTCCAAGCTCATCCTTTTATTTAAGTTTAATTAGTTCTTTATTTGGATAAAAACCTTTTTCGAAAACCTATCGCGACATTTCTCTATTCCGACACTATTTTCGACTTTCAGCATATGAGAAAGGTCCAAACAACGGTTTTATGAATGAACTTTGCAAACTGTTTGTTTTAAAATATTGACTTACAATTCAGGGACTACAAAATATATGTACTTTAACGGATATTCAAGAAGAAACTAATTATATTCAAAACATTTTAATACTGGAACTGTTAATTTGATTCGTAAGGTAAACATTGATGATATGCCAAATGACCTTGGTTAGGGCAGTGTTACATTTTATAATTATTCGTGATGACCTGTAATGTATTAAAGAGCCCCCAAAATCATGAAATAAAAAGAAAAGTGCAATTGTTATGTATTTGAAATAATAGTACTAGCTCTCTCAACGTTATTGCGTCATTGTCTGCGAACTTGACTGTGACGTCATGTTTTCTAATGACTCGTGCATCAGGTGTTGATCATTCGTCATTGTATATATACAGTGTAATGACAGCTAAATCTCCTGTACTAAATACGCATTGACTCATCGTCATGTGGTGATGGATGTTAACAGACACGGTCACGTATCTCACCGCTGTTTACCTACTGTACACCCAACCGAAAAAGAAACGTCACCACATTTTCAAAAGTGTAAAACACGAAATACTACTGCTAGAGAAAGTAGATTTTGATTTTTTTTAATATTGACATGGTTTAAAAGAGCTACCCGCCATTTCATACAGAGTAAAATGATTTTACTGTCATGGCTATTCAAGTAATGAAATACAGTGCTTAAATAGCTTTTTCAAAATGATTGTTGCCAGAATGTTTGGCGTGGAACTTTAAAAATTTATGAAATGTATAAATTTAATTAATAAAAGACGGTATCGTTTACACATCTTCACTGTAGGACGTTTTAAAAAAAAGCCAGAAAAGCTCTTCTTGTTTAGTTGAGGAGATTCGAAAAACACGATTTCCTAAATGTGCGTTTCTCAGAAATATGAACAGATAATGTTTTGAAATTTCAAATTTAGTTTAGTTGGCTTCTGAAGACATGGCGTGTCTCTATTTGAGTCTTGTTAATCCATCTTGAATTGAATTATCTTTTTTTATGACGGTCTTGTATTTAGAGGTCGAGTGTGTGTTGTGATTAACGGTGAGAGATATATAGCATACTTGAAGAGGGGTGTATATCTTTATGAGCAACCATTAGCACTTAATCTGTGTACAGTGTAAGGAAATAACGAAACAAATCCATGTACACATGTTTACCAATGTTAACAAACAAGAGTGTGTCTATTTAGCAATATCACGTTGCGTTTGTACAAAGGACTACATCTTTAGAAGGATGGGTGTCATTGACATCAGATTAAGGGAAGACATGCCTCTGACCTTAATTTACCTCTGACAATTTCAGTGTTGATATAATCTAGTCAAGGAAATGAAGCTAAAAGAGGGCCCTTATAACTTCCATTGACACCACAGTAGTAACAGCACAGATTCAAGCTGTTTACCATCTAGTCACGTGACACTGACGACGTGAGAAGCATGCAGGATCAACATTATGATTCAGCAGCACTTGAGTGGTTGATCTTTATTGACTCTACACCTGGGGCGTGTTCAAGAGAGGTTTCAAAGTAATCGCTCAATTAGCGATTACTTCTAAACCTCTCTTGAACGCGATTGCTCAGTAGCGTTACGTAGCAAGGCGAGCGAACTTCGAGGAATTTGCACTGTGTCGTTCAAGAGAGAATTAGCGCTACTTGAGCGCTACATTGAGCGATCAGTGAGCAATTTAAGCGCTCGCTGTTATTGAGCGGGGCCCAGGTCGTGTGGCAATGTCTCTCAAACCACTTACGGCTATATTTGAATGGTACCATTTAAACACTTAGGCGAGTCACAATGATATACCCTAATTTCCCGACACCACACATTGTGAGAAGCAATTATAATGACAGGTTTTCTTATAGTCTAACATTAAGGCTCTAAAATGGCTTTTGGTAAAATTTCAATTTTGAAAAGAAAATGAAGTACATGCATATAAAAAGGAGCCTATGAGATGTGTGTATTTCAGACTGAGCTCTGCAGTCTTGTTGTAGACTTGCCTGGGCTCTAAAATTAAGGGGTATTGATGACAGGTCAGGACCCATATTTTTTTAAGCTCTCTTAGCGTTAAGATAATCGTAAGTGCCATACATTAACATTGACTTACGACTATCTTAGCGCTAAGAGAGCTTCGAAAATATGGGTCCAGGTTTCTAATTACGATTTCACACCAGTGTTGAGAATCACCCATAGGTCCCATATACATTGATATATAATGAAAGTGAGCTCACGCCAGGAGATATATTTAAGATACTTAATACTGAGATTAAATCCTTGTATTATATGGACATGAAGTGTAGTGGAGAAGTTCATCTCTTGGCCTTTTTCAAGATATCCTTAAGCAAACACTACTGTCGAGGTATTTGTTTGGGGATATGAAAATCGAGAGGACGTTCATGTTTATACCTATAGGTTATTAATACATGGATATAACACATTAGAACATTAATAACGGCGATAACATTTTAAAAATTGACAATTTGACTAGAAAAAGAGTACATTCATGCAAAATAAAACAACGAGAACTCTTTCATCGGCGTTACGAGTGTGGTTATCTCTGTTACGGTTTAACAAAATATGTTGATCAGTTTATTGATGAATAATTTGCTACTTTATGGGTATTATATAAATGTTTATTGTTTAAAAAGTTGTAAAAGTAGTAAAACTACAGTTTTTCTTCTCATGTCACATAATGCACAAAACATTACTCCGATAGAACTCTTTCTCTAACTAAACTCACCCAACAGCATTGTTCCTGACAAAGTTGCAAATTTCCTTTGTACATAAATATTTAATTCTATTGAGATTATCAAAACGCCAAAATCTGTCTACAATAAATTATGAATGCCAAGAAGTAGAATTCATGTGTCTGTTCACTAGTACAGGCGCTTAGTTAATAGTTTGAAACGAGGATTAGGTTTAACTTGAACTTTTTAAACCATTTATATAAGCCAGCAGGCAAACACATATGGAATCTTGTTGTTATAAATTATAATGTTTCAATTATTAAAATTTGTTTCCTTTAATAAAATAAAACAATATAAAACGATAAAAGCAAAATAGTTATGTTATAAATTAAAATGTTTCAATTATTGATATTTGAATCCCTTAATTAGATAACACAATTAAAATAGATAAATAACACAAAAGAACACTGGTTATTACAGTTTACAGTGAGAGTGTTATACCCTGATGAATGAAACATATGCTTATCAAAGACATCGACAAACCCCCCCTCCCCTTACACCTCCCGACCCCCTTCCCCCGAATAGTATTTTTTCCGAAAATTTGGTAGCGTTTCTTTTGGAAGCGAGTGTATTACGAAATGGATTCGTGCGATACATATGTATTTTTAGAAGTTAAGTTAATTATAAGTAAATAACCATAAAACTTGTAAAATATAATATCTAGTGCCGAGGTTCACGTTGTTATATTTCTAAATCGAAACCAGACCATTCAGTATTAACATACTTGCAATGAATATATTGTTTTGAACAGGTTTAAAACTGGATAACGTGTTAGATATGAAATCAATATGAATTTCAGGTGAAGTTATGAACAATACATTAAAACTCAAGTCAAGTTAGAAAAACAAACATGATGAATGCATGTCTCTCTAAACATAAAAATAATAAAGTTGCAACTGTACAATTATTAATTTATCCTCACAAATAAACTAGCAACCTAAAAATATAATTGCATGCACTTTGATTTAAAATATGAAAATAAATTATATAACCCTTTTTAAAAGCACGTACATGGACCATGTAATTTATAACTTTTGATTTTTTACCTATTGAGGCGCAATAGGTAAATATATGGCATGGTTACATGAAATGATTTTCACAAAGTACCCTAAGGTTAAGGTGGAAGTAATTGCTGTTCACACGGACAGAGCTTGTGGTGGATACAGATTCTTGCTCCGCCAACATTTGGCTAAAATGGGTGATATTGGCCAATCGTTTTGTTTGCGTCCCAGGAGCATTTACAGGAGATAATTAAAATAACAGCCACCAACTCAGGAAACATATTTTCGGCACAACTACTTTTATTTTTAGTTTAAATTGAAAAGAATTCTTTAAAAAGCTTTAAACAGACACTTCTTACTGCTTCAAGATGTATCTTTACAATTCTGACTGCTTCAAGACACAGCTTAAATATTCTTACTACAAGATGAAGCTTTAGGATTCTGAAAGCTTCGAGCAACAGTTTTACAATTCTGAATGCCTCTTGACACGACTTCAAGACTCTAAATGCCTCATGACACGACTTCAAGAACCTGACTGCTTCAAGACACAGATTCAAGACTCTGAATGCCTCATGACACGACTTCAAGACTCTGAATGCCTCATGACACTTCAAGAACCTGACTGCTTCAAGACAAAGATTTAAGACTCCGAATGATTCAAGTCAGTTAAAAATTCTGACTACTTCAAGTCTCAGCCTGACACAACACTACAATCCTGACTGCTTCATGACACCGCTTCAATATTCGTTTTACGAATTGACAAGTTGATTGAGAAGACACTATAAACATGAACCAGTACAGAGACTCGTATCATTCCAATACAGAACCAGTACATAGATTCGTATCATTCCAATACGTACCTTTTGTACGTACAGACATTTTACACGACAGTTTCACAAGCGACCATGTGATGTGGCACTTATCCGTTTAAAGGTGTTTAAAACCATAAATTCCATTTAATGAAATTTAATGAAATCAATCCTAAATTCCAAGGACAATACATTGAGTGAGTGAATGGCTTATTGTTCAACCACAGTCAGTATCGGCACATTTGCTTTGAACTTTGGCAACAATGCATGCAATAAAAGTCGTTCAACCAATAAGATTCATTGACATTAAATGTTTATGCGACTCAGAAGGACCTGAGACAATGGTTTCAAACGTGAAGGTTTATGTCAGATGGGAGTTAACGTAAGTTTAAATGAGCTCTTGTAACAGTGAGGGGTCCGATATTTAAACTCCTCCACTGTCCATGTTCACAATACACTGAGAACAAAAACAAACGGGTTCAGACGTGCAGTTGAAACAGGTCTACAATTTGTCAACAATAAAATCTTTCTTTCTACCAAGTGGTAATAGCAATGCAACCATCTGTGAATATATCAAATATGTTTACGTCTCACGGGTTACCCGTTCTGATACATAGAGGCGCTTGGGTCAAAAAGCTTATGTTGTTGTTGCAGACCTGTTTAAATGTGTTTATACCTACATAAATAACTTAAACAGTGTCATCTTTTTTGGCATTATTTACGGCGCTCAACAGCAAAGGTGAGACAACGAATCGAAATCGACGAAGGTAAGTTATGCCGACAACATGACGTTTCATTAAATGCCAACATGATTGTCCAAAACCAAGTTAAAACAGAAATGTTAGCACCAAACGTATGTTTGAATAGAAATGGAAATGAAAATTCAAATGGAAATTATTACATCCTAACGAAGTTGAAACAACAATTTCAGCACCAATGTGTGGGCATAACATATAAAATATAATTTTCTAATGAATGAAATTTAATTTTAAAAAACTGCAGAGGTGAATATTATAACAGAATAACAGAATTAGAAATGACGTTTGAACAAGCATGGAACAACGGTGAATTTACATAAACGATTTAAAATGAAGACAGTATAAGTTATAACATTCAGTGGAGAGTGATATTCGTAATTTTTCAGACCCGCATTAGTGTTTATTCAACGAGCCGTAGGCGATTTGGATAAACACTAACAACTGATAAATTACGATGTCACCCTCCACTGAATGTTATAAATTACGATGTCACCCGAACAAACTGAATGTTATAACGTATTTATTTTACCGCATGGCTTAAAATATCATTAAAAAAACAAATAATTTTTTGGACAAAAAACAGCTGATAGATCAACAAACTATGACCTTTAACTTGTGTCACGTGACACTGAATGATTGACGTGGATGTATGCTTTATTCATGTTGCGGGATATAAAACATTTATCACCATCGGGAAGATTTATTAACCCGTAAGACGGTGTTTATTGATATTTGTTAATGGTCACGTGGACCAATCAGGTATCGACATTCTTACATGAGGTAGTATAATGACAGTTTGCACATGTGTGCAGTGTTTGAGGATACCAAAACGTTGATTAACATAAAACCCATCTTGTTCTACCTATTGTGACATTTCTCTGACTGCCAACAGAATATGCAGGACATGTCAGATTGTTGTCAATAGAATGTTTGCAATAGAGTGTTTGTTGTCATCAAACATTGCAAAAATGCGTAGACGTTCAGTGTCTCCAGTTTCATTCATGTGTGTACATTCACTGTCACTACACACTCGTTCAAAATATATTACACATTTCACATATGCCTATCTTGTTTTGAAGGGTGTACTTATTTACCAACCATAACTGCTCGCCAAAAATATTAAAAGTCTGGCAGCAAAATTTTGTTTTGGACTCTGTTGAATATTTGGAATCGTGTTTTTGCCCGATTGTGTACATACTTAAGTCAATGGATAACACTCAATTGAAAATGTTGATGTCGTTCTCTAAATATTTCTATTCACAACCACCGAGGAGACTGAGTCAAAAGTCTAACGATTGTCCCATTGCAAATTGTTTCATATAAGGATACTAGTATGTCCAACCCAAATAAAGTTCCTACACCCCAAAGTTAGTTTATGGTGTTGGGAAGGGTCACACGCCATGATGGCATAGTATTATTATTAGGACTACAGATTTAAACTTACCTCGACCATAAAATAATCGCAATGCAAATATGTAGACAATATATACTTATCATTTATCATAAGGTCCATAAAGCATGTTGTTGGAATGACCTTATTATCGTATTATTCTATTGAGAAGTAGTGAATACTGCGATAAACAAAACTTTTAATGCTAACCGCTTCTGTATAGTGCTACCAACAAATATTTTTTGAGTATAATTTTAATAAATATAATCTTTTAAAATCTTGATGACAACCTGTGTTTCTTACAATATGAAAGAAAACATAATTAGATATCTCAACAATACATAATTCGTTTTACTAATGTTCTGTGGGTGTGCACATCCGGTACCTTTTGGACAGCTGAGGCTGCATTATCCCACTGCCGGATGTATATTTGGCTTCTTTGAAGGAAATAAGGTATATTAATACATAAGCAGACACTTTTGTCAAAACTAGATATATTGCCACTCCAAGTAATGGATAGCTTTTTGGCAAGGTAGTCATCTTGTTCTCATAAGGGAGGGATGGGTTCCTTAAGCGCATGAACTGCTATGCTAGCAGAGAAAATAGATATTGTTGATGTTAAAGGCGCTGTAGCACGTTTTGTTCTCAAATTTGTCATTTATAATTGAAGTTTATAAATATATTGTTACATTAGAGGATAAAAGATGTCATTAAACGAACCAATGAGCCGTATCCATAGAAAACGGTTATCCGTATTGGAAGAAAATGTTGCTGCGTATAACGCGACAGTGGTGTGGAACTCTTCAGTGTGAGAGGTAGGTTTGTTGGTCTCATGCGAGTTTGAGAGTTTAGACAGCAAGTTTGTTGATCATTGCATCATGGTATCATAATTAAAAGTCTACTCTGAGTGTTTAAGTGTCGTTTCATCAGTCAAAGCACTTGAACTACATGTAACTGCAAGCGGACATTTTAATGTGAACGCTCGATGGGAAATGAACTCGCATGACTTAATCGAATCATGTACATTCGTTTTGGAACTATTTTTATTGATTGAGGAACACTATTAAGCCATTTGTAACACTTTACGACCTTTTTGTATTTCAGCATCAACGGCGTGCTACAGCGCCTTTAAACTTTAAACAGCATCGTGGCAACCTGTCACCTATATCACTACTGTAAAATGTCAGGGCATAACCTATTACACCGGATTACCAACAGTTGCAGATTGCACTTTCATTACTCTTGTCACATGTTATATTGCCACTCAAATGTGTTTTATGTTAAATGTTGCATACTTATCATTTGTTTTACTAAAGTGTAGTATCATAAATATGTTTGTTGAGTAATTACTTTAGGTAACCAAGGACGAGCTATTAATTGAGGTTTTCAGATACATGCAGTTCATAACCGTCATTCAAGTCCGGAATAGAACATGATAGAAGTACGCTTAAACACAGCACATGTATATATTTGTTCATAATTTTTTATATAACTTACTGATATGAAATGTATTATCGTTGATGATGAAACAGGTGCAGTCTCTATAGAACTGATAATTAAATTCCATTGAGAAAATACATAAGATGCATTTATCGACGTTAAGTAATAGTTCAAAACTGTTCTGGTCTGAGAGCAAGCCAATCTTTTTTATTTATATTTTATAAATATAATCTAAAACTGTGAAGGGCAAGTGATGGGACTAATTGTCAATTCTCACTTACCAGGTTATAATATGCGTCCATCTTTTACTACACTTTGCACATGACAACATGAACAGTATTTGATTCACTTGATACTTAGACATAGACTTAAACATTTTATTCCAGTTTTAAAAAGTACAGAATTTACGAAACATATTTTGGAAATAAAAGCAATGGTCTTAAAAGGAGAGGTCTATCGGGGTATTTTTTGTGGAAACGAAATTCGAGATGATATTCCATATTTTATTAGTACGTGATTAAAACACAAATTGAAAGATACTAATGAAGGTAATATTTTGATGATTTTATATTTCACAACTTGATAAAAAGAAGCGCACATTTGTTGAAAATAAAAACACTAAGAACTGAAGGCATTCACCTTCGCTGCGAATTGGGAAAACTTCGCTATACAACATAACAGTAATTATTAATTTTATGACATGTTATGTGTTACTATGTGGATACTCTAGTAGTGTATCTTTTAGTTTTTAGCTTTAAAATAAGGTACAATATAGCGTGTTTTCATTCCACGTAATACAGACTAAGATGGCTATAGAACGCTCCCTTTAACACTGTTTTCCTAGACAACTATGTTGAACCCTGCAATGATAACCAGTCAATGCTCTGACTATTCCTACCACAGGCTACGCTTAGACTTTACTACATAGCCAGGCGTTTCGTGTGATGTATTTTGTAATGTAATATCATTTTTATATAACACGGGAAACACATTTTCGCATGGTAAACTATCATAACTTTCAGGTCTTCAAGTTTTAAGTAAAGCGATTTTACTGACTTTTAATTATAATTCATTACTTTTTATTTTACAGATAAACATACAGAATGACTTTACACTAATGCATACAGCTCGCTTGATGTCAGATGAACCTGATAATGGGTTATTTAAATTAACTAATATTAGGTAAACCAAAAGCATCAAATACACTCAACTGCAAAAGAAACGTCACCATACAAAACAGATAATTCACGAGTGAAAAAAAGACTGAAACTGAGATACATAATCTTTTCAATAGCCAAGTGAACTAAATTTGAAATTTTAAACAACATAACATAATCTGTTCATATTTCCGAGAAGCACTCGTTTAAGAAATCATCATTTTCGTATCTCCTTATCAAGACGAGATTGGAGAGTCAATGGAGGCGTTTTGGGCATGTTTTATGACGTCCTACAGTAAAGACGCGTCAACAAATTGAAGTCAAGAATGTCATTAATGTCGACAACATCAGTTATTAATGGAATATCTACATTTTATGAATTATGAAGTTAAATGTCAAACATTCTGGCCAACTTGCAAATACATAAAAATAAAAGAAGAATTATGAAATTGTGGGTACCTCTTTACAAATCATGTCCCTATAAAAAACATTCAAAATCGACTTTCTAAGACAGTAGTATTTCGTTTTTTACATTGTTGAAAATGTGGTGGAGTGTACGAGTCTAGTTCGTCTATTTCTCTTTCCTGTGCACAGTTTTTATTTAAAATATTCATTTGATTTCAATGATAGTTTGAGCAAATACTTATTTCAACCTGGTTATATGCTATTTGCAACAATTATTTTTTGCATTTTGCATTTTGATCCAAATATTTTCATTTATACAAAATCAAATTCGCTAGTAGTGGACTAATTTCACTTTTTGATTGGTTATCCAAATTTGTTTTATGTTGTTTACACTAGACATTTAAAGGGGCTGTAGCACGTTTTTTTTGCAAAGTTTATTTTCTCAAATTTCCCATTTATAATTATAGTTTATGTCATTTAAATATACTTTATAGGGTAAACATCTTATTACACAAACCAATGACCCGTGGTTGTAATAACGATGTTGCGTATAAAGCAAAAATTGCATGGCGGCCATTTTATTGTGAACACATTTTATTATTTCGAAATACGAAAACGATTTCCATGACTTCACAGAACCTTGTACACTCATTTTAACTTGATTTTCCAAAGAGAGAAGGGCGTTTTACTGTTGTGACATTATTTTTATAATACATTTCATCGACTTGCTTGAGCGAAAAAACGTGCTACTGCCCCTTTAATACCAGTTTCAATAAAAATATATGATGCCTGTCATAGGGATATTGCTCTACCACAAATAGATATTATCGTTGAAGCAATGAATACATATATTCAATTTGCTGATATAATCTAAAAATAAATTTTATTACTGAAATTTCGGTCATTAAGGACAGCACGTGATATAAAACAAACTATATATTAAAAGTGATTGACAAGGTCATTGTGGTGTTCTAACAGACCATCTTTGTAATTATAATTGAAATAGAAATTATAATGTAATCATTAGACTAGCAATACTTATGTAAATATAAGCCCTACAGTAAAACTGAAACCATCAAAATAGAAATAAACTGAAGCACAAAAGAAACGTCACATCTCAGTTGGTTTCGATTAATTCAATATTTTAAAGAAATGAGATGCATTTGATTATGGCACGATGCAATAACACCTTTTGGCAGTAATGTTAATGACTTAATTGGTGACTGTTTTGTTTTTTGATTACAATATCATTTTTTAAACTGAACAGGGGTAAGAAATGAAATTTACACCAACATGACCCCTACCATGTTTAAAATGTTGTAAATGTGTGCAGGACGAGGAAAATTTATTGATTTTCACACAGAGTTTGTGTTATATGTTAAATGTTATATAACAGTTGTGTATTATCAAAATTAATTTTGGGGATTTTTTTTTAAATACGTGGAAGAATGTTTTGACTGATTTAAACCAAACCATTCAGTTTTTTTATTACGACGTCGAAAACTCGAAAAATTTGACATTGAAAATTTCTTTTGACGTTTCTTTTGTGCTTCGGTTTAGATATTTTACATCTTGGAGCAGATGTTACAATTTGGAACAGTTTATGTTACAATATGGAGCAGTTATTAGTTATTATCATTTTTTAACAATTTGGATCACTTTCATTTTACAATATGGAGGGGCTAGACAGTTCACCTGCATACCAAAAGTTTGTTCACCTATTCTTGTGTGTCTTAATGCAAATATGATGTTTTGACGTTCATTGTGGTGGCTATAAAACTGCATCACATACAATGATAATGAATCTTCATATATCCATGAGTAAAATATTCATTCTCAAGCGAATTCTGTGATTCAGTGCTTCATGTTTATGAAGTTTGGCCTTATGAAACAGTTACATGTAGAAGGGGTCAAAATAAAAAAAAACGTAAGTTTAGACAGGATTGACCCCTGGTCACTTCAAAAAGATGCCAAAAGTATAACTATTTACTATGAGGCATAACATTAGAGTATGTTATGGAACAATCAATTAGCTTCTTATTATGCAAACATGCAAAGTGATCGCTTTAGTTTTCGCTTTGATACGATGCTTCAAAGACATTCTTAATTACATGATATTTGCACTGAAATTCACTGGTGAACAAGCTTTCGGTATCCAGCTGTAGATTTAAAAAACATTTTTATTACATCCTTAAGCAGGTATTGCACTTTGGAGCAGGAGTTGGACATTTTGTTACAATATTGACATTACTACATTTTGAAACAGTACAGACGCCAGCGCTCACGGCTTGGCGTGTCAGACAAAACATTTGTTTCTAATTAAAATCAAACATACGTGGCGGGCACGTCATGACACATAAGCTCTCGCTGTCATTATGAAATGTTAACTTTGCAAATTTTACAAACTTTTTTTCATTGCAACACAAGACAAAAGAGGATGGAATCCGCTTGCCGGATTGTACTGAATGTTGGTAAAACCGAGACTGTTAAAACGGAACCACGATATCCGATATTCACATACTGGCGTCCAGAAGAAACGCTACCACAACATGCAAACTAGTTTAATCCGTGTGTGGTAATACGACCGGAGCATAATGTTATTTATCTTTAAGCCTCTTCAACTCATATTTTAATTTTAGAAATATTATATGTTCATGTTTTTAAAAAAAATGCCTTTACTATACGAGAAATAGGTGAGATAAGACTAAATAGGTATTTGACATCCGATATCAATGAAGCGCCTCTGAAATTAAGTCTAAGAACATAGAATTATTAAAAAATTCTTTTGATAAACTTGTATTCTATATTTGTTCAAATAAAATTTCACTTAAATGCAAAACATGTTATGTCCCATGCCGACACAATGATTTCAGCACCCTACGTGTGTTTGAAAAGACATAAAAGTTCTTACCCTGATGCAAGAATCTGTATATTTTATTACAGGATATATTTTTATCAACGCCATTCAAAATCGAGTTTTTCCGGAAGCATTATAGTTTTTGTATATTCTCTTCCTTTAGAGGGTACTCAACTCCACAATGTTCGTCCATCATAACCTCGGTTGAATGCGGATAATTTTCTATAAGTCCTGATAGGTTGCATATAGTTAGTTGTGCTATCAGCGACGTTGCTTCAACCGGTCAGTTGCAGTAGATGCCAAAATGTATGTTTATATATATATGTTTATATATATGTTTCGAAATGCAAGATGAACAAGATATGTTATCATTTTTGTCTGGAGCAGAAACTAACTTTTATCACACAATTGATTCAGTATTATGGGAAAATATTTTGTTACGCTTTTCACTGTAGGCATATGAACTTAAATCTCACTTTGTCAACTGCTACAATGCATAATACACTTGATGTCCATTATTGCTGTATATAAATCTGCAAATATGCAAACAAAGTTTATATCCATGCCTATTTTGTAATATAATGTAATGTTTTTTCATATGTAATAAAGTCTCTCTCTCTCTCTCTCTCTCTCTCTCTCTCTCTCTCTCTCTCTCTCTCTCTCTCTCTCTCTCTCTCTCTCTCTCTCTCTCTCTCTCTCTCTCTCTCTCTCTCTCTCTCTCTCTCTCCTTCTCTATGTCTCTGTCTCTCTCTCTGTCTCTCTATGTCTCTGTCTCTCTCTGTCTCTCACTCTCTTTGTCTCTTTCTGTCTCTCTCTGTCTCTCACTCTCTCTCTCTCTCTGTCTCTCTCTCTGTCTCTCTGTCTCTCTCTCTCTGTCTCTCACACTCTCTGTGTCTCTCTCTGTCTCCCTCTCTGTCTCTCACTCTCTCTGTCTCTCACTCTCTCTGTCTCTCACTCTCTCTGTCTCTGTCTCTCTGTCTGTCTCTCTCTCTCTGTCTGTCTCTCTCTCTCTGTCTCTCTCTCTCTCATTCACTGGAGGACGGCAATAAACGGGTACACGATAATTTACCACTAGAAACACTAAAATACGCAAAGGCTCTTTAATGAATACCTGCATTAAATCACTGAGGCAAACTCAAATTCTCCCAATAAAAAGCCCCTCCCCTCACACAATCATACATACACACACCCACACACCCCCAATTAATTCACGTCGTCTCTACATAAAAACCAAGCAACAATGTCCTTAGACATTAAAGAATGCATTCAGTGAAATAATTTTGATTTGAAGATCAAGGGTCATGCCTTGCTTCTATTGTGTAGAATGTCACCACTAGACTAACATTTAGTCTCAGAAATATTTTTTCTTACCATTTTATAAACAAGTCTAATAGTTATACATAGAGCCCTTAAGATGTCTTAATAGAGCTGAGTAATCTAGTAATCTATAATGTTATAGACTGGACTGGTCGTCAATTGAATATTTTGCTCTAGGGCCTTGATGACGACTTTGTCTCCACATGCATTGTACCTCTTCGCGCACACGTTATACGTTGTGTTACACGCCTTGTGTGTTGTGTAATTGAAACTAGACAGAACAGAAGGGCTGAATATGTACCTTAATATATATATTTAAAAATTATCCCAATATCAGCTTGTTTTACCATGCAACGTAACAGCACATACTTCTGTATTTTTTCGGGTTTGAGCGTCATTCGACCCCACTCCACTCAAGGTTATTCGTCTATGAATAGTGCCCAATCAGCGACATTGTTTGAATCTGATTATACATTCATCTATGCAAACCGCTTATAAACATTAGTTAAATATAATAGTTAGTAGAAAATGTAGTTTTCAAATTGGATAAAATTAAGGACGTAAGTCATCCGTATTTCAATATATCACCGTTCGGGACGTTTCATTTTTTTCCCACAGAGGTTACTCCACTCAGTTCGTCGACCCTTTTTTGCACTTTCTTTGCTAGTGGTATACCATCCTGATTTATTACATCAGCTGTGCATTTAGTGACGTTATTTCAAACAGAGCATTACTCTCGAAATAACTGGACTTGCTTCATCTGTGCGATACGCACCTATAGATTACAGATGTAAAACGATGTTCCATTGGACAAAAATATGAACGTTACAAACCGCCGGAGATATGCGAGAATAGAGAAATACGGCCTGTATGCAACATAACTTAGGATTGAAGAACTGGGAGGAGTAACTAGAGTTGGCTTCCATTGATTAAAAGTAGATGTTTACGTATGACATGGCCACTCGCATAATGTCCTCTATTTACATTTCGTGGCGCTAGGTGACTTGAGTAAACACTCAAGAATGACCTCAGAAAGACTAAAGCACACAGCTGATGTGGAGCAAGATGACATCAGTAACTATGATGAGGGAATAACCCCAGAAAGCCTAACACATGCAGCCCGTGTGGGGCAAAACGGCTCCAGTAAAATCTGTGGTGAGAGATAGAGCTTAGAAAGGGAAATTCACAAATTCTAATTAAGGACAGTATGGCTTCAGTAACCGCCGTGATGAGATAATAATATCAAACAGACACATAGACATGGCACAGACTGAAGAAGTGGTTTTAGAACTAGTTTATCGTATTATCGGGTACAACTGGTTTAGTAGATTATCATGGCAGAGCTGGAGTCATAATTCCAGCACTAAATTGTTGTAATAGGATCAGCTTGGCAGAATCAGACTTCAGTGAAAGTATTACCCACCATGTATGTATTAAGCTGACCAAATATCTAACGTGTTAGGTGACCGGTAGCTACTCAATAGATGAACGGATTCATAATAAGAAATCAGATGGATTAGCATTCTGCAGTAGAGAACATTATACCCTGGGGGTATATACTAACTGCTCTAAAAGTTATTTTAAATGACATAATTATATAAAGTTTTGAAAGCATAGTACTATATATGTACGCCAAAAGAAATGTTACACCTCTTTGAATTTGAATATCATCAATAGTTATGTGCTCAGAAGAAATTGGTTTCTTTGGTGTTAACATTAAATTTTCATTAGTTTATTCCTTTGACTCAAACAATTAAAATTATGTTATCGCCATGTTTTCAGGAGTGGACTCAATTGTCCTATTTCCGACCATTGGAAGGGGAAATTAAAAAAAAAATTGAAGAAAGTGAGGCAATATATTATTGTCTACTTTGATAATGCATGCAAATTTATAAACAATGAAGTCAGTTATGTTTTTGGACAGGATCCATTTGTTATTTATATAATAAAAGATAAAACATGTTTACAAGAATATGTGTATTGTGTCTACATACATCCTTACGTAATTCAGTATACTAAGATGTAATGTATGAAGTATTTGTCTAATTTCACCTAACAGTTTTGTCATTCAAGGAAACATTTAAATGATTATACATTTGTTTATTTGTGTAAAGGTAAACAGTAAACGGGCATGTATTTAGGCTAATATATTGTAATTCAAGTTTAGTTTATTTCAATGTCCGAGTGACTCTCGATTCCTTAAAACAAAGGAGCCAAGGCCCATTATTCATTAAGGAAGGGAAATGACTATAAAGTTACAGGTTACGGAATATGAATTTGCGGGGAAATAACTATACCGTTACGAGGAAAGAAGTTTACCGTTACGAGGAAAGAACTATACCGTTACGAGGAAAGGGTACCTGGCATGGAAGTGAAGGCAATGTGAGAGATGACTTTAAAGCGCCATAATTGGTAGATAGCTTCATACTCCCTGTGAAATCACGTGTGCGCTTTGAGCATGCCTCCTTGTAGCGTGCGTCCAGCGCGGTTTAAGTGTCCTCATTATTAACATTAGTTTCAAGGACATTTAACATCACTAACTGTTACTTATTTCTTCAACAAACTGACACAAACATATACTTATAGTTTTAAATATGTACGTTATGTGCAACTCGTAATTGCCCTAAAAGAACTGGGCGAGACGACAACAGGATGTTACACGTGTAGTTTAATGTCTTGGGAATATCTTTTCAGATTACCAGAACATGTAGACTGTAACCAGGCCCCTAATTCCCACAACATGACAAGAACAAAGATATCAGTAATATAAAATAAAGCTCATTACCCCATTTTCTGTTTTCCAACTGGTTTCACTTCAATGGGGTCCTTACTTGGTTTCACATATGACAACTCGGCACCGTTGTCTGTAGGTGTCCAAGGGGATCTTTGAGCACTGTTGTCTACTGGTGCCCAAGGAACGCTCTGGGCACTGCTGTCTATAGGTGCCCAAGGGTTTATCGTGGCACTTTCGTCTGTAGGCACTCCATTGATTCCTGCAGATCTCGTGAGAGCGTGATGTGGGGATACTGGGGATACCCATTGTGTCGTGTGACCCCGGGAGGGAGTCGGTGCCCCCTCATGTCCCACCAACCCATCCACCACCACCCCCTCTAGCTCTGTGTCCGACAGGTCGGCCAGTACTACCTCCCCAGTAACGCTATCTCTGGCGACGATATCGCCTCCCAGGTCCTCTTCAGGCATCGGCGACAACATAGTGAGGCTACTGCAGTTTGATCAGTGTTACTTCTTACAATGCCACTAAACTTAGGTATGGTGTCTCCTGAATGAGTTTTCAATGAGGCTATAAACTTCCTTGATTGAAGTATAACACCTGGTTTACTACCCTGTGGAAGGCTACTAACATTGCCGATATCTATATCTATATTCTATTATACCGAATACTTCTGGCCCCAGTTCAAATACATATAACATAGCGTTATGGTTAGGCCCTTAAGTAATTTGTCCGTCCGGTGTCAAGCTAGCACACTATCAACTCGACTTAAAATTGAACGGTTCATACAAACAAGCAGCACAATGATCCTAAAGAGTATAGTGTCCGTCTGGCATCGAGTTAAAAGTTTATTTACACGACTTAAATGTGAATACTTCAAACTGTATTATCAACCCCTATTAGCACTGAGTCCGCTTATGTCCAGTCAGAGACGATGAACTTGATATGAAATCAGACACACACACATATCAGTAGGATCAATCTCAAAGAGTATATGGTCCGACTCATGTCCAGTCACTTCATTATCATCTTGACTTGAAATAAAAGCACAAACACATGTCAGTATTATTAATCCTTGCGCACACGCGTCCTAGTAGTAAATACAGGGTGCACTGTCTTCACAAGTCCCATTGAGAGTAGTTATACAAACACATTCAGGTCAGCACTTGAAGGGTACAGTGTTATAAGTTCCTTAGCAATGCCCGAGATTCACTGTGTATAGAGCACGTGTCTGTTGTGTGTACTCTACACTCACTCAATTGACAGATCTCAGCGTGTCTGCAGTATATGTTCCACCCCACTCTGTGTGCCCATATCACCGTTATGTACCAGTGGCAGTGTAAACGTTAGTCACGTGACGGGCTAATCTGCCAATTATACCTTCAGCTGTTAATACGCGCGGTCTGTTGAGGAACTGTTTGTTAATACAAGTGTATTTATTGATTTAATGTATTGCATTATTGTATTGGATACGGTGTGAAGAACTTTTGTGGGTTAGTGTGTTGCGTAAGTGTATTACTCATCGTCGTCACCACCACCATCAACATCATCACTATCATCATCATCATCACTATCATCATCATCATCATCATCATCATCATCATCATCATCATCACTATCATCATCATCATCATCATCATCATCATCATCATCATCATCATCAACATCATCATCATCACTATTATCATCATCATCACTATCATCATCATCATCATCATCATCATCATCATCATCATCATCATCATCATCATCATCATCATCATCATCAACATCATCACTATCATCATCATCATCATCATCATCATCATCATCATCATCATCACCATCATCATCATCATCATCATTATCATCATCATCATTATCATCATCATCATCATCATCATCATCATCATCATCATCATTATCATCATTATCATCATCATCATCATCATCATCATCATCATCATTATCATCATCATCATCATACATGTAATTATCATCCGTTTTTATCATGTAGGCCATAATTCCCGAAAACATTTATAAAAGCATGCCATAGAGTATAAATAACAAAACATGTGGACATTTCTAAAGTATATTTCTAATTTTATGTAACATATACATCATATGCCATAACGCCCGAATACGGGTACAAGCATGGCATACAATACATAACATAAAGAATGAACAAGTAGCACAAGGCTGTTACCCTTAAGGAAACTGAAACAGTCCAACTCTTACCCCACTTGTTAGACAAAAATGACAAAGATGAGATTTGATTCCTAGCAGTTTTAAGCACAGTTTTAGTACACAGTTTTACATTCAAACGCAACAGAAAGGTCACCAAATTTTCACCAGATTAAAAAAAATGGATATGAGTTGTAGAAATAATAATACTTTTATTTGTATGCCTGTTCAAGTACACTTGGGGTGTTAACTTGCTTTTTAACCAGAATGTAATAACTAATAACTAATAACTAAAATGTACAAATTTACTTAAGTAAAAGATGTTGTTAACACAAATGACCTCCTTTGACTTGACTTTGTTGACGCTTCTTTACTGTAACACGTCATGCATCAAGCCAAAAAGTACTTTTGACTCTCCTATCTGGTCCAGTTTAGGAGATTCGAAAACGACGATTTTCGACGCGTGTTTCTCAGAAATATGAACAAGTTCTGTTTTGAAATTTCTAATTCAGTTTAGTTGGCTCATTCATTGAAATAAAAATCCACCCTATGCAAAATTTATGAACATGAGGGAAAATGTGATGATACTGAATTTATACCTAAACTAACTATTGTCCTAGAAGAGAAACTACACTTGAAACTTTAGAATTTATTTATTGTCAACATCATTTTTGATACCAAGTTGTAAATCACATGCCAAAACATCTTTTATCATGCATAACGAGAAGCTAGACATGCATTAAACTTCCAGTTCCTTTTTAAAGAGAAGTGAATAAAAGCCTACAACCATATGATCTTCAAATAAATTTATGATTATTTGAGTTCAAATAAAAGCATCGTGAGATGAGAATTAACTTAGTGTTATACTGGGCCGTGTTCAAGAGAGGTTTCAAAGTAATCGCTCAATTAGGGATTACTTTTAAACCTCTCTTGAACGCGATTGCTCAATGTAGCGCTACGTAGCAAAGCGAGCGAACTTTGAGGTTTTGCACCGAGTCGTTCAGGAGAGAATGAGCGCCACTTGAGCGCTACTTGAGCGCTACATTGAGCAATCAATGAGCGATTATAAGTGCTCGCTGTTATGGAACGGAACCCTGCTTTACTCACAATACTAATCTAGCATCAAACTGGTCATTCCAATTAAAAATAAGCCAATACGGTTTAATTAGGGATGGTCAATTGTCATAATGGGTGAGCGCTTGGGCTTGCCCTACTATTCTGTATGGAAACTGGGTCGCTATACTAATGGGGCGTCTGACTAATGGGGTATGACCGGAGTATATTTCTCTAATAGTCTAAATACACACCACAAGCGTCAGTTTGAAGTTTTAATGGGATTGTTATGCGATCATTGGGTGAAATTTGCTTGAACACATTATTTAGAATATTTGATACCAAAATATGCCCAACATTTCTGTATGGCTCTGAAATATGGGGATTAAGGCAGTATGAAAGCATTGAACGAGTTCATCTATATGCATGCACAAGCTTTCTTGGTGTAAAACCAAGTACATATAATACCATGGTTTATGGGGAATTAAGTAGATTCCCGTTATTTACATATTTATCCATTGATGCGTTAAAGTTCTGGTTAAAGATATCAGATATGCCATATCACAGATTTTCAAAAACATGTTTTGAAAAGATGGTACTGTATGACCGAATGGGAAAAGAAATTGGGTGACTGATATAAGGGAAGTGTTGAAAAAAACCGGTTTCGGCTATGTTTGGTTGGATCAGAAAATTCCGCGCTATGCTAATATTTTAACAGGGTCTGTAGAACGAAAGTATAATTTTTTTATATTTTTTATTTGTTCCCATAGGCTACAGTTACAGAAAAAACACAAAGAAAACATAGATGAATAAAATAACAGCATACATAGAAAATACATATGAAGTTGGGAACAATTGCTTAAACAAGATCAATTAATGGTATCAACGAATTGAACTGAATAAAGTAGGATGAGTGACCTCCATTTATGGTTAAATTTTTCGTTTTCTTTTCCTTTTGTTTGAATTATTCAACAAGAAATGTTTCTTTCAATACTTTTTTGTAGTTACTAAATTTGTGAATCAAATTTGCATTATTACAGAGATTTATATAGTTGTGTCAGAGATGATGTTTTAATTTAATAAAACATGTTTGTGTTCGCAAACAAAATCAAATATTTTTAGAAAAAAATCTTCCGCGGTAAATATGTGTTGAGTTCAAGATCTTTCCAGAATGTGATGGTTTCATAACACTCCAAGAAAACATGACATATGATCTAGGAAACACCCTTGCAAAAGCTACACAAGTCATTATCAATGAGATTTATTACTAAATAGTATTTCCCATTTATTACAAACATTAAGTTTATCAGTGTTAGAAATCAGCTTGTCATAAAATAATCTTGAACCTTAAAGGGGCAGAAGCACGTTTTTTGCCAATTTTTCTTTTTCAAATTACCTATTTATAATGATAGTTTGTGCCATTTAAATTTACTTTAGAGGGTAAAACATCTTATTACACAAACCAATTATCCGTAGTAGTAATAACGGTGTTGCGTATAAAGCAAAAATTGCATGGCGGCCATTTTATTGTGAACACATTATATTATTTCGATTGACACAAACGATTCCCATGGCTTTACTGAGCCATGTACACTCATTTTAAACTTGATTTCCCTAAGAGAGAAAGGTGTTTTACGATTGGTGGAATTATTTTTCAAATACATTTCATCGACTTATTTGAGCGAAAAAACGTGCTACTGCCCCTTTAAACATGCTTCGACATATGTTTTTGATGAACATTGACGTACAAATTATAGAGGGATATGGTTCATGTCCTTTTGATAGTATAGTAGAACTCAAGCAGATTGTGAAGTAAATACTTATAGTCTAATATTTCCCTTTTATTTTGTATTTTGACTTTACATCCTAAAAGGCCTAACTCCGTGTACATAAATGTTTAATGGTCAGTATAGTTTTTTTTCTGCTCAGTATCTAATAACGTGATATGGAGTTTTAAAATTATGATTTAACCATAGCGATTCTGCATGAATATGATAGATTTTATCACCGTTGGTCTGCTAATTTATCTCATCATTTTCACATTTTGAATGAAAGATATGATGGTCGGAATTACTATTTTTGTCACCTAAATGTTCATTTGAAATCGGTACATGTATTCATGCATGTAAGTATCTAGCTCAAGTTGACGTAAAACGTTTCGCATATCTCCCACCTGATTTCGTTGCTCGTCATTTGAACCTGGCAGACATCTAGGTATACAAAGAGAAAATAGAATATGTAAATTATGTGACCATACAGTGATAGAAAATTAATTACATTTCCTTCTCATATGTACTGTGTTTAACATTTTACGAATTAACTACCTAAGCCATACTTTTATAAATCTTCAATTGAAAGAAAATTACTTCATAGTTAACATGTACTCACGCATTATTAGTACTTAATCTTGCAATGTACATATACTTCGCTATGGATAAAGGGAAACAGAAATGAAACTGTAATTACTTACTACTCATATGAACTGTAAATGTACTGTGGTGTTTTCAGTACTGAGCTTAGATTGGCGTCATCATCATTATACTTATATAGCGATCGATCAAATTTCTTTATTATTCTTTGATTTTAAGAAACCCGCTCTCAATTGAACTGGAATATTAGTAAATGTACAAAAGGTTTCCCTGCTTCCGATGTTGATTCCCATTCATTACCTATCGTATAACGTGAACTATCTTCTACAGTACATACCCATCATATGTGATCACAGCTACAATCAACTGATAAACTTATTTACAAACAGTATAGATCCTTATACCGTTTTCAAGTATATGGGGAAAGTTGATAAAACTGTAATTATACAAGAAATGGTGGTATGATTGTGGCATAACAAATACAACAAGATGAACTTATAGTGATATGATATGATATGATATGACATGATATGTGACGTCGCCATTGTTGAATAAAGACTTTGATCATCCATAATTTCTTTTATTCTCCGTTATATACACATTCCTCTCAAACAGTTCATATATATCAAATGTAAAGATGTGAAAACAAGAGTCAAACAAAAAGCGTCAATGTAAAGGAGAGGGTGCACAAAGCGGGAAAAGTATGCAGCTCGCACCTGTTGACAATTACTCTGGGACCTGCCCCTGGGGCGGTATCACAAACATGTCCTTACAATTAAATAAGTTCCAATGAAAATAACGTTAGATTTGACCTTAAGTGGTTTTCATAACAAGTTTAATATTAACAATCTTACTACTTTTTGACTTAATCCCTTGCCTCAAAACAATTAAGCCATTCTTAGAACTAAAGTCATTTTACGAATACCGCTCCATGACTTGAAGCGTTGTTGTTGTACCGGATTGACTAATCCCAGCAGTGAACAGACAGAGCAAGAACAAGCTGGAGTGCGAAACACACGATAATATTGTTACAGTTGTACCATTGATACAGAACCATGTCAGTTGATACTTTGAAATATTGAAACTGCTGTTTCTTAGCTGGAGGCTGTGTTATTGTTGCATAGTTCAATGACCATGTTAATGAATCTAGTAGACTCCGCTACTGATATCGTTGCCAGTAACTACTCTCTGCTGTATATACAAATGAGAGTTACCACACCGCTATACTAAAGTACTTTTAATTATATATTATTATTAAATATATCTTGCAATACTTGAATATTTATTAGAGTATGTTAAATTATTTAGGGATGCAGAAATCGGTCTATTTGCCGGACATGTCCGATTGTAAATCCAGTTTGACCGAATGGAAAATTGACCTATCGAACATCAGTTGACCGATTGCAGAAAATAAAATGAAAACTAAACAAACACGCCTTACAAGCATTAAATAAAGGCAAACCGCCCTGCTTGTGTCGGTCGTAATTGTTTATGAAATTGAAATACGTTGATCCAGTCAAGAAGTCACATTTATTCTTCACAGTACGAGGCACGACATCAATCATTATCTTTAGTAAATTATAGTTGTCTGCAGATACACCACTTACCGTTTGATTTAATTGATATTCTCAGTTTCATTTAGTGATGTGACCCATTTCACAACAATATTTACGAAAAAGATTTCATTAACATCGCATTTTAAACACATTTTGTCAAAGATAAGCATTGCATGAACGTGTGGCTTCATCGTACCGGTGATTCAAGAATTTGTTACATTGTTTTTTTTCTTCACATGGGTAAAGTTAATGCTAGACTCGAGGCTGCGCTAAGGTACAATGTAAGTGAACTGGCACCTATGACATAAGACTGCGTCAAGTATAGTTTATCTATTGAGGATATACATGTCTCCCTGTTTTTTTTTATACAATGTATATCGACACATATGGGAACGCCGTCTACCTTTAATTTATTAAGTTTATATCTTATAACTTACCATGGGCAGTATCTGATGAAATAGTATTAAATGAAATGTTTTTTCGCTCAAATATGTTGATGAAATGTATTTGAAAAATAATTTCATCAATAGTAAAACACCCTTCTTTCTTCGGAAAATCAAGTTAAAAATGAGTGTTTATGGTTCTGTAAAACCATGGGAATCGTTTTTGTCATTCGAAATAATAAAATGTGTTCACAATAAAATGGCCGCCTTGCAAATTTTGCTTTATAAGCAACCCCGTTTTTACCACTACGGATAATGGGTTTGTGTTATAAGATGTTTTATCCTCCAAATTAAATATAAATGACATAAACTATCATAATAAATGGGAAACTTGAAAACATAAAATTTGGAAAAAACGTGCTACTGCCCCTTTAACATGTCACAATACATTGATTATAGTTATTCTGTTAAATCCAACAATTTGTCTGGCACATACATTTATTTGATATCGAGTTTATCTGTAACAGACAAACTAGTATCACATCATGCGTGAAGGAAACGGAGTTATCTCCCTTACGTCACGTCTCAGGTAGTTCATAAATGTACAGCTGAACTAATTCAAATCTCCAGATAAGCAGCGTATCTGTGTTAAATAAAAGTTGAAATACGCAAGAAAAATAAATACATAAGTATAAATCACTAAATATTTATATTTACGCTACATCAAAATAACGATGCGTGTTAACCCAGTGCATTAAAATTATAATGTGTATCATATCGACTAAGCAAATTAATATACATACACGAGAAAGTGTTAAACATTGGATTTTTTTTTTATCATAGATCTCCACTGAATACAATTCCATATTGTTAAAAAGTGGTTTCTCTGACTGCTCCGAACATCAATAAAGAACTCGCTATTATGAGTTTATGGCTGATTTAGCGATGCCCTGAAACTGAGGAGTTCTGAAACATTCTCCAGTACCTGAATGCGGGAGGTACTAATGAAGCGTTTCGTAGCAGCTCTGAAAGTACAATTCCTTCAGGGTAATAATTCTAGCCTTTGAACATACCTTAGGTTGTGGAGCAATATAAGTACGCAATTATATATATATATATAAATTGTAGAAAATGAAGTCAGATTTTTCTACAAAATCATTATTTGTCACTACAACATTGTTAAGTTTGTAGAGACCAAGGATACAGTGATATAAGTTCCCTCACATTGTACATTTTATATCAAGCTGCCGAGTGTGTGTAAGCCCAAGTCCACTGAAAACCAGTGAGATCCCTAAAATAACTAAGCATACTCAGTTTATATCATAACTAAGAATAATACATTCTCACAACACTTAAAGTACGTTATAAGGTTCAACATGTGTTTCTGTGATTACCACCACGCATAGTCCCCTTTAGGTTCAGGATGATACTAGGGGTCAATGCGTTGCCACGGACAACCAATAACAGTTAACGGACCACGCAGGTTCTATTTGGGTTCTGGTTATGGCCTTTCAGTTCATCTTGTGAATGGACTATTGTACAGTTATGAACGCGTCAGTACAGCTGGATGTACGTATTTCCAGGGACGTTCTAATTATTGTTTAAAGAAACCCTGCTAGTCCTATCTCCAGAACTCAACTGTATACTAAATAGAACACGGCGCCAATGTTACTGGGGCATGTCCGGTATTCACTGTCATATGTCATGTACACATACATTCCGTAAGTTTGTTTACTTAGTGCAAATACA
This sequence comes from Gibbula magus, assembly GCA_936450465.1. NCBI lineage: Eukaryota > Metazoa > Mollusca > Gastropoda > Trochida > Trochidae > Gibbula > Gibbula magus. The sequence continues at coordinate 6,252,841 of OW388302.1, forward strand.
ACGTGAAGCACGGTGATATAGTGGTTAGCGGGCTTACCTCTCAATGCCAAACACCGGGTTCGAATCCCAGTGGAGAAAACAAAGTATGACTATGTTGTATCCCTGGGCAAGGCACTTCATCCACATTAGACTCATCCCATCCAGCTGTTTGAATGGGTACCTGGACATTGAAGTACGGTAAGGTCGCGGCAGTGCTCAGATGAGTGTGTTATAAATATCTATCATTACTATTATGTATTTTGGACTATGAGTACATTATTGCAATTGCAATGACATTACTAAAATCAGAACAGAAAACATAGTTAACTGTCCTATCAAAAGTGTAAAAACAATTATAGGTACATTTTATTTCGACTATTGCAAATCAGTAAATAAAACAGTCAAACTTGCTCAAAAGCAATCCAGTACAATGTTTTTAAGAGTAGTTTTGAAGTTTGTAAAATGAAGAAAAACAGGTTTATGGATGTAGAACTTCTTATTGTGTATAACTTCCATATTTCTAGAGTACAGTCTAGTCCTCTGAGAGATATAACATATCAACAAGAGTGAACGAATAACAGAACATCAGTGGTCGAACAGTTGAAGATAAAAGTATTTTCAAAGATTAACAAAATCCTACAAAATACAGCTAGCAGTTTGTACCAATATTTACAGTTGACGGTTTTATTAGACGAAAGCTGCACATTTTATTCCTAATATCTTTTAATAACCTACTGAAATTATCTATTGATGTAAATCTATTATTGTACAATAGTAACAGTAAAAACACAACGCTATACCCATCCTTATTAGTAAATATAAAAATATAATCATAAACGTGTGTACCTTTCGGAAATATATATAATCGGAGAGCTGAATAGGTCATTACATGAACCTTTTATGTGCGCTTGCTTCAATTTTGCTACACGTATTTGTATTATGGGCCTTTAACTTTTATCTTGAACACAATGTCTGTCTGTCTGTATGTCTGTCTGTCTGTTTGTATCAATTTATATAATAAATATCATAATGAGTTCACTCACTTGCTCATTAACAGTTTTAAAAGTGCGAGGTTATACATCATTCATACTGTTTTAGTTGAACTTTCAAACCGTTTATATGCCTGTGAATAAACACATGATGAAATATATTTTTTTATAATTTCAAACTTAGCAATTTATTGCATATTTTTGAATCCTTTAAATAAATAAAATTTTACAAATGGATGCACAATGAAGATCAATGATAATAGGACATCATATCAATCAATCCATTTATTCAATATTCAAAAGGTCTCAGGCATGTAGTAAATTTATATTTAGTGAATACAATATTTACAAGTTTGTACAATTTGTGTAACGTCACATCTTTCAATATCATATCATATCTGTGATATCGTTTCATATTTAATAGTATCATACTATACTATGCATATTTATCTTCCATTAAAACATAATATTAAACATCTGTGCACTCATTATTGTGTTTATGGATATGAAAGAAAAAAATACATCGAAAATAGTTAAATGCAAATATTTAAAAAATAAGAAAAATAACTCTTTAACAGCGCATAATTAAACATAGCAATAAACGAAATACGTGTGTTTTTATGGAAGATATATATATATATATATATAGTTTCTCAATTCATATATAATATGTTAGTCTTCATGGTATTTCATAACAAACACAAAAGTCAACATTTGCAGTGGAGGGGTAGTGGGCGAACAAAAATGACTCCAGCGCCCTCAAGCGGAAAATTGGTCAGGTTTTGATTTGTAAGTCTTACATATTCTGAAATTTCAGACTTCTTTTTACATAAGAAGCAATGTTCAAACCTTTGAACCTTTCGGTGTAAATAAATATCTCCATATCTCTTTGACTAATCTGTAAATGTATACAATTTCAAAGATTTAAATTTGCAGTTCCTGCGAGTTGTATATTTCTAACATTTAACCAGTCTACAAAAAATGTCCACATCTGATCGTTTTAAGCACATATATGTCATGAACTAATTAAAGGGGCAGTAGCAATTTTATTTTTTTAAATTTCCCGTTTATAATGATAGCTTATGTCATTTATATTTACTTAGAGGGTAAAACATCTTATTACACAAACCAGTTATCCGTAGTGGTAATAACGGTGTTGAGTATAACAATTATGCATTATTTCGAACGACAAAAACGATTCCCATGACGTTACATAACAATGTACATTAATTTTTTTACTTGATTTTCCGAAGAGAGAACGGTGTTTAACTATTGGTGACATTAATTCAAAAAAACATTATTTCACCGAAAAAACGTGCTACTGCCCCTTTAACTGCGCAATGATAGAGTGATAACATATTCCAGTAAGTTATTTGTATCAAAGTATTGACGTTAACCTATTTAATTGTCCACATATCTTTACGAGAAAGCATAACCCTCATAGTATTTTGTTTAGTCCAATCAGAAGGGAGCATATCATTTAAAAATCTGAATTTATTATTGTTATATCAACTTCTGAATTGTTGATGAAAGTTCTTAATTAGTGTGCTAATCATTGATGAGAAAGAGTTTGAAGAAACTTGAGTTAAACCTTTTAGCTGCTTGGCTTGAGGTATACATGAAATGGTAAACATATCCATAGATGAGAGAGCAGATATTTGGAGAAGACACAAATTATAACATAATGATGATACACCATTAATTGCTGAGAGGTCCAATGGTGATACATAATTAATTGCTGAGAGGTCCAATGGTGATACATAATTAATTGCTGGGTGGTCCAATGGTGATACATAATTAATTGCTGGGTGGTCCAATGGTGATACATAATTAATTGCTTGGTGGTCCAATGGTGATACATAATTAATTGCTGGGTGGTTCAATGTTGATACATAATTAATTGCTGGGTGGTCCAATGGTGATACATAATTAATTGCTGGATGGTCAAATGGTGATACATAATTAATTGCTGAAAGGTCCAATGGTGATACATAATTAATTGCTGGGTGGTCCAATGGTGATACATAATTAATTGCTGGATGGTCCAATGGTGATACATAATTAATTGCTGGATGGTCCAATGGTGATACATTAATTAAATGTTATGTTGGACTGTTTGCAATAATCCAATAAGATGACTGTCAATAATGTAAAATCACAGGTTGTACATTTTAGAGGCCCGTCAGTTTCAAGAAGCACTGTTATATTTATGTGTGGTGATACAGAATTGGAAGTAACCGACTGTTATAATTGTCTAGGTTTACTTTTGACGGAGCATTTAGATTATTTACGTATGGCAAAATCTGTAGCTAGTTCAGCTAGTCATGCCCTTGGTTTGTTAATTACTAAGTATAAATTACTAGGTAGTATGCCTTATCATACTTATTCCAAATTATTTTATTCTATGGTTTGGTCTACTATTAGCTATGGTGTATCAATATGGGGCACTTATAAATTATCATGTATTGAAGCTGTACAGAACCGTGCCATGAGATTTGTTCTTGGTTTACGTAAATATGCACCAAATAATGCTGTTAGTGGTGATATGGGTTGGTGTCCACCCTTTGTTAACCAGTGGCGAGAAGTTGCTAGATCTTTTAGACGTTTTTGTAACTTAAATCCGTTCCGTATTACAAGTAAAGTTTGTGTTTGGAGTGATAAACATGCTGTTTTAAAGAAACGGAGAGTTCATGTCAAATTTTCTGATATATGGCTTCAACATTTTAATAACATAAATGTTTATTATCACATACCCTTTGTTGTTTCTGAAGTAACCCGTAATTTATTTGATCGTTTTATCTTTATTTGGAAAAAATCTATTTCTAATGTAAATGCCCAAGCTTGTAAAGGAGGTAATATGTTAAGATCTTATGCTACTTTTAAAGATGAATATCGCCCTGAATTTTATGTACTATGTCAAATGCCTCGCGCTTATAGGCGTGCTTTAGCACTTTTTAGATGTGGTGTTGCTCCTCTAAGAGTTGAAACTGGAAGATATAATTGTACTCCTATACAGGAAAGAACATGTTTTCATTGTGAGGCTTTTATTGAAGATGAGCGCCATGTTTTATTGCACTGTCCTCTTTATTCTATTGAAAGAGATGTCCTTTATAGACAATGTCAAGAATTTAATGCTACGTTTATGTCTTTTAACGAATTTGATAAGCTAATATTTTTACTGTCCAATCCACAAGTGTCTTTTAATACAGCCAAAACCTGCTATCTTATTTTAAAGCGGCGACAGGCCCTTTTATATGGTTAACTTAGATTGTAAATATGTGTATTATATATCCTGTATTCCTTTTGTTTCTTATCTTATACGTTTATTAGTCTCTCATAAATCCGTATAGATTGGCTCAACATTTTAATGTGTTTTATGCATATATTATATTGTACTTTACCTGTATTTATTATGTTGAGGTGAGACTCAAATAAATTATCTGTCTGTCTGTCTGTCTGTCTGTCTAATTAATTGCTGGGTGGTCCAATGGTGATACATAATTAATTGCTGGGTGGTCCAATGGTGATACATAATTAATTGCTGGATGGTCCAATGGTGATACATAATTAATTGCTGGGTGGTCCAATGGTGATACATAATTAATTGCTGAGTGGTCCAATGGTGATACATAATTAACCCTATACTGCTTATATACGCGATTCTACGCTTCTGCCCTTTACTGCTTATATACGCGATTCTACGCTTCTGCCCTTTACTGCTTATATACGCGATTCTACGCTTCTGCCCTTTACTGCTTATATACGCGATTCTACGCTTCTGCCCTTTACTGCTTATATACGCGATTCTACGCTTCTGCCCTTTACTGCTTATATAAGCGATTCTACGCTTCTGCCCTTTACTGCTTATATAAGCGATTCTACGCTTCTGCCCTTTACTGCTTATATAAGCGATTCTACGCTTCTGCCCTTTACTGCTTATATAAGCGATTCTACGCTTCTGCCCTTTACTGCTTATATAAGCGATTCTACGCTTCTGCCCTTTACTGCTTATATAAGCGATTCTACGCTTCTGCCCTTTACTGCTTATATAAGCGATTCTACGCTTCTGCCCTTTACTGCTTATATAAGTGATTCTACGCTTCTGCCCTTTACTGCTTATATAAGCGATTCTACGCTTCTGCCCTTTACTGCTTATATAAGCGATTCTACGCTTCTGCCCTTTACTGCTTATATACGCGATTCTACGCTTCTGCCCTTTACTGCTTATATAAGCGATTCTACGCTTCTGCCCTTTACTGCTTATATACGCGATTCTACGCTTCTGCCCTTTACTGCTTATATAAGCGATTCTACGCTTCTGCCCTTTACTGCTTATATACGCGATTCTACGCTTCTGCCCTTTACTGCTTATATAAGCGATTCTACGCTTCTGCCCTTTACTGCTTATATACGCGATTCTACGCTTCTGCCCTTTACTGCTTATATACGCGATTCTACGCTTCTGCCCTTTACTGCTTATATACGCGATTCTACGCTTCTGCCCTTTACTGCTTATATACGCGATTCTACGCTTCTGCCCTTTACTGCTTATATACGCGATTCTACGCTTCTGCCCTTTACTGCTTATATACGCGATTCTACGCTTCTGCCCTTTACTGCTTATATACGCGATTCTACGCTTCTGCCCTTTACTGCTTATATAAGCGATTCTACAAATTGTCCAACTGTCCGAGGAAATTGATTCATTGTAAAATTACCCTGCAGAAATATTCTTAACTTTTGCATTTAATGCATTCTATGGAATACATGAAGTTATTCTCGTACATGTTTAATGTGAAAAAAAACCCGCAATAAAATAATGGAATCCCCCCTAAAGAAATCATATCGGTAAAAACAGCTGTTTCCAAAAAACAAACCTTGGGACATTTCAGCCAATCACGAATGAGCGATCGCAATAACGGAAAAGTTTGTCATGTTGACTTGCAATTGTTTTCGTCCAGAAACATTAATTGACATTCAGTGCATAGGTTATGAGTGATTTATCTACACATTGGAAATATATTTGTAAACAAAAATTATCATATCTTTGCTTCATTACAATTGTTCGCGTTGTGAGCGACCCGGAAGTGAACACAATGTGACATTGTTTACATTGCCCACGAGATTCCTGTCGACGGATTGAACTTACTTTTCCGGATGAAAAACACATGTCAAAGTGACTTTACAACTTTTTGTATTTCATTTGTCACTGAGATATATTCGTGTATATGTATTTGATAAAACCGTCAAAACATTAATCTAACTTGACTTTGAATGTCGTCTTGTCAATCGACAGGCGAACAGTCGCTACAGATGATGTCTGCCTTCCTACTCATAGGCTCGCTGGCTCGCTGATTGCTGACTGTCATAATCATCCCGTGGTAAAGAATTAAAACATCGATATACTTCTGAGAGAAAAGTATTTGATAAACTTCTTGGTAAACACAAGCGATCGTATCAGTTGTCCGAGCAACAACGTCTTCTCGATGAACATAACAACAAAGATTCGCGCAGTTTTTGGAGATCAATCGGTAAACTCGGTATGGCTAATGAACGCGTGGGTGTTATACCCTGGGAGGTGATAAATGATGGTATTGTCACCCGTGACAAATCAGCGGTTATAGATAGATGGTGACGCGACTACAGTTCCCTTTTTACTGACGATACTTGCTCACCCACTTACTGGGTCAGGTGAAATTGACAATCACTTGTCGAGTGACGTATCGATTGACACAAGCAATCGAGACGCTCCGTTAACCTTAGCCGAGGTCGAGAAGGCTGTAGCACGTGCACGGCGAGGTAAAGCTGCAGGTCCCGATTGTTTATCAGCGGAGGCGTTGAATAATAAAACTTGCACTCAACTCCTGCACACGGTGTACAATCCCATACAGTGCAAACCGGATATAGTTCGCTGTACGCTCGTTCATTGGTTCATAGCTATGTTGACACGGACTGCTTTTTTCTCGTTTTCCATTTGTGAGAGTATAACTCACGCACACAAATTTGCATAATACTTCTTCTTATACTTATACAGAAGAATTCACTGCGATATTTAATCATGACCCTCTGAAATCTTTCTCATATCAAAAACGCATTGCCGATCTTGCTCCTCCGCTAAGCGCACCACATATAATGTCGAAATGCTCTCATCGTATGTACTTTGTGGATACAACCTGATATTATATGAAATATATGATCATTAAACTTACAGATGGTCTTTAACATAGTTAATATAGAGCATTAGTTTTTCGACACGAGAGCAAAACGTCACCCACCTATGTGCCATTACCATACAGTTTGATAGCTGCCAATACAGTTGGTTGATAGCACTTCAAAAGAAATCACTGTATGGTTTATAGTTCCAGTATGTAAGTGCATGGTTGCTTTTTCTTTTATAAATAGACAGTCTTACTTAAATATTTTGGGTTATTTTGTTACAGGTGCATTCATTGTGTTTTTTATTTAGTTACTAGTTTCCAATTAAAATGGAGAAAAATCATTATACATGTGCAGTAACCGAAACTACACGCCCGATTTACATGCTAGGTAGTTATATGACTTATTTAACATTAGCAACCCAAATGTGTCTTTTTATCTGTTGCAAATAAGTTTCCAAAATTATGTTTGACTGTTAGATACGCGTCAGTCGCGGTGCATTGTCCGTTTTTCGGACAGAAATCACTACTTTTACAATTATATCGTCACAATACTGAGTCGCCAAACATAAAAAATGTTAAGTTTCGGCAACAATCAGTACTTCTCGATAACATAACGTCAATATTAACGTTTGGTACGTGTGACTGCCTGTGATGTGTCTGCTGCTATTGTGACTTTCAAACAGAGAAAGAGAAAGTCTCTTTCACACAAATGATGTCAAAATCACCATTGACCATTGGCCTTCTAGAACAGAGGTTAGGATCTGAAGGGAGTAACCTCTGTTGGTAGAGAATGACGAATCAGAGATTTCCCCGACAATTTTTATCTCTTTGTGAGAGCTTAGATTGGGGTACCATGACAGAACTGATGCTTCCAGACGTTTTACATAACTTCAAACAAGTTGGGCCGGATATATTTTTGAAATGTTCAAGACTGGTCATTTTCAATGCATTCCCATTAGACAATATTGCTTACATGCTGTTTTCCAAAGTCGTATATTGGTTTTCGCTCCACAATTGCAACACCGTCCAGATGACATACAGTGATGTTACTTTTTGGAGAACTGATTGGTTTTTAAAAAAAATCATCTTGGGCACGAAAAATAACTGCAGCAGTGTCAGAAGAAAACTTCCAAAGGTGAATGTACGTTCCAACTATTTCTCAAATAAACTTTCTAAATTCTTTGAATTATGTTATATATAAGAATAATCAAAGAGTTGCGAGGAATTATACGGTTCTGTCCCGTGTTAATTATTTTGATAAAAACCGAGCTTTAGCGTGGAGTTTGACATAATAATTCACGAGGGAAAATAATTCGTAATTTCGAGCACCGAGTTGGTTATTATTTTTCTTAGCCAAGATCATTTTAATGCCTAAAAATCGAAAAACTAGACTTAAGTTCACGACCTTATAGATAAGACTGTAAAATACAAATTGTACCCCTACCCCATTCATAAAATTCTCACCCCTTCAAGATGCGGGCATCTAAATAGTTAATATATAATGTAAGATTATTATGTTATTGTTGAATTTTATTCACAAAATGAATCTTAAATTATAAGAATAAAAACTTGTTTATATTGTAAATATTGTCGCAGAATGAGAAAAATGTTAGTAAATAGTGAACCAGCAATCGAGCAGTTGCAAGATAGGAATGTAATTACGTCATAATTAACGACGTCACAATTTAATGATGTCACGACAGTCACGATCAACTCGTGCATGCCGCTTCCCCCAGCAAATTTAGTACTGTAAATACAGTCTCGGAAACATGGATTGAACATGGTTATCTATTTATTATGTGTTTCTGACTTCTGACTTAAAATAGATATATTCCGAATTGATCATCTATGTGATTGACCTAAACAAGCTAAGCAATTGATAAATTGGTGTAAAATACTTCCGTCAACCAATGAAAGTGCAAGTTATATTTAGAAAAAAAACTGTAATTCCCATGACCATTATGACAACTTTAATTCCCGTCATATCTTTGCCCAGAACATTGATATAACTCGTCATGATGTGTGATAACTCTTGAACATATGCTGTGACAACATATTAACACGTTAAATATTGGTTAATATGTCAATAAAGACACCTTTTAAACAAAATCAGATTTCATGACGTTGTGGAATTACGGGCTATGTTCCATACAGCGATACACTACGCTTCGGTTATGAACCAGTACAGTCATGCTGCATTGTTGCTGCTAACATCTTTGATATCTTCATATCTAGAAAACTTTGACACTTGAAATTATACACATACATGGTACAATCTATTAGGAATTCAATATTTAGATACATTTTGAGCAGCATGACTGTATACGTGAATAAAATCGAAAACGCACGGGCTTGTCAAAATTGGCTCGATGCGTTCTAACAAAAAAAATGAGTTTTCATCAACATACAACTATTTGTCAAGAACCTATTCACTGTACTTGTATGCATGTCACAAACTGATGAACCGGAGCTTATTTGCATACGTTGTAAAGCTGTATAATGACTTAACACATCACAACAAAACACATGACAGAGCTATGAACCAATGAACGAGCGTACAGCGAACTATATCCGGTTTGCACTGTATGGGATTGTACACCGTGTACTGTTTAAATTGTTTACTTTCTGTTTTGATAATAATTCATACCCGGATCTTTGGCGTATTTATTACACCAACCCGGACAGCGATCAACTTGACCCTCTCGGATACCGCGGTATTTCGTTGCTTCCAGTTCCCTGTAAGATCTATTCAGATATCCTTAACTCCAGGCTAAGTCAGTGGCTAGAAACACATGATATTTTAGTTGAGGAACAAAACTGTTTTCGGGCCAAACGAAGTACTCAGGACCATATATACAGTTTATATTCTATCATTAATAATAGGAAGACTCAAAAGCTTTCAACATTTGTATGTTTTATTTATGCTTTAAAAGCATTTGATAAAGTTAATCGCAACTGCCTTTGGTATAAGCTGCAACAGCTTGGTATAAGGGGTAGATTTCTACAAGCAGTTAAATCTATGTATGATAGCACTTTTGCTCGTGTAGGTGGTAATGATAGCTTCACAGATACATTCGGTGTTTTCACCGGGGTCAGACAGGGTTGTGTGATGTCTCCAACATTGTTTTCCATCTATATAAATGACCTTGCAAAAGAAATCAATAACTTGTACTGCGGCATAGACATTGATGGTTCTATGTTAAGTTTGTTGTTTTTGCCGGTGACGTCGCCCTGATTGCCCCTAATGAACTGTCATTACAACGTATGCTTAATTGTGTTGATAGCTGGTGTGAGCGATGGAAGCTATCGGTAAATATAAGTAAAACTAAAGTTGTCCATTACCGGTCTCCCTTTACTAAACTTTCACAATCTAATTTTACTATTGGCAGTAATAATATTGAATATTCTCAAGCCTATAAATATCTGGGGGTTTGGTTTCAAGAATTTTTTGTATTTTAACTTTACAGCTCGAGAAATTGCAAAATCTGCACACCGTGTACTTAGTAGTATCATTTGCAAATTTAAAGCTGTTGGTGGTTGCTCCTATAATGTTTACAATACTTTATATAGAAATTTGGTCCTGCCTATCTTATCGTACGGGGCTGCAATATGGGGGAGCAGGCAATTTAATATTATCAATTCTGTCCAGAGTCGGACATGTAGATTCTTTCTTGGCGTTGGTTGTAAAACTCAAAATTTGGCTGTACGTGGAGAGATGGGCTGGGTTCTGCCTTTTACAAATAAAAAAATTGAAATTATGTCGTTTTGGAGTAAGCTTAAAAAAATGGACCGTTCTAGATTGCCTAGTTTAATTTTCAGATGGTCGGGTCAGTTTCTTAAGTCCTGGAATAATGAAGTCCTGAAACTTGTTGAAAAAATTAATTTGCCATTTGATTTTAGTGATATTTCTAGAATTGAGCTTTCCCATATCATAATGTGGATGAAATCCCTTGATAGCCAATGCTGGTATAACGAATTATATAATGACAGAGGTCAACAGAATGGTAATAAATTACGTACTTATAGATTATTCAATAAACTTTTGATCCCGGAATTACATGTAACTACTATGTTAACAACATGTCAACGTAGTGTACTGAGTAAGTTACGCTGTGGCACATTACCACTGGAAATAGAAGTCGGCAGGTATACCCGCCTTAAAACACCTTTAGAAAATAGGATTTGTAAATTTTGCAACAGCAATGTAATTGAAAATGAAATACATTTTCTCACTGAGTGTGACTTTTATTCTGATCTTAGGTATAGTTTATGGCAGGATATTTCTCTTGTTTACCCTTTCTGTACACAGTTGTCACAAACAGCCCATTCTGTATTCTTATTACGCAACGAGAGGTTTGTGAAGCCTCTTGCCGCTCTAGCATTAAACATGTATAATAGGCGAAAACATGCAATCAGCACCCTCAATATATAACTATCATAACAATATTATCTCTTGTACATGTTTGTGTTGTAACGTGTAACATTATTTTTAAATATGCATATTATAGACATTTATGTGTCTCATAGGCCGTATGGCCGGGTGGTACTTTCTTTTATTGAATGTATTGTGTTTCTTTTAATTGATATATATATATATATTGTACCACGTTACACTGAAATAAAACAATTTTCTTCTTTTTTCCCCCATTCTTCTTCATAATCAACAATCATTTAGTTAAATTCATCTTGATCGCATTCTCATACATTGCTTACTGATAATTTTGAATGTAATTTGAAAAAAATAATATTATATTCAGTGTGATAGATTGACAAGGATTGAAATATGACAGAATAAAAAATATAATGGCAGTAATGTTTTTTCACCTACATTACCAATGACTAGTTATGTAAAAGATTTTAATAAATATTTTCTTATTAGACCCTAATTCATACAATTAATGTAGAATATTTGAATTTAATGTTCAATTTCACACTGACAGACTTTAAAATTTTATTATAATTATAACTTGCACCAAAATGTATGTTTTTAGGTTGAAATCTTTATAAACACAGTAAAAAAAGTTAAGCACCCCCTTCTTTTTTTTGATAGGGGTATTTTTCAGAGACCCATTATAGCAAAACTAAACATCCCACAGGGGAAAAACGAATTTCAGGAGCAAGCGTAATTAATTGTTTTATTCGTTGACATTGTTGTGTAATCTTCAGAGATTTCAAATGACCAAAAACAGGAAACAAAAATTGACTGGAAATTGGTGAAAAACACAGACTCGTAAATGTATTGTCATTTCAATTTTGACGGCTGAACATGATGAAGAAATCATACTGAATAACCCGTGCCATTGTCTTAGGAACGACTTTGTGTCAATATCGTGTGCTGCCACCGCGTGCCTGAAGTACTGCTGCCAGTCTTCTGGGCATACCCCTGACAAGGTTCTTTAATTCTTCAAAGGGGGATTTGCTGCCACTCATCGGGAAGTGCGGCCTCCAGTTGTCTTAGATTGTGTGGAGCAGGGTTCCTTCTCTGTAGACGTCGACCAATCATGTCCCAGACATGCTCGATGGGATTCAAATCTGGAGACAATGCTGGCCAGGGGATACGAGAAACAGCATTGTTCTCCAGATAGTGACTCTCCAAACTCTGATTCGCCCGTCAACGGTATGGAGGAGGAAGCGACTCTCGTCTGACCAGTGGATACGTCTCCATGACCTCAGGTTCCAACGCTGCCGGTCACCACACCACATCCTACGATCCCGTTTATGACGATTAGTAAGGTTTGGACGTCTGATGACACGTTGAGACCTTAAACCTGCTGCTTTGAGGCGGTTCCTCACCATCTGATTGCTGATACGTCTATAGGGTAGCCAGGCTTGTTTCAAGACGGTACTTGATGCAAACGGTTGACGTAGTTGATGACGCAATAGGTTCCTGTGCTTTTGCAATGTGGTAGCTCGGGGCCTTCCGGAACGTGGTCAATCGAGAACATGGTTAGTTTGGGCATGTTTCCTCACTAAACGACTGATTACCGAATAGTGGTAACAAGTTTTTCTCCCAATTTCCTTGTACGAGAAACCTGCTAAATGCTGTCCAATAATTTGCCATCTCGTAGCCTCGGACAATCTCCTTCGTGGCATTGTTCATGAATTTTGTGTATTGAACTGACATTGAAGCCGTTAGAGGCGTTTATTTAGCCATGGTAAGTCGAAGGGTGAAACTGCATTTTGCTGAAATCATGGGTTGAATGATATGCATGCCAATAGCTCCGTTCGTGAGAACCGTTCCATAACAGAAACCACACCAGTTCCCATCCAGAATACCATATTTGGCCTGTCTATCGAATTGAATAACATGATCATAAAATCCAAAATGGTATACAACTTTTAATTTGGGGGTGCTTAACTTTTTTTACTGTGTAAATTTTGATTTGATATCTTTATAATTATTGACATAAATTAGTTCAAATAAAATGCTGGGAAGTAGAGGACATTGACAATTCTATGTACATTATGAATATAAACATTTTACCAGGAGATTTCAATTAATATTTATTTTAGATTAAGGAAACTCGAAATCCCTTAAAAACATGAAATAATGAACATGGATTTGGAAACTAAAATTATTTTTTTGAAACTGAAAGATTGTTATGATGTGACTGTAATTGTTTATAAACATGTGTGGGCCCATTTATATATGTATATACAATACAATCTTTAGAATAGGAAAAATAGAATGATTGATGAGACTAACGATGGCTTGAATGTGTTTGATACACTTCTCACCATATCTCATCCAGATAGACATGACTTAATGTTAATATTAGTTAGTAATTATTGTATATTTGTTACAGCACATGAATTAAGGGAAGAAGAAGACTGCAAGGGATACATTATGAAAAAGGGACCAACAGAAACATAAAAGGTAAAACTTATAATAGTGATTTAAAAAAACCACTTTCTATTGGAAATATATATACATAGAGAATCTCACCCAAGCAATATCTCCTGTGGAAGACAGTTTTGGATGATAAATGAAAATACATATGTTTAACTGGCTTGTTTCCCAAAAGGTGATGAGTGTATGTAATAATAATGATTTATGAATTATATACATTTTTTAAAACAACTTGAAGTATGCAAGGTGTAGCTACAGTACAAGTATTAAGTAAACACTGATTGTCCAATTATTCTGATTAGAAATATAGATATTTGACAATAAACAAATTTTATTTCAATTTATCCACTCAATATCTGCAAACGATATAATTTAAAACATAATATGTTATGTTTATACATATTTAGGTAGAACATGACCAGTTTTTTAAAAATAGAATTCATGACTGATTTAATGAAAAACTCAAATGAATGTGTTAATTTATACATTTGTAAGTTTAAGTTGCATGATATGCTGTCACCAAAAAATTAATGAGATATTTATCTTCAGTTGTCATTAATTGACTTTATACTTACTTTGATACAATTGGGTTGGATTTTAATTGGACTATCTAGTATTAAAGATTATGTTAAAATTCAGAAGGGAAACATAATAGTTGATTTTGTTTTCTTTTGCTGCTAATCAGATTAATGGGATATTTATTCATTTTTCATCTTTATGCAGCCACTATAATTTATTGTAACTTTCTTTCTCAGGATTCCATCAGAGTTGAAGATAATCCAGGCTTGACAGTTGGTGACCAGTGCTTGACTTTGGGATAAACTGTTCAATCATCAATGCAGTTCAGTGTTGGATGATATATTAATATGTTTGGAGTGTACACATCTATCAACCATAAAGACTGTGCACACATGTGTCTGATTCAGGAATAATGTGAACATTGGGATTGAACCCCTCCAAATCTTAAAACATTATCTCATGGATACTGTTCAGTTAATGGGTTATGTCAGTCTGATTAAAATCGACCTTGTTCCGAGGAATAAAATTTGCAAAATAATATATCTACCGGGATACGAACAGGTTCTGTAGATTCCTCGCCACAAGGTCTGAGAACATCCCGTATAGGCGTGTGTTCCGAACCAGTTTAGCGCAGCCAAAGCCCAGTCAAATAGCTGACCAATCACATCATAGTTTTTAAACGGTCGCTGTTTTGAAAGCATTTGGAACAGACAAAAAGATAGCTGTTTGGAGTTATCTGCCCCTAACTTCTCGCATCGAAAGCATTTGTTGGGCATCTTTTGATTGGCTACCTGAATTGCGCTCGAACACGCTAGTCTACGGACTGTTTCCAGACGGTTTGGCGTGGAAATGTCCGAACGATATGAGTTCGTATCCCGGTAGATGCACTATTTTGCACATTTTTCCGCGGAATACCGTCGGTTTTAATCAGACTGTGGGTTATGTTATCACAGAGACTCTATACTGTCTCTGGTTATATACATGACAAGAGTTGTGTTAATTAGGCTGTGGGTCGAGGACCCGAATAAAGGCTAAAAATTAAAAGTGCTTCAGGCTCAGGGGTGAATACAAGAACTTTATACCAAAATAATCTCTATCACCCTCTAATAAAAAAAATGGCAATGTTCTCCTTAAAAGGTATGGTCACTACAGAATAAATTGACCTTGTAAATAGCATTGAATCACATGTTACAGTTGACAACCTATAGAAATAAGTAAATATTGGCTTCAAATAACTTTTCCTTCATTTTTAAAAAACAAATATGTTGTCTGAATGTTTTGGGCAACTTGTATGCACCAAAAACATACTTGGTATCATATTAATCTAAATTCAACACACCTGAGGTACATGTACCTGTTATCACTATGGCGACTGACCAGATGAAGGCAAACTACTACTCCATTTCACAAATAGAAGTTAAGTTTCATGTCAATTTCCATCATCACTACTCTGTTATTATTCTTCAAAGTCACATTATGAACATTAATCACTGTCTATGTCACTGTTGTTTTGCTGGAGCTCTCTGTTCGCATATCCCTCACATCGACACAAGTCAATACACACAAGTCCGGCTTTCTTGCATGAACACTTGCCACATGCCATTTTCGTGCATCCACAATGAATTGAATGCAGCACTGCCCCAAGAGCCACAGGCATAGTTGTCCACTTGATGGACATTTCTGAAGCTGTCAATGTTCACCCATGTCCAGCCGGAGAGGGTCTTGGCGTCTGAAGCATGCAAGACCGGTACAAATAATCCTGGTAGTTTGCTCTTTGTAGGTGTAATGCGAGAGTGTCACTGTTTGGTGGCATACTGGTTTCTCCAGTACACCCAAACCTGAAACAGTTGTACCTTTCATCATCAACACTTGCACATCCTGTCCAACCATACAGTTCGCAGACAAACCTTTCCACATCTTGCAGCAGCTCTTGAGGTACTGTAAGATCTTTGCCAATCTCCATGAATGTGCGTTGAAAAGTTGCACCTTTCATCATCAGTCTCAGAACCTTCACCTTGCCCTTTCCTTTAAAGGCACTGACACTGTCACATCCTGTGAAAGGGTGAAGGCCAATCAGTGCTTTGGATGTCTCATTTCCCAGTGTTCTGCTCATTTCGGAAACATCTAATGATCTTGTGTTGTTTCCAAGTGAAAGTAATACAATCAATCGACTTGTCAAGATAGTAGAAGCCCATAGAGCAACATCAAGAACATCTGTGTCTACTGTCCTAATGATGATGCTGGTTTCTGGTTGACTGGACCGAGAGCAATGGCAAGGTTGCAGGAACATTCTGGTATCGGCTTCCTCCTGGTTGGACTGGAGATCTGCAACGTCTTCACAATGAAGAGTGGTCTCTGTTCCATACAGCTTGTAGCATCTGTCTTCGTAGGTGGCATACAGGTCTGTGCCAGCAAACACATGTGCCTGGTACCCTTTCCACTCATCCACAACAAACTTGAGCAATCCCTCTTTGTTACTGCCACAAGCAAGAAACTTCTTCATTTGTTTCGGCATTTTCTGTTCCGGCCTGTTAATGTTCACCCTTGTTTCATCATGTGCTGATTGATTGTGTCTTTCATACCCTTTGGTTGAAATGTCAGGATACCTGTCTCCAACAAAGTCCACCCTTTTAGCACAATATTTCTTGGCCAGAGAGACTATCTGTTGCAACAAGGACGTGCAAATCCACCAAAAGTTTCCGCAAAGTGATGTTGCTGTTGGATCATAGCCATGGCATCTATGATTAGGACACTTTCATGACTGGACATTGCATTGACTCCAAGTTAAGAGCTTGGCACTTGTTTTTCTAACTCTTTCAGTAAGGTGGCTTTGGATCTTTTAACCATTGATTCATCATAGTTTGCAATTGCGTGTGGAACTGAGCTCAAAGGATAGGCCATGACACCTTTCAAATCAAATCCTTTTTCTTGGGCAATCACAAGTAATCGTGATAAGATGTTGCGAGTTTCTTTCAATGAATCACTAACGAGAGACTGTTTTGATTTGGGTTTTCTGTCAATGTCAGAAAATGTCTTGCATGACATCTCTGTCATAGAGATCGTTTTGGTTGTCAGTAAGTCTCTCCTTGACAAAGGATTTGAAGCATTCTTCTCCACGGTTCAAAGCTGATGACAAGTCAGACTTCACATTCTGAGGTGCTACCTTGCCTGAAGAAATGTTGACAATGTCTGAATTGTCCCGAAATGTGAAAGGGTTTGAGAATCCTGTGATAGTTGCCATGATATCTTGAACAGCCTGTTCATCAGTATGTATCCTAGAGTTGAGAAGATCTGTTTGAGATGATGACGTGTCATTCTTGCCAGATGCCATCGTGTAACACTCACTAGCAATGCCAGCTCTAGCAGGATGACTCAGGATCCAGCGTCAGACTGCTCCCTTGTTCAGAGTTATGCCGGTCATGCTTCCTCGTGTCTGGAATCACGGTTGAACGTCTGCTCTATGACTTGATCGAATGCAGTCTTTGCAAAACCATGGTCATCATGTCTCTACACAGTAAACTCTCCATCTTTCAATCTTGCATAAACTGAGGGATGTGGTAATGGCAGACTTGCCATTTCAAAGTAGTATACTGGAAGATATCTTGAGTAGTTAATTTTTCCGTATGCAAAGGACCATGGAATCATGTTTCTAACACAGGACAAATGCAGATCCCAATTTCCTTCTCTTGTTGCACGTAAGAAGCGGAGGAGTAGTTCAATCATCTCCAAGTATGAGGACCAGAATGCAAACATGGCAGTCTGTTTGGATCCGAGGTCAATGTACTCTTGACAACTTCTCAGGAACGTGCAAACTGAATCAGTCTGGATTGCTGTTAGAAACCTTGATTTAAAATCCACCTGAACATTATCCATGATCATCAAGTCATCTTGATGTTCAGTTTCCTGAAGTTGACCAGTGTAGTCTTGCATTCTCAGACGCTGAAGAGCTTCACAGATGAGTTTGTGGGTGCGAAGACTTCGGTTGTAGTGATGGCCACTTCGAACACCAGCATTGGATCCTTCTGCCACAATGCCTGACTCAATGATGACATCCAACAATCCTGCATCTTTGAAACGCTTGCCAACAGCACCTAAGAATGCCATGGATGTGTGAAATTCGCCTAGTCTTAGGATAACCATGTCCCTGAAATCCGTAGGGCCTTGGCATCGTATTTCCTGGGCTTTGGCATAAATGGCTTGATCCTGGACAAGAACAATTGATGGTAGGTTCAAAGCACTGGTGATATCAAGACTTTTTTGAAGAATGGTGTTAACTGCTATCTTGTCTGTCGGACCTGCATCAATTATTGGCAAATAACCATGGGATGCGTGTCTTTGTGTAGCACTTGATTCCAACCTGTCCACCCTGGAAGTAATTCATTTTTTTATTTTTTTATTATTAGGATATTAATATAGCGCACATATCCATCCACTAGTGGTTGCTCAAGGCGCTTACATTGTTTCCCCTGGTCAATGGCATTCTTTCACCGTCCAATCATTTTTTCCAATTCAACTCCCTGGGGAGTATTCAACCGGCAGCCATATGTGGCGCTCAGTTTGGGGACCATTAAAGGGGATAGTCACAGTGGACTCTTCTTGTTCATCAGTCTGAAAAATATAAGAAATGTTCAATTAACACTAATAAGAGTCATAATAGTAGTGAGGACATTAGCAATTCTTTTCTTGTAAGTAATAGGTTGTTTAAAATCATTCATACATGTTACTTTTAGTTAAAATACATGTCTAAAGTAACAAACAAACAAAACTTAACCTGGCAGTACTTGGCAAGGACGTAACCTCTGTCAGTCACAGTGGACTCTTCTTGTTCATCAAGTTTCCTGTTGAGATCCATATACTCACCTGAAATGATCATTTGTATCAACAAGTTTAATTGAAGATTTAGAGTTTTAAGAAAATTATTAGTTATAAATGTACATTGATGCCACTTGACACTCCCAGCAGACTTAAAAAGATACATACAAGCCTGTAAACAAGTGCATAAAAACATCAGAATTAAATGACAATTGTTTTGCAATGTACCTTGAAACTGAATAGGTCCTTTTCGTTTCTGCCCATGATAATGCTGGATATCAGGTGTTGGAGCATCAATGGTACGCTTCCTATCTCAGCTCATAGGCTCACATTCCTCTTCTTCTGGCTGCACATCAGAGGCACGTTGGTTGATCAGTCCACTGCTGTTGTGTGTTGTTCCCTTGCCTATTAAACTATCCATTGACAGTTACTTTCACAAAATCAAAGTTATTAGAGTAGAATTCTATACTTACTAAATATCAAATATACTTTAATAACAGTCTTATTTGCGTGTCATTTAACGCTTTAAAAATTATTTATATTACAGTCAAGTCTAATAATCAACTTTATTTCTTACTTTAGTCTAACTACTGAAATCTTGTAAACTAAGTGAATGGTAATTTCATTCACAATGCTATATAATAATATATTACATTATAATAGATATGCTATATTGTTAAGGACAACAATTTGTGAGATGAGTTATGCTCAGCACTTCTTCCCCATTTGAAACTAGCCTCTTTTCTATTACCTCTGCACAGAAAATGTCAAAAGATTCAGTCAATGGCCGGACATTAGTTTGCTTTCCATCATAGACACACTTAGTGTAGGCTTTGTAGCATGAAGTATGATAACGAACTTCAATGCATACAGGATCAAGATCTCCAATCTGTAGCAGAATTCTGTTATCCCCTTTAAGTCGTGCTGCCCCCAACAGTTTTTCTGCATCAGTTTCACATGTTATTAGACCTTCCATTTTTCTATTCCCTGTAGACCTGTCAATAATCTTCTGAGTCTTCCTACAGATGATGCATTCTTTTGGAAGAACATGCTCTGATCTGCATGTAGAATTTGATGATAGAAAGTTGGACCGTAGTGTTGGTAACTTTGCAGGTGGCTCAGATGTAGAAATCTGAAAGTAAATAACATTGATATTTAGTAATAGGAATATAGCGGCTGCATATTAAAGAACAATACATTTGTATCCATACTAATCAGGAAATTATTGGTATTTACATTCACCACTGACTAAATTATATACTATATAAATTAAATTAATATTATAAATATCAAGAACAAAAATTCCAGTACCTCGGTGCCTTGCACAGACGGGGGGACTGGTCAATAGGGATCAACAATAACAAATTTCAGACCTTCACTTCTAATTTCTTTTTACTCTTTTTTCCGTTTCCATTTCGATGTATACAATGTTTAATGTCAAAATCATTATCATCTATTCATCAGAATTTATGTTTAAAAAGTGATAATTTTTTGAGCCAAGTAGTTTATACAAAAAGCAAATTTTCAGATATGGATAATACACCCAAAGATAACTGCATTGGATAAATTCTAACCTGATATCATAGAGATGTAAAACACAATTTTCCAGTATCTGGGTTTATTTCTACAAGCTTGGACATTCTTGATTCCCTTTTGGTTGCTTTTGTGAGAAAGTTATTGAGAGTATTGTGCGCTAACGTTGTGAACGTGGTCTTCAAATAAAAAAATATCAACTTATTTGGCAGAATCGTTGGTACAGTTCAAGAAGGAGAAATCGTCTGTTTAAATACATGTAAATACCATTTTGGATTCAACCTTGTTACAAACCATAACCATTTAAGTGATGTTGCTTTAGTGACATATCAACACAACAAAACAAATAGAAACAAAACATGATAACTCGTTTAGGCCTTTCAACAAGAACATATATTATGATAAATTAACAACCATGACATTGTTCTCTCAAACTGCAACAATAACAAATTCTGGTCAGCATTTCGCAGTTTTTTGACAAATGATTTAATAAATTGTAACATGAATGATGTGAGTGGTATTTCTTTTGAGATCATACTCTTGTGAAGTCTACATACTTTGCCTTGAAATATAAACATTTGAACAAATTTGGAAATAAGAAAGAGGCAAATAACTCCAAAAATCATTTACAACATTAGTGAACCAAGTACGCCATAGGGACAAAGACTCATCACCAATTTGTCTTCTTAAATGTCTACCAAAAGCAAAAGCACATCAACAGCAGCCAGTCCATCCGCTACAGTTCCTGTCATCACCCACATACCAACCAAGTTTTCCACCCATTAACCTGATGCTCACATCTATAAACTCCAACATTTAAATGACGCATAAAGCAGATACATGAGGACGATTACTAACACTGATAATATCAACAGATTCAACTGAACCAACCACCTCATGATTTCTCAATAATGATAAGTATTATACTTCTATCTGCTCTTACAGAGGCTACATCATCAAATCACAGAGTGATTTATCTAGGCGCTAGACAGGGATGGAATGATATCTTTATAGAGGACAGTTTTCAGTTTAGATTGAAAAGATCCAAACGATGTTGCTCGACGAATATGAAGTGGCAAGGAATTCCAAAGGACAGGAGCTATATATGAAAACTGTCTGTGTCTTTATGTCCTTAGTCTTAGGGAAATACAGCTGATAGTGTGAGTCTGATCTTAGTAACCCTGCTGGAACTGGGTAGGAAAGTATTTCAGGTAGAGAGGAGCTTAGTTATTCAGGCACTTGCATGTGAGATTGAGTATTTTGTACTCTACTATCTGACCTATTGGTAGCCGATATAACTACATCAGCATTGGTGTTAAAGATCTGATGAAATGCATTTTTCTCAATAATGACAGATGATTACCTCTAAGTATATTGTACATCGGAATCAATTGAGCATAAAATCGAGACATTATACACTTGCAATTGATAATTAAAATGATCTTAATTCATCCATTTTAACACTAGCGCAATCAGTTGAACGGTTCATTTTGTAAATGCTCACTGAGGCGTGACTGTGATAAGCGACAGACGGGGCCGGTTAGACAGGTACTCCGCCGCGTCTCGTGTATTAATTAATGATGATTATCACTGCCGCTAAATGCAGTTATGAGGTGTATTACATCGCCAAAAAGACATATTTATGTAATAATTGTGTAATTGTCATCTGCAGAATTACCTAGTAGGATATCTAAACATTCGATATATGGGAAATTTAAGTTGGTTATTGAAGATTTCAAGGAATTCCAAAGGACAGGAGCTATGTATGAAAACTGTCTGTGTCCATGTGTACTTAGTCTGATCTTAGGGAAATACAGCTGATAGTTTGAGCCTCATCTCAGTCACCGTGCTGGAACTGAGTGAGAAAGTATTTCAGGTAGAGAGGAGCTTTGTTATTGAGGAACTCACATGTCAGGTTGAGAAATAATACTATTAGATCCAGAGCCCTTGATACCTATTAAGTTGTCAATGTAAGTATTATTTCAAGTTCTCTGCAACAAATTAATAAGTGAGTATTTGTTTTATTTCTACCTTACTCACCTCATGATATTACTTTGGTAAGCTTTATACACTAGGGTAAAATGTTTACAACTTTCTGGGAAAATCAATTTCATGAAATATATAAACTGGATCATTATTATGAGGAATATTAGGAGTACTTTTCATAATTTCCAATAAATTGGATTATAGACCTCCAAACTGCAGAGTATGGAAAGAATAAAATGAACAATTGGACCACTCAGCAATTAATTTTGTATTACTATTGTACCACCCAGCAATTAATGATGTATCACCATTGGACCACCCAGCAATTAATTATGTATCACTATTGGACCACCCAGCAATTAATTAATTATGTATCACCATTGGACCACCCATCAATTAATTATGTATCACTAATGGACCACCCAGCAATTAATTATGTATCACTATTGGACCACCCAGCAATTAATAAGGTATCACCATTGGACCACCCAGCAATTAATTTTGTATCACTATTGGACCACCAAGCAATTAATTATGTATCACCATTGGGCCACCCAGCAATTAATTATGTATCACTAATGTACCACCCAGCAATTAATTATGTATCACTTTTGGACCACCCAGCAATTAATAAGGTATCACCATTGGACCACCCAGCAATTAACTTTGTATCACCATTGAACCACCCAGGAATTATGTATCACTAATGGACCACCCAGCAATTAATTATGTATCACTTTTGGACCACCCAGCAATTAATTATGTATCACCATTGGACCACCCAGCAATTCATTTTGTATCACTATTGGACCACCCAGCAATTATTTATGTATCACTATTGGATCACCCAGCAATTAATTATGTATCAACATTGGACCACCCAGCAATTAATTATGTATCACCATTTGACCACCCAGCAATTAATTATGTATCACATTGGACCACCCAGCAATTAATTATGTATCACCATTGGACGACCCAGCAATTACTTATGTATCACTAATGGACCACCCAGCAATTAATTATGTATCACTTTTTGACCACCCAGCACTTAATTATGTATCACCATTTGACCACCCAGCAATTAATTATGTATCACCATTGGACCACCAAGCAATTAATTATGTATCACTAATGGACCACCCAGCAATTAATTATGTATCACTTTTGGACCACCCAGCAATTAATTATGTATCACCATTGGACCACCCAGCAATTCATTTTGTATCACTATTGGACCACCCAGCAATTTATTATGTATCACTATTGGACCACCCAGCAATTAATTATGTATCAACATTGGACCACCAATCAATTAATTATGTATCACCATTGGACCACCCAGCAATTAATTATGTATCACTTTTGGAACACCCAGCAATTAATTATCTATCACTATTGGACCACCCAGCAATTAATTATGTATTACCATTGGACCACCAGCAATTAATTATGTTTCACCATTGGACCACCAATCAATTAATTATGTATCACCATTTGACCACCCAGCAATTAATTATGTATCACCATTGGACCACCAATCAATTAATTATGTATCACCATTGGACCACCCAGCAATTAAATCTGTATCACTATGTTAGAAATATACAACTCGTAGGAACTACAAATTTAAATCTTTGAAATTTTACTCATTTACAGATTAGGCAAAGAGATAAGGTCCGTTTATTTACCGTTTACTTACAAATCAAAACCTGACCAATTTTCCGCTAGAGGGCGTTGGAGTCATGACTACCCCTCCACTGCAAATGTTGATTTATTTTTTGTTATGATATACCATGAAGACTAACATATTATATATGAATTGAGAAGCTATATATTTATCTTCCATAAAAACACACGTATTTCGTTTATTGCTATTTTTAATTATGAACTGTTGAAAAGTACTTTTTTCGTATTTTTTAAATATGTGCATTTAACTATTTTCGATGTATTTTTTTCTTTCATATACATAAACACAATAATGAGTGCACAGATGTATTTAATATTATGTTTTTATGGAAGATAAATATGCGTAGTATACTTGATAGTATGATACTATTAGATATGAAATGACATCACAGATATGACATGATACTATTAAATATAAAATGATATCACAGATATGACATGATACTATTAAATATGAAATGATATCACAGATATGATATGATACTATTAAATATGAAATGATATCACGGATATGACATGATACTATTAAATATGAAATGATATCACAGATATGATATGATACTATTAAATATGAAATGATATCACAGATATGTTATTGAAAGATGTGACGTTACACAAATTGTACAAACTTGTAAATATTGTATTCACTAATTAATTAAAAAATGAGCTGGTTTCCAGAACACTGAAACTAACAGCAAACCAAATGGAAACCAGTATTTCCAGTTGGTATCAAGACAGTTTTTACACTGAAACTGAATTTTGCACCAGTATCCGGATGGTATCCAGTGCGAATAATTACCCACTCCTCCAAGTGGTATCCATCTGGTTTCCATGAATAACTTTCTTGTAGGTTTCAACTCAGTTTCCATGTTATAGTTTCCACTTGGTTTCCAGTTGGAATCCATATTTCTTAGTTTACACTTGGTTTCCTCTTGGTTTCCATATTTCTTAGTTTACACTTGGTTTCAACTTGGTTTCCATGTTCAGGTTTACTGTAGATTTCAGTCTGGTTTCCATGTTTAGGTTTATTGTAGGTTTCAGTCTGGTTTCCATGCTAAGGTTTACTGTAGGTTTCAACCTAGTTTCCATGTTGAGGTTTACTGTAGGTTTCAGTGTGGTTTTAGTACAATGGTTTACTGTAGGTTTCAGTGTGGTTTCAGTGTAATGGTTTACTGTAGGTTTCAGTGTGATTTCAGTGTAATGGTTTACTGTAGGTTTCAACCTGGTATCCATGGTTGACATTTTCATGTTGTGCTAAACACGCATATCAATCATGTTATGATTTACATGAATACAGTGTCAACACCTACAGCATCAACTGCTATCTTCGTAAAGAGCAATAATGCTTCGAAAAAAATAATTCTAGTAATGACAAAAATAATTGTACTTTGTTATAAAGTTTATTACATAAAGTGCCAATAGCAGAGTAAATCTTGGAATATTATTTTAACTAATTGCAAAAAAGAAAAGACATCTGATAATCAAATCTATAAAATGTTTTTAAACACACAAGACTATGTGGTGAAACTAATTACGATCATCAAAGATCATCATATGATCCAGCAAAATAACATCAATTGAATGTGATTAACAGGACATTGCTGCTGATCAAGAAAAGATGATCACTGATAAAGCCACAGTTACGGGTTTTATTCTGGGTTATTACTGTCCAGCCGGCCAGTCAATATTCAATGCATTTGATGAACAGGTGATTATATTTTCCTTGAGGAAACAGCCCGGTTTAATTACGTCACGAATCATCCTCCTGGGGCGATTTCAAACACTTCAGCTTCAAACTAGTACCCTGTGTGACCCATTGGGTATGTTCGTCTTCTCTCGTGGTCTTCTTTACAGAAAAATGAATGCAAACATAATAAAGAATATATTAATAACAAACATAAATCGAAAAAGATACAACCTTTTTAAAATCTAATTATTCGTATTTGTTATATATACCTGTTGTAGGGTGAGATAAAAGGATCATCTCTCGCCTTGGTAAGTTTTTCCATAACTGCAGGGGTGCTGATGTAGTAAGTATTAAATAAATTAATAAATGAAACAGGAATATTCAAAGGACCTTTTATATATTCGAATTTAAGGTCATAGTATGCATGACATACAAACAAATTATTAGTACAACAACTGTAGCTGTCGATTTTGAGAATGTAATTTTGATGTAATCATTTATAAATTTTAGTGAATCAAGAAAGTGCAGAGCTGTTTGTATTGATGCTATAAATATTGAAATATTTATTTATTGGATATGTAATACCTGTGCACTTTTAGGGAACAAACATAAATCGGAGTACATAAACTATTAAATTAATAACCAAACTCTTTCTGATATATCATATGGCAGGGTAAATATAAAGAAATGTTCTACATAATGTGATTTGTTTTATATAGTCAAATGGTGCATATTCTCATATATATAATACATTTGCTGTCTGATAATTCTGAACGTAGCATTTTGTTAACTTTTTTAATATATCCTGTCTTGATATTTGTACATTTTGGAAGATCTATGATTTCTTTAAAAATTGTACATTTATTATATATATATAATGACCAAATAAGTTATTGTATGCGAATTTTAGTGTTAAACCTTGAAAACAATTTCATTTTCCTAAATCAATGGGGTAGTTTATTGTAATGCTATTTTCTATTATTTTATCATTTTATTCTGCAAGGATGACATACAGGGTATGCCCTGATACATTTCACAATTATTATATTTTTCAAGCCACAGTATTTCGAAGATAGTTGATCATTTCTAAAATTTAATCAGTCATTTCAATCGTTAGCATATGGCAAAAAAAACGATAAGAAAAATATGAGCTATATGTATTACATGAAATGTGCACTATACCTGCATGGTTGTAGAGATATCATAAAGTTTGGCCTTCTGTGAATGACAACTTTTGTTGGCATGGAAGTTCACTACCCACCAGACATGATATTGATCTCCTTGCCATTTCTCCATTGAGTCACAGATAATCATGACAACTGAAGTCGGCCAATGGACAAATTTGGCGGCAATTGGGTGAATGGCGAAACAAAGGATAGTTGATAAATGATAATTTATGTCATTTATATTTACTTTGGAGGATAAGACACCTCTTATTTCACAAACCAATTACCCGTATTGGTAATAACGGGATTGCTTATAAAGCAGAATTTTCAAGGCGGCCATTTTATTGTGAACCCATATTATTTCCAATTACATAAACGATTCCAAAGGTTTTACCGAACCATAGACACTCATTTTTAACTTGATTTTCCGAAGAGAGAAGGGTGTTTTACTCTTGGTGAAATTATTGTTCAGATACATTTCAACAACATATCTGAGCGAAAAAACGTGCTATTGCCCCTTTAAAATGTTGTTTGGGAGTAACATCAAAAATAAAGTTTAAGTGTTGTTAGTACAATACTAAATATTATAGCTCAATCTGTGTCAATAGTTTATACGTAAAGAACGTGAAAATCACATTTACCAATATGATCTCAAATATACATTACTATTTCATTTAATACTATTTTTTCAAATACTACCCATTGTAAGTTATAAAATATAAACGGAATATATATATGAATGGTAGACGATGTTCCCATGTGTTGATATACATTGTATACAAAAACAGGGAGACATGTATATCCTCAATCAACTCGCTATTTAATTGAATGACTGCCAAAAAACAATAATGTCAACCGTAAGTATTATCGAAAGCTGTTTTCCTTTCCAAAAGTTCTCCAACTTCCCAATGCAAGGCATAACTCTTGCCAGTCTTCATTACTGGTTGATTTAGGCCTTGCACTATATATAACAATTCAGTAACTACATACAAAGTATTGAAATAAAATTTCTTGTTGAATAATTTAAACAAAAGGAAAAGAAAACGAAAAATTCAACAATAAATGGAGGTCACCCATCCTACTATTCAGTTCAACTCGGTGATACCATTAATTAATATTGTTTAAGCAATTCCCAACTTCATATGTATTTTCTATGTATGCTGTTTATTCATCTATGTTTTGTTTGTGTTTTTCTGTAACTGTAGCCTATGGGAACAAATAAAAAACAATATGTTTATACTTTCGTTCTACAGACCACGTTAAAACATTAGCATAGCGCAGAATTTTCTGATCAAACCAAACTTAGCCGAAATCGGTTTTGTTCAACAATTCCCTTACATCAGTCACCCAATTTCTTTTCCCATTTGATCATACAGTGCCATAATTTCAAAACATGTTTTTGAAAATCTGCGATATGTCATATCTGATAACTTTAACCAGGACTTTATCGCATCAATGGATAAATATGTAAGTAACGAGAATCAACTTAATTCCCCATAAACCATGGTATTATATGTACTTGGTTTTACACCAAGAAACCTTCTGCATGCATATAGATGCCTTAATCCCCATATTTCAGAGCCATACAGAAATGTTGGGCATATTTAGGGTTTCAAATATTCTAAATAATGTGTTAAAGGACATTTCACCCAATGATCGCATAAAACTCACATTTAAACTTCAAACTGACGCTTGTGTTGTGTATTTAGACTATGATAAGCTATAAGAGAAATATACGCCGGTCATACCCCATTTTTGCAGACGACCCAATAGTCAGACGAATTTAAATGCATGTCTAGCTTCTCATTATGCATGATATAAGATCCAACTTCGTATCGAAAATGATGTTTACAATAAATCAATTCTAAAGTTTGAAGTGTAGTTTCTGTTCTAGGACAATTGTTATTTTAGGTCATAATTCAGTAACATTTTCCCTCATTTTCATAAATTGTGCATAGGGTGGATTTTTATTTCAATGAATGAGCATACTAAACTGAATTAGAAATTTCAAAACAGTACTTGTTCATATTTCTGAGAAACACACGTTTTAAGAAATCGTCGTTTTCGAATCTCCTAAACTGGACCAGATAGGAGAGTCAAAGATGCGTCAACAAAGTCAAGTCCAAGGAGGTCATTTGTGTTGAAAACATCTTTTACTTAAGTAAATTTGTACATTTTAGTTATTTGCCAAACATTCTGGTGAAAAAGCAATTTAACACCCCAAGTGTACTTGAACAGGCATACAAATAAAAGTATTATTATTTCTACAACTCATATCCATTTTTAAAAATAAAACATCTAAAATCGACTTTCTCTGGCAGCAGTATTTTGTTTTCTTTATACTTGTGAAAATGTGGTGACCTTTCTGTTGCGGTTGAATGTGAAACTGTGTACTTAAAACTGTGCTTAAAACTGCTAGGAATCAAATCTAATCTTTGTCATTTTTGTCTGACAAGTAAGATTGGACTGTTTCATTTTCCTAAAGGGTAACAGCCTTGTGCTACTTGTGATGATGATGATGATGATGATGATGATGATACGCTTTTTTCGTTTGTGTTCTGCGTAAACGGATATTCGTCAACGGAAAGTTACATATAAGAATGTCTGTATTTATTTACTTGTTCAAAAAAGGTATGCCAGTAACAAATATAAGGTATTTTCTCCACCGCGCCTTTGAGGCCAGAAAATAAATAACTGGCAATGTATGGAAATAGCTAAAATATAAATTGTATTTATGTTATAAAAAAACCTTACAAATATACCCACATACCTGTTATAACAAAGTCCATTCTTTATGTTATGTATTGTATGCCATGCGTTATGGACTATGATGTATATGTTACATAAAATTAGAAATATACTTTAGAAATGTCCACATGTTTTGTTATGTATACTCTATGGCATGTTTTTATAAATATTTTCAGGCATTATGGCCTACATGATAAATACGGATGATAATTACATTGATAGAAGAATACATGTTACTATAGGAATAAAATGACGTCATCATTTCCTGTGTTTCCACCATTTTAATGACGTCAAGGAGGGGCTCAGGTGAACTTTAGGTCACCTTGGAATGTATGGTCATGGGATCTATTATGACAAATTTTTAATTTCTGTGATTATGTCATTTTGAATGACATCAGGGGATTCAGGTGACCTTTAGGTCACCTTGGAATGTGTGGTCATGGGATCTATTATGACAATTTTTTAATTCTGTGATTATGTCATTTTGAATGACATCAGGGGATTCAGGTGACCTTTAAGTCACCTTGGAATGTGTGGTCATGGGATCTATTATGACACATTTTTAATTCTTATATTTCCGCCATTTTGAATGACAATAGTCATTTCATGGAGATCTTCCTGCCATGTTTGAAATACGTCAGTAATTCAAATATATCTTCACATCAATGGAATCCTTCCATTTTTGTTGTCATCAGCAATTCATATATTTTATCTGTCATATTTTGACCGATGTCAACAGTTCATAGATTGAACTTAAGGGACAATGGATTTGACAGTTGTCATTTTTAACTAATTTTAACGATTTTGATTAAGAGCTTACTTAATGTTTTAAAAATGAGTGGGATTACGAATGTTTTTTGAATTCATATCCATACTAATTCATCTTCATACTACAAGATTTTACAGAATTGTATAACATTCCCTGATGATAAATTTACCAAGATGTGATTGACCAGCGGTCAGTAACTGTAGAAATGCCGACGGATGTGAACAGGATATAACATCTCAAGTACTCCTTCAGTTTGACCAGTCCCTATACTATGCAGGAAGTTAGCATGAGCTTTCTGTACGAGCATACGCATCAACATTGATTCAATATTTTAATCTGAAATAAAAGACTTGCACTCAGTCTGCGCTATGCTAGACAAGAGGTTGTAGACTGTCTACATATGGGAGAACACATACTGACCACAATATGATAATAAAACAATAAAATCACATTTGTCTTAAAAACTGAGAGTGACTTAGAACATGTTTTAAAGTGTGGAATAATGTATTTTTTACTCCTAGGTTAGTGACATGAATGAAGGATAACATATACCCTATGACAAATCCATGTGCCATGTGTAGATTTATTTGTAGCTTTATTCATATTCATTCAAAAGGAGTTTTGGGGGAGAAAAGGACACACAGTTTGATCTGACAAGGAAAGACAATAATCAAGTCTATCATTAGCCATTAAGCTGCTTACAAACGAGTGGGGAGGGCAACACCGACACACTGAAACCTCAGTAGCCATTTCCTTAATTACATAATGCGTTCTTATGCGCCGTGATAAGACTGTGGCACAAGATTCATATAAATAAGCATACTTGTAATACCCTAGACTTTGCACAAGTTTGCTTAAAGTCTGAATACCATTTTCTGAAAATGTCATTTACAAGTGATTAGCGATATGCTTTATTCTAAAACATTCAATTAATACATTTGCGCTAGCATTTCTAGAAAAAAAGGTCACTTTATGGGGTGGGTACGCAATTGATATGAGATAAGCATGATACTGATAAAATGAGATATTGTTATGGGTCTGTTATGAGAGTAAGGTCTAAATATTTCTGACAATACAATCATTTTACATTAGATGTATATCATGTTTTCATTAAGATGATGAGAGACAAAATTGTGATCAACATATAAACTTAAAGTGGGCACATCCTGTTTGTGGTAAATTGTTTAGACAGGTGACCTTTTGGCCCATCACAAACTTTACCAACTAATATATTTAAGTAGGAACATCCTGTTTTTGGTAAAAATATGACAGGCAGGCAGATGGACTTTTGACCTGTCACAGAAATAGAACAATCTAAAAGTGGGCACATCCTGTTTGTGGTAAAACTCTGACAGGCAGCTGAACTGAAATTCAGTGTAGTATTTCATGCAAACCTTGTAGTGTGTAGACAAGTTGTTTAAACCAAGGCCATTTCAAAACGTTTATGTCATGAGTATCATAAGAAAATAACAAATAATAAACTAGAATACAACATCAAAAGTTTGTTTATTAGCCCCGTTTCAATGAGAAGATTTTACGATAAGGAGCACTCCTATAAATCTGCTTTACAATGTCTATTGGCTTTCATCTTCATCCTCTCTAGAAACTTATTCACTAATAAACTTTTACAACTCGAAGTGGACGGCAATCAAACTCCAGATAGAAGCTTTTTGCTAGGGGTCATGAAGTCCCTATGTAAGGCGTTGACATGGAGATGATCCACATGTGTACATCTATATTCATCAGTGTCATTTTTCATGAATCAGGTAAAGTATGTACAAATATAATCAAAATCCATGTAGGTGCTCCTAATCCCAAATTTATTTCGATAGCCTAGATTCTTCAATCGAATGATGAGTAGCATCATGAGGTGGAGGGGGAGGAGGAGTGAGGAGGAGGAGTGAGGAGGAGGAGGAGTGAGGAGGAGGAGGAGTGAGGAGGAGGAGGAGGAGGAGGAGTGAGGAGGAGGTGTTGCACTTAATAAATAGTAGTTAAAAGATTGTTTTCCTTCGTTTCCTTGGACCTCCTCTCACTTTGATTTCCTTTGAACGTTTTATATTTTCCTGTTCTCTTTTTTCCTGAGCTTGGGCTTGCTCAACGACTTGTTGGGTTTGAGAGACAAAGATCACGGAGTCTGTATCATAATACAATACTCTTTCTCTGAGGAAATCTAACACTGAATACAATTTCAAGCTTGCATAATAGGCTGTGAATGTTACTATAAATATGTTTGTAGTTTCAACATAAAATGAATAAATGTGAAACGTGAGTTTTGTTGAGTATAAAGTGTCATGACATAGCAGCCAGTGTCTATGTATTCTGTCATTCCCAATAAATTTTTATTAATCGCAGTAATTTTTAACCAACTTGCGTTTAAGGAATATCGCCAATATATAGTTTGTCAATAATGTTTTGTTTCGAAAACATATGTTTATTGGTAATTTATATGTCAAAATATATATTAAATCGATTCACTTGTCAAAAACTTTCTTCTATAGCGCATAGATTTGCTTGATATTCAGAACAGAGGTTTTACATATATAATATCCATATTATTAATTTAAGATTGTAACCAATTGTTTTCAGTATATGTAAAACTACATTGAATATAGATATTAGGTTACAAAGTGATTTGTTCTTTTAAAAGTAATATTTTGTTCATATTATGTATTTTCAAAACATTTGCAACATTACCGTACTATAACAATTCACTGAGTATTATGCAAGCTTGAAATTGTATTCAGTGTTAGATTTCCTCAGAGAAAGAGTATTGTATTATGATACAGACTCCGTGATCTTTGTCTCTCAAACCCAACAAGTCGTTGAGCAAGCCCAAGCTCAGGAAAAAAGAGAACAGGAAAATATAAAACGTTCAAAGGAAATCAAAGTGAGAGGAGGTCCAAGGAAACGAAGGAAAACAATCTTTTAACTACTATTTATTAAGTGCAACACCTCCTCCTCACTCCTCCTCCTCCTCCTCCTCCTCCTCACTCCTCCTCCTCCTCACTCCTCCTCCTCCTCACTCCTCCTCCTCACTCCTCCTCCCCCTCCACCTCATGATGCTACTCATCATTCGATTGAAGAATCTAGGCTATCGAAATAAATTTGGGATTAGGAGCACCTACATGGATTTTGATTATATTTGTACATACTTTACCTGATTCATGAAAAATGACACTGATGAATATAGATGTACACATGTGGATCATCTCCATGTCAACGCCTTACATAGGGACTTCATGACCCCTAGCAAAAAGCTTCTATCTGGAGTTTGATTGCCGTCCACTTCGAGTTGTAAAAGTTTATTAGTGAATAAGTTTCTAGAGAGGATGAAGATGAAAGCCAATAGACATTGTAAAGCAGATTTATAGGAGTGCTCCTTATCCTAAAATCTTCTCATTGAAACGGGGCTAATAAACAAACTTTTGATGTTGTATTCTAGTTTATTATTTGTTATTTTCTTATGATACTCATGACATAAACGTTTTGAAATGGCCTTGGTTTAAACAACTTGTCTACACACTACAAGGTTTGCATGAAATACTACACTGAATTTCAGTTCAGCTGCCTGTCAGAGTTTTACCACAAACAGGATGTGCCCACTTTTAGATTTTTCTATTTCTGTGACAGGTCAAAAGTCCATCTGCCTGCCTGTCATATTTTTACCAAAAACAGGATGTTCCTACTTAAATATATTAGTTGGTAAAGTTTGTGATGGGCCAAAAGGTCACCTGTCTAAACAATTTACCACAAACAGGATGTGCCCACTTTAAGTTTATATGTTGATCACAATTTTGTCTCTCATCATCTTAATGAAAACATGATATACATCTAATGTAAAATGATTGTATTGTCAGAAATATTTAGACCTTACTCTCATAACAGACCCATAACAATATCTCATTTTATCAGTATCATGCTTATCTCATATCAATTGCGTACCCACCCCATAAAGTGACCTTTTTTTCTAGAAATGCTAGCGCAAATGTATTAATTGAATGTTTTAGAATAAAGCATATCGCTAATCACTTGTAAATGACATTTTCAGAAAATGGTATTCAGACTTTAAGCAAACTTGTGCAAAGTCTAGGGTATTACAAGTATGCTTATTTATATGAATCTTGTGCCACAGTCTTATCACGGCGCATAAGAACGCATTATGTAATTAAGGAAATGGCTACTGAGGTTTCAGTGTGTCGGTGTTGCCCTCCCCACTCGTTTGTAAGCAGCTTAATGGCTAATGATAGACTTGATTATTGTCTTTCCTTGTCAGATCAAACTGTGTGTCCTTTTCTCCCCCAAAACTCCTTTTGAATGAATATGAATAAAGCTACAAATAAATCTACACATGGCACATGGATTTGTCATAGGGTATATGTTATCCTTCATTCATGTCACTAACCTAGGAGTAAAAAATACATTATTCCACACTTTAAAACATGTTCTAAGTCACTCTCAGTTTTTAAGACAAATGTGATTTTATTGTTTTATTATCATATTGTGGTCAGTATGTGTTCTCCCATATGTAGACAGTCTACAACCTCTTGTCTAGCATAGCGCAGACTGAGTGCAAGTCTTTTATTTCAGATTAAAATATTGAATCAATGTTGATGCGTATGCTCGTACAGAAAGCTCATGCTAACTTCCTGCATAGTATAGGGACTGGTCAAACTGAAGGAGTACTTGAGATGTTATATCCTGTTCACATCCGTCGGCATTTCTACAGTTACTGACCGCTGGTCAATCACATCTTGGTAAATTTATCATCAGGGAATGTTATACAATTCTGTAAAATCTTGTAGTATGAAGATGAATTAGTATGAATATGAATTCAAAAAACATTCGTAATCCCACTCATTTTTAAAACATTAAGTAAGCTCTTAATCAAAATCGTTAAAATTAGTTAAAAATGACAACTGTCAAATCCATTGTCCCTTAAGTTCAATCTATGAACTGTTGACATCGGTCAAAATATGACAGATAAAATATATGAATTGCTGATGACAACAAAAATGGAAGGATTCCATTGATGTGAAGATATATTTGAATTACTGACGTATTTCAAACATGGCAGGAAGATCTCCATGAAATGACTATTGTCATTCAAAATGGCGGAAATATAAGAATTAAAAATGTGTCATAATAGATCCCATGACCACACATTCCAAGGTGACTTAAAGGTCACCTGAATCCCCTGATGTCATTCAAAATGACATAATCACAGAAATTAAAAAATTGTCATAATAGATCCCATGACCACACATTCCAAGGTGACCTAAAGGTCACCTGAATCCCCTGATGTCATTCAAAATGACATAATCACAGAAATTAAAAATTTGTCATAATAGATCCCAT
This sequence comes from Gibbula magus, assembly GCA_936450465.1. Taxonomy (NCBI): domain Eukaryota; kingdom Metazoa; phylum Mollusca; class Gastropoda; order Trochida; family Trochidae; genus Gibbula; species Gibbula magus. Next base: position 6,289,081 of record OW388302.1, read on the forward strand.
GACCATACATTCCAAGGTGACCTAAAGTTCACCTGAGCCCCTCCTTGACGTCATTAAAATGGTGGAAACACAGGAAATGATGACGTCATTTTATTCCTATAGTAACATGTATTCTTCTATTGATGATGATGAACATATTGATGACGATGATGATGATGATGGTGGTGGTGATGATGATGATGGTGCTGGTGGTGATGATGATGGTGGTGGTGGTGGTGATGATGATGATGATGATGATGGTGGTGATGATGATGATGATGATGATGATGGTGGTGATGATGATGATGATGATGATGATGATGAGGATTTCAAGTCAAGATCATAATGAAGTGACTAGACATCAGTCGGACATAAACTCTTTGAGATTGATCCTACTGATATGTGTGTGTGTTTGATTTCATATCAAGTTGATCGTCTCTGACTGATCATCAGTATTGATAATACTGTGTGAACTGTTAAACTTTAAGACGTGTAATTAAACTTTTAACTCGATGCCAGACGGACACTATACTCTTTAGGATTTATGTGCTGCTTGTTTGTATGAACCGTTCAATTTTAAGTCGAGTTGATAGTGTGCTAGCTTGACACCGGACGGACAAATTACTCAAGGGCTTAACCATAACGCTATGTCATATGTATTTGAACTGGGGCCAGAAGTATTCGGTATAATAGAATATAGATATAGATATCGGCAATGTTTAAATAAGACACTCTAGTAATGATTCAGGGATATGAGTAATACACTTACGCAACACACTAACCCACAAAAGTTCTTCACACCGTATCCAAAACAATAATGCAATAAATTAAACCAATAAATACAAACAGTTCCTCAACAGACCGCGCATATTAACAGCTGAAGGTACAATTGGCAGATTAGACTGTCAAGTGACTAACGTTTACACTGCCACTGGTACATAAGTTTGATATGGGCACACAGAGTGGGTTGGAACATATACTGCAGACACGCTAAGATCTGTCCATTAAGTGAGGGTAGAGTATACACCACAGACACGTGGTCTGTACACAGTGAATCTCGGGTATTGCTAAGGAACTTATAACACTGTACCCTTCAAGTGCTGACTTGAATTTGTTTGTATAACTACTCTCAATGGGACTCGTGAAGACAGTGCACCCTGTATTTACTACTAGGATGCGTGTACGCAGGGATTAATAATACTGACATGTGTTTGTGATTTTATTTCAAGTCAAGCTGATCATGAAGTGACTGGACATCAGTGGGACTATAAACTCCTTAGGGTTGATCCTACTGATGTTTATGTGAACTGTTTGATTTCATATCAAGTTCATCGTCTCTGACTGGACATCAGCGGACTCAGTGCTAATAGGGGTTGATAATACTGTGTGAACTGTTCAAATTTAAGGCGTGTAATCAAACTTTTAACTCGATGCCAGCGGACACTATACTCTTTAGGATCATTGTGCTGCTTGTTTGTATGAACCGTTCAATTTTAAGTCGAGTTCATAGTGTGCTAGCTTGACACCGGACGGACAAATTACTCAAGGGCTTAACCATAACGTTATGTTTGTATGTATTTGAACTGGGGCCAGAAGTATTCAGTATAATAGAATATAGATATAGATATCGGCAATGTTTAAATGAGACACTCTAGCAATGATTCAGGCGTGCACTGTCAGTAGATACCTCCCCCAGGATTCATCAATTAACAGAATTTTACAAAAGTAGAGAACAGCAGCCTTACACAAGGTTATAAAACAAGTGTTATATTTCACAGACGTTAAATCTCATAGAAACATTATTCAGGAGACACCCAAACCTAAGTTTAGTGGCATTGTAAGAAGTAACACTGATCAAACTGCAGTAGCCTCACTATGTTGTCGCCGATGACTGAAGAGGACCTGGGAGGCGATTACGTCGCCAGTGATAGCGTTACTGGGGAGGTAGTACTGGGCGATCTGTCGGACACAGAGCTAGAGGGGGTGGTGGTTGATGGGTTGGTGGGACATGAGGGGGCACCGACTCCTTCCCGGGGTCACGCGACACAATGGTTATCCCCAGTATCCCCACCTCACCCTCTCACGAGATCTGAAGGAATCAATGGAGGGCCTACAGACGAAAGTGCCACGATAAACCCTTGGACACCTATAGACAGCAGTGCCAAAATAGATCCTTGGACACTTACAGACAACGGTGCCGAGATATCTCCCGGGACACCTCTAGACAACAGTGCCGAGTTGTCATATGCGAAACCCAGTAAGGACCCCATTGAAGTGAAACCAGTTGGAAAACAGAAAATGGGGTAAGGAACTTTATTTTATATTATTGATATTTTGTTCTAGTCATGTTGTGGGATTTAGGGGCCTGGTTACAGTCTACATGTTCTGGTAATCTGAAAAGATATTCCCAAGACATTAAACTACATGTGTGACATCCTGTTGTCGTCTCGCCCAGTTATTTAAGGGCAATTACGAGTTGCACATAACGTACATATTTAAAACTATAAGTATATATATGTGTCAGTTTGTTGAAGAAATAAGTAACAGTTAGTGTTGTTAAATGTCCTTGAAACTAATGTTAATAATGAGGACACTTACACCGCGCTGGACTCACGCTACAAGGGGTCATGCTCAAAGCACACACATGATTTCACAGGGAGTATGAAGCTAGCTGCCAATTACGGCGCTTTAAGGTCATCTCTCACATTGCCTTCACTTCCATGCCAGGTACCCTTTCCTCGTAGCGGTATAGTTTTTTCCTCGAAATGTTATAGTTCTTTCCTCATAACGGTATAGTTCTTCTTCGTAACGGTATAGTTCTTTCCTCGTAATGTTAAAGTTCTTTCCTCGTAACGTTATAGTTCTTTCCTCGTAACGTTATAGTTCTTTCCTCGTAACGGTATAGTTCTTTCCTCGTAACGGTATAGTTCTTAACTCGTACTGCACTGAAGTCTGATACTGCCAACCTGATCCTATTACAAGAATTTAGTGCTGGAATTATGACTCCAGCTCTGCCATGATAATCCACTAAACCAGTTGTAACCGATAATACGATAAACTAGTTCTAAAACCACTTCTTCATTCTGTGCCATGTCTCTGTGCCTGTTTGATATTATAAGGAGAAACCATGATACCGAGGATATGGTAAGGTTGTGGATCCTGATAGGAAGGAAAAACCCGAGGATGCGAAGCATCCGAGGGTTTTTCCTGACTATCATGGTCTACAACCTTACCTTATCCTCGGTATCATGGATTCTCCATATTATCAACCGTTTTTAAGTGTAAAACAGGCTTTTTACTTGTTATCGCGTTATATTGAGGATCCCTGGCGTTATATTGAGGATCCCTGGCTGATGTCAGCCTGTTAACACCCGCGCTATATGAATTGCTTTTGTACCGTAAAATGTCACATGCCCCGTTGGCGCAGTAGACTAAGGAGTTAGCTCAGTCACTACAGGTGATAGTGGATACGGGTTCGAAGACACACTTTCTGCAAAACATTTGGTTTTTATATTCCGTCGTAAATTTAAGAAATTTTTCAAAATCTAAGTTAGTCTAAGGTCGTTTCAAGTATCACGTTATATGGCTGGTATCTAATTTGCCTTCTAAGCTCTTTCTCTCACCACAGATGTTACTGGAGCCGTTTTGCCCCACACGGGCTGCATGTGTTAGGCTTTCTGGGGTTATTCCCTCATCATAGTTACTGATGTCATCTTGCTCCACATGAACTGTGTGCTTTAGTCTTTCTGAGGTCACTTGAGTGTTTACTCAAGTCACCTAGCGCCACAAAATGTAAATAGAGGACATTATACGAGTGGCCATGTCATACGTAAACATCTACTTTTAATCAATGGAAGCCAACTCTAGTTACTCCTCCCAGTTCTTCAATCCTAAGTCCTGATGCATAGAGGCCATATTTCTCTATTCTCGCATATCCCCGGCAGTTAAAGTTTGTAACTTTCATATTTTTGTCCAATGAAACATCGTTTTACATCTGCAATCTATAGGTGCGTATCGCACAGATGACGCAATTCCAGTTATTTCGAGAGTACGTAATGCTCTGTTTGACACAACGTCACTAAATGCACAGCTGATGTAATCAATCAGGATTTTCTACCACTAGACGAGAAAGTGCAAAAGAGGGTCGAAGAACTGAGTGGAGTAACCTCTGTGGGAAGAAAATGAATACGTCCTGAACGGTGATATATAGAGATTATTACCCGAGGAAGTGTGTGATATTACTGTTACGAAACAAGTGTGAATTTTTGTATTTCCTGGGCGAGAGCGAGAGTTATACATAAATTTGCACGAGTTTCGTAAAAGTTCGTTCCATAACAGCGAGCGCTCATTGATTGCTCATTGTAACATGATTTCGGTGTATCATTGATTCTGATTGGTTGATTTGCCTATGTTGAATGACAATGAATACCCGCAAATTAGTTGGGGTGAATCACCGCGAACATATGCATCATGTTCACAAGATCCGGCCCGACTCAAGATTTTATTTTTCTATTTCTCTTAAGATATGTCCCTTACTCAAATTTGACAGGTAGCATTGTCATTTTCTAACTAGTATTTAGCAGAATAGGTATCAAATAACTCTCAAAATTAATTAATTTCAAGTAACTAAAATGTTTTCAACTAGTGAGATTTGTCCAAGTTTGTCGCCTTCTTCCATGCGTATGTGTTTAACGAATGTCGTTGCCATGGCATGACGTCATAGTGATCAACCGTTTTGACGTCACAATGCTAGCGTCATTGTCACAATGGGTAAGGGCAAGTTTAAGATTTGTGTTCCTAGGTATTCTACTGTGTTGATCTCGTATATAAATGTTTACGCCATCTAAAAGGCTACGTGAATATTGTGAAGTGAACATAGTTGAGTGACACTGTTTGAGCTTATGTGTAAATTGTTGCTAATGTACATATTACGCCGAGTATTTACATTTGTTTTGACCTGATCACACCTCTTACAAAAATGGAACAGTCGCAAAGTCCTTTCCACTCAGAGATAGGTACGCAAAAAGAGAGTACGTTTCAAAACGCCTGATAACTTACGGTCATGTTACAATATCGATAAATAGTTGCGTTTGTAAACATTTTTAAACCCGCAAATTTCAACGTTTAAAACCTCCGGCTAACGGCGTCGGTTTTAAACTAAATTTGCGAGTGTTGAATAGCAATGAATACAGGAAATTGTACAAACGCAACTATTTAGATTAACCTCTCTTGAACACGGCCCTTATGTAATCAATCAAGATGTTCTACCACTAGCCGAGAAAGTCCAAAGGAGGGTCGAAGAACTGAGTGGAGTTACCTCTGTGGAAAGAAAATGAAAACGTCCCGACGGTGATATATTGAAATACAGATGACTTAAGTCCTTAATTTTATCCAATTTCAAAACGTATTACATTTTCTACTAACTTTTATCTGTTACTAATGTTTATAAGCGCTTTGGATAAATTAATGTATGGTCGGTTTGAAACAACGTCGCTGATTTGGCACTATTCATAGACGAATAACCCTCACGCTCAAACCCGAAAAAATACAGAATTATGTGCTGTTACGGATTGCATGGGAAAAAACTTATATTTTTTGGAAATGTTTTCATTGCAATTTAAATATATATGGTACATATCCAGCCCTTCTGTTCTGTCTAGTTTCAATTACACAACACACAAAGCTTGAAACACAACGTATAACGTATGCCTGGAACGGTACAATGCATGTGGAGACATAGTCTGTCATCAAGGCCCAAATTATTCAATTGACGACCAGCCCAGTCTAGAACATTATAGCAAGGCTAGATTACTCAGCTCTATTAAGGCATCTTAAGGGCTCCATTTATTTAAATCGTTTGTAAAATGGTGTTGGTTAGAACAACATATTTTTTAGACTAAATGTTAGTCTAGTGGTGACATTCTACACAATAGAAGCAAGGCATGACCCTTGATCTTCCAATCTTATCTTACACATATTATTTCACTGAATGCATTCTCTAATGTCTAAAGAAATGTTCTCTTGGTTTTCATGTAGAGATCACGTGAAATAATTGGGGGTGTGTGGGTGCGTGAGTGTATGAGTGTGTGTGAGAGTGGAGGGGCTTTTTATGGGGGAATTTGAGTTTATCTGAGTGATTTAATGCAGGTTTTCATAAAGGAACCATTGCGTATCTTAGTGTTTCTAGTGTTAAATTAGCGTATCCCCGTCCTCCACTGAATGTGATGTAATCAGATAGATTTGTCTTTCAAGTCTTTCTGTTAGACACAAGACACAATAATATTGATTCTCACTAGAGATTACGACTACGTCGGAAAATCTATCATGCCCAAAATGTTAGTTCATTTCGTCGAAAAAGCAAGTGTTCATATATATATACATTTTATGCAACCTATCAGGACTCTCTATATATAGAAAATGATCTAGATGCAACCGAGGTTTCAATGGACGAACTAAGCAGAGTAATCTCTGAGAAAAGAGAATGGCGTCCAACTAAAACGCTAACAAATGTTGATAAGAATACATCCTGTAATAAAATATACAGTTTTCTGCATGAGGGTATGAACTTTTGTGTCTGTTCAAACACACGTAGGGTGCTGAAAACGCTGTGTCGAGATGACATGGGACATGCATGTAAAATGTTTTGCTTTTAAGTTAAATTTTATTTGTACAAATATAGAATATAAGTTTATTAAAATTGTGTCTTTATAATTTTATATTCTTAGACTTAATTTCAGAGGCCCTTCATTGATATCGGATATCAAATACCTATTAAGTCTTATCTCACCTATTTCTCGTATAGTAAAGGCATTTTTGTGAAACATGAACAAATAATATTTCGAAAATTTAAATATGAGTTGAAGAGGCTTCTGGATAAATAATATTATGCTCCGGTCGTTTTATCACTCACAGATTAAACTAGTTTGCATGTTGTGGTAGCGTGTCTGCTGGTCACCAGTATGTGAATATCGGATATCGTGGTCCTGTTTAAACAATCTCGGCTTTACCAACACTCAGTACATTACGGCAAGCGGATTCTACCTTTTTTGTCCTGTGTTGCAATGAAAAAAAATTGTAAAAATTGCAAAATTAACATTTCATAATGACAGCGAGAGCTCATGTGTCATGACGTGCCCGCCACGTATGTTTGATTTTTTGCAACTCCTGCTCCAAAGTGCAATACCTGATTAAGGATGTAATAAAAAGTGTCCCAATACGTAATAAATATTTTTATGAAAAATCTACAGCTGCATACCACAAGCTTGTTCACCAGTGAATTTCAGTGCAAATATCATGTAATTTGGAATGTCTTTGAAGCATCGTATCAAAGCGAAAACTAAATCGGTCACATTAATTAAAGCTAATGTCATGCCTCATAGTAAATAGTTACACTTTTACCCAGTGGTCAATCCTGTAAAAACTACAGCACTAAATCACAGAATTCGCTTGAGAATGAATATTTTACTCATAGATATATGAAGATTCATTATCATTGTATGTGATGCAGTTTTATAGCCACCACAATGAACGTCAAAACATCATATTTGCATTAAGACACACAAGAATAGGTGAACGAACTTTTGGTATGCAGGTGAACTGTCTAGCCGCTCCATATTGTAAAATGAAAGTGATCCAAATTGTTAAAAAATGACAATAACTAATAACTGCTCCATATTGTAATATAAACTGTTCCAAATTGTAACATCTGCTCCAAAATGTAAAATATCTAAACTGAAGCACAAAAGAAACGTCACCCCTCAGTTGTTTTTATTATATGTATAATTTTCAATATCAAATTTTTCGAGTTTTCGACGACGTATTAAAAAACTTGATAGTTTGGCAAATTAGTCCAAAATATTAAATTCGTCAAAAAATTATTCAACGTATTTAAAAAAAAAAAGATTCCCCAAAATTAATTTTGATAATACACAACTGTTATGTAACATATAACATATAACACAAACTCTGTGTGAAAATCAATAAATTTGCCTCATCCTGCACACATTTACAACATTTTAAACATGGTAGGGGTCATGTTGGCTTAAATTTCATTTCTTACCCCTGTTCAGTTTAAAAAATGATATTGTAATCACAAAATAAAACAGTCACCAATTAAGTCATTAAAATTACTGCCAAAAGGTGTTATTGGATCGTGCCAGAATCACATGCATCTCATTTCTTTTAAATATTGAATTAATCGAAACCAACTGAGATGTTACTTTTCTTTTGTGTTTCAGTTTATTTCTAATTTGATGGTTGTAGGGCTTATATTTACATAAGTATTGCTTGTCAAATGATTTCATTATAATTTCTATTTTCATTATAATTACAAAGATGGTATGTTAGAACACCACAATGATCTTGTCAATCACTTTTAATTTATAGTTTGTTTTGTTTATCACGTGCTGTCCTTAATGACCGAAATTGCATATATAACACCTCTTAACAACTCGCCCAAGAAGGGGCAGAGGGGTCGGTCCTCAGATGGACGCCTTTCTCCAATAAAACTTCCAACATGAGGCTTTTAATATTTTACCATTTTATCCTCGCATTTATGACGATTCTCTGGTGGAATTGTCGAGGCTTTAAGGTCAATTTTAATGAATTGGGCTTGTTAGCTCAAAAGTACAATCCGCAAGCTATTTGCCTTCAAGAAACTCATCTTAAAGAATCTGATAAAGTTGCAATGAGACCATTCACTTTATACAATTCTTTCTCCCCTTCTGCTGATAGGGCAAATGGGGGTGCATCTATTTTAGTGCGTGATGGAATTATCCACAGAGAAATTCCATTAACAACACATTTACAAGCTGTCGCTGTCAGCTTATCATTATTCAAAACTTTAACTCTCTGTTCATTATATATTCCACCATCTCAAGATCTTATTATTTAAGATCTTGATCAACTTGTTAATCAATTACCTAAACCTTTTATTATCATGGGTGACTTCAACGCTCACAATCCCCTCTGGGGTAGTAATACCCTAGATTCTAGGGGTAAAAGACTCGAAAGTTTCCTCACTCAAAATGACTTATGTCTATTTAATGATGGCAAAAACACATATCTACATCCTGCTACAGGATCATATACAGCTATAGATTTATCAATAACTGTTGCATCCCTTTTACATGACTTTTCATGGTCAGTCCATGAGGATACATGTGGAAGTGACCACTTCCACATTGTATAAGAACCATCATCACCTATTCCAGAGGAGCACAATCCTCGTTGGAAATTTTCCAAGGCTGATTGGGGTACATTTTCTACCCTCTACCGTGAACATATTGTATATGATGAAATAATCAATGCAACTGATCCTGTTGAGGCCTTTTCTAAAGGTCTCATTGATATAGCAACTGAAACTATCCCTAAAGCCTCGGCAGATCCACGCATTCACAAGCCATGGTTTAATGAAACCTGCGATACTGCCATTAAGGCGCGTAAAAAAGCTGAACGCAAGCTCAGTAGACGACCTACAAGAATTTACTTAGATAACTGTCGCAAGGCACGAGCATGTCTCTAAGATTAATTCCAGAACACCTATCAGCAAAGTCTGGAATATGATTAGTAGAATTAAAGGCAAAGGTTCCAAATCTACAATACAACATCTTAAGGTCAATGATGACCTTCAAATCTGACATTGCCAATAAGTTGGCTGAAACAATCTCTAAAAATTCTTCATCTGCAAATTATGTCCCTGCTTTCCAAAAGTACCAAAAGGTACAGGAATAACGACCACTTAATTTCAAATCTGACAATGGAGAAGATTATAATGAACACTTCTCCTTGTCAGAGCTCAAAACTGCACGTTCTAAAGCTCATGATACAGCAACTGGCCCTGATGAAATCCATTATCAACTTCTAAAACATTTACCAGAACCTTGCCTCGAGGTTCTACTTCATGTATTTAATCATATTTGGGTAACTGGTGAATTTCCATCTTGTTGGCACAATGCTACTATTGTGCCTATCCCAAAACCTGGGAAGGATCATACAGATCCTTCCAACTATCGTCCTATAGCCTTAACAAGTTGCGTATGTAAAACTATGGAACGGATGATCAATGATCTTCTAGTTTGGTACTTGGAAACTAATAAATTACTTACTGATATTCAATGTGGTTTCCGCAAACAACGCAGTACCACTGATCATCTTGTTCGTTTAAAATCATTTATTCGTGATGCATTTATTAACAAACAACATGCTGTGTCTATCTTTTTTGACTTAGAAAAAGCTTACGACACTACATGGAAGCATGGCATCCTAAAAGATGTATTTGAATTTGGCTTGCGAGGTCGTATGCCTCATTTTATATCTAATTTTTTACATGACCGCCAATTTAAAGTGCGCTTGGGTTCCACCCTTTCTGATTTCTTTGATCAAGAAATGGGTGTCCCACAAGGTAGCATTTTATCTGTCACATTATTTAGCAATAAAATCAACAGCTTGGCTAAAGTTTTAAATGACCATACTGATGGTTCACTTTTTGTAGACAAAAAATATGCCATCAATCGAGCGCCAATTGCAGCTCTGCCTCAATAAAATACACAAATGGTCGTTGGAAAACGGCTTCAAATTTTCCAAAGCTAAAACATCTTGTGTGCATTTTTGCAATATGCGCAAAATGCACCAAGATCCAGAACTATTTCTGGATAAAACTCTAATCAAAGTCGTTCCTGAGGCAAAGTTTCTTGGTCTTACTTTTGACAGCAATTTATCATTTATCCCGCATATTAAAAACCTAAAAGCTAAATGCTTAAAGGCATTAGACCTTTTAAAGGTCGTTTCAAATAATAAATGGGGTGCAGATGAAGAAACTCTTCTTCATCTCTATCGATCACTCATCCGCTCCAAACTGGATTATGGATCCATAATCTATGGATCTGCCCGCCTCTCATATATCAAAATGCTAGATACAATCCACCACCAGGGTCTCAGGCTTTGTCTTGGGGCCTTCAGAACTTCACCTGTTGAAAGCCTTTACGTTGAAGCTGATGAGCCATCTCTTGAAAATCGGCTCATCAAGCTAGCACTTCAATATATAACCAAATTAAAATCAAACCCTTCAAATCCTGCATACAACTGCGTATTCAATCCTGAATACCAGCAGCTGTATAACTCCAAACCTAAAGCAATTCCACCACTCGGTATCAGACTTCAACAACATGTTGAAGATTCTGATATCGACCTCTCAACAATAGCAGAGCACGGTCTGCTTGCCACTCCGCCATGGCAGGTGGTCAGGCCCCGTGTCAACCTCTCTCTATCTACTCATAAAAAATCAAATACAGACCAATTAATATTTAAACAGGCATTTTTTTAACTACGCGATTGTTTCGCAGATTATAAACCAATTTACACTGACGGTTCTAAGGATGGACCCACAGTTGACTCCTTCAACAACATATGCTTCAAGGCTGCATGATGGCAGCAGCATCTTTACTGCAGAAGCTTAGGCCATCCTTTAAGGCCGTCCATCACATTAAAAACTCAACTCCCAATAATTACATTATTTTTTCAGACTCGCTTTCCTGCATGCAGGCTATTAAAAATTGTAAAAGTGATCATCCAATTATTAGGGATATTTTAGAACTTCATAATTCATGTCTCCAATGCAACATCGTCTTCTGCTGGCTTCCAAGCCATATGGGTATAAGAGGTAATAACAAAGCTGATGCAGCAGCTAAATCAGCATTAAACCTCAAACATATTTCCACAACTAAAGTTCCACATACGGATTCTACACCTGCTATTAAATCTTACATTAAGCAGCGGTGGAGGTCCCAATGGGACCAACAACAACACAACAAACTTCATAATTTACAACCTCATTTAGGCTTTAAATGTCTTTCTTCTTTTACCCAACAGGAAGCTTGTGTCCTACGACGATGTCGTATTGGACACAGTCATATCACCCATTCATACCTTTTAAAGGGGGAAGACCCCCCCCCCCCCCCCCTCCCCCCTCCCCCCCCCCCCCCCCAGTATGTATTCCTTGCCAGTGCCCCCTCACAATTAAACACATATTGTGTGAGTGTTGGGACACTGCGCACATAAGGGAAACCTTTTATCCAGATATTGCTATATCTCAAGTTTTTAGCCAATTTGGCGAACATCGTGTTTTAGACTTTTTAAAAGCTGTAAATCTTTCCGACAAATTGTAACTTTTAACTATTCTAAATCAGTTTTTAACCAAATTGTGTTAATTTGCTGGTGTTTTTTTACGGTCTTTGTGTCGTTTTTTTTTGCTTTTGCAATTATTTTTAAATTAATCAATTAACTTAAATTTCTCGCCGCTAATGGCTGCAATATTGCCGAAGCGGCGTTAAGCAATAACTCACTCACTCACTCACTCCCTTCAACAGACATATATTTGTTTATTGAAACTGGTATTAAAGTAGCAGTAGCACGTTTTTAGCTCAAATAAGTCGATGAAATGTATTTGAAAAATAGTGTCACCGATCGTAAATCACCCTTCTCTCTTTGGAAAATCAAGTTAAAAATGAATGTACAAGGTTCTGTAAAGTCATGGAAATCGTTTTCCTAATTCGAAGTAATGCAATGTGTTCACAATAAAATGGCCGCCATGCAATTTAAATGACTTAACTATCATTATAAATGGGAAATTTGAAAATAAATTTTGCCAAAAAAAACGTGCTACGGCCCCTTTAAATGTCTTGTGTTAACAACATGAAAAAACATTTGGTTAACCAATCAAAAAGTGAATAACTCCACTACTAGCGAATTTAGATTTTGATTTTGTATAAATATATATGAAAATATTTCGACCAAAATGCAAAATGCAAAAAATAATTGTTGCAAATAGCATATAATCAGGTTAAAATATATATTTACTCAAAACTTTATTTTAATATTTTAAAATAAACTTTTTCTCTATTTCTGCATAAGCAAGTTATACTAGTAATGTATTTTGATTTGGTATTATATATATGGTAATATTTGGACCAAAATGCAAAAACAAAATTGTCACAAATACCATATAATCAGGTTGAAATACGTATTTGCTCAAACTATCATTGAAATCAAATGAATATTTTTAATAAAACTAAACCAGATTGAGAAACAGATGAACTGGACTGATGCTTTTTGTTTACCTAATATCAGGTAATTTAAATAACCTATTATCAGGTTTCTATCACAGGCCCTTTGGTGAGTGAAAAAAAGCTTTCGGTCGACTTGTAGAAATGACAATAAAGAAGCGGTAGCTTCCATGAATGTTGATCGATAGGTAAATCATCCAAGTATATGATAATATAAAGTTTTAAGCAATTACACGACGTGTTAGCATAGCGCGTGGCCAAGAAGGCGAATGGGGTCGAGCGAAGTGTCCAGCCTTTTCTAGACTTAAAAATTCTGAAGGCGTGAAAATCGGGGGGTCATCTCAAACTTTTTAATTTAAAAAAAAATGAATTGGTGTGAACAGCAATGACCCAAGGGCCTGTGGTTTCTGCATATGGAACTGTACACCTATGTGTAAAGTTGTCCTCTATGCATATCTGTAAAATATATATATATAAAGTAATGAATTATAAATAAGTCAGTAAAATTGCTTTGCTTAAAACTTGAAGCCCTTAAAGTTATGTTAGTTTACCGTGAACATGCGAAAATGTGTTTCCCGTGTTTTAAATAAAAACAATGATATTACATTACATAATACATCACACGAAACGCCTGGCTATGTAGGAAAGTCTAAGCGCAGCCTGCAGTAGGAATAGTCAGAGCATTGACTGGTTATCAATGCAGGGTTCAACATAGTTGTCTAGGAAAACAGTGTTAAAGGGAGAGTTCTGTTGCCATCTTAGATTTGTTGTATTACGTGGAATGAAAACACGCTATATTGTACCTTATTTTACAACTTTTTAATAACTAAAGACAAACACTGATAGAGTGTCCACAAAGTAACACATAACATGTCATCAAATTTATAATTGCTGTTATGCTGTAGCGAAGTTTTCCCCATTCGCAACGCAGGTGAATGGCTTCAGTTCTCAGTGTTTTTATTTTCAAGAAATGTGCGCTTCTGTTTATCAAGTTGTGAAATACACGAACTGAATCAGCGCGTCGTTGCTCAAAATTTGATACTTAAGGCACGTGGAATTCATCCTGCTGAAACGTAATGAAAGTATAAGATATCAGCTTCTTATGATAACCAGATAATTTGATGGTAGACTCAATGATCGCATTTATTTTAAAAACAAAAATTCCATTCCAGAAAATTTCCATTTCTGTCGCTACGTCTTAAAAGTGAGATGTAATAAATGTTTTACACGAATGACAAATTATTACCTCTATGTACAATAATACGTACAATCAATTGAGCATAAAATCGAGACGATATACACTTGCAATTGATTGTTCAGACGATTTTAATTTACCCATTTTAATAATGCTACAATCAGCGGTGCGAACGCTTTGAAGGCAATCCTTGAGGTGTGACTGTAATTAACCACAAACAGTTGGTGGCCGTGGTGCATCATTAATTAATTAATTAATGATGATTATCACTACCTCTAGATGGATTTATGAAGTGTCTTAAATCGCCAAAACACATGTTTATGTAATAATTATGTAATTGTCATCTGTGGAATTACCTAGTTGGATATCTAAACATTCGATATTTGGAAATTTTAAGTTGTTTTATTGAAGATTATTGCGTTGAATTATGATTATCGCCGATAATGAGATTACTCCAGTGACGTCACATGAGTCATCGCTTCAGGGACCACACCCCGCAGATTTTCATTCTTAAAAAAGCTGTATTTCATAAATTTAACGCAGTCGGTTTTAAACTAAATTTGCGGGTGTTGAATAGCAATGAATCCTGGAAATTTTACAAACGCAACTATTTATCTTATAATTGAAGCGGTGTCATGAAGCAGTCAGGATTGTAGTGTTGTGTCAGGCTGTGACTTGAAGTAGTCAGAATTTTGAACTGATTTGAGCATTCAGAGTCTTGAATCTGTGCCTTGAAGCATTCAAGTTCTTGAAGTCGTGTCATTCGAGGCTTTCAGATTTGTAAAACTGTGGCTTGAAGCATTCGGAATCCTAAAGCTACATCTTGAAGTAGTAAGAATCTGTAAGCTGTGTCCTGAAGCAGTCAGAATTGTAAAGCTGTGACTTAAAGCATTCAGAAACGTAATGATACATCTTGAAGCAGTAAGAAGTGTCTGTTTAAAGCTTTGAAAGAATTCTGTTCAATTTAAACTAAAAATAAAAGTAGTTGTGCAGAAAATATGTTTCCTGAGTTGGTGGCTGTTATTATAATTATCTCCTGTTAAAGCAAATCACCCATTTTATCCAAATGTTGGAGCAAGAATCTGTATCCACCACAAGCTCTGTCCGTGTGAACAGCAATTACTTCCACCTTAGCCTTAGGCTACTTTGTGAAAATCATTTCCTGTAACCATGCCATATATAGACACTCATTGCGCCTCAATAGGTAAAAAATCAAAAGTTATAAATTACATGGTCCATGTACGTGCTTTTAAAAAGGGTTATATCATTTATTTTCATATTTTAAATCAAAGTGCATGCAATTATATTGTTAGGTTGCTAGTTTTTTTGTGAGGATAACTTGATAATTGTACAGTTGCCACTTTATTATGATGTCTTTGATAAGCATATGATTTATTCATCAGGGTATAACACTCTCACTGTAAAATGTAATAACCAGTGTTCTTTATCTATTTTAATTGTGTTATTTAATTAAGGGATTCAACTATCAATAATTGAAACATTTTAATTTATAACATACATATTTTGCTTTTATTGTTTTATATTTTTTTTGTATTTTATTAAAGGAGACAAACTTAAATAATTAAAACATTTTAATTTATAACAACAAGATTCCATATGTGTTTGCTCACTGGCTTAAACACATGATTGAAAAAGTTCAAGTAAAAGTTATTCCTCGTTTTAAACCAGTTATAAGCCATCACTATTGAACACACCCATGCATTCTACTTCTTGGCATTCATAATTTATTGTAGACAGATTTTGGCGTTTTGATAAAATCAATAGAATTAAATATTAAATATAAAATTTGCAACTTTTGTCAGGAACAATGCTGTTGGGTGACCGAGTCTAGTTAGTAAACGAGTTCTATCGGAGTAATGTTATGTGCATTACGTGACATTAGAAGAAAAACTGTAGTTTTACTACTTTTACAACTTTTTAAATAATAAACATTTATATAATACCCATAAAGTAGCAAATTATTCATCAATAAACTGATCAACATGTTTTGTTAAACCGTAACAGATATCCACACTCGTAGCGCCGATAAAAAGTTCTCATTGTTTTATTTTTATTTAATATACGCTAATCTGAGTCAAATTGTCAGATTTACAAATATCACCCTCAGTAATATGTTCTAATGTGTTATAACCATGTATTAATAACCTAGAGGGATAAACATGAACTTTTAAAAAGTGTAAACAAAAAAGAAATTGAAAACCTGTCCATGTTTATCTTTTATACGTTTGTACATAGAAATCGCATTATTTCATGAAATGTCAGTGGACTGTATATTTTGTACTATAGGCCTGAGTTATTTTAAGTACTGAAATAAAGATTGAAACATGAACGTCCTCTCGAATTTCTTATCCCAAAACAAATACCTCGACAGAAGTGTTTGCTTAAGGATATCTTATAATGGAATTTATAAATTGTAAGTCAGTTATAATTTAACTGTAAATGATGTTTTTAATATGTCTCATGATGAGTTTTCTGTGGCTAAAGAGCATCTTAAAGCATCTGATAGTTTGGATTGGTTTTCCGGGCTCTGGAATGATAACGGTCAGGAAAATGGGAATAAATTACGTACTTATCGTCTTTTTAAATATTTTTTACAGGTTGAACATTATGTAGAAGTTATTATGCCTAGGGGTCATAGAAGTATTTTAAGTAAATATAGGTGTGGTACTTTGCCACTTGAGGTAGAAGTGGGTAGATTTGCTAGACCAAACACTCCTCTTCATGAAAGGCTTTGTACACGTTGTAATAGTAATGCTGTTGAGGATGAATTACATTTTTTAACTAACTGTGATTATTATTCAGATCTTAGATACAATCTTTGGAAGGAAATATCCAATGCTCACCCTCTTTTCGAATATATGCCTCCATTAGATAAAATGATTTACTTACTTAACAATAAGCAGTTTACAAAGCCCCTTGCCGCCCTCGTCTTTACTATGTTTAGACGTAATAATTGGAAATATGTCCATTTTTATATATATCATGTTTTAATATAATGTTAATGTATGTACGTGTGTTGTTGCGGATGTGTGTGGGTGTGTGTGGGTGTGTGGTTGTTATGATGTACTTGTGTATGCTTTTTTTGTATTCTTTTATAGATTTATTGTCATATCATGTCTCGTAGGCCATACAGCCGGATGCTGTTTTAAAAATTGTGATAATGTCTGATTTTATACCTTTATTGGTATTTTATTGTACCATTCAGCATGTGACACGTTAATAAAATATATTTCTTCTCTTCTTCTTCTTCTTCTTCTTCTTCTTCGTAAATTGAATTTCGACAAATGCATATTTAAAAACATCAACAGATACATTACATTAAAATTAAATTCCGTTTTAATTTATATGTGTGACGTTTTAATTTATATGTGTTACGAATGTCAGTAATTTTATCTAGATACTCTATGTTTGTCGTGCACATGCAAACAAATTTAAAGATTATTGTTGCTTCAGCTGCTTAATATATTTAGTGAATGTATTTACAATTGTAAATCAAATCTGTTTGTATACATTTTATGAATAAACTGTGAGTTTGGGTTTATATTTACATACTCCCTATAACCTTGATCTAAAAAAATGGATACACAATAAGTTCCGCGTGATATATAAATTTGACTCTATTGGAGTGAATAAACCGTAATATACCGTTGCGTACCGTCTCTGACACTATCAATGTATGTAACACGTACACTCGTACCTGAGCGTCAGCCAAGGTGAAGTGAGAATCGCCCCTCCATAAAAAATGATAGATACCATTAAATTTGTGAAATAAAATGAAAAATATTGAAATAATTACAACAGTTTGTATAAATGTTCGTTTACAAGCATGTTTGTAAACTATTTCCGTCAATTAGTTGGTAAAAATAATAACTTTGTTATAAACGCTTAATGTATACTGGGTGGGTTGGACAAATGTTGAGACAGTTCAAGGGGGAATATCTCAGTGAGATTTGGTGTACACATATCTCTAAAAACTACAGGGGGAGAGTTTATACCACATTTAGAGGGGATGATCTATACTGGTTGTGAACTACATACTTATATGCATGATAGATAGATAGATAGATATTCTTTATTTCCTCCAATATGAAGATACATATGCATATAAATATAAATCACAGGTCACATGTCAGAAAATTTAAGATACATTACAATACATATTGTATACAAGAAATATAAATGTTTAGCAACATTTTGCAAAGTATTTTTGCCACTGTCTTACAGTTTTGCTAATCATCTTTATACACTTTAACCAAATATTTACATCAAGATTATCTACTTGTTCAGTTGGGGTTCCCCCCAGTAAAAACATAAGAAACACATCATCGTCATCCCATATACTGACAAAAGTTTCAAAATAAAGAATATCTATCTATACATGTAGAGGGGAGGTTCTATACTGGGTGTGAACTACGTACTTATATACATGTAGAGGGGAGGATCTATACTGGGTGTGAACTACATACTTATATACATGTAGAGGAGAGGATCTATACCGGTTGTGAACTACATACTTATATGCATGTAGAGGGTGAGGATCTATACTGGGTGTGAACTACATACTTATATACATGTAGAGGGGAGGATCTATACTGGGTGTGAACTACGTACTTATATACATGTAAAGGGGAGGATCTATACTGGGTGTGAACTACATACTTATATGCATGTAGAGGGGAGGATCTATACTGGGTGTGAACTACGTACTTATATGCATGTAGAGGGGGAGGATCTATACTGGGTGTGAACTACGCACTTATATAAATGTAGAGGGGAGGATCTATACTGGGTGTGAACTACGTACTTATATACATGTAGAGGGGAGGATCTATACTGGGTGTGAACTACATACTTATATACATGTAGAGGGGAGGATCTATACTGGGTGTGAAGTACATACTTATATACATGTAGAGGGGAGGATCTATACTGGGTGTGAACTACATACTTTTATACATGTTGAGGGGAAGATCTATACTGGGTGTGAACTACATACTTTTATACATGTTGAGGGGAGGATCTATACTTGGTGTGAACTACATATTTTTATACATGTTGAGGGGAGGATCTATACTGGGTGTGAACTACATACTTTTATACATGTTGAGGGGAGGATCTATACTTGGTGTGAACTACATACTTTTATACATGTTTGGGGGAGGATCTATACTGGTTGTGAACTACATACTTTTATACATGTTGAGGGGAGGATCTATACTGGTTGTGAACTACATACTTTTATACATGTTGAGGGGAGGATCTATACTTGGTGTGAACTACATACTTTTATACATGTAGAGGGGAGGATCTATACTGGTTGTGAACTACATACTTTTATACATGTAGAGGGGTTCATCTATACTGGTTGTGAACTACGTACTTATATACATGTAGAGGGGGAGGATCTATACTGGTTGTGAACTACATACTTATATACATGTTGAGGGGAGGATCTATACTGGGTGTGAACTACATACTTTTATACATGTTGAGGGGAGGATCTATACTTGGTGTGAACTACATACTTATATACATGTAGAGGGGAGGATCTATACTGGGTGTGAACTAAATACTTTTATAGATGTTGAGGGGAGGATCTATACTTGGTGTGAACTACATACTTATATACATGTAGAGGGGGAGGATCTATACTTGGTGTGAACTACATACTCATATACATTTAGAGGGGAGGATCTATACTTGGTGTGAACTACGTACTTATATGCATGTAGAGGGGGAGGATCTATACTGGGTGTGAACTACATACTTATATACATGTAGAGGGGAGGATCTATACTGGGTGTGAACTACATACTTATATGCATGTAGAGGGGAGGATCTATACTGGGTGTGAACTACATACTTATATGCATGTAGAGGGGAGGATCTATACTGGGTGTGAACTACGTACTTATATGCATGTAGAGGGGGAGGATCTATACTGGGTGTGAACTACATACTCATTTACATTTAGAGGGGAGGATCTATACTGGGTGTGAACTACATACTCATTTACATTTAGAGGGGAGGATCTATACTTGGTGTGAACTACATACTCATTTACATTTAGAGGGGAGGATCTATACTTGGTGTGAACTACATACTCATTTACATTTAGAGGGGAGGATCTATACTTGGTGTGAACTACATACTTATATACATGTTGAGGGGAGGATCTATACTGGGTGTGAACTACATACTTATATGCATGTAGAGGGGGAGGATCTATACTGGGTGTGAACTACATACTCATTTACATTTAGAGGGGAGGATCTATACTTGGTGTGAACTACATACTCATTTACATTTAGAGGGGAGGATCTATACTTGGTGTGAACTACATACTTATATACATGTTGAGGGGAGGATCTATACTGGGTGTGAACTACATACTTATATGCATGTAGAGGGGGAGGATCTATACTGGGTGTGAACTACATACTCATTTACATTTAGAGGGGAGGATCTATACTGGGTGTGAACTACATACTCATTTACATTTAGAGGGGAGGATCTATACTTGGTGTGAACTACATACTTATATACATGTAGAGGGGAGGATCTATACTGGATGTGAACTACATACTTATATACATGTAGAGGGGGGATCTATACTGGTTGTGAACTACATACTTATATGCATGTAGAGGGGAGGATCTATACTGGTTGTGAAGTACATACTTACATACACGTAGAGGGGGAGGATCTATACTGGTTGTGAACTATATACTTATATGCATGTAGAGGGGAGGATCTATACTGGTTGTGAACTACATACTTATATACATGTAGAGGGGAGGATCTATACTTGGTGTGAACTACGTACTTATATGCATGTAGAGGGGAGGATCTATACTGGTTGTGAACTACATACTTATATACATGTAGAGGGGAGGATCTATACTTGGTGTGAACTACGTACTTATATACATGTAGAGGGGAGGATCTATACTTGGTGTGAACTACGTACTGATATCCATGTAGAGGGGGGATCTATACTGGTTGTGAACTACATACTTATATACATGTAGAGGGGGAGGATCTATAATGGTTGTGAACTATATACTTATATGCATGTAGAGGGGAGGATATATACTGGTTGTGAACTACATACTTATATACATGTAGAGGGGAGGATCTATACTGGTTGTGAAGTACATACTTATATACATGTTGAGGGGAGGATCTATACTGGTTGTGAACTACATACTTATATACATGTAGAGGGGAGGATCTATACTTGGTGTGAACTACGTACTTATATACATGTAGAGGGGAGGATCTATACTTGGTGTGAACTATGTACTTATATACATGTAGAGGGGGGATCTATACTGGTTGTGAACTACGTACTTATATGCATGTAGAGGGGAGGATCTATACTGGTTGTGAACTACGTACTTATATACATGTAGAGGGGAGGATCTATACTTGGTGTGAACTACATACTTATATACATGTAGAGGGGAGGATCTATACTTGGTGTGAACTACATACTCATATACATTTAGAGGGGAGGATCTATACTTGGTGTGAACTACGTACTTATATGCATGTAGAGGGGGAGGATCTATACTGGGTGTGAACTACATACTCATTTACATTTAGAGGGGAGGATCTATACTGGGTGTGAACTACATACTTATATGCATGTAGAGGGGAGGATCTATACTGGATGTGAACTACATACTTATATACATGTAGAGGGGGGATCTATACTGGTTGTGAACTACATACTTATATGCATGTAGAGGGGAGGATCTATACTGGTTGTGAAGTACATACTTACATACACGTAGAGGGGGAGGATCTATACTGGTTGTGAACTATATACTTATATGCATGTAGAGGGGAGGATCTATACTGGTTGTGAACTACATACTTATATACATGTAGAGGGGAGGATCTATACTTGGTGTGAACTACGTACTTATATACATGTAGAGGGGGGATCTATACTGGTTGTGAACTACATACTTATATACATGTAGAGGGGGAGGATCTATAATGGTTGTGAACTATATACTTATATGCATGTAGAGGGGAGGATCTATACTGGTTGTGAACTACATACTTATATACATGTAGAGGGGAGGATCTATACTGGTTGTGAAGTACATACTTATATACATGTTGAGGGGAGGATCTATACTGGTTGTGAACTACATACTTATATACATGTAGAGGGGAGGATCTATACTTGGTGTGAACTACGTACTTATATACATGTAGAGGGGAGGATCTATACTTGGTGTGAACTACGTACTTATATACATGTAGAGGGGGGATCTATACTGGTTGTGAACTACGTACTTATATGCATGTAGAGGGGAGGATCTATACTGGTTGTGAACTACGTACTTATATACATGTAGAGGGGAGGATCTATACTTGGTGTGAACTACATACTTATATACATGTAGAGGGGAGGATCTATACTGGGTGTGAACTTCGTACTTAAATGCTCAGTAACGACTACCCAAATGGGGGGCTTAAAATGACCGACTTCCGTAATTTTAACAAATAAATCAAACCTAAGTGGATCAAACGACTATCAACAGAAGGCATCTGGCAAACGCTATCAAAGTTATCTTTATATTCGTGTAACGATCTTTCTGTACACTGTAAAAATCGCGTTTAGCAATTAAACACCACCGTTACATGTTTAATGCTCCACATGTTTAGGATAGTGCTTAACGGCTAAACACAAGAACGATATTACATCTGTTATTTAAACATGAATAGCGTTTAAACACATTTCTAAACGTGTTTAGACAGACATTACGCCAGTGGCTGAACACAATTCTAAACATGAATTTCCCGTTATGTTGCCCATTTTCCATCTATGAGCATACAACCCATAATCAACAGTGGTTTGAACTTCAATAGTTCCATAATGAGTTTCAAGAAACTTGTTTAATTGTGTTATTCAGCCGCAGTATTCTAATAGTAGGTTATAATTAAATTCAATGTCAAAATAAAGTAATGTTTTCAAACATATTTGTCAATATATAGATGTAACGAGAAATGTGGTATATAAGCGTTTTTGAAAAGTATTAATTTACATATAGTTTGTACGATTATAATAACCATATCAATTGGAAATCCATTTTCACAGACTTTAATTACATTGTATTGTACAACCGCTTCCTGCTTGCGTGTGTCCAGATAAGTTGGGGGAGGGGGGTCGAATTACATTGGTCAGTTTGGGGGGGAGAGTTAATTACCAACAGATGTGTATTCCTGTTGTACGTCGCTGTTTGGGTCCAGTGTATGAAATCCTGCCATGTTTTGAACATCTTCTCGCCTATTTTCACGTTGATTTATTAGACCATGCACAAGTTCCAGGTTATTCGAACTGCACATGAAGCCAAAATTTGATGCTACTGCAAATATAGGTCTCTTTATTTCCTGATCGACACAACTATGGTTCCAACCATGACTTTGTAAGGTAGGTTCATTTGAGATGTCTTTGTTGTTTTGTAACGTATGTATATTATCTCCTTAGCATCAACAGTAACATAACTATTTTAGTAATATTTGTTATTTATATAAATGATAAATATATGAGAGCTGTGATAATGTTTATAGATCTAAAATAAATAATATTCGTATATTCGCAAACCACCTGTTACTATTACATTCTAGTGTAGTGAGGTTTGATAAGTGTGACTGGTTGTGTTGACTTACTTGAATAAAGATATGTAACAAGGGTATAGATGTTTAGAATTTTATTTGCTAAAGTTTTGAAAGAAGCTAAAGCATATGACAATTGTTCATTAAATATTAGGTTGATGCTCATAAAGCTTTTTTAGAACCAGACCAGTATATTTGGGTGTATCTATATGTTATACAGTTGGAGAAGGAATTTTCCTGATGACATTCTGCCTTGACAAGAAAGATTCTGTGATGGAGAAATAGAAAAAAACTGTTAGCATTGACTCAGCTGTGGTGAGTAAATATTGAACTAAATTCCTTTATATTTAAAGAAAATCACAAATACACAACTATTGTATAAATATATTTTGGTAAAAAAAAAATCTTGTATCTGCCATTTTATTTTTGACTCTTTTAATACTTATTTTTCCCCTTTTTGTAGGAAACCAGAAATGACAGGATCAGTGGTTACAAAACGTTGAAGTCCCACTAAAATAATGACAGTTTTTACTGATTGATCACTTGATTTGATGTCAGTTAATTTTTCACAACAAACATGTGTATATACCCAATTGAGTTATTCTATAACATGTTACACTTTACTTCATTTGTTAAAGTGTTTTCAGGAGACGGAATATGTTCATCTAATGTGTTATTCTTGTCATGTTGCATTTCGATGGTAAACTAAAAGTTTCTTCATTCATGTTTCAGGTGAAGGATGCCAAAGGAGATATAATAAAGTTTACAAAAGACCATCATGAATCTCAACTACCTTTCCAAATCCTTTGACTTATACAGATCGTTTAAAGGGAGTAAACTACAAAAGCTTTGTAAATATATATTACCATAACAAATTTACTCCAGAACAAAAGGGATTGAGCATTAACCTTTTTTTAAAAAAAGAATTCTTTATTCTATATCTATATGAAAATATTATGTTGAAAACACCCAAACGTATTTTAAAGGATTTATTTAGTTATTAATTAATGTGCAGAAACTCATTAATGTTAAACATTAGGTAATAAGGATTAGAATGTTGCTAAATTGCCTTGATTCTAAAACCACTTTTAAAATATTTTTGTCTGAAAATTCAACTGCCAAATGAACATTGTTCAGGCATAAATATATCATCTGTAGATACCTTCTTATCCATGTATATTATGAGAATAATGATTATCTTATAAATGTAATATTTGGTGAAATCGATGAGTGTATTGGTGTATATGGTTATTTTATAAATAATTTTCAATAAACCTTTTCGAGAAATTCCTGATTTTGAGTCATTATTTTCTAAAAAAAAACGATGATGCAGACCAAATTTATTTCTTTTATCATACACTTATATATTAAATGCTCTTACATAATTTTTAGTAAGCGCCATGAATTTTTGGCGATGATGGTGTGTAAGATTGAATTACAAGATATAACATTGGTCTTCAGTGATTTAAATATTTTGTACAGTTGCAATGCTTTTATTTTTAGGCGTGCTGGGGAGTGTGGTTTTGTTTTGGTTGAAAAGCTAAACTTAATCCTAAACGCGTGACTTGTCCTGTTTTTTTTTACGCCTTTATACCCCTAAACACGTTTAGATACCTAAATGTGTTTAGGAATGTGTTTAGTTACTAAGCACATTAATAAACGTGTTTATGTAGCTAAACGTGATTAGTTGCTAAACACAGTCCTAAACACATTCAGGTAGCTAAACGCGTTTAGGGGTATAAACGCGTAAAACACCCAGCACAATATACGTTCTTAGTATTATGTTTATATGCTAAACACCATTTTAACAGTGTATTTAATTTTAAAAAAAGAGCTTTAGCTAAAACCAGCAAAAAAACTAACAATTTATTTTGGAGAGATGTAATTTCAAGCTATGTAGACTTACAAAATGATGATATAACTAATCCCAGTGAATTCCTTCAAATGCCATTAATGAATTTTATTCCTGAAAAAGACATTCGGTTATTTTTTCGATGGCATGAAAAAGGATTAACACACGTCTACCAAATCTTTGCAAAAAGAGGGAAAATAAAAGATTATAAAGAATTAAAATGTGAATAAAAAATCCGTGACACATACCTTCTTTATTTCAAGTTGCTCAAGCATCTTCCACAAGAATGGCTTTATCCCCTTATTATAAACTCAAAACACTGCGACTATTGCTGTGTATACTTAATTCAGATGATTGTAAATTTATTTACAAATAACTGTGTAAACAAAATCAGATTTCGCTGGAAAGGTTGTGCAATAAATGGGAAAATAAGATAAATTGTAATATTACACAAGAGTACAGAAACATAGAATGTAAACAACATTTTAATTTTCCGATTTGAGCTCCAGCTCACTTCAGATAAGCTCAGTCTCTGAATTTCGCTCACCCAAAGTATGGAGATGCCCCCCATAATCCCCAATGTCTATCAATTCACACGCTTCATTGCTTTGCCTACCTGAAAAAACAACTGCCGGCGTTCAGAGACTAAACCGTCATATATTTAAAACCTGTAATAGACAGACAGACATACAGACAGACAGACAGATGGTTTATTCAGTCTCACCTCATTTACATAAAATATAATATACAATATAAAATACATGAGCCAACCTAACAATAGGGTTACGAGAGAATAATTGTCTTTAAAATAATTGTACATACAATTCTTAAGGTTGAAAAACGTTGTAAATACAGTTTCTAAGATATATAATGTGTGTCTCATAAGCATTTACTTTTACATTGTGCTTTATATTGTACAGTGACTTTATGTGCGACACTTTAATAAACTAGTTATCCCTCTATCTCTCTAGATCTGTGACAAGTAATATCGAACTAATTAAAGTTAATTTGATTTTTCAATAGTTTGTGATACAAACGCAGGGACATTCGTTCAGACACCTATACTAGTTATTCTCCTCTATATACAGTTTGATTTTTTTGTCGTTCAAGTGATAAGTTGATCGAGGTCACGGTGGCCGAATAGGTAAACTGTTGGTACAGTCAGTGATGCCGGTTGGTGCCTTATTTTGAGGATGTAGGGAAGGGACATTCAGTGTTTTTCTTATTTCATCTGACGTTGATACGTGCCAAAATACATTATGTGCTGATTTTAGTTCACATAGCTTCGCTAAACTTGCATATTAATCACCAACTGCCAAATGTATTAAATTTATTTTTCCATTAAAATCTAGTCGAAATGCACTGTCCGTTTTTTATCAGAGATCAGAAATTTTACCCTTATGTCACCACTTAACTGAACCGACCTGCATTAAAACATTAAAAAATCAGTTTTTCTTGATATTATAACACAAATTATATCGATTGATATTTGACTCCAAGAGCAAACTGAGAGTGTCCCTTTAATGAAGACCAGTTCCATCAGGCAATGGACAACGTAGAGAATACAAACAAGATAGTAATTGACAAACACGCACAATAAATAAATTGTCTTATATTCTTAATACAAAACCTCTTGACTCTCTGACGTAACATGGTATAGACCAAGGAAGTATAAATGCTATATCTTCTGCGTAATTACTAATTTGAGAGCTCTCTTTTCTAGTCGCAATAATCGAATTAACGTTAACATACTGTAAATCTTGAAATTAATGCGTCCCTAAATTAATGCGAGTGGCAGGGGTGGACTCAATTGCGTCGTGTAATTAATGCGACCTCAGGATCATGTACAAATTAAAAAAATGCGACACCTTTGATCTTGTTGGTTTCTTTAATGCGATCTACTCACCTTTACATTGTTTATTCACCACGTGGCAAGCAACAACAAGATGTGATTACAGTTAACAGATCGTGTTTACTCAAGGTTGCCATTTTCAGTCACGTGATAGGATAACTACTACTTGTGTTATGACAGCTTAACATTATCTAGGCTATTCCAAATTTCAAAATTTCAAAATTTTCCTCGAAAAAACCTTCTCGACCATGGCATCCAAATTATCCAATTTCGGAAACCTTTCGAAACTTTATTAAAGGCCCTAGTGGCCCGAGTGGGAAATCAGCTCCGCTGGAAACCGCTCGTAAAATCTCAAGAGAAGAAGAAGAAGACAGTTTTTATAAGTACTTGCGACATGTGACATGATCCTTCGCGGATGGCAGAAATCGGGGCTTGCCGATGTGCTTCAGTGACTTTGAACAATGCCGTATGTATCCCATTCAATGCAGTATAATTAGCCATTAACAGTTACTGTCTGAACTGTTAAGTGTATACTGTATTGTTATGTAAGCTGTGTACACCTGTCACTAGCCTATTGTTCGCTGATCCCAACTGACGACTTGCATAATAGTAATCTGTTTTAGGGGAAATGTATTGGTGCTTGTTGTATTTTATTGTTATGATGACTGTATGTAAATAAAGAATGAATGAATGTGCTGTACATGTTTTGTCTTTTATTGTGTTGAGAACGTGAGCCTGAATTGCGTCGGGATATTATTGCGAGACGACCCTCTCTCGCATTTATCGCATTAATAAAATGCTCGCAATCATTTCGAGATTTACAGTAACCGTCTTGTAATTATTTTATCCTTAGATCGTACAGTTTCAAACGCTTTTAAGCGCCCTAAAGTATCTATACAAAAAATGTTCTCTCAGCAGATTATAATTCTTTTCTACTTTATTCTTGTTGGTGGGTGAGGGGAATTATGCAACCAAAGTTGTAAAACGGGGTCCTGTTAACTATAACATTTTACGAACGAGGTGTCGATGTTTTAATGATTGTGTTTTAAACTTCAACCTTCGGTCGCATGGACAATTTGGGGCTTCCAGGTTCGATGTTCTTGGCCAATATGACGCTGATTGTCGTTTCCCACTGCCCATGTGTCTGTAAATATGTTTTTTAATGGCCAATTCTAGTAACCCGAATATACATGTATCATTCAACGTGTTCATATACATTTAAGCAAGTATTTTGATGACCATGTGAGAACATAAATAGTTTATTTTTAGTACAACATGAACTCAAAACATGACCAAACATATATTGTAGGTACATGCTATTTTGTAAACAGTCATATAAACGGACATTGTATACTTTATATCTTCATTTGTATCAAATATACTTATCTGAATTATTATATACAAATCAAGCGTCCTCTGGTGTTTGATGTATCAACATGAGTTGATACAATTACACTATTTCTATTTTAATGTTGATACATTTGCATCAGAAGACACCATGTTTACGTACTTTAGTAAACCAAATTCACCATTGAGCTTTCGATTAAAATGTACAGTACTTCATACTGTTATTTGACTCAATATGTCATTACATTCACCATGATGTGACCTCATGATGTGAGCTCGCTATCAGTGAAGTTCAACAACAATGGGCGCGGCTTGCCGCATGGGTGGGTTACCAGCCTCATTGCTGAATTAACTGACAGTTTGAAGGGTGATTCCCTGCCCCACACTGAGACATGAGTGAAATGACTTATGGTGTCACTCTGGGTAAATGCCTTTATTCAACGTGTGCCTCTGTTCACCCAGCAGTAAGTGGGTACCTGGTGTGAGATGTGGAGGAGGTGACCTTTGAGCGCTACGGCAGCTTATGTTAGACCAGGGTAATAATGTTGGAACGTTGAGATTTGTGTGCTATATAAAAACAATCCATTGTTATTTGTTATTATTTCCTTGTAAGTCAATATTTGTCAATAAAAATGCATTGCGATCATGAAGTTGACGATGACAGGAAATTCTGAAAAAATTACTGTCAAAATAATATATCCTAAAAGTAATCGTTTGACCTCAAACAAGTTGTGGATGGTAAATACATATGATCTGTACTTGCCTCTAGATACACACAGTGAAATAAAATCAACAATTTGTTTGTCTGGCGAGCTCTTCAAATACCCTACTCTAGGTAACAGGTATCATCTTTCTACAAGGTATCACGGATTTATTGTTACTTATCATCGTACATCCACAATCGCTGACATAGATAATATTTACAGGCTTAATTGCCCGTGTTATATTTATAAATCGAAGTAAATAGTAAATAGAAGCGAGTACATACAACCAGTAAAGAAGTCCCTATGGCTTAACGTATCCCTGTGGAATCATTCCAGTTTGTCGACCATATCAACCCTTCCTCTCTTCATTCTTGTCGTCGGTAGCAGCGTATAGCTTGAGATATTTAACATTGTCTGACATACTGAGGCCTCTTATTTTAAAGGGGCTGTAAAAATTTTGTTCGAATTTCCAATTTGTAATTAAAGTTTATGTCATTTGAATTCACTTTAGAGGGTAAACCATCTAATTACACAAAACACTTCTCCGTAGTGGTAATATCGGTGTTTCGTATAAAGCAAAATTGCATGGCGGCCATTTTAATGTGAACACTGTCACCATGTTGCTGTTCGCAACGTTGATCATGATGCTGTTGCTTATGTTACTGTTGTTGCTCCTGTTGCTGTTAGCAGTGTTGTCACTGTTGCTGTCACCATGTTAATGCCGTTTCTGTTACCAACGTTGTTGATATTACTAACGTTGCTATACTCATGCTGTTGCGTAGGCTGTAAATTATGTTGTTGCTGCTGCTGTTAGCAATGGTGTTACTGTTTTTATTAGCAATGTTGTTACAGTTGCTGTTACCAATGTCATTAATGTGGCTGTTAGTATATTAATGCCGTTGCTGTTACCAATGTTTTTGCTGATGCTGTTACCGATGTTGTTACAGTGTGGAGGAGGCGGACCTGGTGAAGGCCCTAGAGGGACAGCTGGGCGCCAACGTCCAACCTGACACGCCCATTACCTACAAGATGTTCAAGAAAGCTCTCAAGATTAAAGACGTAGGTCCAGTAAATACAAACCGACACCTCGTGTTACAATGTTTTATTGAAACTTAAAGGTGCTATATCACGATTTTCATCCTGAAAAAAGTGCTCTCACATAAAGATAAGTAATACCAATGGAATCAAGAAAAAGAAATTTAAGTACAGATTTCTCTGATGGAGTGTCCCAGGGGTGATATACGGAGAGTAACGGAGCATATATATAACCCTGGTTAACTGAGGATGCAGGGGGAGGTCATTCCTATTACACCTTGCTCCATTGGCAAACTTCAAAATACATATCAAACATCTTGTCACTTATGTCCATGTCTTCAATGTTATCTTTCAGTCGTATTTCGGTGAACAATTCTTCCGGGTGTTTGACACAGACAAGAGCCAAACTATCGAGGTGTCTGAACTCCTTGCAGCGTTAAGACTTCTCACGGAGGGTTCGGCCAAGGACAAGCTGAAAATCCTTTTCGACATCTACGACGAAGACGGTAGGTTGTTCATCCTGCTTCATCGTGGGATTTTAATCAGTAAGGCTACCCCAAATCCAATGATTGTGTAAGACGGATATGGCTTGTAGCGGTTAAATAGACCACCAATGAAATGACATAAAATCGAGCAATGCTGGCAGTCCCATGATGAATCCGCGAACGATTATCAACTTTCAAATCTCGACATTTCATTGGTTGACAATATGTCATAAATAGCGATGTTAAACCACTGACAAGTGTTACGAGTCAAAACCTTATTACAAAATCAGGGGATTTGGAATAATTTATTGGATAGAAATACCCGGATGGAGTGGGGTCAAAGTAGATCAAACAGTAAATTTAATATTTCATTTTACACTAAAGACTATTGCCTCATAACAAGTTATGATACCTACCCATGCAACATTATGATGCATAAACTATATATTGTACATCTCAATATAAAACTAAATATAAAAGGAAATGAGTTTATAACGAAGGTGTTACACCCTGACACATATTACTAAATGTATAAACCTATGAAACAGGATACAAACATGACGAAACTGTGGAAACACCCAGTTATCATTCATACCAGATTTCGTTAAAACTATTGACAGCATGTTAACAATATCACCATTTCCATGTGAAATTTCAGAAGTTATTACAAAACAATGCCGATTGTATAACAAAATAATGCTGATTGTTGATATGGGACAAGGGTAATTATTCATGTTAGATCAGTATTTAATTTGAGAAATTACATTTATACAGATTTACAAACAAACACGAGTAACAATACAGGCACGCATATAAAACAATCTTTATTCATTTGCACTGGAGTCATAAGCCCAGGCTGCATTTTTGGTTCAACAGAGCGATACACGTATGAGTATAAACGACAAAGTAATGTACAATAGGTTATTTTACAAAATAAATAATAGATAAATAAGTTATTATTGACATTGGAGGGAATCTCCAAGATTCATTGCATTGTGTGTATAGATGGCTATGTTTTGTACAACTTACTGGTTGTCATTTGCCGTGAGCATATTGAATTCATAATGGTTGGGTGTCAATAAAATAATATGGTAAATGCAAGCATCTTTAAAAGAATTACATAAGTTGGAGACCACAATTAATTATGTTTGATATTTTTTTAATTTCCCTTCCAAAAAATTCATGTTGGCGTTACTTTTGCCTGGTAATGTATATTTAGAGAATAACCAACGAGGTACGAGTGATTACGGGAAATATCCATGAGTCTAAATAATGTTCAGCCACGAGCTTTAGCGAGTGGCTCTGAACATTATTTAGACGAGTGGATATTTCCCGTAATCACTCGTACCGAGTTGGTTATTCTATATATTACCCATTATGCAATTAAATTGACCAAATTACGCTTGGTTATTACATTTTCATGTTGGGCGGCCGCTGTGAAGGACCCGTTGCCACAGTAACATTGTGACGTCATAAGATAATTCGTTGCGTCAGACCATTGTTTTATGACGTCATAGTCATTCTTTCTCCGGGTAACCGACCAATCAATGTTGAGAATCACTTGAAAGCACATGTGCAAATATCACATAAATAATCACCTGTGTCTTTTCACCCGTATGGGTAATATAATCAAATATACACTTGCCAAATTAACGCACTTGCACAAAACAATTACATATCCATTCATAATGCGGACGCAAGGTCCATCATATCGTTTCTTTACCCACACCAACTTCGTATTGCGGGGAATAATAACGAATCTGTAATTAAATATCCAAAAATGTTTATCCACGCGTTTACGCCATTACGTCAATATTGATTTTCCAACCAAGAAACGTAATGTATTAAAGAAATGTTTTCAGTTTGGATTTTCAGATGCAGAAAAGATTAGAATTCTTACTCGATCAACTGTCACAATGTTGTTGTTGGTTCTGGATGTTCATTTCTACAATGTTGTTGTTAGTTCTGGATGTTCATTTCCACAATGTTGTTATAGTGTCTGGATTTGTTATTAGTAGATCAGATCAGACCTAAACTGAAAACCAGACACACATTCTTGGTTATCTCCACAAAACAATATGGCTGACAATCGTCTTTATCACAGAATTAAAGAAATGGAATAACCCTTGCACGAGATTATTTTTCGTTTCAGTTATTCTTGGCGTGTACTCAATAAACTAGACCCTACAGTTTACATAAGAATTGAAGTTAACACAAATTACCCGTCAGGAATACTTTATCAATGTGTCATTGCGCATGACAACAAAATCAGTTTCCGTTTCTATTTTTTTTGTAAGTATAATATTTCCAACAAAAACTTTTCCAGGTAACTAAAAATTATAAAATAGAAACAACGAAGATCATTTAAGGCATATCTTCACCTATATGTTTCCCCATGACCCTCCATCTAGAGAAGTATGTATATATCTTATTATATACGGAGCTCATGGCTCTATATATAATTTATAAACGATTTAAACCTTATATTCTCTATAACAAACTTTGATATATATCAAAAGTTAATATGACCATTCAAACCCGTGAACAAACATGTGTTTTTTAATAAATTTTTAAATATATTGTAAATGTCACTTTCTCACTCCACGAGATGAGATAGAAATTATATTCGGCAAAAACAATTCGTTGAGGTGAGCTGAGGTGAGTTGGGGTTTAACACCGCTTTCAAAAGTATATCAATTATATCACGGCTGCTAGTATTACGGCAGGGAGAAAGCCCGCAACGCCAAGTGGCTATGCATTGCGGGGAAACCTGTGAGCATCGGCTGGAACTAGCGAACCATGGGTGGTACTACGCTGAAATTCAGTGTACAAAAACAATGAAATAGTCTAGTTATTATATACATTTTTCTGCATAAAAACAGTTAAAACGTACACGGAAAGTTTGATTGACATAATCCTAACAACTCCCCTCTTAGTTGCGCTATAGTTCACGGTAAATGCAGTGAGAAAATAATTCGACTGTCATAAATCGATATGACACAGGACAGTGTTTTACAAAATTTGGTGTGAATGTTTATAAATTTAGGACCAATAATATTTTACGGTACCCTTTAGTCAAATTAAGAATGCAAGGTTTGACGTTATTTCAACGGCGATGTGACATGTGTGTATTGCCTTGAGCGGGCAATCCAGTTGAAAAGGGCGCCATATAAACATCAATATTAGTATCGTTATCATTAAACAAATCAGACACTCGCTCTTGTAACGTTGTGCGGTGTGTCACCTTTTCCTTATTTCTATCATTTCGTAAATACTAAAGATTAAAGGCGGCTTAATGTCGATATTGATGGTAAATAATCTAGTTCCTATCACCCTCAATCTCTTGGCGGTTGGCGGCGGGTTGCGGGACTCCGATATATCCGTCCCTTTGAAGTAGGCTTCTTTCAGTGAGGAGTTGTTGTCAAAAAGAAAGATTTGATCACGGTTTTAAATAAAAACAATATTACACTATCTGCACAAGGACTCCTGTATCAGTACGTTGTCTGCATAAGAAGTGAACATGGCCAGATCCACAACATGACATTTTGGAGTGTAACAACGAACGATGGATTATGGCAGACAATACTTAGACATCCTGTGTATCAACAAAATCTATCTACTTATAGGTAACAGGGTTCAGTTCCATAACAGCGAGCGCTTATAATCGTTCATTGATTGCTCAATGTAGCGCTCAAGTAGCGCTCCTTCTCTCCTGAACGACACAGTGCACAACCTCAAAGTTCGCTCGCTCTGCTACGTAGTGCTACATTGAGCAATCGCGTTCAAGAGAGGTTTAAAAGTAATCGCTAATTGAGTGATCACTTTGAAACCTCTCTTGAACACGGCCCTGGTATCGAAGTACGAAATTCTCATTGCATAGACACTGTTGAAAGTTCAGTATCTGTACATCTCTCTGCTATGTGTACACAGGTAACGGGTCTATCGATATCGAGGAACTACGAAGTGCTCTACACGCGTGTACAGTGGAGAGTTCAGTGACACTGGGGGACGAGGAACTGGACCAACTCACTCAGGCACTATTTGACGAGGCGGATACAGACTCCAGCGGAACGATATCTTTCGATGAGTTGGAGGCTGTGATAGAAAAACATCCGGGCGTCAAGGAAAACCTCTGTATGGGGTAAGTTGCGCCATGTTTACGATGAACGTGCAAGTGTCCATGGGGATGAGATCATCTTGGTAACGAGGGCAGTGGTGGTGACGTGTGTCGTCATGGTAACGTGAGTGATCATGGAAATGAAAAGTATCGAATCTGAAATGAAAGGAAATGGACTTGAAATGAGCATGTACATTGAAGCACTGTGTTGTGACCATGGCGTGTTAAGTATTCGGTGACCAGGGTGAATAGTCCTTGCTTATTGAACCCACCTCAGTTGATTCCCCTTATTGTTGATGTATTGAACCCGTAGAAACGACTCACTTTTCAAGATTAAACACGATATTCCTCCCTCATCAGAACATTTTAAGAGAAATAGAAAAATAAAATGTTGAGTCGGGCCGGGTCTTGCGAACATGATGTATATGTTCGCGGTGATTCGCCCCAAGTAATTTGCGGGTATTCATTGTCATTCAACATAGGCAAATAAACCAATCAGAATCGAGGATACACCGAAATCATGTAACAATAGTGCATCTACCGGGATACGAACTCATATCAGTTGTAGGTTCCACGCCAAACCGTCTGATAACAGCCCGTATACTCGCGTGTTTGAGCGCAATTGAGGTAGCCAATCAAAAGACGCCCAACAAATGCTTTCGGTGCGAGAAGCTAGGGTCAGATAACTCCAAACAGCTATCCTTGTGGAGAGGAATCTACAGAACCTGTTCGTATCCCGTGTTGATGCATAATTTTGCAAATTTTATTCCTCGGAACAAGGTCGATTTTAATCAGACTGATATCGTTACATTTATGAAAGCTTCGCAAACTAACACCCGATATTTCCTCCGACAGGACGGAGCAATGGTTGAAGCCCCAGGTGAATAGTCGGAAGAGGACGAAGAGTAGGTACCTGACAAAGGCGTACTACATCAACAACCAGCGGAAGATCGTATTCCTCTGCCTCTTCCTTCTCATCAACATCGTCCTCTTTTGTGTATCCGGCTACCTCTACAGAGACTCCAACATCTTCATCATCCTGGCGCGGGGATGTGGTCAATGTCTCAACTTCAACCCCGCCTTCATTGTGCTACTCATGCTCCGGAAGTGCATCACCTGGCTGCGCGGGACTCGTCTCAACGCCTTGCTTCCGTTAGATCAGAACATTCTCTTCCACAAGCTGGTCGGGTTTTCAATACTGCTGTTCAGTGTTGGACATGGGGCCATGCATATCGGGAATGCTGGTGAGATGTTAAACATACAATCTTGAGTTGAGAGTTAAGGATCGTTGAGAGTTAAGTATCCTTACCTGAGCTCTAATGGTATTTGAATTCAACAATCATCTCGTCAAATTCAGTGCCCGTCAGAAATACTGTTGAGATCTGTATTACGTATAAGCATACAATACGTTTACATTACATCACACCTCCTCGTTTTCTTGTGCTTCAGTGATGGTAGCAGAGTCTGATTACAACCTCACAGTTCCTGAGTTCATGTTCACGACGCAAGCAGATATCGGCTGGATAGTTGGGTTAGCTCCCCTTACCGGATGGGTTCTCAGTCTCATTCTGGTTGTCATGGTGATCTGTTCTCTGCCCTTCATCAGGAGGAGCGGTAATTTTGAGGTTCGTTTTTGTGTCTACAAAATTAGAGAAATACTCCATTTCACCAAATCTCTATATTATATTGCATCTTAAGGGAAAATTGTTACATGGCAAATTTTGCCGACATATTAATCAGA
Organism: Gibbula magus; assembly: GCA_936450465.1. NCBI lineage: Eukaryota > Metazoa > Mollusca > Gastropoda > Trochida > Trochidae > Gibbula > Gibbula magus. Next base: position 6,326,106 of record OW388302.1, read on the forward strand.
TTCGATGCATATTGATACACGTGCATTTAATTCTCCTCTCAACATTTCAGGTGTTCTATTGGACGCATATGCTATACGTCCCCTTCTAGGTTCTGCTCGTTCTGCACGCGCGCTACTTCTGGTGCTGGTTTCTACTTCCGGGTTCAATGTTCTTTTTAGAAAAGCTCTTCCGGTCCAAGTGCATAAAGCGCATGCGCTACGGGGACAGCTACATACAGGAAGTTAACCTTCTTCCGTCTGAGGTGTGTGGTTTTATTTGCTTGAAGACGGAGATTATCAGCTGTTAGAAAGGATGTATATAAGTTACACAAATGGATTGATACAAAATAACACTCCTAGAAATGGGTAAAACATGTCACATGAAATCTTAAAATACAATTATAAATGCCTGTGAATTTATGTTCGTCGAGAGAAATTGCATGTAGTGAATTAATTTGGAGTTTTCTTTTTTCATGGCGATATAAATGTGTATAGAGTTAGAAAGTTTCACAAATGGGTGGTTAAAAAAAGAAAACATCTAGGAAATGCAAACTGGTAAACATGTAACGTGACATTTTTAGAAATTCAACAATTTCCAATAACCTTGAAGCAAGTTTGCTGCAAACAATTTCATATAGTGACGTGACTTTCATCAGGGCATTATAAAAATGTACTTAAGTTGGAAAGATACAAAGGAACCATGTCACATATATTATTGACTGTTACACAAAGTGGATAGATTAAAAAAGGACACCCCCTAGAAATGAAAACATCTTTATGTACATGTACATCTTTAACTTTTTTAATACAATTTTCAATGACATTAACATTATTTTTGACCAGAAAATTGCATATACTGAAGTAAATAAGTTTTCAGATATTGCATCAATATATAGAAGTATATTCTTAGATATCAGAAGAGATCCACAGCAAAGCGATATCCTTGTCGAAGTTCATTATGTTTATGAATTTTTGTTTATCTGTCACCCTCCAGGTGACCCATTTGGTGATCTCGCGTCCCCCCAAAATGACCTTCTGTCCTGGAGACTACCTCTTCGTCCAGATCCCCGCTATAGCGCGCAACGAATGGCACCCCTTCACTATAAGCAGCGCACCTGAGATGGAAGGTCGGTACCAAATTGTTTACAAACATGTCAGTTATAATGGCATTATTTGTCACCACCTGTACACCCGCTGCTACTGTGTAACACTTTTTCATAGTAGTTTCGGGCTTGGGGTCAGAGGTCAAAGCTAGGATTGTCCTGCGCTCATTACTGTTTGAGATTGAGCCACATAATCAAAATTAATAATTTTCCTGAAATGATATTCCTTTTTATTTAATTGGTCAATAATTGTTTAAAATAATAATAAAATGAATTTATCTACGAAATACGAACGAGAATTGGAAACAATTGGAGGGGAAATAAAATTGCACAAAAATCGTGTAGAATTACGAGTGGCACAACATCTAGTGCTACTTGATAATTTTAGCTCATCAAATGCATACATGGACATGGAATTGTCAAAAGTTATTTTTAGCATATGCAAAAATAGATAACGGTTAGTAAAAGTGTGCGGAGAGTCACGACGTCTCTCATTATGTTCATATTATGACGTCATCCTTTTTACACCTTTTACAACGATGACGTCATATGAATGAAAATGAGAGTAGAATAACGAATTATTATACTCAGTAAAAAAAATAATAAAAATTTAATAACTGCCGCTATTCAGCCTTGAAATATAAGAAAACTATTTTGTGGGTGTTGATAGACAAACTGTGGCTCCACATCCGGTCAGCTGGACACTGGACAAAGACCCTGTTCGAGTACTTCAACTCCTACACTTCCGCTACATCACCGCGGCTTCCTGGAGTCAAGCCACAATTAAACAAAGGTAAGTTGTCTAATAGGATAAACGTACCACACAGTTAAACTAGCTAATGGTTAAGTGGAAACCGGGACAATAAATTCAACCTTTTTGTTCTAATTCAACTATGTAGACACGAAAACAAGCAAAGCCGATGTGAATGAATTGTTCATTTAGACGACTACCAAATAAAACTTGGATTTATTTTTCAATAGTTCACGATATTTTCTAATGCTCAGGTTTCGTTCATCTGCTCAATATTTCTTATTTGATATCTTTATTTATGTAATTAAGGCCTTTCCAACGGATGAATTAACACATGTCTTAATTTCACATTAAAAAGACATTTTAAAATGATATAAATGAGGATAGTGCAGTATTTCAATTCCCTCTAAAAGCACTTAAATACGCTTGAAATAGAAATAACATAAAGCACTTAAATGTAGCACTTAAATATAGCACTAAAGAATATAGAAACAATTTGCAACTACACTGTATCTACATTGTACATCGCCTACAGTTCCAGCCCCAGTTTCAGGAACCGCCCTTGGATAATGACAGTTCAATAGATAGAAAGCACAACTTGTGGATGTTGATACTCATGAACATGATATTATATTTTATTGTGTTATATAAAGGAATTTAACCATATACATAACCCATTTTCTACATGAAGTAATTTATATCATCGATTTATTTCTCATTTAAATTGCGAGTATCTATATATCTATAGTTCATCGTGTATGTCATAATTTAACAATTTACTTTTATAAAAATCTATTGGGTTTTTTAATATGTTAAAACCTCGATCCCGAGTAATTTCCCTGCTCTTTCAGCTTTCAGCGCTTTCCCAAATGACCCCACCCCAAAATTACAATCGATCAACCTCATCGAAGACTTCGCCACGTCTAAGAAATCCAACAAGGCTTTCAAGGTAGGTATGTGCATAATGCGACGTCATTGATGTTTAGTAGTACGGCTAAAACGGAAAATGTGTGTTTTATCTTCAGAAATGATGATTGAATGCACAATAACATGATATTATTACTCACAGTTAACGGTAGCAAATGCGTATTTAGCAACGCCTACATCCGAACGGCTCCTGAACAGAAACGAGTCGCGAGTACTTCTTAAGTTGGTTTCAGAATATCATCAACATTTTGAAAAGAATAGGTGCCTTGAACATAGAAACCGACCAAATGTCAATTGAGAGGGTAATTAAAGAAAGAAAAGTGAGGTAATCAAACTTTGTGACACGCGACTCCATCTTGGATCGTAAATACTCGCTTGGCGAAACTTCTCCAAAGTGCTCACGCATGTATTCCCGAGTACGTGGAAACTCGTTTTCGTAAAGAAGCAGGTACTCGCGAATACTCGCGGTTCAAGATTGATCACGGGTCAAACTTTCGAAAAACATTCCTCTGCAAAGTCTCCAATATGTGATCAAAAGCGTTATCCGTATATTGTGCCGTATATAATCCCCTCTCGGCCATCATATATACTCAGTTGATGTATTATCTTACAAAGCCGAAATCGACAATTTTCTTCCCAAATTAAGGAAATCAGAATTTTTAATATCTTATCTTTTCTGTCTTTGCGAAAGTTTGAAAACTTGCCCCAATGACGTGGTGATCGCATGTTAAATTTGAATATTTGTTTTACATTTGGACATATGATGATCCCGTGATGTTACAGTAATCTAAATGACGTCCAAACGAAATCCGCATTGCATGATACACAAGTAGGTGAACAAACTTCTGGGAATCAGTGCTTCTCCCTGTCTCAGTGAAAGTGCTTCGGGCTTATTGTTGCCTGCGTTTTTTGTTAAAGGCACTGTTGCACGTTTTTGACATTTTTTTTCAAATTTGCAATTTATTATTAAAGTTTATACAATATATTGTTTTGTTAGAGGGTAGACCTAATAAGCCGTATCCATAGAATACGGTTATCGAATACGGTTATCATAAGAAAATGCCGCGACGTATGAAATGACAGTGGTTTGGAACTCTTAAGGGTGAGAGGTAGATGTATATGTCTCATGCGAATTTGAGAGTTCAGACAGCAGGATGGTTGACAATTTCATCATTGTACCATATTTAAAACTCTATTTTGAGTGTTTAGGTCAGTCAGATCACTTGAACTACCTTCGAGCGGTCACTTTAATGTGAACACAATCTCGCATGGCTTAACCGAACTATGTACATTCGCTTTAGAACTCTTTTTATTGATTTAGGAGTATTATTTAACACTTATTTACCTTTTGGTGAGATCTCTATATTTCAGTAAGAAAAACGCGCAACAGCGCCTTTAAATGTGCATTATGTGCAACTTATCATCAAACTAAAAAGGACTCATATATCCCTGACGAAATCAGACCAATTTTGCAAAGCCCTTATTCAGACAAAAATTTAAAAAAAATCCATACATAATCGTTGAGTTGGTACAAATGCTGATAAACTCAATCTATGTTGCTGACAACTGTATCAATCAATAACAATATGGTATTTATGTATGATAAGGATGTATAATTAGATATAAGATATAATTTACAAAAAAATTAAAAATCATTTCAATGAAACTTGTTCCAGTCTCGACGGTCCACATACAAACGAAAACCAGAGACACACAAGTTCGTCAACGTCCAGGTGAGTTGTGTTTTAATAATAGTTTTTTGGGGCTCAGAAAATGCTGAAATAATCTTTACCTTAACTTATATCCAACCTCTTAACCAAACCAAACTTTAAGAATGAAAACAAGGTCGAAATACTTGTTTGAAAACCGACCAACAGCCTTATACATGTCCAGAAACCGAAAATAGACACCCGTTTACATTCAAAACAGTTATATGACATATTACATATGACCAACCCTAACCTTTCTCTGTGTTCATATGTGTATGTTTTATATAAGTTTTAACTAAGGTTTGACTAATTGACTTACGCCAGCGGTCTCCGGTTTTCGATCGGAAATCACTTCTGTCAACTTTATATCGTCACTGTACTGAATCGACTAGCATTAAACAGTAAATTTAGGCACCACTCAGTACCTCTCGAAAAATACCAATACGTATAACGTTTGGCGTATGCGATTCACACTGAATGTCGCTTTAATGACGACCTACATTCAGGTAAGTCTCAGTAACATACATTCGTCTGATAGGTTAACATATTATCTTCAAATAAAATCACTTTTCAAGACAGAATATTACATTATGAATATTACTTTAGTTTAGGAGATATCTGTGTTTGCTAAGATTAGACGAATTACTTATTCAAACGACTATTGGCCGAAGGCAGGGAAAAGACAAATGTTTTTGTATCTGTAAGAATTGTAATGGTAATGTAGTTGAAGATGTCATACACTTTTTGTTTGTCTGCTCTAATTATAATTCAATAAGGAGTCAGTACATTCCACCAAAATTTCCTGATAACCCTACATTTCATTCTTATAAATAACTTGTATGCAGTAAAGATCGTGAAATTGTTATTAATGTTGCCAAATATGTTAAACATTGCTTTTCTCTCCGCATTTAATACATAGTTTTTGTCACTATCACCAGGGACATTTATGCATAATCTATGCTGTACATGGGCCGATGGCCTAAAATACCAAATAAACTTATTATTATTACTCCATCAATACGTTGCAAGTAACAAGTGACCTAAATGCCTGAGGCATTAAAATATATTTCTGCATGTATTTTTTTTATTGCGAAGACATTTTCGATTCATGTTATCAATATTTACTCTTTCATCCGTCGATACGAAGTAAATATTGAAACGTGTAACATTATCGCATACAGATATGTTATATCACAGATAATTTTGTTAATGATTATGATTTAATTTAATCACAAACTAAATCAAATTAAGTTGACTATGAGAACATGACGTTAAGTCTGCAATGAAAAGGATAAAGTGACTGATGAAGAAAACGCAATCAAGTTTGTTGAAGTACCCACTGGGGCGTGTATCGCTTAGACACCGCGTTTAAAAGACATATACCTATATAGACCCTACACAATTACTATATAAAAGGAAAGGGATGTAACGACGAAACCACCCCATGCTCATTCAAACTCATATTTCGCATCAAAAACAAGTTTTACGTCACATTCTATGACTACGATACGAAAGCTAAATGATTTCCCAACAAAATGAGCTATAAATGGTCAGAATCTGATAATTTTTTCAAAAGGTATGCGACATCCGTATATCGCTACCTCCAAATTGTCAAGCCAATTTCCCGACACTCATCGAAAACTCACCTTTTGAAATCGTTTATTAATTCCAGCAATGTTGACAGCACCTAGGAATCGGCAGATTCGAACCGCAGAGTGAAACTACCGAAATAAAAAAAATATTTCAACTCCAACATATCATTTCTCCGACTGTACTACGGCATATTGTCTCAAATCATCGCCATCGCCAGCCATTATGACCTTGACATTCAGTTGACCCGGAGTGTCCCATATCCAGGTTCCAGGGTTTTCAATTCTGCTATAGGCCCTGAAACCTGGATATTAACATCCATACATTTTGCTTTGGTATGTCTTCAACTTCTAACGACTTCCTTGGATTGAATGTACTTGTAAATGTTTCATTTCAGTTATTTCCTTACACATGCACACATCCTGTTTTCAGTGCTTCCTCGATGGTCCCTACGGTACCCCATCCCGGGACATATTTGAATCTGAACACGCAGTGCTGATTGGCACTGGTATCGGGGTCACGCCATTTGCCTCGATCTTACAGTCGATCATCTACAGGTTCAAGGCCGTTAAGCGGAACTGTCCTAACTGTAGACACGCCTGGTATGATGACGTACCTGGTGACGTGATGAGGCTCAGGAAGGTGGGTGTCAATCAGATAATACTATTGTTTCTACATAGGCGGAGATTCAAAAGTTCAAAAGTTGGGGATGGATGTTATAGAAACGTCGAGGTGTAATAAAAAAGGGTAAAAAGCAACAATATATATCATTGAATAATACTATAGATTGGCAAATGATTTAAAATCAGGTAATTTTTGGTGTTTGGCATTACCATTTAGGCCAGAAGGCCCGAAGTTCCAGGTGGGCCTATAGTATTGGCCGTTGTCCGTCCATATGACATTTTCGAACCACTACATCCCTAAAGCTGACATTTTTGCGGAGGTACATTACACAAAGGGATTTTAAAAATTTCCAACTATTTTCAATCTTTTATATCTGACGGAAAAAGAAATTTGATTTGACAGGTTGACGATATATTTTAACACTCTCTGGCCAGGTTGACTATATATATGTTCACATTCTGGGCAGGTTGACTTCATCTGGATCAACCGAGACCAGAAGTGTTTCGAGTGGTTCGTCAGCCTCCTGGCCCAGCTGGAGATGGAGCAGAGTATGGAAGGTGGGCTGGGCAACCTCCTGGAGATGCACATGTTCATGACGTCAGCACTCAAGAAGACGGACATGAAGGGTCTGGGACTGCAGATGGCCCTTGATCTCATCCATACACAACAGAACAAGGATCTGCTCACAGGCCTCAAGACTCGGACTCAACCCGGGAGACCCAACTTCAAGAAGGTTGGTGGTTTGCAGTGAATGATGATCAGGGGATCGTTGCACTGTTGTAACAGTAACGTTAACCCTGGAGCCATCCTTTAATATTGCACTTGAAGGTGATTTAAGGTAAATATTAATGTTGTGTGCAACGGCACCCTTGTCCTGAGCTTCTATTGCATGTAAACTCTTGAGGTGTTAGCCTATGTCTATGTTTCTGTTTTATTGACCGTATCGTATCTCTTAAAGTATATAATCCATGATCGTGTTTGATATAAACCTTACAGTGTTACTCAAGCTTTCGCTGTATGAGTTAATCAAACTAAAAATACAAATAGAACTTAAAGGGGCAGTAGCACGTTTTTTCGCTCAAATAAGTTGATGAAATGTATCTGAAAAATAATTTCACCAAAATTAAAACATCCTTCTCTCTTCGGAAAATAAAGTTTAAAATGAGTGTACATGTTTCGGTAAAGCCATGGGAATCGTTTTTGTAATACAAAATAATAAATTGTGTTTACAATAAAATGGCCGCCATGCAATTTTTGCTTTATAAGCAACATAGTTTTTACCACTACAGATAATTGGTTTGCGTAATAAGATGTTTTACCCTCTAAAGTTAATTTAAATGACATAAACTATCATTATAAATGGGAAATTTGAAAAAATAAATTTTGCAAAAAACGTGCTACTGCCCCTTTAAGTAGAACTGGTATACAGGGGAATTACGATACAGGCAAGATATAACAAGCTGTATATTAACTTGATTGACTCGACAATAACCCATCGATTCAAGTGCTGAATTACGTTAAGTGTTGAATGCTCAAGTTTAGGATTCGAATCCTACTGCAACTATGAACTTAACTTTTATTTTCAGTCGTAAACAGTTCCAGATTCAGTTCTGTTTAATGTTCACTTGCTTCTCTGTCTGTTCCAGCTGTTCACAAAGATCGCAGCTGAACAGAAGGGAGCAGTCAAGGTGTTCTTCTGTGGGAGCCCGGTGGTCACTAAAACCATCAAACTGCAGTGTGCGGCGTTCGGCTTCGCCTTCAGCAAGGAGAACTTCTAGATCCACATGTGACCAATAACGAGTTTAGAGCAACATAAACATTAATATTGAACATCCATGTTCTCCCTCTCTTTCACTCGTTAAATGACCCTTGAATTTGCCTTCCGTAACTAGAGCTTCCGGATACTCGGTGTGCAGGTTGAAATAGATATTCCAGATACACGGTGTGAAGGTTTAAATAGAGCTTGTAGATACACGGTGTGCAGGTTTCAATAGAGCTTCCAGATACATGGTGTGCAGGTAGAAATATAGCTTCCAGATACACGGTGTAAAGGTTTAAATAGAGCTTCCAGATACACAGTGTGCAGGTTGAAATAGATATTCCAGATAAACGGTGTGAAGGTTTAAATAGAGCTTCCAGATACATGGTGTGCAGGTTGAAATATAGCTTCCAGGTACACGGTGTGCTAGTTGAAATAGACATTCCAGATACACGGTGTGAAGGTTTTAATAGAGCTTCCAGATGCATGGTCTGCAGGTTTAAATAGAGCTTCCAGATACATGGTGTGCAGGTTGAAATATAGCTTCCAGATACACGGTGTGAAGGTTTATATATCGCTTCCAGATACACGGTGTGAAGGTTTAAATAGAGCTTCAAGATACATGGTGTGCAGGTTTAAATAGAGCTTTCAGATACACTGTGTGCAGGTTTAAATAGAGCTTCCAGATACACGATGTGCAGGTTTAAATAGAGCTTCCATATTCTCGGTGTGCAGGTTTAAATAGAGCTTCCAGATGCACGGCGTGAATGTTTAAAGAGAGCTTCCAGATTCACGGGGTGCAGGTTTAAATAGAGCTTCCAGATACACGGTGTGAAGGTTTAAATAGAGCTTGCAGATACATGGTGTGAAGGTTTAAATAGAGCTTCCAGATACACGGTGTGAAGGTTTGAATAGAGCTTCCAGATACACGGTGTGAAGGTTTAAATAGAGCTTCCAGATACACAGTGTGGAGGTTTAAATAGAGCTTCCAGATACACGGTGTGAAGGTTTAAATAGAGCTTCCAGATGCATTGTGTGAAGGTTTAAATAGAGCTTCCAGATACACGGTGTGAAGGTTTAAATAAAGCTTCCAGATGCATGGTGTGAAGGTTTAAATAGAGCTTCCAGATACACAGTGTGGAGGTTTAAATAAAGCTTCCAGATACACAGTGTGAAGGTTTAAATAGAGCTTCCAGATACACGGTGTGAAGGTTTAAATAGAGCTTCCAGATAAACGGTGTGAAGGTTTAAATAGAGCTTCCAGATGCATGGTGTGAAGGTTTAAATAGAGCTTCCAGATACACAGTGTGGAGGTTTAAATAGAGCTTCGAGATGCATGGTGTGAAGGTTTAAATAGAGCTTTCAGATACACGGTGTGCAGGTTTAATAGAGCTTCCAGATGCATGGTGTGCAGGTTTAAATAGAGCTTCCAGATGCACGGTGTGCAGGTTTAAATAGAGCTTCCAGATGCATGGTGTGAAGGTTTAAATAGAGCTTTCAGATACACGGTGTGCAGGTTTAATAGAGCTTCCAGATGCATGGTGTGCAGGTTTAAATAGAGCTTCCAGATGCACGGTGTGCAGGTTTAAATAGAGCTTCCAGATGCATGGTGTGAAGGTTTAAATAGAGCTTCCAGGTATGCGGTGTGAAGGTTTAAATAGAGCTTCCAGATGCACGGTGTGCAGGTTTAAATAGAGCTTCCAGATGCATGGTGTGAAGGTTTAAATAGAGCTTCCAGGTATGCGGTGTGAAGGTTTAAATAGAGCTTCCAGGTATGCAGTGTGAAGGTTTAATTAGAGCTTCCAGATACACGGTATGAAGGTTTAAATAGAGCTTCCTGGTATGCGGTGTGAAGGTTTAAATAGAGCTTCCAGATACACGGTGTGAAGGTTTAAATAGAGCTTCCAGTTACACGCTGTGAAGGTTTAAATAGAGCTTCCAGGTATGCGGTGTGAAGGTTTAAATAGAGCTTCCAGATACACGGTGTGAAGGTTTAAATAGAGCTTCCAGATGCATGGTGTGAAGGTTTAAATAGAGCTTCCAGATGCACAGTGTGCAGGTTTAAATAGAGCTTCCAGATACACGGTGTGAAGGTTTAAATAGAGCTTCCAGATACACAGTATGAAGGCTTAAATAGAGCTTCCAGATACATGGTGTGCAGGTTTAAATAGAGCTTTCAGATACACGGTGTGAAGGTTTAAATAGAGCTTCCAGATGCACGGTGTGCAGGTTTAAATAGAGCTTCCAGATACACGGTGTGCAGGTTTAAATAGAGCTTCAAGATGCACGGTGTGCCGGTTTAAATAGAGCTTCCAGATGCATGGTGTGCAGGTTTAAATAGAGCTTCCAGATGCATGGTGTGCAGGTTTAAATAGAGCTTCCAGATACACGGTGTGCAGGTTTCAATAGAGCTTCCAGATACATGGTGTGAAGGTTTAAATAGAGCGTCCAGATGCATGGTGTGCAGGTTTAAATAGAGCTTCCAGATACACGGTGTGAAGGTTTAAATAGAGCTTCCAGATACACGGTGTGAAGGTTTAAATAGAGCTTCCAGATACACGGTGTGAAGGTTTAAATAGAGCTTCCAGACACATGGTGTGAAGGTTTAAATAGAGCTTCCAGATACACGGTGTGAAGGTTTAAATAGAGCTTCCAGATGCATGGTGTGCAGGTTTAAATAGAGCTTCCAGATACACGGTGTAAAGGTTTAAATAGAGCTTCCAGATACATTGTTTGAAGGTTTAAATAGAGCTTCCAGATACATGGTGTGCAGGTTTAAATAGAGCTTCCAGATACACGGTGTGAAGGTTTAAATAGAGCTTCAAGATACACGGTGTGCAGGTTTAAATAGAGCTTCCAGATGCATGGTGTGCATGTTTAAATAGAGCTTCCAGATGCATGGTGTGCAGGTTTAAATAGAGCTTCCAGATGCATGGTGTGAAGGTTTAAATAGAGCTTCCAGATGCATGGTGTGAAGGTTTAAATAGAGCTTCCAGATGCACGGTGTGCAGTTTTAAATAGAGCTTCCAGATGCTTGGTGTGAAGGTTTAAATAGAGCTTCCAGGTATGCGGTATGAAGGTTTAAATAGAGCTTCCAGGTATGCAGTGTGAAGGTTTAATTAGAGCTTCCAGATACACGGTATGAAGGTTTAAATAGAGCTTCCTGGTATGCGGTGTGAAGGTTTAAATAGAGCTTCCAGATACACGGTGTGAAGGTTTAAATAGAGCTTCCAGTTACACGCTGTGAAGGTTTAAATAGAGCTTCCAGGTATGCGGTGTGAAGGTTTAAATAGAGCTTCCAGTTACACGGTGTGAAGGTTTAAATAGAGCTTCCAGGTATGCGGTGTGAAGGTTTAAATAGAGCTTCCAGGTATGCGGTGTGAAGGCTTAAATAGAGCTTCCAGATGCACAGTGTGAAGGTTTAAACAGAGCTTCCAGATACACAGTGTGGAGGTTTAAATATACCTTCAGAACCGAGAACTGAAAACCAAGGAACATAAACATGTCATATTCCACTTATGTTCTACGTGTCACGTCAAATGCTTCCAGATGCTCTATTTGGCGGTTTAAATAGAGCTGTGCTCAAACATTAAGCTTCAGAATGGAGAATGAAAGTGTTCCACGCGTCAAATGCTTCCAGGTGCTCTATTGAACGGTTTAAATAGAGTTTTGCTCAAATATTAAGCTATCATACAATCCAAATGTATACAATGTTTATTAAAGTTTTAATGCTTTTCTGAGACATTATTTTTGATACCATAACGGTTTTATTTTGTTTTTCATCTATAGAGAGTTGAAGATAATGACAAAAGAAAGAATATGTTTATTCGGTAATGGAACCATCAATTATAACGCAAGAACACACGGCATGAAGCGCCTGTAAAATCTAAAACAGTAAAGACTCACAGGTAAACTTTAGCGCAAATATGTTCCGCAAACAGAGATGAACGACCAGTTTTCCATATGTGCGAACGTAGAGAGCAAATGCACACTTCGTTCGCACATGGGGAACACTGGTTGTCTATCGCTGCTGCAGAATATATTTGCGTTAAACTTGATCTTCCTATGATTTAGGTTAACTGGATAAAATGAGTTAAGGATATATCAATGAATAAATATATCACTATTCATAATTTCGCAAGTTGTATATATACTATTTTTGTGCAGTATATATGAACATGATGATAGAAACCAATTCTTCAATTTAAATGCAAGAAATTTATATTTAACAAAATCATTTCTAATAACATTTCATTGTAAGTTTTAATAAACCTATTCTTCAATTTAAATGCAAGAAATGTAAATTTTACAAAATCATTTCTAATTACATTTCATTATAAGTTTTGGATACTTGGCAACATATTACACATCAAAAGTGCCGAGTGTATGAGCAACAAATTACACATCACTTTGCTAGTCTAAGTAAGTTTATTTGTATTTAAGGCCTCTGGTCCATAAACAATGTTATAAGATTAATATAATATACATTTTCTATGAATTGTGTGTGAAAATAAGGTCAATTCAGCGCATTGAAATTCGCATAAAATTGCGCCCATTTGGTGGTATGCAAGATACAATTTTTTACAATTTTTAAAGTGTATGAAGCTATTTAAATATAAAAGTTTAACCGGAATTTGTTTTTCAATTATTAATGAAAAGATAGAGATATAGAACAACTGTAGAAACTGTAGAAACAACTTTCAAATCGGTCAAAAACAAAACACTACCGTACAAAGTCAATCTTGAATAACGATGAAACCCGTAAAGTTTACAAACGCAACTATTTATCGCATAAATGGGTAGAATTATGTCAATCAGATTATGTAACAATGAGTTAATCAATAATAAATTGAACAAAAATTAAAGCCTTTCTGAAATACCTCCACCTTCGGTCGGACAAGTTATGCTCTTGTATGAGCTGTACGATATTGCACGTTTGCATCATTAAAATAAAGGGTCGGTTCTATCGGACTATCCGCCATTTTGTTTTTATGCATTACAGAAATAAGAAGAAACTGTATATTTATACCAAATTAAAAACTTGTAATTTGAAAGAGGTCATTTCTGTTAAATACGTTCCTTGCTGAGAAGCGCGCATAAGGATTACGCTCTTCGTACACACTTAGGGAGAATAGAGGGATGCGGACATAAAATATTCATTTGTCCGTTAAGCGTTCATGAGGTGAGGTGAGGTGAAGTTTTAACTCCGCTTTCAAAAGCGGCGCTAGTATTATGGCAGGGAGAAATCCCGCAACGCCGTGTGACTTTGCATTGCAGTGAAACCTCTGACTATTCCGAACATCAATAAAGAACTGGCAATTATAAGCTTATGACTGATTTAGCGATGTCCTGAAGCTGAGGAGTTTTGAAACATTCTCTAGTACGTGGATACAGGAGGTACTAACGAAGCGCTAAGAAGCAGCTCTGAAAGTACAATAACTGTAGCGCTTTCAACATACCTTATGGTGTGGAAAAGGCTCAATATAAGTATGCAATATATATACATATATATATATATATATATATATATATATATATATATATATATATATATATATATTTATATAATGTTTATAGTTTCCGGCACATACCTAGAGATTCAGATTCAGAAATGTCTTTAATTTCAGGAATATATTTTCATTCTTTAGTTTCAAGAATATATTTTCATTATTTAGTTCCAGGAACAATATTAAGTTTGTAGAGACCAAGGATACGGTAATATAAGCTCCCTCAAATTGTAGATTTTAGATCAAGCAGCCGAGTGTGTGTAAGGCCAAGTCCACTGAAAACGAGTGAGACCCCTAAAATAACTAAGCATACTCAGTTTATATCATAACTAAGAATAATGCATTCTCATAACACTTAAAGTACGTTATTAGGTTCGAAATGCGTTTCTGTGATTACCACCACGCAAAGTCCCCTTTAGGTTCGGGATAAGGTCAATGCAGACAATAAGGACAATGCGTTGCCACAGACAACCAATAACAGTTAACAGGCCACGCAGGTTCTGTTCGGGTTCTGGTTATGGCCTTTAAGTTCGTGTTTAATTCATCTTGTGAATGGACTATTGTACCGTTATCAACGCGTCACTACGTATTTCCAAAGACGTTCTAATTATTGTTTATAGAAACCCTGCTAGTTCTATCTCCAGAACTCCACTGTATACTAAATAGAACACGGCGCCAATGTAACTGGGGCATTTCCGGTATCCACTTATATATGTCATGTACACGTGCATTCCGTACATTTGTTTACTTAGTGCAAATACAACGTGAAGCACGGTGCTACAGTGGTTAGAGGGCTTACCTCTCAATGCCAAACACCCGGGTTCGAATCTCAGTGGAGAAATGACTATGTTGTATCCATGGGCAAGTCACTTCATCCACAATAGACTAATCCTATCCAGCTGTTTGAGTGGGTACCTGGACCCGGAAGTTTGGTAAGGTCGCGCGGAACACTTTGTAGCGGCAGTGCCCAGAAGAGTGCGTTGTACATATCCACTATTACTATTATGTATTTTGGACTTCGTGTACATTATTGCAATTACAATGACATTACTAAAATCAGAACAGAAAACAATCTTTAAACATAGTTAACTGTCCTATCAAAAGTGTAGAACAAATTATAGGGACATTTTATTTCGACCATTGCAAATCGGTCACACTTGCTCAAAAGCAATCCAGTACAATGTTGTTAAAATTAGTTTTGAAGTTTGTAAAATAAAGAAGAACAGGTTTTATGGATGTAACTTCTTATTGTGTATAACTTCCATATTTCTTCAATCAAGTCTTGTCCTCTGAGAGATATAACATCTCAACAAGAGTGAACGAATTACAGAACATCAGTGGTCGAATATTTACAGTTGACATTTTTATTAAGACGAAAGCTGCACTTTTTCACTGTTTCTTCCTAATGTCTCTTTAATAACCTACTGAAATTCTTTATTTATGTCAATCTTTTATTGAACAATAGTAACAGTAAACACTTCTATACCCATCCTTATTAGTAAATATAAAAATATAACCATAAACGTGTGTACTTTTCGGAAATATATACATAATCATAGAGCTGCATAAGTCATTATATGAACCTTTTATGTGCGCTTGCTTCAATGTTGCTACACATATTTGTATTTTGGGCCTTTAACCTTTATATTGAATACATTGTCTGTCTGTCTGTCTCTCTATCTGTCTATTATTATTATCATTATAATAAATATCATAAGGAGTTCATTAACTTGCTTATTAACAGTTTGAAAAAGTGCGAGGTTATACATCATTCATACAGTTTTAGTTGAACTTTCAAACCGCGTATATGCACATGATGAAATATATTTTTTTTATGTTTTCAAACTTAGCAATTTATTACATATTTAAATCCTTTAACGAAATCAAAACTTACAAATAGATGCATAACATATCATAACATATATGTCTTTATGTATTAAAGATAACTTTCTTACAGAGATAATATCAACTACTTTGTGACCTGGTGTGAGAACAATTTTCGTTCAAAACATTTTAACTTTTTCTTTCCAATGTTGGTATGGTTCCTTGTCTCTTTTAATAAAATCTTGCTTAGAAATTCTAATTCTAGAAAGTTCTAATCGCTAGGAAAATAGCAGGAGTTTCGTTTACAACTTTATCATATATTTATGAAAGAAGAGTTTTGAAACTAGCCCTGAAGATTTTATCTGATCAAGATCATGTTTTACATAGTGGAAGGAGGTAATTACTACTGCGTTTTAAAACCAATAGAGATCAAAATACATTTATTCCTTTCCGTATTCGTCTTTTAAATGATATTTAAATTGATTGTGAATGATTGTTCTACGTACATGTACTATGTACTATGTCTTCTAACTTGTAATGTCTGAATATGTACATGCTTGTAATTATTATTATTTCATAGCAAAAGAAAATCAACATTTGCAGTGGAGGGGTAGTGGGCGAAAAAAATGCTGAGTCACGTCTCCAGTACCCTCTAGGTTTTGATTTGTAAGTCTTACATATTTTGATAATTCAGACTTCTTTTTACATAAGAAACAATGTTCAAACCTTTTGAACCTTTACCTTAACCTAAGCGGACCTTATCTTTTTGACTAATCTGTAAATGAGTAAAATTTCAAAGATTTAAATTTGCAGTTTCTACGAGTTATATGAACTTATTAACTGCGCAATGATAGAGTGATGAAGTAGTCCAGTAAGTTATTTGTATCAAAGTATTGACGTTAACCTATTAAATTGTCCACATATCGCTCATAAGCATAACGCTCATGTTATTTTGTTTAGTCCAATCAGAAAGGAAACATCTGAATTTATTATCTTTATATCAACCTCTGAATTGTTGATGACAGTACTTTATTAGTGTGCTGATCATTGATGAGAAAGAGTTTGAAAAAACTTGAGTTAAACTTTTTAGCTGCTTGGCTTGAGGTATACATGAAACATATCCATAGATGAGAGAGAAGATATTTGGACGTGGGAAGACACAACTTATAACATAATGGTGATACATAATGAATTGCTGGGTGGTCCAATGGTGATACATAATGACTTGCTGGGTGGTCCAATGGCGATACATAATGAATTGCTGGGTGGTCCAGTGGTGATCCATAATGAATTGCTGGGTGGTCCAATAGTGATACATAATGAATTGCTGGGTGGTCCAATAGTGATACATAATTAATTGCTGGGTGGTCCAAAGGTGATACATAATGAATAGCTGGATGGTCCAATGGTGATACATAATGAATTGCTGGATGGACCAATGGTAATGCATAATTAATTGCTGGGTGGTCCAATGGTGATACATAATGAATTGCTGGGTGGTCCAAAGGTGATACATAATGAATAGCTGGATGGTCAAATGGTGATACATAATGAATTGCTGGATGGTCCAATGGTAATGCATAATTAATTGCTGGGTGGTCCAATGGTGATACATAATGAATTGCTGGGTGGTCCAATGGTGATATATAATTATTTGCTGGGTGGTCCAATGGTGATACATAACTTATTGCTGGGTGGTCCAGTGGTGATACATAATTAATTGCTGGGTGGTCCAATGGTGATATATAATTATTTGCTGGGTGGTCCAATGGTGATACATAACTTATTGCTGGGTGGTCCAGTGGTGATACATAATTAATTGCTGGGTGGTCCAATGGTGATACATAATTAATTGCTGGGTGATCCAATGGTGATACATAATTAATTGTTGGGTGGTCCAATAGGATACATACTTAATTGCTGGGTGGTCCAATGGTGATACATAATGAATTGCTGGGTGGTCCAATGGTGATACATAATGAATTGCTGGGTGGTCCAAAGGGGATACATAATTAATTGCTGGATGGTCCAATGGTGATACATAATGAATTGCTGGGTGGTCCAATGGCGATACATAATGAATTGCTGGGTGGTCCAGTGGTGATCCATAATGAATTGCTGGGTGGTCCAATAGTGATACATAATGAATTGCTGGGTGGTCCAATAGTGATACATAATTAATTGCTGGGTGGTCCAAAGGTGACACATAATGAATAGCTGGATGGTCCAATGGTGATACATAATGAATTGCTGGATGGACCAATGGTAATGCATAATTAATTGCTGGGTGGTCCAATGGTGATACATAATGAATTGCTGGGTGGTCCAAAGGTGATACATAATGAATAGCTGGATGGTCCAATGGTGATACATAATGAATTGCTGGATGGTCCAATGGTAATGCATAATTAATTGCTGGGTGGTCCAATGGTGATACATAATGAATTGCTGGGTGGTCCAATGGTGATATATAATTATTTGCTGGGTGGTCCAATGGTGATACATAACTTATTGCTGGGTGGTCCAGTGGTGATACATAATTAATTGCTGGGTGGTCCAATGGTGATATATAATTATTTGCTGGGTGGTCCAATGGTGATACATAACTTATTGCTGGGTGGTCCAGTGGTGATACATAATTAATTGCTGGGTGGTCCAATGGTGATACATAATTAATTGCTGGGTGATCCAATGGTGATACATAATTAATTGTTGGGTGGTCCAATGGGATACATACTTAATTGGTGGGTGGTCCAATGGTGAGACATAATGAATTGCTGGGTGGTCCAATGGTGATACATAATGAATTGCTGGGTGGTCCAAAGGGGATACATAATTAATTGCTGGATGGTCCAATGGTGATACATAATGAATTGCTGGGTGGTCCAATGGTGATACATAATGAATTGCTGGGTGGTCCAATGGTGATACATAATGAATTGCTGGGTGGTCCAATGGTGATACATAATTAATTGCTGGGTGGTCCAATGGTGATACATAATGAATTGCTGGGTGGTCCAATGGTGATACATAATGAATTGCTGGGTGGTCCAATAGTGATACATAATGAATTGCTGGGTGGTCCAATGGTGATACATACTTAATTGCTGGGTGGTCCAATGGTGATACATAATGAATTGCTGGATGGTCCAATGGTGATACATAATGAATTGCTGGATGGTCCAATGGTGATACATAATGAATTGCTGGGTGGTCCAATGGTGATACATAATGAATTGCTGGGTGGTCCAATGGTGATATATACTTAATTGCTGGATGGTCCAATGGTGATACATAATGAATTGCTGGGTGGTCCAATGGTGATACATAATGAATTGCTGGGTGGTCCAATAGTGATACATAATGAATTGCTGGATGGTCCAATGGTGATACATAATGAATTGCTGGGTGGTCCAATGGTGAAACATAATGAATTGCTGGGTGGTCCAATGGTGATACATAATGAATTGCTGGGTGGTCCAATGGTGATACATAATGAATTGCTGGGTGGTCCAATGGTGATACATAATGAATTGCTGGGTGGTCCAATGGTGATATATACTTAATTGCTGGATGGTCCAATGGTGATACATAATGAATTGCTGGGTGGTCCAATAGTGATACATAATGAATTGCTGGATGGTCCAATGGTGATACATAATGAATTGCTGGGTGGTCCAATGGTGATACATAATGAATTGCTGGGTGGTCCAATGGTGATACATAATTAATTGCTGGGTGGTCCAGTGGTGATACATAATTAATTGCTGGGTGGTCCAATGGTGATACATAACTTATTGCTGGGTGGTCCAATGGTGATACATAATGAATTGCTGGGTGGTCCAATGGTGATACATAATGAATTGCTAGGTGGTCCAATGGTGATACATAATGAATTGCTGGGTGGTCCAATGGTGATACATAATTAATTGCTGGATGGTCCAATGGTGATACATACTTAATTGCTGGGTGGTCCAGTGGTGATACATAATGAATTGCTGGGTGGTCCAATGGTGATACATAATGAATTGCTGGGTGGTCCAATAGTGATACATAATGAATTGCTGGATGGTCCAATGGTGATACATAATGAATTGCTGGATGGTCCAATGGTGATACATAATGAATTGCTGGGTGGTCCAATGGTGATACATAATTAATTGCTGGGTGATCCAATGGTGATACATACTTAATTGCTGGGTGGTCCAATGGTGATACATAATGAATTGCTGGGTGGTCCAAAGGGGATACATAATTAATTGCTGGGTGGTCCAATGGTGATACATAACTTATTGCTGGGTGGTCCAATGGTGATACATACTTAATTGCTTGGTGGTCCAATGGTGATACATAATGAATTGCTGGGTGGTCCAATGGTGATACATAATGAATTGCTGGATGGTCCAATGGTGATACATAATGAATTGCTGGGTGGTCCAATGGTGATACATAATTAATTGCTGGGTGATCCATTGGTGATACATACTTAATTGCTGGGTGGTCCAATGGTGATACATAATTAATTGCTGGGTGGTCCAATGGTGATACATAATTAATTGCTGGGTGGTCCAATGGTGATACATAATTAATTGCTGGGTGATCCAATGGTGATACATACTTAATTGCTGGGTGGTCCAATGGTGATACATAATGAATTGCTGGGTGGTCCAAAGGGGATACATAATGAATTGCTGGGTGGTCCAATGGTGATACATAATGAATTGCTGGGTGGTCCAAAGGGGATACATAATTAATTGCTGGGTGGTCCAATGGTGATACATAATTAATTGCTGGGTGGTCCAATGGTGATACATAATTAATTGCTGGGTGATCCAATGGTGATACATACTTAATTGCTGGGTGGTCCAATGGTGATACATAATGAATTGCTGGGTGGTCCAAAGGGGATACATAATTAATTGCTGGGTGGTCCAATGGTGATACATAATTAATTGCTGGGTGGTCCAATGGTGATACATAATGAATTGCTGGATGGTCCAATGGTGATACATAATTAATTGCTGGGTGGTCCAATGGTGATACATAATGAATTGCTGGGTGGTCCAAAGGGGATACATAATTAATTGCTGGGTGGTCCAAAGGGGATACATAATTAATTGCTGGGTGGTCCAATGGTGATACATAATTAATTGCTGGGTGATCCAATGGTGACACATAATTAATTGCTGGGTGGTCCAATGGTGATACATAATTAATTGCTGGGTGGTCCAATGGTGATACATAATTAATTGCTGGGTGATCCAATGGTGATACATAATGAATTGCTGGGTGGTCCAATGGTGATACATAATGAATTGCTGGATGGTCCAATGGTGATACATAATGAATTGCTGGATGGTCCAATGGTGATATATAATGAATTGCTGGGTGGTCCAATGGTGATACATAATGAATTGCTGGGTGGTCCAATGGTGATACATAATGAATTGCTGGGTGGTCCAAAGGGGATACATAATTAATTGCTGGGTGGTCCAATGGTGATACATAATTAATTGCTGGGTGGTCCAATGGTGATACATAATTAATTGCTGGGTGGTCCAATGGTGATACATAATGAATTGCTGGGTGGTCCAATGGTGATACATAATGAATTGCTGGGTGGTCCAAAGGGGATACATAATTAATTGCTGGGTGGTCCAATGGTGATACATAATTAATTGCTGGGTGATCCAATGGTGATACATAATTAATTGCTGGGTGGTCCAATGGTGATACATAATTAATTGCTGGGTGGTCCAATGGTGATACATAATTAATTGCTGGGTGGTCCAATGGTGATACATAATGAATTGCTGGGTGGTCCAAAGGGATTACATAATTAATTGCTGGGTGGTCCAATGGTGATACATAATTAATTGCTGGGTGGTCCAATGGTGATACATAATTAATTGCTGGGTGATCCAATGGTGATACATAATTAATTGCTGGGTGGTCCAATGGTGATACATAATTAATTGCTGGGTGATCCAATGGTGATACATAATTAATTGCTGGATGGTCCAATGGTGATACATAATGAATTGCTGGGTGGTCCAATGGTGATACCTAATGAATTGCTGGATGGTCCAATGGTGATACATAATGAATTGCTGGGTGGTCCAATGGTGATACATAATGAATTGCTGGGTGGTCCAATGGTGATATATAATGAATTGCTGGGTGGTCCAATGGTGATACATAATTAATTGCTGGGTGGTCCAGTGTTGATACATAATTAATTGCTGGGTGGTCCAATGGTGATACATAATGAATTGCTGGGTGGTCCAATGGTGATACATAATTAATTGCTGGGTGATCCAATGGTGATACATACTTAATTGCTGGGTGGTCCAATGGTGATACATAATTAATTGATGGATGGTCCAATGGTGATACATAATTAATTGCTTGGTGGTCCAATGATTCATTTTATCATGTCCATACTCTGCAGTTTAGAGGTCTATAACCCAATTTATTGGAAATTATGAAAAGTTCTCCTAATATTCCTCATAATAATGATCCAGTTTATATATTTCATGAAATTGTACCTTACTTACCAAACATTATGTCCATAAAACCTTTTACAATAACTATTTTAGCACCCCAAGTATATTTGAAAAAAATATAACTATTAAGTATCATACTCTCATGAATGATACTGTGCATTTCTCTTTACGAGGTATATCTTCCTCATAATCATTAAAAAGAGACTTTATCCGGCAGAAATAGTTTTTGTTTGAGTCTGTTGAAAATTGGGTATCGTTTCTCTTACCCCTCGGTGCATTCGATTTTCCCAGAAAGTCGTAAACATTTTACCCTAGTGTATACATTTTACAAGCTTTCCAAAGTGATATCATGGGGCGAGTAAGGTAGAAATAAAAATGACTTACTAATTAATTTGTTGCAGATAACTTGAAATAATACATTGACAATTTAATGGGTGTTAAGAGCTCTAGATCAGATAGTATTATTTTTTTTCAAATGAAGTTATGACTTCAATCATATAGTCAATTAGTAAAGTTAACACCATGGAAAAGATAGAGCTAAATAACTCTGAAATTACGTTGACTTTTCAAAGATCTTTCAATTATTGAATAAGTTATTTTACATCTTTTAAAGTAATTAAGAAAACAACATTAGTGTATCGTTTAAGGACAAAAAAAACACATCATACACAAATTCAGTTATCTGAAAGAAATGTTCAGATAGAGATCAGCTGGAATCAGAGTTATTGGATGGTGTCTACAGAGTAAAGGTGTGAGAAAGGTTATGTCCTACCTGATGTCTGATTAGATTTTCTGAACAATATTTCTTCACACCTGAGTAGAATGTCGTAAGTAATATCTTTCTTGCTATTCTACCTTTTAGTATCTAGCATCGGCCTTCAATATTTATCTGTAATAAAGCCCTCATGTTCCAAAACCTGATGGGTCCAATATTTTATGATAAAAGATGGTGATGTAGCTAGTTTTCTGTGATAAGTCAACGGTCGTAACTGATAGTATCTGCCTATTCTACCGTATATTATCTACCATCTACCACCTTAAATGTTAATATTTGTGATGAAACTTACATGGATTGAAATCTGGCCCCGAGGTTATTAAACTTTATTGAGTTAGATTTCATGTTCAACTCAAAACTCCGAGTATGGAGGTAATAAACAAATTCTGAGTTCAGTTTCGAACCCGACTGAGTCTGAAAAAGTCAAGTAAGGTTCGATACTAACTTAACACCGTACTCAGCTACAACAATGACAACATACTTACGATATATCCTTCGATTTACGCCCTGTATGCGTGCGGGAAGAAATTTCAAAAACAAAACAACATTTTATTTAGTTGAGACCCAATACAGATCTATCTAATGTTGGTCTTTTGCCCCTGGGTGCCTTTATCCCTCAACATAACAACCCCCTTCCTCAACCCCTGCAGGTGCTTGTCTTTTTATTCATTTTACTTTAGATTTAGCTTTAGATTTAAGTAAATACTATACTGTGTATCTCCTATCCATTCCATTTGAACGGGCTTGCCATTAAATGGTATTCTCCGATACTCTTCAGTCGAGGAGATAGACCCTTATTAACTGAATGATAACACGGAAATAAGGGAATCAGTATGCAATACATATTGAAAGACCAAAAAACAAAGGGAAAGCTTTACATATGTAAAATAACTATTCCATTGGACTTAGTATGTAAGGAAAATGTCGATAATAAAATGTATATTTTATAAAAAGCAAAAACATTGGGTGCGAACTTTTTTTGTATTTAATTGAATACTTCAAAACAAACAAAAATCAAAATATTATTCTTTCAAAAAAATGGAATTTATTTTATCATTTTGATATATTTTGTGCATAAAATAAAAAATGTTTATTTAGTGAGAACGTTTTTTTCTAAATCAGAGAAAATGTGTCAAAAAAGCAAAGTGTATGGTAAAATATAGAATCAGTTTATTTATTTCTTTTAATGAAATTGATCACTTGAACTCCCATTGTGCGTCATCTAACAGTGTGAAAATTCAATGGAATTAAACAGGAGTTCCTTCCCTTATCAAGTTGGTATTGATGTGCAATGTGACAGAGGGGAGCAATTGGGGATTCTCATTATTTATGAATGCATACGACCAATGACCTCCTCGAAGCAAAAAAGAAGCTAAGGCCGCTTATTTCCTGGTTCCTGTAATGGCTGCATATCGGTAGTACGGGCCACAGTTTATTACAATTTCTGAACTGAATGAATAGGTATGCTTCTAGCGAATTCCAGCAATGCAAGATTTTAAAAAAGTATTTTTGATAATAAAATCGACAAAATCAATGGTAATTCATTCAGCTTTAGCGACAAACAACGTTTTGGATAGTTTTATTCGTGGTAAATTCAAGAGTTCTTGTTTTGTCATCAGCCTGTGAACAGAATGACTTGTATTTCTTTACAAGCTAATAATATCAATTTGTCGTTATCATTTGGCAAAATATATCTCCATTAAACTGATAATAATCCCTTTCTGAACCTAAAACTATTGGGTCAATAGCCGACTGCAGTTATATAAACCTCTTCAAACTGCTGCCCCACTTATATCCCTCAAATGAACACAATATTAATTGAAAGCGAAATGCAACTATTTAAATTCCTATCGACCTAATGGTCAGAATATTTTACAAGAAAATTAGACATTAAAATATATCACGAATAATCATTGAAACAAGAACTAATACTATTGTATAAAAACTCCACATGTATAATATTGTCTGTAATTTTCATACAAACATCAGCACTGTATAACTAAACTTATTTTACATGTACTATAGGACACATTAAATCATAACAATCAGTATTGTATTTTATGACTAGAATTATCTTAAACAAAACATTAAACATATAAAGGCCTGAGTTATAAACATAAGTTTATCTTTATAATTTAGGTACTATTTGATGAATTATTCAGGACCTTGGGAGCAAAATTTAAAGCACGCCAAACATTAAATGGGCCCAATATAAGGAAAATAATTATTTATTTATTTTAAATTAATTACTTAGCCATCACCCAACAAAACTAACCAACAATGGGTTTTTTTTATTATTATAAATGAATTAATTGAGATGTTTGCGAGTAACAAGTACATGTACATGTCATACATGGTAATGATTGAAATATATCACGAAATGTACATGCATCTTTCAATACACAATCTATACATGATAGATTGTGCTTGAGGAGGTGGTGGTCAGGTTTGAGAAATATATTTGTATATCTATTTTTTTCAAATACAAGTAACATCGATTAAAATCCGAGAATAGGTAAGAATTGAAGAAATCATTTTTGTAGATCTCAACAGCATATAACATGTCAAGTATTCATTCTGATAAAAAGATTGTAGAAACTGTAAAGCACTTCTTAGATCATGAAAAGTGTGTGATACTGCAGATTCAAATGTTATTTTGCCGAACAGGGTCGATATTGTTGCTTTCAACAAAACCAAAATCTCGCTGAGCATACTCAGCTGAGTTCGATTTCGAACTCAATTGAGCACAGACTCAAGACGTTTAATAATCTCAAAATTTGAGTCGATCTCAATTGTGCCTAGACTCACTTGAACACAGAGTTGAGTTGGATACAGAGTTTGTTTTACTTTGGGGTCTGATTGTTCCAACTGTTGACCATATAATGCTAGATATAATTTGAATAAAAAAACCCAATAATTTAATTAATTTAACATCCAAATATGATCTCCATTAACATCATGTCCATGTACTGTGTACAAATGCTACAGTGAATTATAGGGGACTGCTATCTACTTAACAATATGTCATTCTTTCTATAAAATATAACGTAGCATAGTTTTGAGTTTTATAGTTGAAGACGTCACATTTGAATCAGGTTTGCTACTGGGCCTTTAGAAACATAGCAATTGTAATTACTCATACTCTGAGACCACAAAAGCCTGTCTTAGCAGAAATTACAAGTTAGGATAACTCTTAACAATATAAACAAGCAAAAACTAAAATTTGAACAAACAAAAGAAACATAAATGGGAGACATGTAAATAGTATCGATTGAGTAATAATAACACTGTTAGGTAGAAGATGTAATATATCTACCTAGCCGTTGACCTTACAAAGATGTTCACTTGAGTGGATTTTGGAACCAAGTAGATACATATTTAATGAAGATTTATCATGACTTCAGAATCTGATCTATACATCTCCCTTGTTCTTTTATGTGGAATAATAAAATAAACAAGTTCTAGAAGTGGAAACAACACTCATACACCTTCACATTTTGTCTTTTAGAAAAGTAATCGGATGATGCCTGTGAGTTCTCTGGCCAGTTGGTACAGATACCGTATGTAGGTTGAATGGACATTGTCAACAGTGGAGCACAGTCGTTTACAGGTCATTGTTCACTCACAAATGTGATGATTTTGTGAGACGCTATTGTGTCAACATTGTCCGCACCATCATACATTGATCAGTCCATATATATATATATATGAACAATGAACCGTCCCTTCACATTGTGGAGCACTGAAAATTTTGAATTAACATTCTTTGTGCGGCATTGTAAGAAAACTCACTGTCATTGGTGAATGTCTGAGTCAACAACATTGTGCAATTCCTATCATTGTAAAGGAAATATTTCAACCAATCGTCTTTCATGTTTAATCTTGAAACTTGAAATATTAACCATTTTGATAGGCGGTGAAACTATGAAACCAACCAGTTTCCTGCCGACACTGCACATTTAACACAATGGTTCAGATTGTGGCCACCAACTTTCTGCTTCTATCAGTGAGTGTATTGGAGATTTGTTGTCACAGAACGTTTCAACCATACGGTCCCAAAATGTGCACAGACCTTTGTAATCACACATCCAGCTGTTTATCTCAAATGTTTGATGGAGAACAGTTGGCATGTCACCTTGTTGTCAATCAAACAACCGTGAATCATGACTGTTATCCCACAAGAAATCCGGACAGCAAGGTAAATATCATCATGTTTTTAATATTATTACAGAAACACCCAAACGTTTTTTTCTATCAAATAAAAGAAACATTAAATTAGTTTTTAAAGTTCGTTTTTCTAAAGTTATAAGACAATTGATTGTAAGTTTGTACCAAAAAAGATGTATTTGTTTGCTGGGTTTGAAGGAAACGCATGTCAAATCTCTGTCTCAGCCACAACAACCGAGTCAGTGATTAGATTATGTTCTCTGGTATTCAACAGATGAGGAAATTGCACAGCTTGAAGGCGTGGCCTGCAACCCAACTGATGTGAAACGATTCCATATCGCATGTAGACGTAGGAATATGTCCGAGATGAAGAGACTCCTGTCCTTGAAGAAGGTGGAGGTAAACTGTCGGGGGAAGAAAGGATACACAGCTGTCATGATAGCAGCCCAGGGTAAACGGGAGAAGATCTTTGACTCTTTAATGAAGCTAAAGCCTAATCTCTCAGTTGTTGATAAGTTCAATGATAATGTAGTTCACTATGCATGTCAAGGCGGAATCATTTACAAAGTTAAACAGTTGTTAGACAAGTATCATATTGATATAGAAACCAGAGGTAGATTTGGGAGAACTCCATTAGTACACGCTGTGATGAAGGGCCACATTTCTCTCTAAAGTTCTTGAAGGACAAAGGGGTTGATATTGACACCCGAGATCATTATGGCAATAATATATTACATGTTGCTTGTAACAATGTTCATGAACAAATGACTAAATACATTCTGTCACTGAATAGATTTGATATTGGAACTAGAGAGCAACATGGGCGAACCCCTCTCTTAATTGCTGTGATGTAAGGCTACGTTGCCAATGTAGAGTTGTTGGATAAAAGTGCAAACCCTAAAACAATAGATGAGAATGGCAGCAACATCCTACATCTTGCCTGTATGAGTGGACAGAAAAGAATGGTGAAGCACGTCATGTCATTGAATTTAGCGGATATTGATAGTAGAGGAAATGACGGGAGAAGCCCCCTGTTGTTTGCTGTAGAAATAGGAAGCTTGTCTGTTGTTAAGTTCTTGATATCTGAAGGTGCTGATATCAAGTCGGTAGATGATGATAACAATAATATACTGCATATTTCATGTCTGAATGGTAACACTAAATTGGTGAAGTATATCTTATCCCTGAATAAATTCAATGTAGAGAGTAGGGGGCAGTCCGGGAGAGCTCCTCTGATGGTAGCTGTTAAACATGGTCACATTAAAGTTGTAAAACTTTTACTTAAACAATACAACGCTAATGTTACATCCTCCGACGATGATGGTTGCAATGTACTTCACATTGCCTGTACTGAAGGTAAGTTAGATATGGTGAGGTATCTGGTCACTCTTGAGGATCTCAAGGGGTTTGAGAGTAGAGAAAACAAGGCTGGAAATACCCCTTTCCAAGTGGCGGAGATGAAAGGTTACTGTGACATTGTGTTATTCCTTGAATCGTTGTAAGACAGTTTGGTATCATGGCTCTTAGATTTGGATGGAAATGAGGCAGATAACTGAGCTCACATAATTAAGTTATTTTGACATTTTGTCATTTCTTAAGTCGTTGTAACGTTGACACATTTTCATTCCCTAAGTCATTGTTGTATTGTGATTCCATAAGTCGGTGTAACATTGTCACTTTAGAATCAATGGTAACATGTAACATCACTCATATTTGGCACACGGCTTTGTTCGAGGATCTTATATATCTATGATTAATTCTTATTAATATGATTTCTTATTAGTCCACATGTTTTGACAGTCCTAGAACAAATTATCAGTGTCACACCTGTGTGCATAATAAAGGCATAGGAACATTGATTTGTATATTATTGTATAGGTTTCAATTGTCACCTTGAAGTTTGACCTTGTGTTGGATGCTGGGCAAGAAAGACTTATTAGGTTCATAGATAAAAAGAGACTGGGTCAGTCATCGAGAAATTCCTTTGAACAATTATTATACATCTGAATTATTAATTTATTTTTTTTATTTTATATTTTATGTTCTGTCACATCATTTCAATTATTTGATTTGGCAAATTCGACTGTATTGCAAATATGGTTGATACCTTTTCGTTCGTTTTTGGAAAATGACACGTCATTGTTGAGATTGGTTTTAATGAATGAAAGGGAAGTCTGCTGATAGTTGTTGTAAAGGTTCTCATGTTACCCGTTGATCATGCACAGCTGATAAAATCCCTTAAAGATGAATTTGGACTGTGGATTTCTGTTTGGTTAGAATCCTACAGCAAGGACAGCAGGCAGTCTGTGATCATACAGAATGTTAAATCCGATACACATTATATTTGTTATGGAGTGCCACAAGGGTCGGTGCTCGGACCTTTATTTTTCACGATCTAAGTGAAGAACCTTGGGAGGGTAATCCAACACGATGGCTTTATGTATGAGGCATATGCAGATGACACTCAGTTGCTCCGTTCAAGCATTACTGAAACGTCCACAAATATAAAGCGATTGTGGAACGTTGTGTTCTTTACTCCAAGTCATGGATAATGTGCAGGAAACTAAGATTGAAGGATTGCAAGACAAACGTTTTGCTTTCGAGATCGCCCAATAGCTGTTCAAAGGTGGATGATTCCTTACATGTAGTTGGAAATGAAAAGGTTCTCTTCACTGACTAGGTTAAGGATATTGATGTCGTGATAGATTCGACATTAATAATGGAGTCAAATGTTTACTTCACCTGCAGGTCTGGTTACTTCCAGATAGGAAACATCGCCTCAATCCGGAATATGCTCACTTACGATGCAACCCACAACCTTGTTCGTGCTGTGGTATTGTCTCATTTAGATTACAGCTGTAGTCTATTGGGCAACCTTCGTCACAACCTTGTATTTAAGCAACAAAAGGTCCAACATTCATCAGCAATGTTGATCAGCAGATCCCGTAAGCCTACTCATTTAAAGGATAGATGAAATGACATATGGTCAAAATCGGATTCATTAAAATGGGATGTCAATTTGACAATTGCTCTATTTTAAATTTCGGTCCGTAAATTACTTAAATACGACTTTTTAAAAAAACGCCTTATTTAGTACTGGCGACCAGAATGAAAGTCTGCGGGGGTGTGGCCCCTGAAGGGATGACTTCTGTGACGTATCAGGAGGAATCTGATTTTCGGCGATAGACATAATTCAACGTAATTTCGCAACATTTTGATTGTTAATTTCACAATGAAATCTTCAATAAACCAACTTAAATTTCCCATATATTGAATGTTTAGATATCAAACTAGGTAATTCTGCAGATGACAATTACACAATTATTACATAAACATGTCTTTTTGGCGATGTAATACACCTCATAAATGCATTTAGCGGCAGTGATAATCATCATTAATTAATACACGAGACGCGGGGGAGTACCTGTCTAACCGGCCCCGTCTGTCGCTTATCACAGTCACGCCTCAGTGAGCATTTACAAAATGAACCGTTCAACTGATTGCGCTAGTGTTAAAATGGTGAATTAAGATCGTTTTAATTATCAATTACAAGTGTATATTGTCTCGATTTTATGCTCAATTGATTCCGATTTACAATATACGTAGAGGTAATCATCTGTCATTATTGAGAAAAATGCATTTCATCAGATCTTTAACACCAATTCTGATGTAGTTATATTGGCTACCAATAGGTCAGATAGTAGAATACAAAATACTCAATCTCACATGCAAGTGCCTGAATAACTAAGCTCCTCTCTACCTGAAAGACTTTCTCACCCAGTTCCAGCAGGGTTACTAAGATCAGACTCACACTATCAGCTGTATTTCCCTAAGACTAAGGACATATAGACACAGACAGTTTTCATATAAAGCTCCTGTCCTTTGGAATTCCTTGCCACTTCATATTCGTCATGTTTGGATCTTTTCAATCTAAACTGAAAACTGTCCTCTATAAAGACTTATATATCGTCCAGTTCTAAGCATGTGTCGAGCGCCTAGATAAATCACTCTGTGATTTGATGATGTAGCCTCTATAAGAACAGATAGAAGTATACTACTTATCATTATTAAGAAATTATGAGGTGTTTGGTTCTGTTGAATCTGTTGATATTATCAGTGTTAGTAATAGTCCGTATGTATCTGCTTAATGCGTCATTTAAATGTTGGAGTTTATAGCTGTGAGCATCAGGTTAATGGATGGAAACTTGGTTGGTATGTGGGTGATGACAGGAACTGTAGCGGATGGACTGGCTACTGTTGATGTGCTTATGATTTTGGTAGACATTTAAAGGGAGAGTTGGTGATCAGACTGTGTCACTATGGCGTACTGTTGTAATACTGTAAATGATTTTTGGAGTTGTTTTTCTCTTTCTTATTTCAAAATTTTCTAGATGTTTATATTTCAAGATATGTAGACTTCATAAGAGTATGACAAACAAACAAAAGAGAATCAAGAATGTCCATGCTTGTAGAAATAACCCCGGCTACTGGAAACTTGTTTTTTTTTATTTCTCTATGGTATCAGGTTAGAACTCATACTTTATCTAATACAGTTTTCTTTGTGTGTATTCTCAATCTCTGAAAAATTGCTTTTTGTATAAATTGCAGGGTTAAAAAAAGTTATCACTTTTTAGACATAAATTCTGATAAATAGAGGATAATGATTTTGACATTAAGCATTGTATACATCAAAATGGAAATGGAAGAGTAAAAAAGAGTAAAAAGAAATTAGAAGTGAAGATCTGAAATTTGTTATTGTTGATCCCTATTGACTTTGAATGTTTAGAGTACAAAACGTCAAGCATAAGGGTACCAGTGTTTTAAGAAATGAAGGAAGTATTAGATGCACTTAATTTAAAATTTCTACCACGTTTTGTTGTTTCATAAGAACAGTATCAAAGTTTCGTTTGTTCACAAATTTTGATAAAAGAGTGGTAAAGCGCTGTGTAGGCTTGCACCCAAACTGTTCTGGAAGATGAGGACATATGGGACTTGTGTATGTCACGTCATATATACACACAGGTGTTACTTCATACTTTGTTGTTTGTAGGAAGTCATATATTGTGATTCATATGTCGATATTTCTTTCAAAATCTTCTTTTATAAGTTAATATTCTCGAGGATGGTCATAACTTCTAATTGTTAATTTGACAGGCAACTTTTCTAAAGATACACGTTTGCAAACTTTCAAATTTGTAAAGGTTCATTGGCAACGTTGTGTTAAGTAGGGTGGTATCAATCATTTTTTTTATTGCCCTCAGTAAAATTATCTAGTTTTCGTTTTATTGCATCTATGATCATAGTGTAGAGTTATTTTGAGTGAAAATATATAATGTACATGTATATGGAAAGTGGATATTTGCCAATTTCCTTTTTTCGTTAATTCTCTATGGACCGCCTTTGTTACAAAATATTGACATTGAAATTTGACAAAAATGAAAAATTGTTTCTGTTTATCTTTTATTGGATGTTGAATTTTCTAAAACTAAAATCTGTATTGGCTATGAAGATATTCTTTGATATTTTTTATTTGCTTTTACATGTAAAAACTTAATAACAAGGGAAATACAAACTAGAAACTACAAACGGTTTTGGTAATTTCATCGTTTCTCTTAATAATACATTTACACTCAACTTATACCTGATAAACCTACAGAGCAGATAACACATCAATTCAAAGTAAAACACAACAAAAACACAGCAGCCTTCAAATGTTGGGGGAAAATTAAACATGATACCAATAACCATTATAGGCAAGACCTTATATATTGTCAAGGAAAGGTTATCTTTTTAAATCTCAAAATTACACTTAAGCTTAAACTTTTTTCTTAGAAGTAATGGTTTGTCATTGACACCATCTTATTATATTAGTTATATATTTTAACGTCTTTGCTGTTTTTATTCAATGCAGGTGTCAGTGCATAACTTCCAACTTCCACGAGGGTGAAATAACATCAGTTTATATATGCAATCACTTTTTTTTATCATTCGAAGCCTCACGCAGACGCGTTCGGCTCCGAATGATAAAAATCCGGTATCCAATCTACGTTAGACTCACAAAAAGTTAAAAACACAGTAGGTTTATCTCCTAATTTAATGAAAACGTATTTTTTTTATAATCTGATCAGGACATTGCTCTTGTTCATGCATGCGACATAGTATAGAAAATATGTGCTATTAGTTGAAACAAAGATCGAAAGTCTTTACATTTTGTGTTTTGAAAAGCAATCGGATAATGCCTGAATGTTCTGATTAGCTGATATAGATGTACATTAATTTACTTGAGTTCGGTTGTGTAGACATTTTTAACAATTGTGCACTATTGTATGAACAGCATTGTTCTGTCACAATTCTTTGGTGATGTACTTTTCAACAATATCCACATCTTTTGTGATGCACTACATACAAATTACAAGATAATTCAACCAAAGAGTGACAAACATGACAAACAGAATACAACAAAAAACAGTATTGTAAATTGGGAAATAGCTACAAATCAGAGGTAACTAATGCCTTCAGAAGCCAACTCTAAATATTATCTGTTCATATCTGAAGATTCGTTTCGAATCTCATCAACTAAACGAGATAGGAGAGTCAAGGTGGCGTTTTGGCTTATTTTATTACGTCCTACAGTAAAGATACATCTATAATTATTAGTTCAAGGTTAGTTATGTCCACTGATCGTTATTAACTAAATTTCTACATTTCATGAAATTTTAAATTTTAAATGCCAAGTATTCTTGTAATTGGTTTTTGTATTTAAACAGACATACAAATAAAACTATTATACTTTGATGAATGAACTTGTGGTCAACTCTTTACATGATCCTATCAAAAACATTCAAAATCATTTTCTCTGGAGGCATTTTCTGTCAGTTGAAACTGTGGTGACCTTCTTTTGTGGTTGAGTTTTGTTTAAATAACATGCCAGTTGTATCAAAGTGAAACAATTTAAATTTAAAGTGTCCTTGGGATTCTGAGAAAGCAATCCCAAAATTAATCTTTGATGTGATTTTTTCAGTTACAGTGTTCATAACAAACATTTTTGACAATCAAATTTCAACCAGCAGTATTGACGGAGTTTGGGGCATATAATATTACAGTTTGTTTCAACTAGATAGCCTTTTATAGCTTTTTCAGTTAAAATGATAAAATGACTCTGTATTCCATTTTGTTAAAATGTATTTATATTTTACAATGTAATGCAACCTATTTATAAACTGAATTCAATTTACATCAAACTTTTTAGACGTTATGTACAATATACATTTAGTTTATAATACATTGCAATTGCCCCCTGTTTACAAATTGAACTTACTTGAAAACAAATGTTTGAGACATTATTTTGATGAATTGATAAGCCGTTACTGTGTTTAATATCCAACAGGTTCATGTCAAGGTCAGACCATTAAATAGTAAAGAGAAGATATCTCTCAATATCTCTTTTATTTAGAACATACAACGCATGCCAGCTGGGAACATACAACACATGCCAACTCCCAGTTGTCATGATATGGTGGACATCTCAATGAACCACATTCACCCACCAACGCGTTAAACACCTGACCGTTGTTGGCCACGTCATCTTGACTACCTGGTATAGCTTCAGCATCAGACTCAACGCAGATGTATTCACCAGAGGCGAACTCGGAATGAGAACCCATCAGATAGCCAGAGTACTCCAGAGTCCATCCTTGAATACACTGATTCCGTGCAGGAACCTTGATAGCTGAACTCCTGGCATTTACTAATACTAATTCACATCAAACAGTTTTCGAACATATAACTCAAACCCATGTTCATTTCAAATCAGGCAAATATATAGTAAAGCGAGGACGTTTGTTTAAATATGTATTTTATTTAGAACATACAGCACATGTCAACTCCCAGTTCTCATGATAAGGCGGACATCTCAATGGACCACATTCACCAACCACTGAGTACAACACCTGGCCGTTGATGCTGGGATCAGCCAGACTACCTGGTATAGCTTCAGCA
Source organism: Gibbula magus (assembly GCA_936450465.1). Taxonomy (NCBI): domain Eukaryota; kingdom Metazoa; phylum Mollusca; class Gastropoda; order Trochida; family Trochidae; genus Gibbula; species Gibbula magus. The sequence goes on from OW388302.1 coordinate 6,361,325, forward strand.
TCAGAATCAACGCAGATGTATTCACCAGAAAATGTACCCAACACATATCCAGAGTATTCCAGTGTCCAGCCTGGGTAACACAGATTCCGTGCAGGAACCATGATTGTTGGACTCCTAGCATGACTCTCGCAAACCACACATGGCATGTCTTTATCAAAGAGTTTGTTATAGCCACTGCCATATTCAGTTCCATAAATTTTAGAGACCGAAAGTTTGGCTGCATCCGTATGGTTAGCGAAGTTGGGTTGGTCTGGCAAACACAGGATGTCAGCTGAAGATTCCTTTTCTAGGTAATACTTACCTGCTGTGTAACCTGTGATAGGACAGATATCAAAATGTATATGCATCCAATCATTGCATATTTCTGAATACTCAACCAGGGATAGACAAGTTACAGATAATATTTACCACAAACATTGTTGCGAACTTTAGCATATTGCATGACAGTAAACATGACACCATCCTGTGAAACGTAACACAATCACTTTTCATGTTTCTCATTTTACAGCTCTTTAATTTTCCATCCCATCAAAACAGCTTCTACCATGTTGTCGACCCTTAAACCTCATCTAAAACGGAATAGTCCCCACGATTTCTTTCAATAGTTTAGCAAATATTTATTTAATGTATAAACAAAGTAAGATCTTCAGCAATATGCAGGAACAATTTCATTCCTAAACTGTTATCATATATGAACAAAGGCATCTTGACCTGCTGGTGTGTCTCTTATCCATCGACACTTGCGAAGTCTAGCAATACCTCCTTGGCTTTTTAAGAATACACAATTAGGCAATCTAAGAAATTGTTGCGAGCTTTAGCCAAGTGCTTGTCACAATAAAGGGACTAGAAGTACAGAACATTGAGGTTTTATTCTCTTTCCCAAGACCACCATTGCTGCTTCAAAATAATAAACAAAAGAGTCTAAAATACCCGCCAAGCTAAAACTTGAATTCATATTGTACACCTTTCATAAATTATCTAGCTGATCCATTAAATGTGTTTCATAGTATTTAATTTAACATATTTGAGTAAAGGTAATTTTTTATACTAACCCTGGTTGACAAACCTGCATTGACCAACGCTTCCCCCTGAAGCATTCCTCAACATAGATCACACAGATAAAAAGGAAAGCTACCCGGTATAGGCGATGTTTAAACCACGTGATCGCTGTTACATTATCATTCCCTAGTGCATTAAACCAAGACCCAGGTGGAGATGAAGGCGGTAAGTAAAGAAAATGACATTTATTTCAGAATGTAATTTCTGTAAATACTTATCAGGCATTGAAAGACCAACATAGATTATCACAGCACAGATTTTGGCTAAACAGAGGCACGTGCGCGATCAAGACGAGTCGCTTTGAACTCTGGCATGCCGGTGTAAGATTGAAAACTTACCCGCGTTGAAAACATACCTGGCGGGTACTTGAATAATGACCCGTGGTCACTTTTCAATGGCTCGGGTCTTGTGTCAACGTTGAAAAAATACATAGTCGGGCAATTATTCAACGTTGAAAAAATACCTGAGGTGTTGAAAAGTGACCCAGGGTCATAATTCAACGTTGAAAAAGTACCCGCCGGGTGTGTTTTCAAAGCGGGTACGTTTTCATTCTTACACCGGAACTCTGGGTGGAAGGTAAAATGGAAAAGTTGGAAGTAACCCCGGCGCATTTTGAATCAAGGGAATGAATGCTGATTCTTGAATTTAGGGTATGGAGGGCTTCATACCCTGAAACACAATATTTCAACTTTCTAGACTTTTTGGTATTGGAGAAGAACATGAAAATATTGGTTTTTAAAGTCGTGACCCTATTTGAGGTCATGAGGTCACCAAATCTATAATGTTGAATCCTCTGCACATAACATTTCTTGACCTTTTGGTACTAGACACCTTTTCCGATGCCCATGGATCACTCTGCATTAATGGTTCGAGGAGTTGAATGGCATGACGAAAACCGGGAAATAGAACCCCCTGGTCAGATCTAAGACCACCTCTTTGGAGAGAAGGATCTCCACCTGCTCCAATGTCAGAGTGAAGCTTTCAGTACTACCGGCTGTCCTTTCAGAGAACAAGTATAGGGAGATCACCTGAATGCTGCACACTCACTTCAAGATCTGAAACACATAAAAGTCTAGAGACAACTGCTCTGGTTGGTTACGAACCTTGCACTGTTTCTGTATTGCAAACCCAAACAATCTTTGATGCAGTAGAATCTTGGTAACTTGCGAGGTAAGCCGCATGAATGCATCTGGTGCCGAACTCAAATCTGCATCATAGTCCTGTTCCCCAAGACCTTAATGAAAGGCGGGTTGCTCGGGCCGCTGCACTCCCGATGATTGGAGAATCATGCCCCAAGGGTTGGTATTCCAGGCGGCGAGGCACTGCGAAACAATTTGTGAGATGGGGACGTGGAAGCGAGAGCGGAGGACTCACGAGGGTTCTTCAGTGACTTCGCCGTACTCCCCCGTTTTTCTTGGATATTCCACATTTGAACTACGCACAGTGGACCAGTAGAGTGAGTAGACCTGCTGAGAGAGCGGGGCACACTCTAAGCATCTGTCATCTGCAGAACAGATAGCCTGGTAAAGACAGAATTGCGGGTCCTTGAGAACCGACTTTTTGGACCACAAGGACACAACAGGCAGCAACTGGCCCGCATGATGACAGGAGTGTGGATAGAAGAAATGGTAGTACCTCAGGTGGATGTCAGTTTACTAGGGGATGTTAGTCAATAAGTGTAGGACGTTACAACTGTCACGTGGCTTGAGCATTGACTATACTATAACTATGTGATCTATGTTGAGCAATGTTGGTTTTCAAGTATGTAAAAAATAGTAACAGTATAGTAATATGATAATATTTGTTTCTGTTCATTCATAACTTTAAATATTTATTCTCAAATGTCTAACATTATGAAGAACATCTGTAAAATATGTGTTTAAATCGATCTGATTATCTCATGAACTGATTACCGCAGTATGAACTTTATATTAATTAAATTCCTCACCCTTATAGATAAACTTGTTACCGACTGGGCAAGACGTTCTTCCCCATCTAGTGAATGTTGCACCACCTGTAAGATATCATAATTGGATTCGATAAACAGATGCAATATTATTTCAAATAAATAAACAGTTTGACCCCATTTGTCTGCACAATTTGGTCACAGTTGAAAATTGTACGGAAAGGGAGTCGTGTATAACGTTTTCTTGGATCCAAACATAACCTTTTTCTTAATAGAAACAGATAGATACCATCAAAATCAGAGACAGCTTTCTATATTTACCAATTGTCGAAGATAAATGTAACTTTTGTCCGCTGTGTCCCTATTATCGTTACATGCATATCTGTCCCCTACCGTGATATCCGGGGGCGGGATAGCGCAGTGGTTAGCGCGTTCAGCTTCGGATCAAGAGGTCTGTGGTTCGAATAACGCCAGGAGCACGGCAATTGTCTGCAGTAGAGAACTGTTCTACACGCAGTAAGATTTGGGTGCAATGCTACACTGAATTTCAGCATAGTACCACCCATGGTTAGCTACTTCCAGCCAATGCTTGCAGGTTTCACCGCAATGCATAACCACATGGAGTTGCGGGCTTTCTTCCTGCCGTTATACTAGTAGCCGCGATATAAGTGAAATACTATTGAAAGCGGCTTTAAACCACACCTCACCTCACCTCGAGCTCACCTCACGGTGATATCCTCAATCTACTCCTACCTGTGATAAATCATGATTGTTATTTTTCTCCAGTCTGGCAATATTTGTGTTAAATTGAAAAAATATATCCTTCAGCAACGAAATGTAATTCTTTCGTCAAGGTTATACATTCTATATAATACTTACCTTAACCTATTTTCAATACTGAATTCTTGTTACATGTTGCCATGTTCCATACATGTATACGGTGCTGCTTGCCCCTATACCGGAATAATAGTATATATCAATATACGTTTAACTAACCCTATAGTTATGGGCAGTTCGAAAAACTAACAACTTACCAGTGCTCATTGAATGTAAGAAACATCTGATCGGAGAACTAGGTTCCACATCTTATATTGTTAATTTGTCATCCTCAATATGCATCTACACTTACCTTTGAGTTAAACTTTGAATAGAGAATTAGTAACAAGTTAGTTATTCGTAATTGCTTGCTATCTTCAGCCTGCAACCATCGAGGTTTAGATCCAACAGCAGTAATCACTGTCTGTATTTTCAAGTGGGGATAGTGACAAAAGCAAATAATTAAGCTAACCTGGGACTTGTATAGCAGTTTACATTAAAAACTGATATGTTTCCTCACATTTCCTTTTATAAAAACTGCGAAGTAAGAAACAAACTTGCCACAGTTTGTATGTCTCAGTTCTATTGTGTTGGGACTGATGTTTAAAGACGTCACATATTAGATTAGACGTTTTTGATTTTTCATATGTCATGCAACAAGTCGTGTGTTGTGGAACTATTGTCCTTGACAAGAGCGTGGTGCTATTTCAATCTTACTTTTCTCCTGATCTCTCTTCATGTCATTCAGCTCTTTTGTTGCATTCTCGAGTTTCGTCTGCGCTGATGTTAAGGCTTTCTGAGAAGCAGCAAGGTCAGATTTCAACTGTTCCACTTCTGTAGCAGATGCTTTGTTTTCTATGGATTGTTCCAACAGAGCAATGTGGCTGAGAAGACTTGACACCTCCAGAGTTCCATCTGGTTTAGTTATTGGCAGGATCAGTCCAGGAACAGAACAAATACTAAGTACAAGGACAAAATGGCTGAGTGAAAACATGTCTTGATTCTACCTCTGTGTTATCAGAATGTGCTGTCTGTAAAACCAGGTCACTAGACATAGCGATTAGTATGAGACCAGAGCATATGTTATTTGGACTGCCCCTGCACTGCACTGCACGCTACTGAACCATGTTCATACTGATAAGGAGACCGTCTGAGTTTATATGGTATCATCGTTTTAAAGAATCTGTATTTTTAGAAGTTATGAATAATCTTAATTTTTTCTATCATTTATTTAGAACTGACTTTCATAGAAGACCAAACGATTCAAAACCATCAAGCACCTAATTACGTGTATTTATTGTTTTCTTTAAGGTGTGCACAGTATGTTGTTTCTCTCCATTTTCTATGAGCTAACAATCCATTTTTATCTAGAAAGCTTAATTTTGTGTACAGACCTATTTTCATCTTCGTCTCCCAAACGAAAAGACCTGGAAGGCTGAAATGTCTGTGCAGTCTCTTTAGCCAATGGGTATTCCATATGGTAGACAAGGTGACCTTGCAGCCCCGAATGAATTTCATTGTGTTTGTTGTTTGTTGATTTCATTTCATTAAATGGTGGACCCCTATGATCAAATTCCAATGTAATACTGGTCATTTACAAACCATATCAACTTTCAATTGAGCCAAATTCCAAGCGCAATTATAATTGAAGAGAAAAGACAGAAATATATTGCTAGTCACCAGTGGATACCACTTGAAATAAGAAAATTCATGTCACATAATAATTGTTCATAGTTTGTGTGATAATAAAAGAAGACATTCAGTAATATGCAGGAAAAAGGATTTAATTTTATTCCTAAACTGTTTGTTGTTTTTATATGCAAAGACCTATATCCTGACCTGCTGGTGTGTTTCTTATCTATCGAAATAATGCCATGATGTTGAACACTTGCAAAGTCTAGCAATACGTCCTTGGGCTTGTCCGTTATCTGTTATGTGAATATAACAATGTGTCCTTAGTTTAAATTAGAGATTTCATTGTTAAAACCGAGGGATTAAAAGTATTGCGCATTTTAATTTAAGTCAATGGTAAAAGGTAAGAATAAAACGAAATCGTGGGAAACAGATTATTTTAAATCATGATATATAAATATTAGACTGTTGAGTTCATTGGCAAATATCACTTTCAATAGTTAGTGAAGTAATTGTTCTTCGACGTTATAAACCAGTTTTTAAATGTTTTAAATGGATTCGTTTTAATCCAAAAACGTGTTTCATACTTGCGAAGACCTTGAATGTTTTCTCAATTAAAATAGTTTTTTAGTAAAAAAAAATCATTTTACCAAACGGCATCATACCATGTTGATTTGTCTCTTACTCATCAAAATCAGACCATGTTATTTATATGAGAAATACCTATATAACCCATATTTGGAATATGTACAGGATAGTATTTTTCCTATAAATCACATGGGAGTTACACATTTTCCTGGCTTATGATTGGCTGTCTCAGAAAAAAAACAATATTATTAGTTGGCGGCACTACCTCATTCATCTTTCAAACAAATTACCAACTGGTAACTTGAAAAAACGGTCTTCTACATTTAAACATTGTTTATTTGTTTCCCGTAGTTGGAATAAGCGTTTTCCTACACGTGCCGATGCATCAAATGCCGGAGGAAGCAGTTAAATTGTCCTAAGATTACAGGAACTAGCAATTACTACTTTATTATATAACTCGGATAGCTTCAAGAGCAACGGCTTTCGTTCGAATGCAATGATGTCATAGACAGGAGCGGTTATGACGTCACAGTGTTTATTGTAATCTCAGTTTTCGGTTTGAGCCGACTTGCTTTTGAGCTTCGCAAACCTCTTGATATGAAATTTTCCTAAATTTGTTGTTACTTATATCATATAATCATGGATTGAGAGTTAATGGGCAGAAATACAAAACTTTCAATAACAACCATATCTATCTTTTTTTGTGAAGACATTTAATCGCACATATACTGGACAGTAGAAGAAACGCGATTTTTAATGATTATAGTTTATGTTTGAATATCAGCCTATGGTTTGTCATATTACTACTCAATGTCAGAGAACATGTTTAGCTATTGGTACTGTAGAGTAAAGATGGTTACCATTGCAAAGTCAAATGGTATCAGTTCGCGAAAATGCACGTCACATGTTGTCATGGTAACATGATCTGCATGAGCCTGGAAAATTTCAATTTACCCATGCTGTATTCCGAGACTTGTTCTGTGAAAAGGACGCCATGTTGTGACCCCAGCCTCAGTTTTTAACAACTTCATGGTAGTATTTGCACAAGTTCCAATTACATTTAAAAGCACACTGCGCAATTCTGAACAGGAATGTGGCTGTTTTCCCAGAAAATGAAAATGGCATAAGATAATGCTCTGCAGAAGTTCTACACCAATATTGACTGTTTGTTATGTCTGCATGTTATTCAACACGTTATTAACATTATGTCAACAAAATTTGAATGCTCTGATATTATCAATTTGCTCAAAAGAGCATTATCAGTAATTATGAAATTGTTACAGTGGACTTGCGTTTCTTTTGCTGTTCAGTACAGTAAACAATGATAGGTATGAAAGTTTCGCTTTAAATATGGGCTTCTTTTCTTTAATTTTTTTTCTGGGAAATATAACCAATAACCAACTCGTAACGGAGAAAGACAGATAATCCTTCCCTCGTTATATCAATTGTGTAATTAGGGAAAGATAATCTGTCATACCCTGATACTCGTTAGTCATTGTCTAAGTCATTTAGATAGTGGACACATTGTAACACTACATGGATCACACACTCTGTAGGTCGAGGTCACAGCGGTGTGTTTGTGCAGTCATAACTGGTTTTTGGTGCCTTTCTGTCAGAGTCTGGGTTCGAATCCCCAAAAGACCTGTCGCAAAAGCAGTACAGGAAGATGTAATGCATATATTATAGTATGATCTCCAATATAACACTGTTGCTGACCTCAACTCCCACCACGAGGGATTGTTGATTATTGCTTTGGCCAATAAAAAAATAATTTGTTGCTGGTTTCCGCCCGTGTCAGTTTCAAACCCACGTTTCAGGTTTTTTTCTTGGTTCTAACACAAAAAGGCCCAGATAACTCTAATTCTTTCGCCTCAGAAAACATTGGACATTGAAAATGGCACTCGTTTCTGTTAAGATGGAGTATAGGGGTAAGATTATTGATTATTTTGAAAAGTGGCATATATTTAAGAGGGTTTGGGCTTTATTTATATAAATAATTATGAAGATTTGTTTTTAACCGTTGAATTTTTTTTATAAAATTATCTCTTCATAAAAAAAACCCCAAAATTGTTGTGAATTAAAAATAAATAATACATCTTAGAAAAGGAACATTGTCGTCATTATCAGAAATAATAACAGACTCATTATGTTTCAATCCTAACAAACGTTAGGCACGTAGTTAGCAAAACACATTTTTATGATTTTTGGCGATGGATTATAGTAAGGGCTTAAAAATGTAGATAATGTAAATAGATTTTGTTATGTAAGGGGAGATAGATAATGCATCAGATAAAGGAAAACAATTGGAATTTAGCTGAACTTCGATCAACATCTCTTGTTGACATGGTTTTGCATTACAACCGATTTATTTAGAAGTTATTCATTTTCTGATGACTTTTAATCAAGTAATTTTTTTTCAGTATTTTTGCATTTCCTCAGTATTGATGAATTAAAATTATGTTATGTGCTGTGTTCTACTGGACAGCGTTTTACATATTTTGTTAACTTTTGTTTAAATAACATGTCAGTTACATGTATTTCAGTGATGCAATTTAAAGGTTTCGTAACAAACATTCTAGTTACTAGCAGTATGGGCAGACGCTAATAATATTACAGCTAGTTTAAACTAGATTGCGTTTTAACATATTCATCAGTTAAAATGATAAATTTAATTTCATAATGAATTGAATTTAATGGAAATGGAACTTTACCTCAATTTTGGTAAAATATAGTTATAGTTTATAATTTAATGCATAACTGAATTCAATTCAAATCAAACATTTTAGACATCATCTGTAATATACTGTTAGTTTATACTTCACTGCAAGTATTCCGCTGTCTACGACTAAAACATAAACACGTTTTGGTGCCATTTTAAATAAAAAAAACATTGCTCATTAAAAAAATATCATTAGCAATGGGAGAATTATCGGATTAAATATTGTTGATTGGCAAATGTATTCTTGTGCATCAGCCAAACGGAACACTTTATAACCAAATTATACTCTCTGATTGTTCACAGTTGCCATTCAGATCCGGCTATTTCACATAGTCATGGTATAATGAAAAGTAAAACGAGGATACGTTTCAATATCGCTTTTATTTAGAACATACAGCACATGCCAACTCCCAGTTCTCATGATATGGTGGACATCTCAATGATCCACATTTACCCACCACTGCGTACAACACCTGACCGTTATTGGCCACGTCATCTTGGCTATCAGGTATAGCTTCAGCATCAGAATCAACGCAGATGTATTCACCAGAGACATACTTGAAATAAGAGCCCATCAGATATCCAGAGTACTCCAGAGTCCATCCTTGGATACACTGATTCCGTGCAGGAACCATCATTGCTGAACTCCTGACATCGCTCTCGCAGACAACACATGGCATGTCTTCATTATAGAGTTTTTCAAATGAGGCACCAGAATAGCTACTGCCATAATTAGTTCCATAGATTTTAGAGACCCAAAGTTGTTTTGAATCGGTATGATTAGCATAGATTGGTTGGTCTGGCAAACACAGGATGTTAGCTGAAGATGCCCTGTCCTTGTAATAACTACCTGCGGTGTAACCTGTAATAGGAAAGAGACATGTGGCTGATGAGTGTTTGTTTTAAAAATAATCAACTAGGTATAAACAAGTTACAACTAGTCTTTATCCAGGAAATTGCTGTGAGCTTTAGCAGGTACTTGACACAATAAGGGACTAGAAGTGCAGAGCGTGAAGCGAACACTTCCATAAGAATCACACTTAAAAAAGACAGAAGGTTTTAGACTTAGACCAACCATTGACCTGGCGGAAGGTGTCAGCTCCTTCAAAACAGAGATGTCGCATCTGTGATAATGTTGCGGATGACAGACATGATCATGGTCAAGCTGATGGTTGATTGAGGAGTATTTGAGTCCTCTCTCGCTCCTCATGTACACCAAGTACTCGCCAATTTAGAGCAGAGTGGCCGCCTCTGAATCAAAGCCCCGCACTTTGTCATATGTGGCAAAAGCTCACCACTGGAAGTCGTAGAGCTTCCTGGTGGTTGGAGGTGAACCGAAGCAATTGTGTACGTAATCCCAAGGATTGCTCCAAAGCAGATCCATCCACACATGGGTCACGTCGGAGGCCTGCTTACTGGAGACAGAACGACTGAAATACATGTTGGTCCACCGAATTGGTTACAGACAGTCTGCCCCTGGTGATTAGGTCTCGTGCAGAGGTCCGGACACCCAGCACCTCTGGCTCAGCTTAAACGAGGTGTTAAGGGTCCTGTCCCAGAGGATTCCGAGTTTCTCCAATCGCTCTCTGGGAACTAATGGTTTGAACATTCTAGAGTTCAGTATGAATGGAGTAGAACCCCTGTGTGAGATATAAGAAGGGGATTTTCTCCAGCGCCTCCTTGGAGAGACATATATCCACATGCTCAAATGAAAAATAACCTAATCCAATCCTTTCCGACAGAGAACAGGTCAGGAAAGGTAGCGTTAGGAGAAGGATGCCGAAATACCGCTCCAAGACATGCACAAGGGTCTACAGTACAGCATTGATGCTTCATGGCCTTTTGCCTTTTTTCTCCTCTAACCCGAGGAAGAATGAGAGAAGCAAGCTGACAAACACAACCTGCCAGGCCATGACACTCTTATGAGTCTGCAAAAGATAGATAACCAAATCCACATTGGAAGATGCTTGCGTAGGTATATGCACCGAAGACTAGGAGAAAGAGTGGCGAAGGCCTACTCAGAGAGCAGGGCACACTCTACGCTTCTGCAGTTTGCAGAACGACACACAGAGTATTGGTCTTTGAGAACCGATTCGCGGGACTGCACCAGGCACAAAAGGCTGTGACTGCCCCAGGCTTGGACATAATCCGTCAGCAAGGCAGAGGGGGAGGCACCACAATGGAGCGTGAACAGCAGGGACACTTATGCCTAGTCCAGATGCGGAAGCCGTACAACCACCCACTGATGCAGCCTGCAATCAACGCACAAAGCAGTTAAGGCAAGGCAAGGGTGAAGACGAAGGAGGGCCTAAAACCCATATTGGAACCCAACCAAAATGATGATGTCACAGCTGTCACGTGGCTCGAGCGCCACCTATGTATACCTGCATTATCTATGTTGAGGAACGCTTCAGGTCAAACCTAATAAGTAGTTAAAAATGTTTAGTATCCTAATATGATAATAGTTTTCACTGTTCTTTCTAAGTTTTGAAATGGTTATGGAACTCAAATGTCTGACACAAAGAAGAGCATTGTTTTAAATGTTCATACTTTAGCAACGGGAGAGAACATCTGTAAAATATATCCTTAAATCAACCTGATTATCTCATTGACTTTATTAAATTCCTCACCCTTGTACATCACGTTGCTGCCGACTGGGCAAGACGTTCTTCCCCACCTAGTGAATGTTGCACCACCTTAAGGTTTAAGAAAAGAAATAATTATGTTTGTTAACAAGCACTGTTTTGCATTTCTAAATAGCTTACCTAAGTGCAGCGGAGACAACCTAAGAAATAAAACGATACAAGCATGAAATGTGGCATAATCTTAGATTATAACCATCTTATCACATACAGATAAAGAGGTTTCGCAGAATTTGGATATTTGTCAGTGGATGATTTTATCATATCTTGTTTGTAACTGTCTGATAATAACAACTCACATACGACTTGTAAGCTAGTCATAACTTTTAATTTCCATATCCTACATAACTTTCTATCTTTAACCATTTCATGTACTTCAGTATTTCATCGCAATTCGTTGATACATCTGGGAGAAGCCAAGTGGGACAGATGAAAGTCCTTGCCAGCCTCGACCCAGAGTACTCCGTAGCCCCTGGTCGCGGTTTGCCCAAAACATAGCTCATGACCGAATCGTTTCGCTGTTTAATGTTGTGCTGTACATGCAAATTGTATGTAATTTCAAGAATCGTTTTCCATACAAGCCATGCGATTGTTCTCAAGATGTGAATGAATTAAAGAGCTTTACTTTTTTCTGACCTGCCATTGAATGCAATTTTGCTTATACCCATCTTGGGGGCGGGATAGCGCACTGGTTAGCGCGTTCGGCTTCGGATCAAGAGTTCCAGGGTTCGAATCCCGCCAGGGGCACGGCAACCTTGTCTGCAGTAAGGTTTGGGTGCAATTCCACACTGAATTTCAGTGCAGTATCACCCATGGTTCGCTAGTTACAGCCGTTTCTCGCAGGTTTCACCGCAATACAAAGCCACATGGTGTTGTGGGCTTTCTCCCTGCCATAATACTAGCAGCCGCGATATAAGTGAAATACTCTTGAAAGCGACTCACCTCACCTCACCTTATACCCATCTTATCACATACAGATAAAGGGGTTTGTCAGTGACAAACATTATTATTTTACCAAAATGATTTGATCACATATTGCTTGTAACTGTCTGATAATAACACATCATATAATTTTTTTGGCAAGTTCGCAATTCGTTGACACGTCTGGGAGAAGGAATTAACTAAATACATCTTAAATACATCTTAAGAAAGTACACATTAGGATTGAAACACCTGTATTATTAAAAATGAGCGCATATCAGTAAATCCTGTTTACCGAGTTCAAGTATTTGAACACATGCAATTTAAAAGTAGGTCTTATCTCATATAGCTAATATATTTTCACTGTTACGTAAAGAAAACGCTTTGACCTTTTAATTTTTCTGCACAAATTTTACTTCAACTAATAACCCACTTTTAATTTGGCAATGAAAGCTACCATATATCCCCTAATCAATAATTTATTGTCCCAATAAACATGAATCTAGGCTATTGACAATTCCACTACGACTTGTGAATGAACGTTATCCGTACAGACACCTAGTATATGGGGGTTTCGTATATTGTACTAATGACATCTGAAAACCATATTCTTTACCACCACGCATGCATTATATGAAGGAAATAAAAGTTGAATGTAAATATGAAGAGAACATTTCATTAATAAATATTTATCTCCTTATTGCTACCCATCCTCATAACGTCCCCATAGACCACCACCAACCGTCCCTTCACTCTCAACGCACCAAACCCAAATCCCTAACCTAATCGCCGCACACAATCATGCCTCTCACACTCCAGCTTCACACACAATCATGCCTCTCACACTCCAGCTTCACACACAATCATGCCTCTCACTCGCCACCTTCACCTCAAACCACACACCCCACATCCTTAATACCCGCTTGCATCTACATTTACTTTCACTTAGACATTAACAGAGAATAAGTAACCAGTTAAATCACTTAACAGATAACTAACAGTTAGTTAATGATTATTCGAATGTCAAATTACTAAAAACAGACAAGATCGCGGTTCAAGACTGCTATCTCAACCTCACCTTTCTTCTGGTCTCTCTTCATGTCCTGCAGCTCTTCTGTGGTATTCTCAAGTTTCGTTTCTGTTATTGTCAGGGCTTTCTGAGAAGCAGCAAGCTCAGATTTCAACTGTGCCACTTCTGCAGCCGATGCCTTGTTTTCTATGGATTGTTCAAACTGAGAGATGTGACTAAGAAGACTCGACACGTCCAGAGTTCCATCTGGTTTAGTTATTGGCAGGATCAGGCCAGGTACAGAACAAATACTAAGTACAAGGACAATATGGTAAAGAGAAAACATAATATCTGAATTCTAAAACTAAGAATGTGCTTTCAGTAAAGTCGGGTCACTATGTATAACGATTATTGTGAGTCCATAGCATATGTTGTCTTGACTGCCCGTTATCATTTCTGCACGCTGTACCAACATGGTCATGCTGATAAGGAAATGGTCTGAGATGATATGGTGCTATTGTTAAAAGAAGGTGCATTGTTTGAAATTATTTAAATTCTTCATGTTTGGCTATTATAATTTATTTAGAACGGTCTTTCATAGAAAACCCCCAAATCATTAGATACCTAATTACTTGTATTTATTGTCTTTTTTAAAGTGTGTTCAGGATGTTGTTTCTCTCATAGCTCTGGGTGGCAATATAATACTCTTGAAAGCGGAGTTAAACACCAATTCACTTCATCAGGTATGAACATCTGGGCCTCCTTTCACAAAGCAACCTTTACTAAGGTTAACCTTAACTCCCATTCTTTAACACTAAGGTTACCTTAGTAACTTACGATCACCTTAGGCCCTGAGGTAAGTGTCACACATAAATATTGCATGCTAATCTAGGTTTTCATATCATTAAGAAAACTCATCTCAGACAATTACAACGAATCTTCGCTTCTAAGTTGACAACTACCAGACACCAAGAAACGCTGTTTAAAGGGGCAGTAGCACATTGTTTCGCTCAAATAAGTTGATGAAATGTATTTGAAAAATAATTTCACCAAAAGTAAAACATCCTTCTCTCTTCGGAAAATAAAGTTTAAAATGAGCGTACATGTTTCGGTAAAGCCATGGGAATCGTTTTTGCAATACAAAATAATAAATTGTGTTCACAATAAAATGGCCGCCATGCAATTTTTGCTTTATACGCAACATAGTTTTAACCACTACAGATTGGTTTGTGTTATAAGATATTTTACCCTCTAAAGTTAATTTAAATGACATAAACTATCATTATAAATAGGAAATTTGAAAAAATAAATTTTGCAAAAAAACGTGCTACTTGCCCTTTAATGACATTTTTAAAAATTTAATCTGTCAATTTAATGAACATATAATTGTATTGGTAATATCAGGTGTAAATATTGTTTAGATCGTGATGACGTTCATGAAAGTTCATTTTTAACTTTCATGTATTTAACTCAACCCTGCCAATGATATTAAAATGATGATGATCGAGGATAGATGATGTCGTAATTATGATGCTTAACACGAGGTAACTAGTAGGCACCCACCGTAGGCAAAGGCCTCTCACTTTGCTAGAACGCCCGAGGATGAGTGTGTTATCTATTTCATATACCGAAAAAAAAGACTAATGTTAGGGTGAAATTGTCTAAATGTTTTAACTGTGATCCAGTAATGTAGGAGCTATCAACGAGCCATGTATGACGTCACGAAACCTCTGCTCTGAATGCATTCTCCATCTTAATCCATTTACGTCACGAAACATGCATATGTGATAATTTACATTTGAAACAATCAATTTCTATTATGGGACACCAAAATCAATTATTTTGCAAATTCGGTGCTCATTCATCGGATATGGTACAAGAAGCTGCGACCCTCATGAAATGGATTCTTCCACGCAAGTGCAGCACAAAACTTCCCCGCAAAGCAATTTGATTGACAGCTAAAACTTTGCCTTTCCATGCCTTCCGTGCGTTACAAGTCTTGAATAGAACGCGGGATTCTTACTGACAAACAATCCTAAGGTTTCTAACAGCGTCTTGTGGCCAAGTGCTGACTACCAAGCGAAGGGTTGCATGTTCGAATCCAGGCTCATGCACTACAAAAATTAATTATTCTAGTTGAGAGTATTTTAAGATTCTAATCAGATAGACCAAGACGAAATAGATCAGTCTCGAAAAATGTTTTCGATTAGCCATTACTGAAAATGTCTAAACCTAACACCCCTCCTGACTAGGACACTCAATGACCAGTAGATTCCTAAATAATAATCAACTGATAACGCAATAGATTGACGTCATGACCATGGATTAGTCACATAAAGAGCACATAAAATATCATTAAAGTTCTCGGAGAGCAAAGTAGAGACCAACACTCAACCCATCCTAGTCACCAATCCCCTGTAGTCGAGAAAGGTTGCAGGTTCGATTACCACATTGTCTGCTTTGAAAAATTAAAACTTGGCAATTTTGTAGATTGATTATCTTACTCAATGGGACTTAGGATTGCTTGAACTCTATTTAGCAGGCCTTCTACTGTATAATACCCTGCTGGAAGGGTATTATATTGTACAAGGAAGTCCCAGCAGGGTAATATCTTGTGTGAGGGCCTCTCGATAGGATTTGTAAGGCTCTCAGGGATGTTCTCTCGGAAAAAGGCATAAGTTCAAATAGTGTTAAATGGGCATTGAGGTATATAAAACTATTAAGTGCGTGTGGGCAAAAGAATAAGAGACCAACACAGGTGAGTAACGCTGACATGACAACATCACAACCGTCAACACAAGTATACCTATATACCTAGGGGTAAGTAATGATTAACCTAGCTTATGTTTAGTTAGATATACTCTAACCGTGTCAGTTTTTAACTTTATGTCGATCTACGAGTACTTGTATGAGGTGTAGCTTATCACACAAACTCAACCATTCATACCACTCACAGCACGCCGTCACTGCGCAAATATACATTAAACAACTAAAATACATGAAATACTGACAATATGATAACATATGAGTATAGAGCCAACGTATGTTGTATACAGGTTCATTGAGTCTATTTTTCGCGCCTTTTTTGACAATATTTAAATGACTTTGACCTCATTTATTCCACCATAGATACTGAAAATGTTAACCTCTTTGTGTGACCGATTTAAGTGACAAATTAGGTCAACTGACATATTGTTTTTTAATTGACAAAATTCGGTCAAACTGACCTCATTTATGCCCTCTCAAGGTATGATAAAAGGCCACTTTGTTCAATAAAAAAATCATTCTCAGTCGAATCTTGAGAAGTGTTCTATGTTCTTGATGCTATTGGTGCTCTGTGCTGTTTACCTCGAAGATAAAAAATGGCAAAATTACCCCAGGACCCTATGGAGAGATATGGACTAGCCACTATGGCAGATAAGCAGTTGACAGAAATGCAGGATCCTCGTTGTCATTTGGACTTGGAATGGAATGTTAAGTATACATATCCGCAAGTATGATGTTTTCCCTAATGGCAAGAGCTATCCTACTAAACGAGGGATTATGTTGACTCTGAAACACTGGTTGGAACTGCCAGGAGTGTTCAAGTTCTTAGAGGAATATGGTAAGACAAGTTTCTATACACATGTGGGAACCAGTGTCTATGCCACCATAGAAGATCATGTGTGGATCTCAGACACTGGGAGTTTAATGATGATAAACTAGTACCTTCCTCAAAAGGTGTTCTACTATTCCAAGATCAGTGGAAGAAACTGAGAGACTGTTGTGATGTGATGCCAGACTTTGTACCCGAACTCTTGGACATGTGTTCAAATGCTCATCTAAAACGAAACCATTGTCGAGAAGAAACGACATCTGAGGTAAAGAAAATGAAGAAAGAAGAAAAGACCACAGCTGATGGAAGACCACAATTTGAGGTTGCAACATCTTTCAATACATCAGATGAATCACCTCCAATGTACCTTGATTTACCACCAT
Organism: Gibbula magus; assembly: GCA_936450465.1. NCBI lineage: Eukaryota > Metazoa > Mollusca > Gastropoda > Trochida > Trochidae > Gibbula > Gibbula magus. The sequence goes on from OW388302.1 coordinate 6,378,595, forward strand.
TTCCTGATGATGGTAATAAGGATGATAGTGTTGACGATGATGATCTTGGTGTAGATGATGAACATTTTCATCAGGGTCAAATGGAGCATTTGCAATGTTCGAAATGTAATCCTAGTGACTATATCAACTGGTGAAGTTCATGAACTCTGATGAAATAAAATAACAATGACTGATTTAACCCTAATCCGCTGAATTTAAAGCATGTATTCAATCAATGTCATAACTAAGAACTGCTGCTTCTTAATGACTTATAAATATGTTTGGAATAAACATTGAAAATATAATAGGCGTTTTGTTATTATCATTATTATTATTATTTTATTATATATATGTATATATATATATATATATATATATATATATATATATGTATATAAAATCATAAGAGTAAAAGTATCACTTGGTCAGTATGACTCCTTGGGAAGAGGAAATGGTTGAAAGTTCAAGAGATCTATACCATGACAGGTTACAAAACAATTTCCAAGAAATACATATGTTGTGGAAAGGTTTAGATAGTCAATCGGACCTTATTGATACGGTTGCATTGGCCAAGTACAATGATGGAATCAAATATGTGTTAGTTATCATCGATTAATTTTCATGTTTGGGTCTATCCACTCAAGTCTACCAAAGGTCAAGAAGTGGTGAAAGCCTTGACAGAAAAACACAATATCATATACTTGGTAGTTATCAGACTGATATGGGAACTGAATTCAATATAGGTTGACAGAACTTATATAAAAGACCAACATCATGCTTAACTCATTTGCTTAAGAACACTCAGGAAGGACGCATCAACATGAGTCAGTATAAACTATTTATGCCAGACACAGAGAAATGGACTCGCTATTATATGTTGCAAGTCCAGGGTAAATTGAAACCCTATGACTTTGTGATGAGAGGTGGTGATCGACAAGGCATCATGTCTGTTGACAGAACACTGGAGCTTTATGATCCAGAATGGCCTCAAATTTTGGAAGCAAGGAAACGAAAAGAACAAGTACTGGCCATGCCGTATTCTGAGCAACTAAAAATCAACTTTGTCTCTCCAACCTAACAAGTTGTTGAGCAAGCCCAAGCTCAGGAAAAAAGAGTACAGGCACATTTAAAACAGTTAAAGGAAATTAAAGAGAGAGGAGGTCCAAGGAAACGAATGTTTTTAACCATTAACAAGTGATATAAAATGCCCCAATGAAGGAACTTCTATTTAGTTGGATATCAAACACTGAGCTGTCAAAATGTATTCCTGTCCACATAGATTTTGGCATTATAAATTGAATGATATTGTTCGCTAGCTAGAGGGGCAAAGGGCCCCAGAAGTCAGAAGAAATGTTCCTTTTTTATTTTACCCCATTCTCATCTCATCGTCAAAACTCTGTTATGTATCAATGGCGACGCAACAAATATAGGTAGGATGTATTAGATAAAAAAAGGAATCATGTGTATATTTCAGATAGACTAAATGAAATAGAATCGTTACTTTTAAAATCAGCATGCCTACTAGAGGTGATAAAAATAAGACCCTCACTGAAAATTAAATTCTAAAGAATCAACTTTGAACAATAATTTAAAAATAATTTTGGCCTATATATTACAAGTTGGAAACCTTATCAATACTCTACCACTATATATTACATTACACACCTAGGTTTAATCTCATTCAAGTCGCCAGCCATGGTGGTGGTGTGTGTTCTTATCTTTGGCTTGCTGCTTTCGTCACAGGCACTTATAATGCCGCTTTCAAAAAAGGATGGATCTTTGGACATGTCTAGTCTTGAAAGTCACATTTCCTTGTTGGAACAGACGCTAGAAGAAAAAGCATCTCACAGCGACATTTCAAATCTGGAACAATCTATCTCAAAACTGGAACAGACTGTGACACAACAGGAATCAGAACTGCAGACGGCTCGGTTGGATCAGAAAGTTACACAAAGCAAGCTTGACACAGCCCTCGACGAACTGAAGGATCTCTCTAACGTGAAGACGGAGCTGGCAGTTCTACAGAGTCAGATTCAGTCAGGGAACAGTCAATGTACCTGTGGATCTTCGGGAAACACTGGAGGTCAACCAGCACAAGATATGTCTGGACTTCTAGCTGACGTGTCCACCTTGAAATCTGAAGTTGACGAGCTAAAGTCTCACACGAAGCAAACAGATGTGTCCCTCCTCTCTGCTGACGTATCCACCTTGAAATCTGAAGTTGACGAGCTAAAGTCTCACACAAAGCAAACAGATGTGTCCGTCCTCTCTGCTGACGTATCCACCTTGAAATCTGAAGTGACACAGCTACAGTCGCTTACAAAGCAAACTGATGTCTCCCGTCTCTCCTCTGACGTGTCCACCATCAAGACGGAGATCTTTCAGATTCAATCTCTTCATAATAGGACTGCCACATCTCAAGGAACACAACAAGGTATTTGATTTGTTGTTAAATTACGTAAGAACTGAATTTCAGAGAACTTGATAAACGTACATTTTATTGTTCTCATCGTTTTTGTAAATGAGTTGATTAAACTGACATAATACGCATTGTCACCAATCTCCTCTTATCACTGGGGGGGCGGGATAGCGCAGTGGTTAGCGCGTTCGGCTTCGGATCAAGAGATCCGGGGTTCGAATCCCACCAGGGGCACGGCAACTGTTTCTGCAGTAGAGAACTTTTCTACACGCAGTAAGGTTTGGGTGCAATGCTACACTGAATTTCAGCGTAGTACCACCCATGGTTCGCTAGTTCCAGCCGATGCTCGCAGGTTTCACCGCAATGCATAACCACATGGCGTTGCGCACTTTATCCCTGCCATAATACTAGCAGCCGCTATATAAGTGAAATACTCTTGAGAGCGGCGTTAAACCCCAACTCACCTCACCTCACCTCACCTATAACAGGCAAAATGATAAATTTGTGTTGATCATGTTTAAACTACTGTGCATGTAAATAGGACGTGCAGTTTCGGTTTCTGCATATGCATAATGATGTTACACGATTTTAATTGGAAACTAGTTATTATGATATACTTGGTGATTGGGGATGAATATGCAAGCTGAGTTAATTTATTTGCCCTGTAAACATCATATATGATGAGCCTTATAAAATTTTATGAAACACAATGGATGCACATTTAAAGCAGTATGAACCTTCAAACTCACAAAATTGTCTTTATGAACAAATACGGTCACTACTTATGGCATTAGCTTATCTATAGCGAGAAGAAGTGTTTAATAAACAGATTGAACTCATATAATCTCAAATTATTTATGGTTGTAGGCTTTTTTTCTCAAGTATTGTCAAAGAGGGACTGGAAGTTTATGTATGTATGGCCAGCTTCTGTAAGATGTTTTGGTGAATGAATGCCAACTTGGTATCAACAGTGTTGTTTACAACTAATCAATTCTAAAGTTTGTAGTGTAGTTTCTCTCCAAGGACAATAGTTAATTTAGGTAAAAATTCAGTACCATCACATTTTCCCTCATATGTTTATAAATTGTGCATATGGTGGATTTTTATTTCAGTGAATGATGTGCTAAATAACCAACCGTTATGTATGGGATGATTAAACTCATTCAATTTATCCTAATAATCCCAGAGCACCACATTTCAGTTTACAAACTAGGGTGTTGCTTAATTAATTCCCAAGTGTATACATGACCTTGATAAACATAGTCACACAGTTGGTAATGTATTGTTTCAGGATACTGTCAACATCATAAATATTCAAACAACTAATTAAAAGATTAAATGACAATCTTCCACAACACGAGTTGATAAAAGTTATAATATTCGAGCCTTGCCAAGAGAGAAGACAAGGTTGAGATTCTAATTCGACCTAATTGCCTAGGTAATATTCTCGTATGTTCATAATTTGGTTAAAGTCATATGGCACATACGCACAGGTAATTTATCATGAAATCATATTTCCTAAGATTTAAGACACTGCACTGTAGATCTATGTCCCCAGGCGGTAGTGTCTACACCAGATGGGGAAGAACATTGTGTCCACCAGGGAACAACTTGGTTTATAAAGGTGAGAGCTTGATACTACTAGACTATGTATGTGTGCGTGTGTGCGTGTATTTGTGTGTATGTGTCAAAGTGTGGGTATGTATGTGTGTAATTCATCGAAAACCACATTTCTGATTGCTGCAATTTAGACGTTGTAGGTGTGATGTCATAGAACAAATTGGAGAGTAATACCTAAACAAAATCAACGACTGTTTCAATGAGGAAATGACTTTTAGGCTAGGGAATGCTTTCCCCCATATAAAGTGAAATGATTTGAACCTAAATCAGAGATTACAACAACATAGTACATATTACAGTGTACCAAATGAAAAGATTCATTACATTTCTTCTTCTTTCAATGTTTCAGGATACACAGCTGGCTCATATTACTCAGACAAAGGCGGATCAGCTGCAATTCTATGTCTTCCAGAACACCCGATCTATTCGAATAACACCTTTGGAATTCATGCTACATCACAAATATGGGGAACAGAATATGCGTCAGACTACACGGATATACCCTTTCATCCTCTAGCACATGAAGATATGCCTTGTGCAGTGTGTGAAAGCAACAAATCAACGTCCATCATGGTTCCAGCGAGGAATGCATGCTACCAGGGCTGGACTCCGGAGTACTCGGGGTATCTGATGGGTGGGTTAGTGGGTCAAACGCCCGCTGATTATATCTGCGTGGATACCGATGCTGAAGCCATTCCAGGGGGTCATGACACAAAGTATGGAAATATGATGTACCCTGTTGAGTCCAAGTGCGGTCCCTTGGTTTGTCCTCCATATGTAGATGGCAATACAGTCACATGCGCTGTCTGTTCGAAGTGAATGGAATAAAACAAATATTCTAATATGTGTTCTCATAGTATTTCTTAGGGTCACAAATCGTAAGAAATAATTTAATAACACTAATCCATTAACAAATTAGTAATGTATTCAGTAAACCTTTTTTCTCTTAAAGATTAATTCTAATACATCGGCAAAATAAATTGTGGCTGTGTGTAACCGCACTGTTCGACTGTATCACTACAACTATTACACAACGCCATGAGGTTAGATATTATCTAAATAGGACATGATTACCTCATTGCAATTAGAAACCTGTAAAATATATTGAGGTGGTACTGCGATTGGTCATATATTTTATATTAATAGAACTAAAACTACTTGATTAAACATCGATGATCTTTATCGTCTTGCTCCTTTATGCACACTTGTGTGAAATCATTAGAACACCGAGAGCCTGCCATGGACGTAATTTAAGGTCTATCCATCAATTAAATATAATTACATGATCATAAACACTGAACTAATTATATAGTGTTCTGTTGTTTCCTTGATAAATACACATTTTCTCATTTCGTGTTATTTTTTCGTAAAATATCTACTTTTCTTCATCATTTGATGAGATTACAATAATAAACATAGTGCATTTACCCTTGTCAACGAGTACAGTAAATTTCCTGAGGAGTATACAACATTTCGCCTGTGACGGGGTGGAGGTTCAAATTATTTAAGACTACCATCGTATCATACCAAGTGCCCAATGTTACTGCTTGTTGGATGGAAGCACCCTTCGAACTAAGTCCTAAGAAGTAATTGCTCAGGCTGACACCACATATACAGACATTATCCGAAGAAACCATATTTTGTACTGTATTACTCTTATTGCTCTTGACATTTTCCTACGAAACCATTAACCATTGATGCCAAGCCTACGAATACATTGAGACACCGCAAATCCTAATAGAACTGATCTTAACAAATGTTTATATTAGCAAAATTACAAAACTGAATTTGACTGAATTAAGATGTTTTTGGTTTATTTAAATATGCAAAAGAAAAAAGTCTCATACGAACAGAACTTATAAATGTTGATACACTATTAAAATATAAAACACACTATAAAACATTTTAAAACTTATTTATAAAACTCATTGTGCAACTGCGCCATGCAGTAATTTCGAAACAGATATCGCATTTTCACTTGATTATTAGAACTTCAACAGAATAATATATATCCCTACAAATACCTTCCAAACCATATACACAATTATTTGTGAGATACTTAATACATACATATTTATGTTTGAAGAATCTTGTAGGTTTTCATTATATTTACCGAACCAAACTGTTTATAGGTGAGTTATTTATTTTGATAATTAACAATGACGTGTGTTAATGCGTGTATATTGTCATTCTGGACAATACTGTGTGAGTGAACAGCTTTATTAGACGTCAGAAGGATAGCACAAGGAAAGATTTGCACATGCAGATAAATATCTTCTAGAAACCTTATCACTGATAAACCACTCCCTACTCTACGGATATATATTGCACATAACACTAATACTTAATCTTATTCCATTATCTCACGATGCAAGTACTTTGTGTTCTTCTCTATTCCTCGCTGCTCTCTGCGCAGGCATTAATTATGCCGATTTCAAAGTCGGATGGGTCTTTGGACACATCCAGTCTTCTGAGTCACATTTCGTTACTGGAACAAACACTTGAAAACAAAGCATCTCTGAGAGACATCTCCAAATTGGAAGAAACAGTTCAAAGCAAAGCATCTCGGAGTGATATATCGAAACTGGAACAGACTCTGACAAAACTGGAATCAGAACTGCAGACGGCTCGGTTGGAGCAGAAAGTTACACAAAGCAAGCTGGACACAGCCCTGGATGAACTGAAGGATCTCTCTAACGTGAAGACGGAGCTGGCAGTTCTACAGAGCCAGATGCAGTCAGGGAAGAGTGGATCTTCGGGGACCTCGGGAGGTCAACCAGCACAAGACTTATCTGGTCTTCGAGCTGACATGTCGATCATGAAAACCGATATCTTTCAGCTTCAGTCTCTCCATAATGGAACTGCTCAAAGCACAATACAAGGTATCCACATTTAACTGCAAGTTTTTTAATTACTTCCCAGATTATCAGAGTGAAATATTGTCTTTTGGATGAACATTTTTAAAGGTGTACCTGAATCCTATCGGCTAGTGTGTCATAGAGATGACTTTGTAAGTATCAGACTCGGAACACTGGCTCTATTACATAGATGTATTAAACCGATATAATGCATAGCAGTACATGTTGTCAGCAATGACTTCTTACCATGGATTGATTGAAACCTTTTAATCCACAAATAACTTTTGCCTATCAACAATGCAATCATTCTAAAACTTGGTCACATAGATGTCAAGATGATATTGACGTTGTGTTCATGACTCTTACACATGATTCATATTAATGTAATGTGTATAAACTGATAGTACAGTGACATTTGTAAGTGACTTTTACAAAGCAGCTACCCACTCCTGTTTGGCTTATTCTGCAAACTTTATATTTTGCTTAAAGGCATTTGGTGGTATGGTAATTTATTTAAAAAATTCTATACACCTCGTCATTAGTATCGCACCACCCATTTGAAATTTGAAATAATAATTTTGCAAATGTTGATATTACAAGTACATATCGAAAATACCACATCATATGTGAACATGAAATCACAAACACATCTTGTTCCGACGTACATGTACGCTTTGTAAAACAGACATTCAGACGTCTGGTGGTTAGCATAAGATGGCGTGTGGATAATGTTATCTGAGTGCGAGGTGGTTACACGAGATATTGAATTTACCAGTCATTGTGGACCTTTGAATTTTTTCTGCAAATGGGAATTTGCTTCTTGTAACGACCTCAGCAGCCATACTTATTAACCTTTTTTTCCATTGGTCTTAGTGGACTTTCATTTGCTACAAATAAAGCTTCAATTGGTATTTTGGTACATATGAAAGCCAAATAAAATATTATTGAACACAATGGATGCATATTTAACATAACCTCTCTATTCCCAGGCAACAGTGTGTACACCAGGTGGGGAAGAACAGCCTGTCCACCAAAAAACAACTTGCTGTATAAAGGTTAGAATTAAATTCTACATTATTGTGTGGGTAGCAGGCGATCTTGGGGCAGGTTCCCTCGTCCATAAGGTACACAGTGTCTGCCAATGGACGCCAGACCTAGACCGGGGCCTAGTACTAAGCTCCTTCTTCCGATGAGGTAGCGGAGTTCGGCGAAGACTCCTCTACCTCTTGCCTTAGGAGCAAGTGGTCTAAGAGGAGGAACAAGATCACGAAACATCGACACTCGTCATCTCGCACACATTAGGCTGTAAAAGCAAATTGTCTCGTTGCAGCTTCTCTCGTCTATAAGGGACACGGTATCTGCACTTATGGATGATAGGCTTGAGCCCCAAGAGTCAGGTGACCCTTTCAGCCTTCCACCCTCGCTTCTAAGTCCTCCTCTTGCAAAGTGGTTTATGTTGTCTCGCTATCTCGTGTACCCTTACCCTGAGCAACCAAGCTGTTATTGGTCTTGTTGGGAAGGAGGAGTATAACGTGGACTTTGGTTTGGCACTAGCTGCAATGGCAAGGCTTGAAGCAATCATGTTCACTGGGTTGTCTCTCAGGGACATTTTGACCACTGGGAAGGGGCAAAAGTGCAAGAAATGACAGTAACACTGAGCCTTCGGCCTCATATAGTCCCATCATATGAAAGCCTAGTAGGGGAAGCGATGTTGGCAATTTCTTCTCAGATCTGACCTCATGTACTGGAGACCTGTTACACAACATGAAGGAATTCAACTCTTCCAACCATTTGCATCCGTTCTCAAGCAGCAAAGCAACGTCATTGTCAAGTTGTTCAGGCATCTGGGTTGCCTCATTTTTTGGACCTGCTGCCAAGTATGTGTCTCACATTTCCCGGTTCCAACCTGGACACACCCTCCCGCCAGGGGCACGGCAACTTTGTCTGCAGTAGAGAATTGTTCTACATGCAGTAAGGTTTGGGTGCAATGCTACACTGAATCTCAGCGTACGTACCACCCATGGTTCGCTAGTTCCAGCCGATGCTCGAAGGTTTCACAGCAATACATAGCCACATGACGTTGCGGGCTTTCTCCCTGCCATTATACTAGCAGCCGCGATATAAGTGAAATACTCTTGAAAGCGGCGTTAAACCCCAACTCACCTCACCTGGACACAGCCTGTTCAAAAGGGTTGTTCCCGGAGAGCAGATGGAGAAACTCCTGACCCTCTTGGACAGGACCATAAACACATCGTGTACACTACGTCAGTGGTAGAGGGTGTTGGGTCTCCTGGCCTCCACACAGGACCTGACCATCAGGGGCAGAATCTGTCTGCGGCCCATTCTGGGGATCCCGAACGAATAGTCAGGCAAGCTTGCATTAAGGATAAAATTTTCTCTGAGAGTTCACGTGGCAATCGACCACTGGTCAGTGCAACTGTTTGGGTCACTGAAAGGTTCAACCAGGTTTGACACATTCTCAAACTCGCACATCTTTGAGCTGGTTGACAGCATCGGGCTGAGCTCTATGACTTCCAGTGGCGTGCATTCGCCATGGGGAGGTGCCACACTGCCTAAAATGACAAGTATTTGGGGAGCAAGAGAGGACTCAAAGTCTTCTCAATCAACACCATCGTGACAGTCATCCGTAAATGATCTCCCCGGCTCGACTTCTCATTTCTGAAGGGACTGATTGACACCTTCCGCTAGGTCAATGGTCGGTGTAATAATCCCAGACCTCCAGAAATGAGACCTGGCGTTGGTCCTTAGTCCCCTCCATTCGAACATCTTACCGAGCCTCTGTTTGGGACTAACCTCCAGCGTCTCACTGTTAGATGTCCTTGCTGACCGCAATGTCCTTGATCTGTAAAAATCAGGCTGTGGAGGAAAGAGGACAAACCTTTCTGAATCCATCATTTGGTGCCGCAGCTGACTATCCACTCCACAAAAAGTATATCTCGCTTCCACAGTAATTATGATAGACAAATATGAAAAGCATCACTATAACCTATTACTATTTGCTATTATGTTTAATTAGTTAATCAAGACTAACACAGCAATGCCGGACATCCATTGGTCAAATCTTTTCATTTTGAAATAGGTCACGCACATCACGTAATGCCAAGACCTACCAAATGTTCGGTAATTTAAAGCTTGATCTTGGTATGCAATTACAGTACCATTACAGAGACTGAATCTGCACTTTTAGTAACATTTGGTAGTAGTCCGATATGTGACGCTTCCTGTACACTAATATCAAAATTAAATTTTGGTGCCGCGGTAAGACTTGCTGTTACTCTTGGATGCAAATAATGAAACACAGATACATCTCGCCCTTTATTGAAAATGTATCTTCATTTCCTGACAATTGCCCATGCTGAGAGTCCAGAGTCCTGTAACTTTTAAACGTTTACAAGGTGGAACAAATGCTCGCAATCACGAGACTTCGTGATCAAAATCAAGGAATTCCTGCATTATTCTGTAGTTCGATATATTTGCATAAATTCGTCAAATCCATCAAGAACCACGGAATGGTACTAGACTTTGCTTAACATCATTAACTGCAATCTCCATCATTGGCTAATTTTAGTCTTTCAAACTTTCCTTACAAATTTCTGTGCTAGCATAGCGATGTGTTGCACCTAAACGTCATCGTTGGGTTTGTTGAGCTAGCACAGAAAATGAAAGGAAAGTTTGGAAGACTAATTAAGTTTTAAATTAGCGAGTGATGTCTGTTATGCCGTGGGGATCGAAGTTGTAGAGTGGTATGAAGGTTTGTTTCTTGAATCCTACATCAGGGATTAGGAAAGACAGCTTTGACAATGGGTCAGTTTAGGGCTTTTAGTCGTTTTCCACTTTGTAGCAATGGTAAAATTAAAAAATTTAATGGGTCATTATTTCATCCAATGTGCAAAATGTCGCATGTCCCATGTCCACCTTTACCATGATCAGCCATCATTTTGACAAGCGAAATCTTTCAGTCCAGATTTATTAAATGTGGGTGATCATCGAGATAAAGTCGTTACCATGCATGCATGCTGTTGATGTAGATATTTAGTATGTGTCTGCGTGAACTATCAAACTTGAACACTTGTCACACTGAACAATATAATGTTTTTGTTCAAGAAATAATGTTCTTAACCTCAACATGTATCCGTATGTAATGAACCAATTTTATATAAACTTTATATGAATGAAAATAAGATAATGTTCCTCTTATGTTACAATGAAAAACAACTTCATTTCAATTGATTATTTTAAAATTGCAATTGTCAACTCATTGTATTGTTTATCATAACATACTTGAACATATTATGGGAAATTAATTATTGTTATCAAACTGTATCTCGATACATCATATCATTTCCTTTAAAAATCCCTGAAAATGTCGATTTACTCAATTAAGAGGAAGCTTACAAACCTCCTTCATTCAATGTTTCAGGGTACGCTGCTGGATCATATTGGTCAAACAATGGGGGATCAGCCAGACTGCTTTGCCTTCCAGAACAACCAATCTATTCTAAGCACAGGTACGGTGTTCATGACACTGAAGAAGCTCAGATTTGGGGAACTGAGTATATTTTAGATTTCAATGATATGCCCTTGAGACATTTATCACGTGAAAACATGCCTTGTGTGGTGTGTGAAAGCAACAGAGCAACGTCCATCATGGTTCCAGCGAGGAATGCATGCTACCAGGGCTGGACTCAGGAGTACTCGGGGTTTCTGATGGGCGGACACAAGCTTCATTCGCCTGGTGATTACATTTGTGTGGACATCGATGCTGAGGCTAGGACAGGGGGACATGTAGCAGAGAATGGGAAGTTTATGTATCCTGTTCAGTCTAAATGCGGTATTTTGGATTGTCCTCCGTATGAAGACGGCCAGACCGTCACATGTGTTGTCTGCTCAAAGTGAAATAAATAAATTGCATTCACTTTCATTCAACTTTGTGTTATTTTAAGTTCTATAAGTCGTTGTATTTTCAAGCCATAAGGATTTTTAAAAACGAAATGGTTTTCTGATGTCATAAAACATAGATAAATATACCTTTTAAAGGCGTTGTAGCACGTTTTTGCTATTTATTATCAAAGTTTTTACAATATATTATGCTGGAGGGTACCTCGTTACACAACCTGATAAGCCGTACCTACAGACAACGGTTATTGTCCCTTGCCGCAACGGGCCACGGGGGACTATGTATTCAGCGGCGTCCGTACTCCGTACGTCCGTACGTCACATTTCTTGTTTACGCGATTTCTCATGAATCGTTGCATCCAGTGTCTTAAATTTTGGTACCACCCTACAATTGGTGACTTTGCAGACAGCAGTTGATGTTAGTGACCTTGACTTTATTTTCAAGGTCACTGCGACACTTTGACCTCTTTTCGAACTCGATATATATCATTTCCTAATGGACCCAGTGTCAATTTTTTTACCAGCCTACAATGTGTGAATATGCAGACACCACTCAATTTGCATGACCTTTCCCTTATTTACAAGGTCACCACGGCACTTTGACAGTTTTTCATCCTCTTGTTAACGTGATATATCATGAACCATTACACCGAGTGTCTTCAATTTTTGTACCAGTCTAAAATGGGTGACTATGCAGACAACACTCGAAGTGGGTGACCTTGACCTTATTTCCAAGGTCACAACGGCACTTTGATCGGCTTTCAGCCTCTTGTTATTAACCTTTAGCATCCTTTATCTTGAAATTTGGTGTCATCTGTCATTAGGGAATTATGCAGACACCAGTCAACTTTTAGTGCACAACACTGTGGCCACATTCTTGTTAATGCTATGTCATGAATCTTAGCACCCAATCTCTTCACATTCGATGTCATAATGACATTTTCTACCAGAAATGCAATATGAAAAGAACAACATTTAGAACATGTGTCTTACATGACTCAACGTCGGAGGCGGGGGACATTCACATGAGAAACAGAAGTGATTTCATGAAGTTTCCTGACCAGGATACTCCGAATTTCAGTATCAGTATACCATAGGATACTCGGGGTATCCAAAAATATCCTGTTCTGGATACTCCGGGTTTCATGATTCAGGATACGTCAGAATACTTCAGGATACTTCAGGAAACTATATTAAACTATCGGAATTTGTTAGAAATTTTAAAATATTACACATAATACTGCAAATTATACCACAGACGAACGAGGTTTAACCCTGTCATACAGTTTTGGCATTAGTTGTTTCTGTCAGACGACATTAGATTCATGTAGACGCTTTTTATTGAGAAAATTATACATTGAAGCATGTGTAAAATCACGTTTGATATGTGTGGCTCTTTGTCATTGTTGCTTCCCTATCATATGTATCAGTATCAAATGCATAAGTTTAAGTTACCTGCATTAAAGTTCTTTATACAAGTTCTTTTATAATTGTTGTCTGGATCGTGATAGATTTATGAAAAACCTAAAACTCACCTTTTAAAAAAGCGCATCCGAAAGAACACTATGAATATCCAAATCAAATACAGGTATTAACACTACACAACATGTGTATCCACCATTGATGAAACTCTTAGGTGTTTACACGTGTAGTAACTCGAGATAAATGGTTAACATCTTGCCCAATTGATTATCCCGGATTTCAGCTCAAATCTCATTGGTGTTTCACTTAACAGTTACTGATTTCATTGGATAACTCAAAACAGTATATCATCCATTGGCTGTGACGTGATTCTATTGACAGGCAACATAAGGCCCATAAGCCACCCGTGTGTGTTTTTACAGGTGACTAGTTCACACCTGCTTAGCTGGTCACAAGTGAATTACTAGTATTGTCTGAGTATCTTAATTGACACTTAACAAAGACGTCTGCATTTCACGGATGGTATTCACAAGAGATGAACACAATGTTAAATAACAAACAAAGAGCCCGTTTAGTTTGTACACCTCAGAGTGTCAACAAGATTCACCCAGACGAGGGATTAACGATGGATTAATTAGTGTGGTCAATATGGGTACCAACTTGAGGCAAAGCTCATGTCTCTTGATAGATGACTACAGCTCTCCTGTAAATGTTGAAATAAACTTATTCAGATTTTATATGGTTTTAACAATATTTATTCATGTACTCAGGGGAATCAACAAACAGGTTTTCCCTATATAACTGTTTCTCCCGAAAAGAACATAAAACAGGATAATTACATCATAAATATAATCATACATACATGAATGTAGAAAAACACAACATCATTTTAATAGATATTTCATAAGAAGCGTTTGCTATGAGAAATGAAGAGCCTGGATTATGGATTACCCACCGTTATAATAGACATATATCATAAATTGGTGTATTATTCTTTTCAGACATGTAATACAATTTATTGTACATTCATCATGACATTTATTTTATGTATTTTGTATCCCAGAGCGGCATTGACATAAGCGTCAACTTGTTTGCCAATCCGGATCCATTTATGGAATAAATATGTTTAAATCACATATCTCGGAAACGTCCAGATTTTCATGTGGTCACAATAACGAAAACTTACATGTACTTCGCTATCTGTTTACTTGCTGAAGCTACTACCATTTAAGATCAAATATGTATTTTTACAATCAAGGCTAGGACATAACAACAGTATAATATGATCACGGGGAGAGATATTTATATAGGGGTAACCCTGTTTATCGATCCCCCTTTCCATGTACCATCTGGAAAATAAATACTGTTTAAATCATATGATAACAGCTCCTTGAAGGACACCACTTACAATAATATTTTGAACTCATTACATCAGTTTATCAGTAAAAGCAACCGGTTTCTTTGAAAGTTATTGTAGTTAATGATTAAATTCTGAGCTGCAGCCCACTTCATTATTAGTCACACCTAACAACATAACAATATTCATGTCTGATGTTATACAAATGTTAATTTTCATTTTTCTGTCTCATTTATCTTGTAACCAGCTTTTTAAAAATATATGGTTTAAACATATGTTTATTCAATAAGAATGTGGTTTGGCAAACAAACAAAACTCTGCTTATGTGAATGCCTCACCACTACATAAAACATAAACAAATTCACAAGAGCTGGTAACATGTTAACAACAAATGAAAAATCAAGACAATCAAACTATAGATATACGTACATAAGTGTTAATTGATAATTTGTTGCAGTTTCGTTCCATTATATTTATTTAGATAATTTAGAATGATTTTCAAAATATGATTTTTAAAAATATATATGTGCCGGAGCGGATTGTGCCTTGTTCGCCAATAATTTTTTCATGTTTATGAAATAAAATACGTTTAAATATGGTTTAAACTTATTTATTTCATACATGAAATGGATTGGTAAACGAACTTTAAAAGTTAAAGTGAATACAGCTCCAGACTACAGGACATTATGCGTCATGGTGAATTTACAAAATATCATAAATTTACAAATTCAACAACAAAACAAAACAAGACAAGTAATATTATAAGAAACAAAAACACCAAACAAAACTAGGTGTTATGATGTCAGCAGAATAGATATCTGGATATAGGTAACGCCAACAAGGCACGGCACGGCACAAACATACATAACATTGTGGCTTTTTGTTTTAGTTTATTGTTAAATTCTCCTAGTCTGCTATATGTTTAAACCAAAGTGATCATAAACATATAGGTTGAGGACAATGCAGAGAATATAATTTTATTTCACTTCTTAAACAACTAGCTTTATTCAAATATCAAGGTTGAATATAAGCTTTCCTGAAATCATTATAACAAGGACCTGATAATATGAAAAGAAATTAAATTATCGGTTTCAAAGTTTGCTAACTACTTTCTGTCTGAATAAGGAACTAATTTACAATTATAATATTGCCGTGTAGAGTTGAATGTAGGGACACATGTTACAAGAAAAAAGTCACAAATTATATAATATATTAGTATATATTATGTTGATATATGATATATATTTTTGTTAGTTGTTTTTGTAATGTATTCTTAAATATTTGGTTCTTTTTAATCTTTAAACACAAACAGATTAACTTTGATCTTGTGTCATGGTGACACCTCACCCTGTCACACATCTGTATGTTTTGACAGGGATTAAGAGGGGATTAGATGGTTACTTGACTGTGGGGCTGTAACCTGTTTTAGAGCAGAACAGTTCACTCATCGCAGTGGATACACACTGTGACACTAATTAGCCCTCCTGCTGTGATCCCCTTTGATCAAAAGGTTCTTAGCCGGGAATGCTAAATGCGTGACCAGTAGCCTTGTTATGGATGAATGAACCCTGAGCGTCTCACTCAAAATGAGGAAAGATATATTGTTTATTAATGTGTCATACAGAGTAATTTATACATGTTGATGCAATAAAATGTATGAGCGGGTAGTGATTCGAAGCAGAATGAATGTATACATTACACATGTAGAGAATGTTCATAAACAACAATCATGTGCACAGATTCTTTATTGAATAATAATGAGTTTAAACCATATGATTATGTTATAGCTGGTTGTTTTTATGTCCAGTTCTCGTGTGTTAATATAAGCAACAGTTTGCTTTTTACCAAACCACATTCTTCATGAATAAATATGTTTAAACCACATACATTACACCTTTATAAATACCTCTCCAGTACATAATACATATTCATTCATCAAAACTGAGAAAGCACAACATTAAATAAAGGTGAATACATGTAATAGAATAACATTAATTTTCAACATTTAATTTTCACAAGGAAATTAGTAAAATAACCATTTAGGTAAAACAGTAATTCACTGAAAGGATGATACTTCGACTTATTGGCTTATGTAGTGCCGCTCTACTAAATATATCAAAGTACAATTTATAATTCAAGATCAATGTACAAATTCAGTGATCAAATGATTACACAAAGGCAAAAAGCAAAACACTAATTCGGAAATATCTAAAAGGACACATGCTGAATAGGATGATTTAAATGTTAGTGACTCTTGAATAAAATTATAGACAGATTCGAGGATTAACTGATTTGTCTTTTGCTTAAAAATTATTCCATATATATTGTTTCTGCGTCCAGCTTTTGCTTTCATTGTACTGGAGCGGCGTTGAAATAAGCCTATGGCTTGTTCGCCAATCCAGATTTCTTTTTGGAAATAAATAATAATAATAAATAAGAAATGTACGTGTTGCATGCTAACAAATATAACATTTGGTTAAACTTCACGTGCTTTCTAAATTTAGAAACGTTAACTTAAGTCAATAAATGTGTCAACAGAATCCACAATTGTTAAGTTAGTCTCATCAGATAAGTCATTTTTACCTTAAAGAACGGTTTTCAAATTAAATCCATTAACATAATAATTGTCTAAAGCGTTTGCTATGATGTCATAGAGGTATGTAAGTTGATATGCATTACTTTCACCTGGCATAAAACCTGACATTTTTGTCTCGAAAAAAGTTGAACACTGTTTGAAAACTCATCTTTCAAATACAGGAAGGAAATACTACAGGTCTATAATTTTGATATTCATTTACACTGCCTTTCTTGTGCAAATGATATACAGAAACTTCTTTCCATAAGGGAGGAAATATATACCCACACAATGATTTATGTAAATGTAAATATATAAGGGGCAAGGAAATTGATTATGCAGCTAGCTTGGTGAACTTATTACTAAGTGTATCTGGGCCACTTGCCTTATTTATGTCAACTCATATAATCAACATCTGGTAACGGTTTATCTGGGAAGTCAACTTTAGCTTTGTCATAATGTATTCTATGAAAAATTAAACGTAGTTACACAAGTGGATATCTGTTTTACTATATAATACCGATCTAATAATTCATTACTGTTCTGACATTGCAATCACTGTATGAAATGTGCGTGTGTGTATTCATGATGCCATCCGTATTTATATTGTATGTATTGTATCTTGACGGGGACAGGCATTTAGATAAACCTTTGGCTTATTTGCATGTCCTTATTCATGTATAATTAACATGAATAAATATGTTTAAAACATAATACCGATTCACGGATAATCAAATCCATGTCAATATTATGGGATAGAGTTTAACATATCTTGTTCAGTAAATAGAAAAGGATTTGCAAACAAGATGTTTATATGCTGTCATCAATACATATTGTTTTCTTAATTTTGTAAAATTTTAAAATCAATTTCAATATATATATGAAGGAGAACGAGTTTCTAAAACTGTTATCAAGCTACCACGAAACGTCGCACTCCTGCATTAAAGAAGTTGTATATCCATAGAACTCATTCTCCTTCATCTACTAGTAACCAATATTTATGTTCAAGAACCACTGGATGGATATTGAAAAGCGTTACGTTTTACGCGACTGTTATAACAATTCCCCTATTACAATAAATACTAAAAATACTGTCGGGGATGCAAGTAAACATATTACATTTTCGATTATTTATATATTCAAGATAAGATTAAATATTGTATTTTAACATCGAGTCACCAATTTTGCATTATCCGAACACTATCTATTTAATCTTGAAATAAGTCTCCAATTTTTAGATTTAGATTGTTGACAGCAGTGAAGAGGCGTATGCAAAATATACATTACACATGTTCTTAATCATTTGATCTGTTTACAATTTCGGCTGGTCTCTCTCTGTTTTATACAAGATGTCTTACGATTTTGATGGACAATTTTTACGAATAGCCTTTTGTCACACAATTTTCCTTCCCTCAGAATTATCAAATTTGAATAAGCCTTCAACCAATATGCTCTCCGGTTTTCATTCAAATGAAATCAAAATAAATATATACCACTTTTTCAAAAATCTCAGAAACTTTAGGGTTTATCCATGAAGTCAGTGAACCGTATCTCCTGAACATTCCAGTGACCACTTGAATATATCTCTGAGTCAACTACACACGTGTAAATTTAATCAGATTGAATAAGCAGTATTGGCGACAATACACATCCGTAAATTGGTTTATGGTAATAGCCGCACAGATTGCCCCCTTGCAATACACACATATCCTAGTATATCCAGGCTTGCATATTTTATTTAACTCGTTAATAGCGCGACTGGGCTCCTCACAGGATGAGTGATGGCAATTAGACACTAAAATACTGTACTGTATACACTGATACAACTTATAAATAATAAAGAATTGAATTGACTTGATTCATTTCAAATATCCCATCACAAATTACATTTATTATACCATACTGAGAAATCAAAATCAATGTCCAGTAACTATGCAATTTCCAAATTGTGTCTGCATGTTATAGAATATGATAATTAAGTATTCCGTCGATTCTTAAATTTTACAATACATGTACTTTGTTTTGAATATTCATTTATTTCTCATATACATTGTAGATTATAATTATCTAAATATGCACAAACTAAAATGGCTTTTGTTGGATGTGTGACGGCAATATATATTTTATGATGAATACGATGTTTAATCAATGTTTTTACGGTTAGATTCTTATTGTTTGACGGCAACGGTTTTAAATGATATTATACATTACAACTTAAACATCGATACGATACGACATGTATATTTCATACTGTCTCCCTTGGTTATTGACATTATCCTATGGTATTTCTTTTTAAATATGTGTTTATTCTTTTGTATACTATGTTTTATAGGGCCCCATAAGTCAGTTTTTGTGTGACACTTACATACAACAATCTTCACCTTTGTGGAAATAGGGTTTTAATGGCATTGTCACAGACGTATTTACACTCATGTATAAGTGTGGATACTTATCAATACGAAACAAATGTAATGAAATAAATAGTATGCACGTTTTCAAATTTGCTTATATTTCATATTCGTGCGCTCACAATTGGTCAATAGTGTAATCTATATACACGCTGATTTTCATACTATACCGCAATGAATACGTAACTTTTGATTTGTCATGTTTGTAACAATTAAAGAACTATAAGATTAGGTTGACGATATCAAAACCAGTGTTTAATTACGCAGTATCATGAAGTTAGAGAAGCTCCACGACAGTGCTTTGAATACCCTGCTAATCACGCATGTTTCGGTATCATTGATACACGAGTATAACAAGTGGTTCCCAATGAACGAAAACTGTCTAGTCATGTACAACAGCCGGTGATTTAAGTTGTTGTATATACGTCTACGTATATAAACAATATATTGCGACACTGATGTACACACGTCTGTCTCTTATGTAGCTCTTGTGCGGCCTCTGTGATTGTATTTTATCAGTTCATGCTCAAGCTTATTGTTCCGCGCTACTGATCTAGTGGTTTCAAGACAAAGTTTCCGATGGCGTTACAAAACTGAGTTGAAAATAGGTTAAAGGGATAATAATTGAGTATGGAAATGTATTTCAAAATGTTTATTTTTACTTTGGTATTTTAGTTTGTTTTGGTGTTTCAATACCCCTTCAAACATGTTTCGGTAGGGTACTAAATGTACATTTCCTACGTTTTATTTGTGAATGATTCTTGACAAACGCCACAAATACAATATTATTGCCTTGGTTAAGTGTATGGGTTCTTGGTTGGATATTTATATCAAACTGCTTTCTTAAATACCCATAAACAAATGAATTCTACTCATTAAACGGATCCAATACTTACTGTGTTTTATCATAAAAGAACAATGTAATATGAGCAAATGAATGCAAATGACCAAAGGTCTACTCATTCAAATAACTTTAATCAAATACAAATTTGTGGATGTATTGTTTTGTGGGGGATTTACGTTCATTGATAGTTAATTGTGGTTGAGAGAGATGCCAAATACTAATAATGTGTGAACTACCATATCACTGTTATGTATTTTAGACGAACAAACGAATTCCTACTCAGTGATAAGAAGTTTTACTTTTCTAACCTCACATGATTAATAACTTTGGTTCAACGACTACAACTTATGTAGGCTCTCAAGTAAGTTCTCAAATATAAAGTCATACATATATCACCCTCAGTAATAATTTTCATCTTGATTGCGCAATAAGCACATGCAGTGTTAATAAGACATAAGTTTAATCAAGCATGGTAGATGATTGATGGACATTTAGAATATGTGATTTTCAGTTCAAATTCAAATGTTAATTCTCTCCATCGGCGTTACATGAGATAATCAAGATATCAGCTTATTGAAGACATAAAACTTCTTTCCTAAATACATAAATAAATGGCTGACAAAACACCATCTTTCAAATATACACCATTTTCTTCTTTCAATGATCTTGTATACTTCATTATGTAATCTTACCATTGAATGAATGACACAACGGCGGGTCCACAGCTTACCACGTTTGAGTTGCTGAACAGGTGTCCTCAAAACCTGGGATGACAGGAAACTGGCTGATCATATACACCAGCCATGACTGTTTAGTTAGAGATATACACGTATAAATGAAATACATTGCACCATTGCTGTTCATGCGCGTGTCTCGTAAAACTCTTTGGCGGCCTCAGTGTTTTATCTCTCTTAACGAGCTGACCGCCGACAACCAGTTCATTAGTAATTGTCGGTAACGCGAGGTTAATTTTACGCTCTAATAATCTCTGGTTTACAGGACAAAAATCAAAATGGTACCATCAAAATGTCCCGATTAAAGTGATAAAACTATTAAGTATGAAAATGTATGTTTGACTCAGTGTAATTATCAGAACTTATGTTTAATAACCTGAAAAAGCAATTAACCTTTGATCTAAATACACATCTTATGTAGGCTCATTACTTGTATCAATATTGTTAGGCTAGGAAAAACCGGGAAACAGGTAATGGTAAAATGGTTCTTATTAAATGAGTATAGGGCATTTAGAATTCGGTAGGTTTTACAACGTGTGATATGGATTATAGTTTCTTAACCACTTACAATACGAAGTTTCTTAGCTCATTCTTGCCCCTATGTCTGACATGCATCACTCAACCCCTTTCATTACTTAATCTATAGAAATAAACACATACACATTTTAACCAATATGCAAGATGACATCTTACTGAAAATGTAATACTTCATTTTCAAAATGCATTAAGTGGCTTATGACAAAATGCCCTCTTTCAGCTACCATTCCTTCTATAAATCGTCTTGCATTAGTGAGTCTCTCCGGATTTATTAATATTGTTTCTGTTCATATGTAGTAAGTAACAACAAATGAATTAAAATCAGTCACTTGATTTGATATTCCAATCAGTTTAGGAACAAATACATTCATATTCGTTGAGACGCCTTACTATAAATACTCTGCTACCTGTACTTACATGTATACTGTTATCATCATTCAAATGACACATTTATTGTTCATTTGAAAAATAAACTTACAAATAAGGATTCAAAATATGGCAAACTTAATATATTTCTCGAATTGAGCTAAGCAGACAACCTTAAACCCAGAGACACTTCTTTAGTTCAATACAAATTATTAAAAAGATAGCATAACCAACGCAGTGAATCACTGTTTTACATTTGAAAGGCCAAGAACATTGGTACGCAGGATTTAGTAAGTACGCCCTTTTTATACGTGATATTGATATCAGTTTTATATGGTTTAAACATATTTTTATTTCAAAAACAAAACGGGATTGGCAAACAAGCAAATAATGCTTATGTTAATGCTGCTCCCTAAGAAAATACAGTTAAATCAAAGTGACATACACATGGACAGGTCATGGACAGTTATAATGACACAAAATGTTTTATTTCGTTCAGGTCTCACCATGATTTTACGGATGATTAAATGTAGTAAAACAGTTGATGCAACATGGGGGTCCTACTGTTGTCTCTGGGGTTTATGAAAAATATTTGTGTCATGTTTCCAAGGATGAAGTGTGATTAGTGATTTGCAAAAATATGTCCAGATGGCACATGGTACATGGTACATAGAAAGTGTTTGATAGAAAGTTTCTAGATATGCACTAGAAAGTTTCTAGATATGCACTAGAAAGTTTCTAGATACGCACTAGAAAGTTTCTAGATACGGGGTATGTTTATTTATTGGACACCTGTGCAAGCAAATAAATACATTGAACAAGTGATGTAGATATTATACAGTGATATCTTCCTTAATATATTGTACACAAGATATTTCACTCATGTCCATCTAATATAAACCTATACCTAATTTTATCAAAAGGGGTTGAGTATGCTTTATTGATTATATCTGAATATGTTGTACTGCTATAAAATATGTAATTTTCATTCTATGACATGTTTTTACTTGTCTGTGTGTTGCTCTGTCTTTAAGACAATGCAATTAAGTCACTGTAGTGACCGGCCGATTTCGTTAAGTAGTTCAGCATTGGTATAATCAAAAAAGTTTATCCGTTATAACAACACAAGCCATCATCTCTCAAGCATCAAAGGATTTTAACTGTAATACCAAATGTCTGCTTCCCGGTAAGCCACCTGACCAGATAATGTCAGTGTCACTTGAATAAACAATTGCAGGTGGTACTGAGACAATTGTCTGTCTCTCTGTCTCAGTGTCATGAGTGTAACAACATGAACACTATTTTTTCTCAATCTAGTTGTCCAATGACAATTAATGGGTAAACCAAGGAACCAATGAAATTAAATTAAGTATGAAATCGTGAGAACAATTTGTTTGCAAACTTTGCCAGTTGCGAAAAGACTTTTGTTGAAGTAGGACAAGTTTCGCAATCTTGTGGTTCAAAGTTCTAACATTGAAGGATTTATAAGTTTACAATTTGTGTTCTTGTGTATCTGGATATTCATATTGTTGGATTCGGTGATAAGGTAAGCTTCTTTCATTAATTCCTAATATTTGATACTTGATTTGATTACCAAATATTATTCAATGAAAACATTTATTATCCTGAATGGACGACAGTTAAACAACAACCAACCTCTTAGGTAACAGCAAACCATATTGAAATCAATGAAATTGCTGACTGTAATTTGAGCGTCATTTATATTTATTATAAATTTGATTGTCCATATATTTTGTTTTTCTGAACCGTATATTGTTAAACCTTATAATAAATACTGACAAAGTAAATAAGTGATATGCTTTTGTTTATCGTGATCCTGCTACCCTCTGAAATGTTATTAGATGTTATCATTGAGAAAATAAATGAACTGTTAATTGTAACATTATCGTTCAATATTCATAACGAATATAGAAAGAAGGTAAAATCAGTGAATGTATCATTATTTGTTAAGTTGCCAAGACATGTGGCAAAATCCTCCTCTTCATTCGTATATCAAATCTTTCAAGATGTCTCTTACAAGCATCTGACTTCTATGAAACAGTGACAAAATAATGTTAAAAACAAAGTTTTCAGTTTGTTTCTTAGAAATGCGAGTTAATCATTTTGAAAACTGCTTCTCATGTATAAATAATTCCCTTTTCATTTGAATAATGACACCCCCCCCCCCCCCCCCCCCCCCAGCCCCGTCAAGCATTCAACTAACAGATCAAAATGCACATTTTTAACACACTATCTTAATTTTTAACAATGAAATGTAACATGACTATGTATATTTGGTGAATAAATACAAAGTCCTCGTTATGTTATAGCGCTGATAATTTCCGTTCATATACTGGAGTTTCCTTGAGTTTCCTGAAGTATCCTGTGCTCAGGAAATTCCCTGTAAACTGATCATGATACCTCATTAAACCCTTAGGGTATCCTGAGCAGGATACCTCATTAAACCCTTAGGGTTTCATGAGGTATACTGTATCAGGATACCCCCAATTTTCTAGCAGTGATTGCCATGTTAGTGGCAAGCACTTGTCTGTATTAAAAGACAATGGTGCGACGTATAAAGCGACAGCGGTGTGGAGTACGATTTGTAGGACTCATATGAGAGATCAGACAGCAAGATGGTTGACCAGTCTATCATTGTACCGTATTTAAAACTGCACTTTGAGTGTTCAGGTATCGCTACCTCAGTCACATTACTTGAACTACCCTCGAGCGGCCATTTTAATTTGAACACCTTAAGATGGGCACTCGAAGGGAAATGAACTCAGATAACTTAAGCGAACAATGTTAATTCGTTTAGATTTCTTTTTACTGATTCAATAGTATTATTTAGCCATTGGTAACCCTTTTCGTGAGATCACTTTATTTCAGTAAGAAAGACGTGCTAAAGAGTATTAATATTGGATATTTGTAACTCTTGAAAGCAAAATAACAAACTTGATATTTTGTCATATGAGCAAAATGGTAATATAGGTATATGCAAAACCAATCGCCTTTAATAACAGTCATTGGACGATGAGTTAAATGAAGGCGTGTTACTTTGATGTATTTTTGCATACATGGATGATGTGAGTTTTAAATGTCCTTTTTGTAACTGTCATCAATTTACCTATATCAGAAATCTTTTTTTTTCTACGTCCATAATGCATAAACATCCTAAAACATTGTATAATCTGCTACACATTAGAAAACTTTCCTCTTCTCTAACAATTAATGACTTCTGGAATACCTCCCCGCCTTAGTTGTATGTTCATATTCAGCTCACCTCAACTGCAAAGCGTTACATATTATATCCCATCTTAGTAGTGTTCAGACTTGTGTCTGTACTGTTTGATTATTGGTCCTGCTTGCTCTCTGGGTTTATGTCTTCCTTACAACGGAAGTCCGACAGTCCTTACATTTACTATGTCCAATACAAGTTCAATTCAGGCATATTTATGCCTGGTACTGTTGTATTCTCTCTTCTACTTTCGTTGTTTTCTGGTTCATCACTTAGAGCGACGGAAGTCTTATTTCTTCTCTCTTATTGACTTTTTGCTCTGCTGGAAATGATTAAACTGATTAAACTGACTTTAAAGTTAACTCATTAAATTTGGATATGGGACGAATATATCTATCCGCTGCAAATTACTTATCAGGATGTTTGAAGTACATGGCTTTGACACATCTTTGTTGTGGAAGACGAAATCAAATAACCACATAAGGGTGAAGATAGAACTATTTTGTGATACCCTACATCAAGTATGAGTTGATAAATACAAATCCACACATATTCATTATGTCGACAATTTCACTGACTTGTTTTTTTGTGTTTTGTAAGTTTTGTAAATTATATTAAACACCAGACACATATATTGTCATAATCTGCAGCATGTTATTGTGATAGTTTTATGACGTGTGTAATGTCTTAAATGCTCTCGTCACAATTTATCATGGTATTGTGATAAATGTTATATCTTCAACATGACTGAATGACTGGTCGTAACGCAGATGGTTAACATTTGTTTAACAAAGTTGCCGTCCAATTAAATGTTCTCTTTTGTGGAACACTAATTTACATTGAATAGTACTGAAATAAACATTGGAGAAATCATGTGGGTTAAAAGGTGTGAACAGTTATCACAGTGTAAAACATTTGGCAGTTTTGTTTCACTAAGTAGACACAATGTTTGAAGACAGATGCTTCTGCTGTAATCATTTGGTTACATTAACATTTTATAGACATTAAAATCACGATTCACTATGACCAGTAAGGGTACCGTGCGTGGTCTTCTGTCCCGATCTACCAAAGTACTCATTGATCACATATAATGTGCCCTGTTTGGTGAGTGACGAGACCATCTCCTGTTCCTTAAAGTCACTATAGTATAGGTAATTTCAGGAGACATACTATTGCAATTACTTCGTCTAGACACTTGACAGTTTGATTGATGCCTATCATTGTCATGATAATTATACCCCCGCTACGAAGTAAGCGGGGGTATATAGCGGTCATTCCGTCCGTCCGTCCGTCCGGTCAATTTTCTCAAAAACCGTCAAAGGTACATCAACCAAACTTTGTACAGTTGTTAACCATGTTCCTCCGATCGCGCACATACAGTTTTCTGAGATTTAATTTGTTTGTCGTTTCCATGGAAACGTCACTTTTTGGACTTTATTTATTTTATTGTGTTCAATGGGGACAAGTTCTCTCAGATACTGTTCAACCTAGGTGAATGAAATTTTAATTGTGAGTACTCATGACCATACTCTTTATCGAGTTCGAAAACCAGTTCCGAAATATAATTTTTACGGAGTTATGGCCCTTGAATCCGAAATTTAACTTAGTACCAAAAGAACTGTGATGCTCCAATGGGGACAAGTTTTCTCGGCAACTATTGCATCTAGATGAATGAAATTTAATATGGAGGTAGTCCAGATGATACTCTTCATCGAGTTCGAAAACCAGTTCCGAAATATTATTTTTTACGGAGTTATGGCCCTTGAATCCGAAAGTTAACTTAGAACGAAAAGAGCTATGATGCTCCAATGGGGACAAGTTTTCTCGGCAACTATTACATCTAGATTAATGAAATTTGATATGGAGGTAGTCCAGATGATACTCTTCATCGAGTTCGAAAACCAGTTCCGAAATATTATTTTTTACGGAGATAAGGCCCTTGAATCCGAAACTTAACTTGAACCAAAAGAACTGTGATGTTCCAATGGGGACAAGTTTTCTCGGCAACTATTACATCTAGGTGAATGAAATTTTACATGTAGGTAGTCCAGATGATACTCTTCATCGAGTTCACAGTCCAGTTCCGAAATATTATTTTTTACGGAATTATGAAGCCCTTGAATCTGTAATTGAACTTGGTACAAATTACTTGTTTGATGCTCCAATGGGAAAAATTAAGTTACCTGAAAAATATTACATTTGGTTGAATGAAATTTTGTAATAACAGTCAGTTCCTAACATTATTTTGGACAATATTATGATGCTTGAAGCTGTTTTTTAAACATAGTAATTTTCAATGGACGGATAGCGGATGGCGGAGGTATGTGAGCCATGCTCACTTTTTTCTTGTTAGTAAAGTACAATTTACCTTACTGTTATTATCGCATTACAATAGCATTAACAAATATATTTACCTTACTGTTATTATCGCATTACAATAGCATTAACAATATTTGTTTAAATTCGCAAATGTGACACATTTTCATATACGTTAGGTTTGGTAAAAAATATGAGATACATATGTTGTCTTCACGCCTTATTTCCTAAAAACTTTACCACTTCTTGGCTCGCACGTTTTGCTTACTTTCATGACGTATTAAGGTTTGAAATAGGTATCAAGTACGCTGAGACAAAGTCAAAACATTAAAATTTATCTTACTTTTAGAGGTAAGCACACGTCAAACTTTAAAGAGACATCACTGACAAATCCGTAATAATGTTTTTCGGGAAGGTTATCATGTTCTGTGATCCGTTTTCCGATTTCAATGAGAATTCACACTAATATGTGTTAAATCTTTAAACATGACATCATCGTGTGAAACATCGCACTATATTTATGCTATGGATATGGAATAAAAAACCTGCGTAATAAAAAGTAATGAGAAACGGAGAGACGGATGGTAATCGACAATGACCAAACGTTCTATTATATGAATGGATTATTTCCGTCTTTCTGATTGGTCTACTAGATCACATGAGAGCACTGAAGTTAAGCGATGTCAACCTGTGTGACTCGCAAGAGGTTGATCAAACATATATAAAACATATCCGGTGGCTAAAAATAGCTTTGGGAGATCTTGGTCTTGAACTACTTGCGTGTAGTACTAAAAATCAAGTATAGGCATCGCTTCGTGACCGTGCTGAAATAGAGTTACGTCCCTTTCGTATCAACAATATGGCAGGCGACGCTAAAACGATATGACGTTAAAGAAATAAACTTCCAAATCCAGTTTCGCAACTGTTTCTAATGAGGAAATAAACTTGTTGCTGAGAGAAAAAGGATGTGCCGAACACCACGAGGGCAACGGCCAGTGCTGAGAAGACCATGAAGGCCTACCTTAATGAGAAACGTCGCCAGTTTTTTCCCAAGGTGGCACAAGAGAATGGCAACGCAGTACTTTATTTTCCCTTCATCATATGCTTAACAGACATGAAGCACGTATTGGTAAAAACAAATTTGACATTGTTCACGACCCAATGAATTAACTGAATCATACAAAGTACGGTACTTGGGCCTATACAATTGTAACCATGACCAATAAATTAAATGACTTTAAAATATTTTCGACAGTGATATTTTGAAATTGGTGAAATATTATTGACTGTTAAAATTCACACTTACATTAAACAATTTTAATTTTAGCTTTATTTGTTGTCATTGATGTATCATGATGAAATCGTTCATCATACTGTTACATTTCAACTTGGCTTCGCCTCGGGTGAAATCATGTGCCCAAGGTCGATAAATCTTTGGACCAACTTGAAGTCAATAATTGTATAATGTTGACCGCGGGAAACGTCACGCGAGGTCGACATAACAATCCAATTACCTGGAGCTAAAAATAGATCATCACTGCGTACGTCAGTCCGTCGAACGCGTTTCTTGTTAGCGCAATATCTCATGAACCACTGCACCTAGAGTCTTCAGCTTAGCATTCTTCATTAGGGGATTATGTAGACACCAGTCGACTTGGATGACCTTTACCTCATGTTCAAGGTCACTACAACACTTTGACCATTTTTTAAAATGTTGTTGGCGCGATTCCTGATGAACCGCTGCACCCATAGGTTTCACATTTGGTACGAGTCTTTAGGCCCCCCAACAAAGAATGTGTGTCTGGTTTCCGACCACATCAGTTTCAAACCCACGCCTCGGGTCTTTTTTTCTAGCTTTTGACAAAAGTAAGGGGCAGATAATTACAAAATTTTAGCCTCAGAAAACATTGGAAATAGAAATGTCACTCGTTTCTGTTGAGATGGAGTCTAGGGGTGAGATTATTGACTATTTGGAATAGTAACACATATTTTAGAGGGTTTGTGCCTTATTGATACAAATAATTGTTTAAATTTTGCTTTTTTATCTCTTCATTAAAAAAAAAAACAATGTCGTAAAAAAACAAATCGCGTCATCACATCATTTTTGTCAGCCTGTGAGGAAACATTTATTTTAAAAATATTTGTTAGGCCTTATTTGGGAAATACCCAGACACCATTCGATTTGGGTGACCTTGACCTAGTTTTAAAGGTCACTACGAGACTTTGCATTTTTTTGGGAACATCTTGTTACCACGATAACTCATGAACTGCTGGACCTAGAGTCTTTAAATTTGATACCAGTCTTCATTAGCGGAATACGCAGACACCAGTCGATTTGGGTGACCTTTACATTATTTTCAAGGTCACTGCGAGACTTTGATTTTTTGTCAAATGTTGTTAGCACAATATCTCATGAACTGCTGCACCTAGAGTCTTCAAATTTGATACCAGTCTTCATTAGTGGAATACGCAGACACCAGTCGATATGGGTGACCTTGACCTCATTTTCAAGGTCACTGCGAATCTTTGATCACTTTTCAAAATGTTCTTAGCCCGATATAATAACAATTGAATCAAACATGTAATGGTCATTACTCGGTACAAGCTGTGTGTCCATTCTTTTAGCTCAGTTCTTAACTGCGGCGGGGGACATTGTCAGTTCAGTGGCAGTTTCCGGATGAAAAGACTGGGGAGCGATATTAAAATTTCCATTCACAATATTCCAGTGGCTGACAAAATACACGCTATAAATGCAATCAAGATAAAGTGTTTGCAGTTTCGGTGGTGTAATTTAGATTTTCACTAGAATTAAAAAATGACAATTTGACTTGGCATATGGATTCCGAAAAGAATCTTCTCACAAAGTAACAAGGATGTATGTTGGTATTTATTTTATTTATTTAATAAGTCGCATTGCTTACTAACCGTTGCTGACATCTGCATATACTCATATTCTTCATATACGAGGGAAGGAAATACTACATAAGTATAAACCTATGTGAAAATAGAGACATTGGTTGTGTAACTGAGCACTCCGCATACCTACATATGTATATATATATATATACTATATTCCCTGACTTAATAAGCACCTTCTGCCTCAATCGCTTTTTGTTTTACCAACCAATTAAATTAAATTAAATGCAGCAATAGTAGCAGTTTAGGGATGAAAGGTCTTCAGTGATACGAGACAGAAGCGGTGTAAAGAATCGGGGATTGAAATAGCCTTGCGGATAAAAAGGATTGAGAGACAGAGTTGCTATATCCACATAAAACTTAAGTATGCTTGTGTTTTTCGTATATAACAAGACATAAACAAATAAGCATTTTTAGGGAGCAGACTGAATGACTCGCACATTGTGATTCAATGATATGCACTGCCATAATTACATTTTATTACTGTTTCTCTCAAATCTCATACCTTGTGAAACTGCCCTTCCAAAGCACTAGATCTCAGTAATAATATAGAAATAGATAACATAAGTGGACAAACGCAAATATCATCTCTGGTTTTCTATAAAAGTATTGTAGGCTACACTATTTCGAATATTTTCAAGGGCATCTTGCCCTACTGGTTTGTCTGTTATCCATCCAAATCAGGTCATGTTGTGTACTGTCTGTCCTTGGGCTTGTCGATTATCTGTTATGTGAATCTCACAATGTGTCCTTATTTTTATTAAACATGTAATAGCGATTGTTATATTATGATTATGATAATCATTTAAATACATTTGTCATGATTGAAAGTATTTAGCATTTTAATTCAATTAAGCTTCTAAGACATAAGAATAAAGCTAAATCGTTATTTAATTAATTTCAAATCATGATATGTAAGTACCAGACTGTTGAGTTCATTTGTAAATACCACTACTGTAAGATGTCCATCGGCCATTGACGTGTTTGAGGAGTCTATTCTATACATAACGATTCGAATATATCTACAGTTTTAGGTTAATGCAGTAATTGTTGAGCAGATTTAAAAGTAAAACGTCTGTCATGTCTTCTCCTACAAATACAACTCTCAAAGATTAATTAAACGAAATAAAACAGCGAATTAAAGATTAAAAATCAGTTATAGTAACGAGTTTATATGTAATTATTTTATTATTCTGTTAAAACATGAAAACTTGTATACATTAGTTCATCCAAGTTTATCTTAATTTACACCTAAGTTAAACTCACCGACATATATTTGTGTAAATTAAGAGATTGACTTTTTATCTTTTATTGTTTATCTAACGAAATGATGAATTGCAGAAACAAACCAGTTACAACTACTTTGAAGTGATAGTCTATTATCTGTTGCTACTTCTTTATCTTTAAGCAAGACGTATAGATCGCTTTGATATGTCTGGCTAAATCAGGCCAGGCCATGCCATGCCATGACAAAGGCAACACTATCTCATAAACATGTTATGCAAGTGTTGAATATTCTACAAATATGTTTCTCGAGTGCATATACTATCTTATCTTGATCCGACTATAATATGGCACATGTTAAAATAAAGGAGGACATAACATTTCACGTGATTTAGACATGACACATTGTTACAAATGTTTGAGAAACGACTTCGAATTTGTGATCAAATTGATATCATGATAGTTTCTCGTTCATTGATATGAAAGGGGAACTACTTATGTATCCTATTTCTTATAAATTTGTCTTACCCTGGCGGGCAAAGATATACTGGATATTAAAGTTTCAATAATGGTCATTGGAACTATAGTTTTTCGAAATATAACTTACATTTTGATGTTTATAGATCTTTTACGCCAATTCATGAATTGCTAAGTGTCTTATTTCAGCTAAATCACATTGATGAAAATCTCAAGTCACACATCAGTAATCATATAAAACCGATAATCTTGTTCAATCAGTTTCCAAGACAGTATTTACAGTACAGTTTTTAAGGCACAACAACTTGCGAGAGCCGCCCGCATGTATATTGCTACTATTTGACATTATCGCCGTGGAGCTCAGACAACAGTGATTCATGGCATAATCAAATCAACCTCATATTACTAAGAACTAATAAATTATCATTGATTAACAGAAGTGTGTAAACCCGGCATTGTACTGCCTGGTATCGCACCCTTAAGCTTTGGGGATGTAGCTTGGGGCGATGGGTCTCCAACAAACAGACAAACACCGGGTCGCTCTCTCAGTCTTTATGTTAGAAGAACATTATACAGGGAGTCTGGACAGGAACGTCCAGCCAGCACCAGGATGAGGTCCGCTCTACCCTTGCTCTCCACTCGGAGCGTCCCATCTCAGCTATCTCATTAGCATTATGAGTCATGTCCAAAATTTCCACTGGACCTGACAATATATATTACTTAGAACTTTCTGGACTCACATGCTACCAAATATGGTTATATGAATGGTCAAGGAAGCTTATTAATCAATAGGACTAGTGACTCATCATATGGTCACTTCTTAGACTGGAGAGAGATATTTTCATACAATGCTAAACATATAGATTTGAACAAAACTAGCTATCTCTATTAAAACAATATTCACCACAAATGATTATTAAATTATTCATATTTTGAATTACACAACAAATCACATTTAGAATACATTTTACATTTTAACATTATTTGGCATTTTTATATATAGGTGATATGCCACCGGTGGAAAAAATAAATCTCCCGATTTATCAATGAGGAATAATATACATGCACTGCAATCTGAATTGTCCCAGTCTCTGCCTGACCATATCGTGAATGGTCAGTGGTCAGCTCACAACACAGTGATGCGTCACACATCAGTGATCGGGGTTATTGATCCGTTGCAAAAGTTAACCAGCCCCGCTGGTCTTGATTATAACAATTGTCCTTTCACTGCACACTGGTCTCAGTTCCCTTTGTTGTGCATTAGTCTCTAGGACGAGGGGAGAGAGGATGTGTCCCCCATTCGCACGCACACATGTTCACATGTAAGTACCCTTTATGACACTTTACTCATTTACCGGATTACTTACTATACTTCTTAAGTTAAGTACACATCGGTACCTTAAAATACAACATGTATGGTTATGAATAACAACAAGAAGATTTATAGTAAAAGGACACAAAGAACTGATAACCAGCTCTGTCAAGCAGAAATTCATTCATGTACTGCCTGACGACATCTGATATGAAATATGGTATTAGTCTATGTACATGTTTTGTGCATTTGCATGATATGCACAGATCCGTGACCTGCACTAGTTTGTCTTTTTATATAAATACACAACATGTATTAGCGTGTCTATAACACACAATATATTCTCATTGATATACCCCTGTGTCATCAGTCAACACAGTCTCACAGCCCGTCTCGCTGTGTTATTGATCGGGAATCTTTGTGGGGTCTCACATGAGTTAATCACTGCACTGAGGGTTTCTCCTGTGCTATGCCTGCACGGAGACTTCTCACTGGAAACAGTCTATATGTCAGTGCACATTGACACATTTACAACAAGTAGACAACATCTGAATAAGTCATGTGTAGAGTTTAATTTATGCCGTCCACCACAGAAATATTTGTAAGTTAATGTCTGAACTTCTCCTGGACAATACACCGTTTTGGACACTCTGTTAATGTCTTCTGCTGCACACTCTTTTGTCGCGGAACATATCTGTTGGGAATCTTCTTCATACCATCAGTCGATTGATTTTCTGTGATGACTTTCACTGTTGTGAGTCTAGGGGGTGTACACGTTTCATAGTCCTAGTGCCAGTCATTTTTATTAACCTTTGGCCGTTACGAGAAGTGATATTCAAGGAGTGAGGAATTCTTGGGTGATATAATTTCAAATTATTTCTACATTCATTAACATTATCTCAATTAGTTTCCTATAATAAGTATTTAATAGCATGTAGACACATAATCACTTAGTACTGTCCCTGTGTAAGTCAGGATAAAGCGAGGTTGACGGATGGCTTACAATTGGCAGTGGTTGTATTGGTTTAGTGGTTTCCAGTTCGATTGGGTAAATTAAATCACTATGGATATAATAGAGGTGATAAGTATATGGCGTCACCAGTAATTTCTTTAGACAGTAATATGTATAAAGAGAAATGTGAACGTTATTATTCACATTGTGGACAATTTGTCCTTGGTTGACTTTTGGATTGGTCCAGTCCAGATACGTGCAGGCTGACATACCACTCCTTAAAAGTTCAATGTGTTTAATTTCCGAATCAGCTGTAAACGATAGGTAATGGGGGCAAGATCTAAAGTTGTAAATGGGAATCCGTACTATGCTATTATGATTTGCTATTTCAATTGTAAGAGTAGTAACTGGTTTAATTCTTCGATAATAATACCTAAACACAATGATCAGTATTACAAATATCATGAGAGAAAGGAGTATGATTTCCAAATTAATAACTGGTTGAAAATCAATAGAGAGCCAAGTTTCACTGGTCTGAGGTGTTGGTTTAACTGTTTGAATTTCGTAGATTAGTTGTGTTTTTGTTACTGGAGGATGAGCTAATATGGCTATCGTTAAAGCCATTGATCTCACTTTGAAGAAGATAAGGACTGCTAACGATATAGACATGATTGATAATATAAATGAAGTAATAGCCAATATTTTTGTAGTTGAAAATATTCCGTCGTCATCTATTGTATTATCAAAATACAATTGATCAGCCAATGAAGGATAAACATTTTGTGCCATTTTTGCTTTCTTTGCTAGAATACCTAAGTCTATCTTCATGTCATGGTCCTTTTTCATGATTTTTGAAAATTCATGTCTCTTAATTGTGATATCTGGAATTTGAAATTTTAATATTTCTTGAAGCTGACTATCTCCTGAAATATTTCTTAATTGTTTATCAGAGAAGAAATGTGATAGCAGTTGCAAGTTTGTGGGATAAGCTTTAGATATTGTCCTGTTTTGATGACAATCTCTTATCCGCGGTGAAACTTCAAAGTTGTCAATCAAAAGTCCGCATTGACAAGGTAATTTAACATAACAGGCGAGACAATCTTCATGTTTTTCTATATGTTGGTTACAAGTTGTAATTATCGATGAAGCATTGCTTATAAAGAGTGTTCCTGAATCAGTTTCCGTGACGAATGAAGTTATACCATTTACTGAGTAAGTAAACCTGCAGTTATTTTTAACACCTGGAGAATCGTTTATAAACATAGAAAAACTGCATGTGGGTTGTCTGGATAACTGAGTGCTTATCAGATATTTGCAGTGTTTTGTACCCTGTCCTTTACATAAGGTGAAATCAGACTGTGTCATTTCAATAAATTTATCATGTAATGGTGAAATTGCTAAATATGATGGAACGTTGGTAACTTTAGTTGTATCTTTAGATGTATGGTTTACAGGGAGTGTGAAAGTTTGAATCTTATATACGTCTAATAGGTGTTCATTGTTAACTATTGGTATCGCGATGCTAATGTAAATATGCATGTCATGTTTACTGTACGCAATAACTGGCTGTTCGTAATAGAACCGAGGTGATGTTTGTGCAATTTTAAAACTAGGATAATTATGCAACAAGCGCCGCGAAACTCGCCGCAGAGCGATTGCTATGTCCGATACAGGAATGAGATTTGGGGTTAGTCTATTTACCATTAGCTGTTGAATACCGATGTAAAAACGGTCCAAAGCAGCCTGAAGGTTAGAGACATCCATAGTTCGTCTAGCCATATACCTAGTGAGCCACATTGATGCGCTTTCGAATAACGGTAGGGTCGTTTGAATTTGTACAATAGCGGCATGGTTACCAGTTATGCCATCTATAGCGTTTGATATACGTTCGTTAGTCTTGGTCATAAATGAAGTCATTAGGGCATGTGTCTCATCAAAACTATGTGTCATGTTATCTGTCCGTCTCGCTAACTGTTGCAAGTGATGGGCCAAAATCTGTAAATCATGATCTGTAGCCAGACCAAAGAGTCCTTTTGAAATTTCGGCAATAATATTTCTTCTCTGTCTACTATCTGTATTTTGAAGTCGTAATGTGGGAATTAAAGAGTTGATATCACTTTCGATTGTCTGCCAATGCTGTACTACCTCCTGTTGAATGAGATTAAAGTATTCCGTTGCTGTCCTAACCATATTACACGTCGTCTGATTTCCACTGGTACACACTTGTTGTGCAAAAAAATTTATATCGTGTACTTTAGGTAGTTTCACTTGAAAAGTATGTATCCAATTGGATTGACTGGCACTCATTTTGCCTGCGTGAAGAAAAAATGTCCCCCAGTTAACACGTGGTACTGTATTCGCTTGTATATCTGTCATCATCATCATCATCATCGTCATCATCACAATCGCCATCTTTGTACCTGACAAATAAAATGACAGGTGTCACTTTTCTATGTGTAATGCACAGTAAAATTAATCGCTGTCTATTATAGAACGACATTGTCAACACATATTACATTCCTGAATTAAGTGCACATTGAATTTTGATCTTATGTAATTGACAAATGAAATTCGGGTAATAGTACATTTAGTGTATGCTTTAGCGATTCCATGGATAATTGTTACCGTACATCATGTGACTTATATATGTATTATCCTATGGCTTGTTTTTCACTTTTTTGGTCATCATATCTTTGTCATCAGTTCATTTGAACACTTTATTTTCTTCTTTTTCTCGTTTTCTTTCTGCGACCCTTTGCTTTCATCTCTTTAGCGACAAAATATTCCTGTATTATATGGTCAGGAATATTTGTTTCTACTTCCCATGTGGACTCTCTTAGTGGAAAGTTTAGCCATTTTATTCTATAGTATGACTGTCCGTTGATCTTTTTATGTGCTAAGATCTTTTCCACGTAGTAAATGTCTTCTGCATTACTCGCTTGCTCACTTATTTGTTTGTCCGCAGTAGTATCATCTGCTGGTGTGTCAGTCTTATTCTTAACATCGTCAGACGGTGTGTCAACCTGTGAGTGTCTGTCACTCGTGCCAGTGTCCGTGTCTGTGTCATCAGAAATTTCATCATTTTCAGGCATTAATTCTGGATTTAGCTCAATAGTAAAATCTATGTCATCTGGTACATTTGTCGGTCAGTCCTCTGGACTCCAAAACATTTTCAATCTGTTCGCATGTACTGGGGCCTTTACCAATTTATTGTCTATGGTATTTCTAAGCTTGTAATTGTAATTTGGCAATTCTTCTACAATGTAGTACGGTCCCACATATTTGGGCATAAGCTTTCTATTCTTACCTATTGGGGTCTTACAGCATAGTAGCCAAACTTTCTGTCCTATGAAAAATGTTGGTTCCTTAGCTGTCCGATCGTAGTATTTCTTGTATTGCTGTTGAGCATGTTCAATGTTTTTCTTTGCTTGGTCTCTAGTAATTTGGAAACCATGTGTTAAATCATGCAGCCTGTCACTGATATTTTGATTTAAACTTTCACTTGGTAAAAGTGTAGTTTCACATGGTAGACGCATTTCCCTGCCAAAGACCAAAAAATAGGGCGAGAAATGTGTACTCATGGTGCTGGGATATGCTCTGAATGCCATAAGTATATCCGGAATAATATCTGGCCAATTTGTTTGTTCCTTATCAATATAACTTCTGAGAGATTGTTCAAGAAATGAATTGAAACGCTCAACTTGTGAATTACACTGTTGGTGATAACTACTTGTTGATAGTTTTTCTATCTTGAGAAGTCTACACAATAGTTGGCTCATAAAGTTTGTACCACGATCTGTTAAAATCTGTACGGGCGTGCCATATCGTGTTATGACTGTACGATAAAGGGCTTTGGCTACTTCTATGGCCGTTTGATCTCGTAAAGGCACAGCCTCTATCCATTTGCTGTAAGCACATACAACTACCAATAGATATTTGAAACCTTGTTTGGACTCCGGTAACGGACCTAAGATGTCGCAATGAATTCGATAAAATAATGATCCGACAGGTAGAGGAATTAGATTTGCCTTTCTTGCGTGAAAGTCGCGTTTTCCTTCTTGGCACTTTATGCACGACTTAACGTAAAACGCGATGTCATTGTACATAGTATCCCAGTAAAATCGCTCCCGCGCTGCGAAATACACACGTTCCTGACCCTGATGTGCTAATTGGTCATGTAGTGATCTTAGAACTTCATCTTGTAGTTGAAATGGAACTACTAACTGTTTGATCATGCGGTCACGTCTTTTGAAATTCCCGCGAGGGTAAAACCAATGGAACAAGATGCCGTTTTCTAAGTCAAAGTCTTGTGATTTCAAGATAATTTGTCTAGCTTCCTTATCAACCGGCGGTAAAGCTCCTGTATTGAGATAGTCAATAATTGGTATCAAGGTCTCGTCTTGGTTTTGGAGAGCGGAAATATTGATCGGTGTATGCCTGCAAGTTGGTTAATCGGACTAACTTCCTCGGCGGGGGAGTATTGATTATTTTCTG
This sequence comes from Gibbula magus, assembly GCA_936450465.1. Taxonomy (NCBI): domain Eukaryota; kingdom Metazoa; phylum Mollusca; class Gastropoda; order Trochida; family Trochidae; genus Gibbula; species Gibbula magus. The sequence goes on from OW388302.1 coordinate 6,417,560, forward strand.
CGACGGTTGTAGGCCGAGAATATTTTGGTTCTGTTTCTGGCTCGCTCGCCTCATTCTGTGTATCGACCACTGGCAGAATATTTTCAAATAATTCCTCTGGCATTGGAGTCAAGTCTGACTCATAAGGTCTACGAGATAACGCGTCCGCATTCACATGTGTATTCCCTCGTTTATACTGAATGTCAAAATCATAATTACTTAGTGCTAATGTCCATCGAGCCAAACGTCCATTTTTTAATTTATTATCTTGTAGGTATTTTAAAGCATTGTGATCTGTGACAACTGTGAATTTGTTATTTGATAAATAGACACTATAGTGTTTTATTCCGAACATCATTGCTAAACATTCCTTTTCAGTTGTTGAAAAATTCTGCTCATACTTTCGGACAGATCGTCCTCCATATGATATAACTCTTTCAATTCCATTTTCATCTCGTTGATGTAAAATAAATGAAATGCTCTTGTCACTCGCATCACAATATAGTATGAATGGTTTTGAGAAATTTGGATAAGCCAGTACTGGTGAGGAAACTAGGCGTTGCTTTATTTCCTTAAAAGCCTTATCTTGCTTTTCAGTCCATACAAACTTAACATCCTTTTTTCAGAAGTTCATGAAGGGGTGAGGCTAGTCTCGCATAATCTTTGATATACCTGCGGTAGTATGTCCCTAGTCCTGTGAAACATTTTAGTTCTTTTTGGTTTTTTGGTGTAGGAAAGTTTGTCACTACATCAGTTTTTGATTGATCTACTTCCACTCCGTCTTTTGAAAAGATAAAGCCTAACTATTTAATCTTGCTTTTAGCAAAATGACATTTGGATGGTTTTGCCTTTAAGTTTGCCTTGCCTAAACAGTCAAAAACTTGAGAGAGATGTTTCATGTGGGTTTCAAAATCTGGGCTGTGAACAAGGATATCATCTATATAGATTAACACTGAACGCCAATTCAAATCTCTAAGGATATCAGTCATAGCAGCTTGGAAGGTGTGGGGTGCATTTTTCAAACCAAAACACATGCGATTGAATTCAAAATTACCAAATTTTGTTGTTATGCCTGTGTATTTCTTGCTGTCTGGATCCATTGCTATCTGATGATATCCTGCATACAAATCAATCGTTGAGAACATTGTTGATTTTGATGAAGCCAAAGAGTCTATTACATCTGTCATACGAGGTAGAGGGTAGCTATAACTTTTTGAAACTTTATTTATTTGCCTCATGTCGCAGACCAGACGCGATTTGTTTGTTTGTTGTACTAATACCACTGGTGATAACCAGGGCGTTTGAGATTCAGAAATGATACCATGTCTAAGCATTTCATCTAGTTGCCTTTTCATTTCAAAGTCTTTATGTGGGTTAGTTCTATAGAATCTTTGGGTTATAGGTTTAGTGTCTCCTACATCAATATAATGGTATGTGTTTTTGTCTTGCACAGTCCTAATTCTGACATATCCGTTGCAAAATTTGACCTATGACATCCTAGAAAGTGTAATAGTGTTTGTTTTTGCTCATTTGTTAAGTCAGAATCCTTTAAATCAAAACCCATGTCCTTAGCAATTTTTACATAATCCTGGCCTTTTGGTATGTTTGTGCTAGTTGTTTTTGCCTTATCATTTTCTGTTAATTGACCTATAACTTGATTTTGATTTACCATGCTATATGAAGCAATTGGAACATTTCTTTTTATGTGTACCTGCGTGTTTGTAGGGTTCAGAATTCTGTAAACTGACTCTCCCTGATTTACTGTTATCAAACACTTTGCACCACATATTTTGTATTTGTTTGACAAGAGTTTGGATGGTTCGCAAATGCCTTGAGTATCATTGTACCTCCGTGAAATTTTAATTGGAACATAGACTTCAGATCGAGCGGGTATTGTTACTTTTGTTTTATTAACAACTCTGATGTACACTTCCCTAGCACTACCCTGTATTGGAATTTCAACCAGTCCATTCTGTACTGACAATGTATTAGTCTCAAAATCAATATGTGCTCTTTGCTCCTTTAGCCAATCTAATCCCAAATATATGTCATTTGACAATTTTGAAATAACAAAGAATGTGTGAGCCATTTGAAGATTATTTACTTTGAATGGTAATGTTATTTTTCCAAGCACGGTCAGTCTATTCCCATCTACACTTGATATTGCCTCTATTCCAGATTTTTCAAGGAATACATGCTTACAATCTTTCCGTTTTTCAAACAATTTTTGTGATATGACTGAGACTGATGCACCGGTGTCAAGCACTGCCTCGTGATCATTGTTGTCAATATTTATTAAGATAACATTTTGATCACAATCCCTAGTTTTGTTTCCTAACTGTAAAATTTTAGATTTTTTACTATGTTTAATACTTTTGCCTGTTTCAGAAAATTTGACTGATCCCTTATACCATTTTGATTTCTGGGTGGGGCAAACACGTCATTTGCGATAACTTTGATAGTATCTCGACTGTCCCTGACTGCGACAGACGCGCTGAAAGTGACCAATGCGCCCACAGTTGTTACATTTGGCATTCTTTGCCGGGCATTTGTGCATGGGATCATATCTATTCCCGCACTTGTAACATTGTCTGAACTGCTCTCTTGAACGAGGAGTTCTATAAGCATTTGATGGTGGCCCGCTATTCTGTATATAGGCTGGGCCCCTCGGTACCTGCATGGCGCTCACCAACCGAGAAAGAGAGGTTTGTAAATCTGCCACTCTCTCGGTGAGGCGGGATATAGCAGACGTCATATCTTCCGTCCGCCGTGGCCTCAATTCGCTTGCCAGGCGAATGTATTTTAGAGCGTCTCTCAAAGTATCCGGCTCTTTAAACAGCACGGAAATCTTGATAGACTCACAGAGACCTCTTATGAGTGCGTCTCGTGTGTCCCCATCTGAGAATCTTAGGCTAGCGGCATAGCCGAGAATGTCAGAAATATATCTTTCGACATCCTCGCCCTCAGCCAATTTTCTCTGATTTAGTCTCTCTAACAAAGTAAATCTATTCTTTTCATGGCTATATCTTGATAGAAAAGCCTCCTCTAACTGACTAAATCTGGTCGATCTACCCAAATCATTATGATAAAACCATTCTGCCACGCCACCCCTCAGGAAGAGAGGAAAGGAGGAAATCTTTTCCTGTTCTGTCCATAATTTCAGATCTGCATAGCTATTAAAACGCAACAATCAAACCCTAGCGTCTAAATTATCCCTATCATTAAATACTTCCAAATTCATGCCGTAATCGGTCATTCTAAATGGTCTACTTCTCTGTGTTAAATTTTGCTCCTCTAAATTATCATCTTCTGCTAAATGCCAATCCAATAAGGCGCTTCTTGTTCTAAAAGTTGTATCTTCTATAATTGATTCATCCAAAATATCCTCTATCCCTTCTAGCTCATCTCTTGTGGCCTCCGGCGTTAAAATGCTTTGTGGCACATTTAAAGGTGTCGAAGACAGCGCCATTTAAAAAACGTGTACCCAATTGTCAATAACAGTACTCACTGTTTCCTCTTCCTTTTTCTGTCATCGTGCGGAATGTTGAGACCCGCATTTTCTCCACCATATCGCACCCTTAAGCTTTGGGGATGTAGCTTGGGGCGATGGGTCTCCAACAAACAGACAAACACCGGGTCGCTCTCTCAGTCTTTATGTAAGAAGAACATTATACAGGGAGTCTGGACAGGAACGTCCAGCCAGCACCAGGATGAGGTCCGCTCTACCCTTGCTCTCAACTCGGAGCGTCCCATCTCAGCTATCTCATTAGCATTATGAGTCATGTCCAAAATTTCCACTGGACCTGACAATATATATTACTTAGAACTTTCTGGACTCACATGCTACCAAATATGGTTATATGAATGGTCAAGGAAGCTTATTAATCAATAGGACTAGTGACTCATCATATGGTCACTTCTTAGACTGGAGAGAGATATTTTCATACAATGCTAAACATATAGATTTGAACAAAACTAGCTATCTCTATTAAAACAATATTCACCACAAATGATTATTAAATTATTCATATTTTGAATTACACAACAAATCACATTTAGAATACATTTTACATTTTAACATTATTTGGCATTTTTATATATAGGTGATACTGGCCTTTCTGAACTTCCCTGTGCAAATAACGGTATTTCAGGTAGTCACTACGATTTGGGTTCATTGTAATGTGTGTAATCCTTGCACGTGCCTATGACAACTATTGGAAATAAAGAAGGATGATGATAAGAAAATCAATGGATCATTAGACTAATATCACTGGATCTATGCCAATATTTGCTAATAATTACAATAAGAAAAAGACATAAGATAATGCTTTGAACTATACACAAAGAACTTAATAAAGCTCCATCTCATATTTTCAGATTTGTGTCAGGATGCCCAACCACTGTGAAAATCTTGTGAAATTAATCGAAGAAATGCTGTTATTTTATGAAAGTGCATCATCTTAGCTAAACGAAAAGACAACACTGAATACAATGGCTATGCTTGATTCGTTTTGGCGGCGTATACACCGGTCACATGTCCGGCGTACGCCGTTCCTCTACTAGGCTCAGTTGAAACAAGTGTATCTGCGTACAGACAGGAAGACGTCATCATCCCTCAAACTAGCTTAAAAAAACATATCATTTATATTATATAACTATTTTTTTAAAAATTATTTCAAAACATTGATTAATATTTTATTAGCGTGTAATGCAATGTTTTAAATAAGCAGTGACATTTAAAAATAAATCAGTCAACTATTTAATTGTACAACGCAACTTCATAAACAAAAGGGTTATTGAATGTCGCAAGGGTAACATTTGTCCGCCATTACACGCCGCCTTCGCCGGTCATTTCCAACCGGCGTACTCCGAAGGGGTACGCCGGGTTCTAATTAAGTGATTTGCCGGTTGTGCCGCTTCCGGCGGCGTACGCCGGGTAGTGCGCCGGGTCCCGAATCAAGCATAGCCATTGTGTATCTCATTATATTGCCAGATAAACATGCACAGTGGTTTTACTTGAAAACTCACTCCTGAAAATGTTTGTTTATCAGTTGGACAATGTTCTTTGTTGTCTTAAGGAAACAAATGACCATTACGTTATCAATAACGGGTGTATCCGTCAAGTGCCTGGATGATTGCTTCAACCATCCTCCACGTCATTGTGGTGAGTCTCTTGATTCGCTGCAGAGGTAACAGCTGCCACTCATGATGTATAGCTGCTTCTAAACCGACTAAATCCTGTACTGGTGGGTCAATTGGCTTGCACTCGGCGTCCAATCATATCCCAAATGTGTTCCAGTGGATTGATATTCGGGCTCATGGTTGGCCATGGAAGTTTGAATACTGCATTGTTTTTTAGAAAATCAATCTCAAGTCGAGAACGGTGAGGTCGAGCGTTATTATTCATGAATACAGGACAAGTGGCCAATGGATGATTGTCAAAATTTGGCACAAGATATTGTGTATTGTAATTGAAGGCTCGCGACTTTGAACATCATTTCGACTCGTGCATATTTCCCGTAATCACTCGTACCTCGTTGGTTATTCTCTAAGTGATATATCTGCACAACGAGCAGTTCGCAGGATAGCACCGGCATTCGTGAAAAGCCATTGCAACATTTTTTCAGCATTCTGTATCAGTCAACAAAACAAAAAATCAATTCAGTCAAATGTTTTTTTATTGGTTACATTCGTTACATATACAAGTCAGTAATGATGAAAGCGTATTATATGTAAACCATGACCAGGTAAAAGGAATAAATAAATGTATGAATGTGTTGATATCATACAAAAGGTACAGGCTAGTAGATAAAATGCTACAGTCAACTAAGTACTGGGAAGAGAAGGCCCCATTTGTAATTTACATTTTTCATTTTATTATTCTTTATTTTAATATATTTTCCACAAATAAAATGAGTTTTAGAGTTTGTATATATAAAGTGATATTGGGAGATATATTCTTGATATTTTCCTTTTTTTTCTGTGGTAGTCATATCTAGCATATGAGAAAATAACTCTGAGCCCCGAATATTGTTATGACCTTGCTGATAACAAAGAAACCCTTCACACAGACATTTCCTAATTTTACTGCGCTAATAAACTCACGGGCAAAATTAACTATACCAAAACTGAAATGTCTCTGATAAAAGATCACAAGAAGTAATTTCAATTCAAATGTGGAAAATGATTTAATAATTCATTTGTCAACTGATATTCATAACATTTACATGAAGTGTATTTGACATGAGTGATGTACAGTGGTTTAAACAGAGATGGGGTGAAAACTGAATTTGCAGTGTTAGATTTCATTCATCACAGTGTTGTCATACGACTTGAATCAATTGTTACGGGTAGTTTTCAAGGACTTTACAGTGTTAATATCGCGTGTGCCCTCCATAAGCATCGACACATGCGCGAACACGACGTTGAGTTGAGTTGACTAGTCGTCCGAATCACGTTGTTGGGGATTGACCGCCATTCCTATCTCAGTGCATTCACTAAACCTTGGCGATTAGCAGGAGGAGGGTTGCGTGCACGAATTTGGCGGTCAAGATGATCCCATCAGTGTTCTATGGGTGACATGTCTGGTGATCGGGCTGGCAATGGCAGAACATGCACGTTATTCACTCGAAGAAAGTCCTGGACGATCCTGGCAGTGTGTCTTGTTGCAGTATGACGTGTCAATGTTGCTGGAGAAATGGCAGGACCACAGGACGCAAAACCTGGTCAATGTAGCGCTGAACTGTCAGATTAGCATCAAACACAACCAAATCTGTCGTTGAATCATTCCTGATGCCACCCCACACCATGACACTTCCTCCTTCCGGGAACGACCTCCTGTATGCAGCAAGGTGCCGTTCTCTCCCCTCTACGACGGTAGACTCGAACCCGACCATCTGCTCTGAATAACTGAAATCGGCTTTCGTCAGTAAACAGTATTCTTTGCCAATTCTGTTCTGTCAGCGCTGTACCCTGCGTGCCCACTGAAGTCGTTCACGTCGATGACGAGGAGTCAGAGTCATCCCACGGAATGGTCGATACGGACGAAGACTGGTCACTGTTCTTCGGCTGATGACGTTGTTCAAAGATGTTGCTGCTGTTGACGTCACAGTGACGAAACGATTACGCAGATGGATCAAACGCATATAGCGATCTTCGTTTTCAGTTGTTTTTCGTGGTCTACCGCTCCTAGGCCTGTCTTCAGTACGGCCTGTCTGCCTACGTCTTGTCTGGAGCCTGGTAATTGTTGCACGAGTGCAACCGAAGATCCTTGCAAGATGTTGATGAGTTTATCCAAGCTGGAGCATGCCAATAACTCTTTAACGCTCTTCTTAAGATAATCTCGGTATGTCATTTGTAGCAGTCGTGTTCCTTATGGTTAAAGGGATGCTGACGACAGGTTTTTATACCCTTTAGCATTAAGAACTTGAATTGCACGTGCATTTCACTTTTAAAAAAAAATAAAATTTTTTGCCGTTATCAATGCAGTTTCGTCGGATTTGAGATTAGAATATCATTTCCCGTGTTTGTGCGATACATTTAGGGGACTTAGAAACATAGTTTTGATTAAAAACTTCAATATTTAGCGAAAAGAATTTTGGTATAGTTTCTTTTGCCCGTGAGTTTATTAATATTTATGCTTAGTAATCTGGAAAAGTGTGGCATGGTGTAATATAAATACACCGACGTTGGTACAACATTTGTGTTCATGTAAACATATTTATTCAAACCATATAAAGCCATACCTTTCATTTGTATAGATATGTTTAAATCAAATTAAATGTTTTGGAAAACTATGAAAGCTATTGACAACGTTGTGAGCACGTAATTCTGGTGGTAGGAACGTTTCAAACAACGTTATGAGGACGTTTTACGACTCCCAACAATTGAGGACTTTATATGACAACCTTCTGGGGACGTACGAACACCATTGTGACAACGTATTCACAACGTTCTCACAACGTTACAACAGGAAGGTCTTGTGGACGTTATTGTTTGATCATATGATCTTACGAAATAACCCTGCAAACACTTATTTTCAACTCCAGAAAAGAACGTTGTGACAACGTTCAAGGGACACAACGTCGGGACGATATTCTCATAACAATTTATTAGGAGCTTTTATTTTTCGGTCATATGAACGTACCAAATAACCTTTTCAGGACGTTGTTTTCGATTCCATACGCGGGACGTTTTATTTTGACGTTCTCGGGTCAATCGTTAAGTTGTGACAACGTCCTCAAAACGTTGTTTTGTTAGCTGGGATGTACAAGTGGAATGAACAAGAAAATCGAGATTATTTGAGTACAACTTCTTTATTGATAACATACACGATTTTGGAGTATATCCGTCTCCTTCCTCCTTGTAGGGTACATTTTGCTACATTCCTTTCGGTGATATTTCTGATGTGCCAGTATTAATGTTCAGAGGCAAAGAAACAAGAAAAGCCTTTAAAAAGGCATAGTTGGAGGCATCTTGTTATGGCTAAAATATATTATAAAAAGGATATGTATGTCATATGTACATATAGCAAAATGAAGCCTGCATTATGGTCATTTTGGGGGATAAAAGCTTTGATTACTAATCACACAATTAGTTATTCAATTCAAAAGTCGCAAATACAAGAATTTTACCTCGATCATTTAAGTTGTGTATATGCTTTTCAATTTACAATGTATTCATAAATAAATTATATTATATATTATATTATATATAATCTATCATTTGAAAATGAAAGTGAACATTCAACTTCCCCGATTTATTTTAAAGCGCAACTCCCGGGTGCTTTTGCTCCAATTTTGAAGTAGTCCTATGAATTTGATCAAAACGTTGTTGACAGTTGTGTCATTGTTAGATTCCAGCAATAAGAATATGAAGGCAAGCAGTCAACCATTTGTTAAACATTTGCAAATTTAAAGTGTACCAATTCGATTGATTATGAAGCATATTCCGTTTATCTGTGGAAGGAAGGCATATGTACCTTTTTTTAATACAAGGATAATGGTATCCTCGTGATTGGTGCTATACATGTACAAGCTTCACTATCATTAATTCAGTAACAGTACATTGAGTACCATTATGCAAGTCTGATTGGCATTGAAAATATTGATAAGTGAGTGGAAGGTTGGTGTGTTGATTGACAACCACTATTATCGTTTAGTATATGCTTGCTCCGCGCGTATAACATTAGCTTGTAAAGTTTCTTGGATTTTCCAAAACTGCAGTGCAAAAGTATGCACTTGAATTGGTACATGTCTGCTCATGGAGGTGTAAACTGGCTTTGAATTGAAAAATCGTATGTTTACTAACATTCAGACTCAGAATAACACAACGGTCGTTTTTATTTAAGATGTTTAGACAAAATCTCTTTTCGCAGTAAAAGGGGATAATTATTTCGGATAACCCACATGGTCATGTGGTTACATATTTGTTACAGCCGTGTTCGTTGGTCATATGCTTTTTCGAAAGGATGAAGAGGCCAAGCATGATTGGTCGAAAGTTTATTTTGAATATTCCAACAGTAATATAGCGTGAAATCCAACTGCGTATCAGGTTGGAGGCGGTTTGCGCGTCCAACCAATAAGGCAGTAACATTAAGGAGACGTTTGAAGGGATGGTTTCCTGCCCCTCACTGAGATATTATTTAAGAGACGTGTATTATCACCCTGGAAATGTGTGGTGTTCTCTATTTAAACATTGATCACCTGAATGCCTGGTTGTTGACCAGGGGCGTATTGTAGGGTTATTATACCCCCGACCAACGGTTTGGGGTATATAGTAATACCAATGATTCCGTCCGTCCGAAGACATTTTTTGTCCGATCGATTACAGAAAAACTATTCTCTTCATCCTTTTCAAAATTTGCACATGTCTTCTTCACCACTAGGAGAGGTGCAGTGCGATTTTTCCAACCGAATTGGTGAATGTTTTAATTTTTGGTGATTTTGTATTTTTTGATTTAGTCATATTCTGAGCATTTTTTGTCCGATCGATAACCAAAAAACTATTCATCTCATCCTTTTCACATTTTGCACATGTCGTCTTCACCACTAGGAGAGGTGCAGTGCGAAATATAACATGATTTGGTGAATTTCTGAATTGTTGGCGAATTTTTTAATTTCTTTATTTAGTCATATTCGGAGCTAGATCGAATGAACTTGCTTCTGTTTTGTCATTTGTTGACTTTATCATTTTCTTGTTCATGTAACTTTCATCAAAAGCTACTTCTGTGTTCTTGTTGATTTTACTATTTTATATTTCCACTGGTTATATTTTGTAAAAAGTTAAATTTTATTTACTTTCAACCGTAAACTGCTGTATATCCCTCACTGTGCTTACATGGTTGTGCTTCCATGTACCTGTTGTTTCAAGTCACTCGAATGAACAATTATGCTGATCAATTTAAAAAATAAAGTTGAAATCGGTGGTGATGGCAGTAATGAATTATGTTATCCCTATCTTTTCAAGTTATTTTTACTCCTACTTTCCCAAAACGACTTATTTTACATGAAGAGACTTGTCCTACCCTTTTCACAAACACTTATTGTTAGCAATTACATATCATAGTTTATCAATCCGTATATAGGTGTGCAGACACCTCTCTATAAGTAAAATATAAATGTCAAACTTTAAAAGTCGGGGGTATTAGTGAGCCACGCTCACCATTTTGTTTGTTACAAGTGGTATTAGTGTTGTTATTACTGTAATGTGGGTTCATTCCTTTAAGCTTTTAATACAAGACAACTCCACTGATATAATATGATTATCAGATTATGTGCAGACGATTTCAGCACAATTTCAATCAAACTAACCAACAACCAGAACAGTAACCAATACACCACCACGCTGTTTTCGGATTCGATGATCCTTTTGTATCGAAAATAAATTAACAAATGAATATATAATTCGGGCCAAAATAATATAATGTCATCAAAATGCTGAGCCCTTTTAATTCCTTCTGTCGGCCATATTGTTTGACGCCAGCCAACCAAGGGTGACACTCAGTTGAGCAATACGAGTCGTTCGCGCCATGTGGCAAATGAGCACTCAAGTGAGTCAAAACGAACGCAACCCAGCATAAAGCCGGCTGCTTGACTAGTCCGACGTCGTGTTGTCCCCCGAGCAGGTGGCATCGCGCCGCTGCTAGCCTTGTTAAATGAAGTGAGCCATGAAGACTCTACAAATTATCAAATAGCTGTTTCACCGTCACACAGGGCACAATACAAGACCTTTTCATCTATATGACAGACGTACATTGCTAAGACCTATTCATAGTTTGTATACTGTATGCCTCTGCTTGGATCTCCAACTTGGATGAAAAATTGGAGGGAAAAATTAAAGGAAACTTTTAAAGAATCACAGGAACATTTTCGAAAACTGCTGTATGTGCCCCAATTCTATGTATAAGAAGTATAAATGTATTACTAATGTTTCATAATCATTATTCTCACTAATTCATTTCTGATACTGTCAGGTAGTTAGTTCAATCTTCAACAAAGTTACTGGAATAAACTTTCACATTAATGGAAGGCCAAGGTTACAAATTTGTTTTCCCTCGTTTTGGAAAGAACTGCCCCACTTCGAGATCGGCACCGCCCGAAAATACGTGTATCCTGTTTCTCAGCTACATGTTGTACTCTCCTGTCAGAGCAGTGTAGAGACTGCTGTGTAGCGCCCCGCCGTAAAGACAGAATCAGTAAACGACAGGCTCTCACACTGCGCACTGGAACACCAGGCAAGTGCATCTCTTTCAGCAAGTACTGTTCCATCTGCATATTTATATAGATCTACAATTTACGTGATGTCAATTATGCATCACACCATGACATCCGAGTAAAAAACTCGGCTCGAACAAGCCACCTTGTCTAACACCTCAGTTACCTCTCGGAGTTATAGTTTAAACACACACACACACACATACACACACATACACACACGTGTAAGTTAACTAGTTATAAGTATATACATATATATATATATATATATATATTCTTTAAAATTAACATTAGTTATATGAAAATTAATCTTCAGTATGTCATTTCTTTTAAGTATATCTAACAAATAAACCATGAACTTTTAACTTTTACATCTGTATATATCTGTGGTTACCCGTCTATATTTTCCCTTTTATAATTACCCTTCTATTGTGAAACTTATAAAGTTACCATTTTATAGTTCGTCACATTAAGCTATAATATGTATACGCAACCCAATATAAATTCGCCAACTCTTACTATATATCTATATGCATGTACATTTAACCTGGTATACATATTTGAGAGAAATAGCATTTAATAGACGCCTACCAATGTCCTATCAGTATACCAATATATATGATATATTGGGTCTCTACAAGAAGCTCAGTAGTGTCTCCAACCCACATATCAGACATTCACGAATGATATGCTTGAACATCGCACGTTTATGTGATAACTTACAGAGTCAGAGTGCGTATCGCTTCATTTTAGATTCTCAGAATCCCTGTAAATCATACTTTTTAACTGCGTAGTAGTCCTACCGAGTTATAGTGTCACTTTAGCCAATCAACAAGGATAGAACGTTGTTGGACCTATTCGATTTCTAAGCAGGCTTGTTATTGTCATATTTTACCTTCCTTAAATTCAAACAGTCAAGTCAGTTAACATAACTCGTGTCGGATAATTCAAATCAAGAACATAGGTTTCAAGAATGTTTCAATGCAAAGCCGGAACACGTTAAAGTAAAAGAGCAAATGAAAACTGCACCGGAAACATTTTCTTTCTTAGGGAAAATAAAAAAAACCAAAACAACATGTATCATGTAACCCGTCGTTATGCAGTAGAGTTATACCTAAATTTTCTCTTTACTCATACTCAAAGCTATGGCTTATGAACCGTTTTGACAGCTTTAAAAAACATACACATGACTAGAACTAAATATCGTACATGCCGTTACTCAATGATTGTGATCTCATGTAGTCGACGGTGACAGGGCATTGTGTAAAATCTACTGCCAAAAAATATATCTCCTAGGAGATATCGCCTGATCTCCCACAAGCAATATCTCATGCATGTGGAACACAGTTTTGGGGGATAAATGTCAAGCTATTCCAGAGTCCTGCTAACTGGACAAACTGACCACCCATATATATATGTACAAAAAGTCAAATGTCGAGATGTATGGCTGCTTCAAATTATCAAAAAATTAAAAACATAACGCCGAATTTCTTTCTCCTACCGGTTTCATTTCATCTTCAGGGAGAATGATTCGTTATACAGAAGGTTATGACGTCATAGTCTATATATTATGACGTCATGGTGGGGACAATGTACATTCATGAAATTATGCGTCAGAATTTAATAGTATTCAATTTTGGGTGGTATTTCTTTATGAAATATTCTTCTTTTAAAACTCTTTTGACTTTATTTGAGTTTTCCATTTGATAGAATGGGAAAATGCTAAATTGTATTTCTGTTCCTTTTGCACACACGTCCAAATGTTCACTGAGAGGGATACAGCGCACCTCTTGACACTTTATTTGCTGTTTGTGGACTCGTAGATTTTCTGTTTGTCCGATATACTGATCTTTTCAACCTGTACATGTTATAACATGTAAAATGTTTTTTGATGCACAATCAAAAGTATGTTTAACTATATATATATATATATATATATATATATATATATATATATATATATATATATATATATATATATATATATATATATATATATAATAACACAAATAAACTTCTTCATAGTTCAAGTAATATATAGGGTACTGAAACCAACCTACAATGAGAGAAACAAACCCTTTCCTAACAGTCCCCCACAGAAAAAGAGATATCCTAAGAATGTCTCAGTGAGGAATCCAAACAGAGGAATCCTACGGAATAACAACGGTTATGAAAGAAGCGGCCACACACAGACACGCAGCCGTAGCAGAGGCCGGACAAACAGCCGGAGCCGTAGCCAGAATCGTCCCTACAGCCGTACCCAACAAAGAAGTCGAAGCAGAGGATGGCAAGTCCAGAGAGGAGCTTACGGCAACAGACGTGGGCGTGGGACCATTCAGCGTGGCAGATGTCGTAGCCGTGGACGTGGACAAGGACGTGACAGAGGACGCAGTCAACGTCAGGGCTACCACCAGTAATCAAACAAAGACTACAGTTCTTTTTTAGTGACACAGAGTCTCCCTCAAAGGAGGGAGACCAAACAATAGAGCCAAAACTCATAAACCTTTCCAGTGTAGATCTTCAGGAGGAGGAGATAACAATATTAATGGAAGGAATGAAATTTACTCCGACTCCAGCAAAAAAAGATTACAAGAACTTGAGACTGATATTGAAAGTTTTGGTAGAAAATTACGGCTTTTAGACCATTTCGAAGATAACGTAGAAATTGAAGATACGTCACTGGCGAAAAACAAAAGAAAGTTCACACCTAAATCTGGTAAGAATAAAACCCTAGATAAAGTTATTGAGCAATTAAGAAGCTTACCTTTCATAGATAACCCCCCGAAAGTAAAATCCAACATAACAGGTAAAGAAAGAGAGGCTCTGAATTCATTATCCAAACACAAATCAATTGTAATCAAACAAGCCGATAAAGGGGGAGCAACAGTTGTAATGGATAGTGATTACTATAGGAAGCTTTCATTAAACAGTCTTAATAATAGTGAATATTATAAAAAGCTTCAAGGAAATATAGAAAAGAAAGTAATTCTAAATTTGAAAAGATTAGTTTACTCACATACAAACAGCCTTACTGAAAAAGAGGAAGATTACCTTATAAATTTTGAACAGAAGGAGAGCAACTTCTATGGCTTACCCAAAATTCACAAAAGCTCAGAAATAACTGATAACTGTACAAACCTATCGTCCCCATACATCAAGTTAGCGCCGGTAACTGATTTAAAACTTCGACCAATCATTGCCGGCCCACAATGTCCAACACATAGATTAAGTAATTTTGTTGACATTTTGCTAAAACCTTTAACAAAGCATGTTAAAAGTTACATACGGGACACAACAGATTTTCTCAATAGCCTCCCCCAGTCCGTAGAAAGGTTTGATGTAGTAAACTTATACTCAAATATACCCCACGATTGAGGGATTAAGGCTATCCGCTATTGGTTAGATAAACACCCATCAGTTACACCAGAACGAGTATCAAACGAGTCACCAATATGTGGGTACGCCTTGTTTGAGTTATGCGACCTTTGTTCTGTGACGTCATAGAATGACAACGTCATAAAGACCCCATGATGATCACTGAATAGTGTGAAACCGGTCGGGATTTAGAAACATTTCCAGCCTTTGTTTTTTATGTATATATATATTATATTTATATATGAAAAAGTTGAGGAAGGTCTCACGTGAAGTAAATGTATATAAAAATAAGCACACAATTATGTGGGCCAGGATGTGAGACCTGCAATGACTCATATGTTAATCTCTCGTAAATAGTTTATTGTGTGCTAATCAAGCTAACCACTTGTCACTTACCAATCAATCAACGTCTATTGTACATTGTTTAAGCTACCTATATATTCGCCATGTTGAAAATGCTCCACACTGTTGAAAAGACTTGTAAACAAGTCGAAATTGAACACACACACACACACACAAACTTAATACCCATTTAAAGGCGCTGTAGCACGTTAAAAAGTTTGCGATTTATTTTTACTTTATGCAATGATGAAAAATCATGTCATTACCTTAAGCTGTATCCATAGCAAACGGCTAACGGTATTCGTAGAACATAGTGCGACGTATAAACTCACAATATTGTGGAACTCAGCGTGAGATGGAGATTATTAGATCTTAAGTAATTTGAGATATAATTAGTTGGTGTTTCCTAAGAGGGTCCAGGTCGTAGAAGTTGATTTCGTTAAAGTATAATTATGTCGGAGTAAAACAAGTAATTATTTATTTTATTTTATGTTATTTGTATATGTAATGAGAATTACCTTGTCTGTTTGCAGTGAGAGGCTAATCATTCAGCGATACCTTAACTTTTACATATGACAGAATGATGGAATGGTGAAATAGCTCAAATTGCTTTAGATCTTATAATATCCATCTCACGTTGGGATGACTAAGGAGGATATGTTTGTACCGGTATAATCGCCGGGGAAATTTGTTACGTGGACTGGTTTTATTCTGTGAATCAGCAGTGGTTATATAACTGTGGACTGGCACTCCCTGTTCCAGTGTAAATACCTCACTCATTGTGCAACCTCGTGGAGCTTGGCTTGCATGCAGGCGTTGTAATCTGATATTCTCTATCGTGCCTGTGAACATCAAAATATAGCTTATCACACTTGCCTCCCTGAATGTCCTACTGAATGCCAGCTCGTGCGACGCTTTACAGTTATTTTCAAAGAAATCTACATTGTTCTGTCCTGATTAATTCTACCAAGGCCAGTATCAAACGTACAAGGTAACCATTCTTCTATTTGTAGTATAAACATATCTTTATGGTTTTATGTGGTTCCGTAATGCTGTGTACAGGGATGGGTGCAGAAAAGAAGGCAAGGTTTGAAACGAGTTAATTTAAAACTCTGATCTCACTCGAATTGGAAGGGAGTCTTCTCTCATGTAATACAGGCACATATTTAGAACCAATGTATACACAGTCTTGTATATGAACCATTAATAACATTTAAAGCCTTTTCATTGAAAATGTTCTGTTCCTATTTCGGGTATATCTTTAATGTTATCACCACGTGAACGTTTTGTTCTAATGATTACCCAGCAAACAAAATTACGTTTTGAGGACGATGTCACAACGTTATGTTTACGTGCCGAGAGCGTCAGAATAAAACGTCCCCACAACGTCCCTCGTGTGGCGTCGAAAGGGATCACATTATTATTTCATACGACCCAAAATAACGTCCTCAGGACCTTGCTAATATAACGTTGTGAGAAATACGTCGTCACGTCCCAAGAATGTTATCATACAACGTCCCCTTTACGTCACTTGTGTGGAATCGAAAAAACGTCCTCATAACGTTATTTGGTTATTTTGGGTTACCACCCAAAATTTATGTCCTCAAGACGTTTCAAACATACCTGGTCACAACATTGTTGATAGTTTTACATAAGTAAATGCGAAATGCACTCAGGTTTTAAAATGGTTTGAATAATTATGTTGTAAGTGCATTGACACCATACCACATTTTTCCAGAAAACAAGCCATACCTAAATAATTTAGTGCAGTACAATTAGGAAAGGTAAATGGAAGAGATTATTTGTTTTTAACAGGTTAATAACAATAAGTGCGGCTCAAAGTTATTTTCTTTGATCTGAAAGGGCCGATAGGCTTGTGACATGGCGTCCGGCGTCCATCCGTCTGTTCGTCCGTCCGTAAACCTTTTTTCGCTTTTTCGACTTCTTCTCCAGAAAATCTTGAAATTTTATGTGCAGACTCCTTGGCTAATGGGGATTCTAAATTGTAGATTTCCTGACCCCATGACCCCAAATGAGGTCACAGGTGTCACAACCTTAAAAACCTATTTTCATCTTCTTTTCCAGTTCCAAAAAGTCTAGGGAGCTGAAAAGATGTGAGCAGATTCCTTGGCTAATTGGGATTCTTAATTGTAGATTGGGTGACCCCATGATCCCAAATGGGGCCATAGGTGTTACAACCTTAACAATATATTTTCATCTTCTTCTTCAGTTTCAAAAGGTCTAAAGAGCTGAAAAGTTGTGTACAGACTCCTTGGCCAATGGGGATTCTAAATTGTAGATTTGGTGACTCAACTTCAAGTACGTTTTGCATTTTTAAATGTATTTAGTTAAGTGTTTAAAGCCTGAGGAGCTACAGAGCCAATGGCTCTATTTAAAAAAAAGTGATTCACAACGCAGTTTCTTATTGTCAAATTTCATTACCTGCCTTGAACCCCAGTAACGTAAAACAGAGAAGCATATGTTGTCCCAAACCGTGAATTTTTAAGAATTATTTTAATAACGTCTTGACCGGTGCGAGCTTGAATCTGAAATCAAGGAAAACGTTCATCTTGAATAAAGGATTATGAAATGCAACGGTTTGAATACATTTATATTTGGAAATTAGTCAATCCGAGGGCAATGCTGTATTCAATATGTACCTCGCATACACGATGTGATAGAATTATTATGGTGTGAAGAGACACATGATAATGTTTCGTGATTAATGAATCATTTCCCTGACAACTAACGATATTTCAGTGCTAATGATAAAACATTTATAAGATAAATACTCTTTGTGTCATATTGTATACTTATAACGTTTACATGACGTCACATATAGCAACTAAATGCATAAGAATCACATATAAAAATACTTGGTTGCGACTGTTTACCTATAACACAATTGAGTATGATTCGGTAACTATCACACAATCTCAGTCTTCACCTTGGACACTGAGGTCGAACTTGTAAAGACATGCCTCCTTATGTACAGGCCGTTTATGTCGGTAACGTTAATAATACATAAACACTCAAGTTCCAAGTTACAAGAAGCTACTTATACTAGAGATAACATAATAATCATTTATTAGTTAACTATTAGAGTATCACTTTAGAAATAGAAGGCGCTTTGCATCACTGTTGGTCACAACAGCATTCATTGAAATGTTACGAATTCACACTTTCGAATGAGAAGGTGTCAATGTATTCAAACCAGAATTATTGTTAGAAAACAGTACTAGTGAAATGTTGCATATTAGCATATTTCCGGTTTTTACAATACTTGGCTGAATTGATTTTCAATTACTTGCTGATAGATACAGAATAGTATACTAGTGTTGAAATGGATTTTCATGAATACCGGCACTTTATTAATTAACTATCAATGTTATGGTACTTATATTGCATTTACGGCCTAGATCATATGATTCGACAACTGGACCAATACGGGGAAACTGGGCCAATACGGGAAAAACTAGGGCCGATACGAGACAAATTGGGCCAATATGAGTCTGAGCATGCGCAGTTGCACATTTGGTGAAAGCCCGAAGCTGTCGCTTCACAACTTTGACCCGTGCTATTTGTTCACCATTCTTGTTTATAATTATTATTTCAATATAATTGAGATATCTAGTGTTGTGCAAATAGAATGAAAATAAGTTAATTAATAAAATTGTCATTAATTAAGTATTTCCGTATTGACCGAGTTACAGGTCCTCGGTCCGTTGTATTGGCCCTCGACTTCGTCTCGGGCCAATACAACGGACCTCGGACCTGTAACTGGGCCAATACGAAAATACTTAATTAATAACATTATAATATTGCGGAATCCTCGATGTGCAGCTATATCACTACTGCCAGGCTTGTTTCGAGCAGAGGCTATCAAATATGATAAGATAAAAGTTTGTTTATAAACATTGGATAAATTGCGAAGCAATGACCTGGAGTAGCGGCTGTTCCTAGTCATGTAGACCGACTCAGAGCTTGTCTTTTTATAACCTTGACAGAAACATGATATCTCCAATCTAAGATTTTGTCTAAAATTCCAATTTCTAATTTCCCAACATGCAAAATAATAACATTTCAAATGTATACATCAATCAAATAGCATATTACCATTGAATAAATATGTCAAAGAGACTGTTTAAAGGGGCAGTAGCACGTTTTTTCGGTGAAATAAATCGATGAAATGTATTTGAAAAATATTTGCTACCAATAGTAAAACACCCTTCTCTTTTCGGAAAATCAAGTTAAAAAATGAGTGTACATTAATGTAATTTTTTGCTTTATACGCACCACCGTTATTACCACTAGGGATAATTAGTTTGTGTAATACGATGTTTTACTCTCTAAAGTAAATATAAATGACATAAACTATCATTATAAATGGGAATTTTTAAAAAGTAAAATTTGAAAAAAAAACGTGCTACTGCCCCTTTAATGTTTAGCGCAATCTATAATATGGAATCCTATAAAAAGATTCAAAGGAAAAAATTAATATTGCAGTTTGGTAGATAACGCAAGTAAAACCACCCGAGCACGTTGTGCAGACGTTGCCCCTGTTTCTGTATGGACATACAGTATTCATATGTTACATATTGTTTAACGTTGTCACAACGTCATTGAAATGAATCATCAAAGTATCGAGTTAATCATATTTCCATTCATTTCAATAATTATGATAATAGAAATATGAAAGGTTCATACTATCAACTATTATTTTAAAAATGTAACCACAAACACAAACATTCAAAATAATGTAAAATAATGAAATATTTAGTTAAAACGTTCTCGAAACGTTACTGTTATGTTTGAAAACTAAATCGTGATAATGTAATTATACGCAATATTGGATTACATACAACTTACATTTAGATTGCGTGTAATATTTTTCTGTAAAAGGACATCATTTTAAATTACACTTAATGCAAATTATCACAGTTCCTATTCAAATTATGTTAACAATAAGTTGATGAAATATGGAGTCAAATCAAAGAAAGCTGCAGCCGGCTTCATTACTTCATACCCTACAATATTAAAATGTACTTAATAGATCCATTAATGTTATCATTTGCACAGGTGTTCTATCTTATTTATTTTTTCAAATTTCCCATTTATAATGATAGTTTATGTCATTTAAATTAACTTTAGAGGGTAAAACATCTTATTACACAAACCAATTATCTGTAGTGGTAAAAACTATGTTGCGTATAAAGCAAAAATTGCATGGCGGCCATTTTATTGTGAACACAATTTATTATCTTGTATAACAAAAACGATTCCCATGGCTTTACCGAAACATGTACGCTTTATTTTCAGAAGAGAGAAGGATGTTTTACTATTGGTGAAATTATTTTTCAAATACATTTCATCAACTATAAATTTGAGCGAAAAAACGTGCTACTGCCCCTTTAAGTTCATGTTTCAATTCATTGATTATGTTCTGTATTCAGCTGTTCCTTTATTGTACTGGAACGGAGTAAGTCGTAATAGCTTGATTCCGAATCCTTATTTCTTCTAAATAAAATATGTTTTAAAAAGAATTTGGAGGAATAACATGTTTCATAGTCAATTTTTCTTCAACATTCAAAAGTAAAATCAATATGAACTTCATAGATTACTGTCATAAAATGTTAATCAAAACAACTGTTTTCCAGTGCAATTGTGACTTGTTGTAGTGTTCAGTTATAAGACAATATTAAGGTGTTGAAGATTAAAATCCTAAGCTTTTGTTTCTGTTATTAAATTTTGTATCTTTTTTGTCGGACCTTCCCCTTATTTTTTCCAGAATTAGGTGTATTTCTTCTAATTCAGACTTGAAGTGAGGCCAAAACCTTTATTCACTTAAACTCATCAAATTTATATAAATTCTCTAAAATATCTTTATATCGTTATTGTCAACTAATAAACTGTATATGAATATTATTGCATATAAATAAATGTTAAGCGCACTGGCATTCAAGCAGTTGGGAAATGTTGACAACGGGACATTCAGATTTTGAGAAAATTAATTAATGACTTTTTTGGGGACCGAAATTGGGATTAAGATATAAATTAAATTGAAAAACTATAAAAAAAATAACGTGATTAACGAAACAAATTTTCGCTAAAGATAGATATAATTGATCTCATATTTTGTTCTATAATGTGATTAATGTCATTCTTTCAGGTAAAGTGTTGACACTTTACAAACGGACTTTGTAACTCACAAACCCATTAACCTGTCAAATTCATTTGATTGCCTCATTGAACAAATACGGCCAGTATTTACGACATTGACTAAAGCAAGAAAAAGTATATAAGTAAAAGATTGAACTGACATAATCTGAAATGCATTCACAAAATTTATGGTTGTAGACTTTTGCTTAATTATTTTTATTATTTATTTAAGAATTGAATGTCAGTTTGTGTGTTTGCACTGGAAAATGAACGATGTCAAAGCGGGATTCAAACCTCCGTGAACGGCAACACACAAACTGACATTCAATTCTTATAATTTCTTATATTATTTTTCTTGATCACCTGTTTCATGAAACCTGCGGCACTCATCATGTCTTTCGCCGTTGTGTTCTAGAAATAGGCCTTGTGACTCGCTTAGCTCAACATCAAAGAGTTATGCGCGATCTTTTATTGAAATGTTTTATTATTTTAACTATTGAGAAGGTAGTATGATATTGAGTTTATGTTATTCAATCAAATAAGTCGGTAAATGCGTGGTAACCTTTGGAAATTTGCTAACAAAATCACGCTCAATCAGGAAAGAACGCTACAGTACCGTCGAACGTTCACACGACATGAAAGCGTTCACACGAGTATGAACGATTTTCCAAGAGTTCATAGGTTATGAACCTTGAAATTTTGATCATCTGACCGTGCTCTCAACCAACCACATTTCGGGAATCGGTGTAAACTTCAAAGTAAGAAATTATTATTAAATGACAGTTTAATGTCTGGCTTGTTTCTTATGACGCACGAAAGACGATTTTTAGGTGTGTGAATGTCAACTTCGTATAAACATGTTGTTTACACTAAAATAATTCTAAACTTTGTAGTGTAATTTCTCTCATACAACAAACGTTATTTTTGGTACAAATTCAGTCAAATACAATTTCCCCTGATCTTTCCATACCTTTGGCATATGGTAGGTTTTTATTTCAATGAAATGCAAGTGTACTATCTTGAATGATACAATCAGACACATTTCAGTTAGTCACCTTGGGTGTTTTTAGAAAACTTCCGTTTGCAGTATAACTGGCAATATACAATGCTAAAATGAGTACAGGGCCATTCAATTGATGGGAAATGTTACGCACAGGGCCATTAAGGTGTTGGGGAACGATGGACACAGGGTCATTACGGGTTTGGTAAATGTTACGCACAGGGCCACGATTGGAAATAAGGAGTCCTATTCACGTGCATTCAATCCCACCTTCATTCTTTCCAGAGCGATGTCAAAGCTTCCTGCCCTCCTCAAATGTTTTAGAGTCAGAAGGGGAGGTAAGCGTTTTATATTTGTACAAGTATTTAAGAACATAGTTTTATAGCTTATATAATTTTAGAAATGAATATCTGTAAAACGTCGTGCGTAATAACTTTTTTTTACGAGTATTACAGTTGAGGGTTACAAATATTTGTGCCATAATGTTTCAATGTGCCATGCATGTCAAAAAACTTAATTATTGGAACTAACTAAATGTTGTCCGTTCCAAATCAACGGTCTCGATCTCACAAAAATAAATGCTGATAGAAATAGGCGTTGTTTGACACAAGTAAATACCTTATACCCAATACCCAATACCCAATAATGATTGATAGTTCCAGTATCTCAAATTAAGTATTATGATTAATTCCTGGTAACAACTTCAATTGAAACGTAATTATCTCAACGAAGGGCTCGTTATTACTCGTGTCATAACATAGTTTATTACCCATATGGTTGAAAATAACCGAGTTAATATTATTGATATGAGCACATGTGCAAATATCACGTTTGCCTAGCAACCATTGTTTCACCGCGACCTCCCGTGTTTTGTCGTCTGTGACGTCATAAAACGATTGTTCGTGACGTCACTGTAGCTTGCCGTCGCAAGAGAAGTGGACCGTTTCCTGGTTATTTTTACGCGAATCAAATGGAATAAAATGGGTAATAAAGAAATTATTACACTCGAAAGTGTGTCATATGACTTTTACGAAACTCGTGCAAATTTATGTATAACCCTCGCTCTCGCTCGGGCAATACAAAAATTCACACTCGTTTCGTAAAAGTCATATGACACACTTCCTCGGGTAATAATCTCTATATGTCTGCATTGTTTTAGTCTAGAAATACTAATATGTCCACTCAACCACAAAATGCAAGATATGTCAACCCATACGTGGTAAATACGACTGCAACAGAATTACATCCTGTCTTCAGAAGCACCTTAACTTTGAATTTTTAAAACATCTATTCATATTTTTTATAGACGTGAAGAAAGCTTGATATTGAATATCCTGATCTAGACGAGTCTATAAATGTTGACAAATTTATTGCTCGAGGTACATTTCCTCCTAAAAATATTTGGAGAAGAATTGTAAATAATACTGTTCATACTTATGAAGAGCAACTTTGGCGATCACAATCTGCATATCGATCGAACATGTCGTACGTTAATTCATACTACACTGTCTTATGTAAGATGGCAACTAGCATATACATACCCTGATTATAAATATAACTTGCTATTCTGTGTCAAAATTTCCTCAAGAGAAAGAAATCAAAAGAATGCACTCTTTGCAATAATAACACCTTTGACTATATTTTTATATACTTCTCTACTGTGAAAAACTTATAGATCAAATCAACGATTTCTTAACATTTTTACTAGACAAATTTGACGTTGTAACTGATGTCATTTTTGAAATGCAAGAAGAAGTAGACATGCTTTCAGTTCTCTTCGGAGCCATTCATTCTTTGAAAGACTCATCATTGTATGAAAGTATCCTTCTACGCTTTTCACTGTACGCATATGAGCTAAAACCATATCTCCTGGACTGTTAACTGAATTAAGGTTTTGTACCCATGTTTTTTAATGTTTTGTATTACCGTGTTAATTGTGTACGTATCAATTTATAATGTGTTTGTAATTCTGATTTTGTTATCTTCGGTTTTTACTTGAGGAAATAAGGAATCTCTCTCTCTCTCTCTCTCTCTCTCTCTCTCTCTCTCTCTCTCTCTCTCTCTCTCTCTCTCTCTCTCTCTCTCTCTCTCTCTCTCTCTCTCTCTCTCTCTCTCTCTCTCTCTCTCTCTCTCTCTCTCTCTCTCTCTCTCTCTCTCTCTCTCTCTCTCTCTCTCTCTCTCTCTCTCTCTCTCTCTCTCTCTCTCTCTCTCTCTCTCTCTCTCTCTCTCTCTCTCTCTCTCTCTCATATCATGTCTTCAGAAGCACCTAAACTAACTTTGAGTTAATGCTGCATCAATAAGTTTAGTCCAGGTCAAGTTTAGAAGGTTATATTTTATTTCGGCATCATCTTTTACTAATAACATTTTGTTGTACAATTCTTGTTCTGTACTTATCTCTACATGAGACTGAATTCATTCATGAAACTCTCATACACATTTACACATTTTGACAGCTGTAAGGGCTATTTAGTATTTCATTTCTTCATCAGTTTTAAGCCGAATCCAGTTTTTATCTTTCCCCTAAACTGTAAATATACCTTGAAAATTGATAAAGTTTTAGCTTTGTGCTTTTTCTATTGCAAAGTTTTGAGAATTTAAGTTCTGGCTCTTTTAATCATATGAAGTTTTGTTTGATATTGCTTGACCGACCCATTTTCATGGTCTTGTAATTGTTTTTACAAAATTATCAGTTTTGAAGCGCTTAAGTTTGTTGTTTGCTTTCTGCACACATTTATAAAAATACATAAATTATAATTTTGACATATTTCTTTCTGATCAAGTTGAAAACATTATATATTTTGAGTAATATTATCATTTTTAACATAACTACATTTATGTAATTCATATTGAAACTCTACTGTGTGCTTGAATTCATAGAATCAACGGTATATATAATTAAACTCACTTAGTCGTCTGCAGTAGCCATATTCAGAAAATTAAACAACATATTATACCATACTTAACCTGCAGTTTCAGCTCCAGGGTTCCATGAGCCGAATATACCATCAGGCTTGGACGGTGTGTATATCAACGTTTATCAGTGTTTCTTTATTTAATGAATCAATAGTATCCAACTAAAATTATGTCTTGTCACCTCATGGAAAGCATATATACGTAAAAATATACATATATTAATGTAACTCTGACCCGAGCCATTACTGTCCATAAACTTATTCATACGAAGTAAAATTATTGATTTAGAAATGTGGTTCAATATTTTCCCTCCTTTTGTTGTTGACAGACTTGACGAAACACCAGATTTTGGATATTTGGAGTAAGTACTGTGGATTGAACAGCTCTCCAAACATAGTATAGAGAGTAATTGGATGAACAGTGCTATCTTAGATCCGTTACTAGAAGATTGCTTCTCACACGCCTTATTTACATATACAATCATTCTTCTGAATAGATTATTTGAGATCTTTATAATGAAATATATATGTTCTTTATATTTTAGTTTAGTTTATTAGTTTTCACCTATCATCATAATTTGACATTTAATCAACATAGTAAAATATTCTTTTATATATCTCTTCAATCTTACTGTTAAACATTCGATTATCATTAATATGTGTGTTGCCCTTCATTTTGCAGGAAGAACTCAAAATGAAATAGATACCCTGACCTCTTTTATGATCCACATATCGGCTGTGGACACAGTGGTGGACATGCTGCAGAGTGGAAGGAACTGGGTGACTATAACAGGTAATGCTGGAGACGGGAAGACAACTCTGGGGTACCTGGTCCTCAAACAGCTTCAGGAAAACAGAAGCGTATACAACATTAAAGAGCCTGAAGAATACAGACTACTTTCCAAGTTCAAAGAAGACCGCGTAATACTCTTTGATGACAGATTCGGAGCTTTCACCTCTGACCAAGTCCTTATTGATAAATGGAAGAGTGTGATCGAAGACATCCACAGGTGTTTTAACCATAATGAGACACAAACTGAAGTTATCTTTGTAAGCAGAAGGAACGTGATGAATGAAGCTCGGGACTATTTGGGACATTTTCAAGACACAATCCTGGATCCTGAGAATGTTATTGATCTGAGTTCACTCAAAATACGAAATGAAAGGCTTCAAATACTCGATTACTATCTACAACAAGGTAAACTGAAAATAAGTTCAGCGGTAAAACGCAGAGTGGTTGACCTTGAAATCGCTCACGGTTTTCCCCACTGCAGCATGATGTACCCAAAACTGAAAGCTAAAAAACGCGACCTTGACATTGAGGAGTTCTTCAAGACACCACTGAAATTTCTTGATATTACGACGGCTGTTTTATATAAGCAAAACTGCAAAGATCTTTTTGAACTCATGATAATGAACAATGGACAGTTTGATGCCTACTCATTGGAAGATCGTGCAAGACGAAGCTATTTGTTGCAAGTTGAACGTGAGCAAGAAGGCAGCTACATCACTATGTGGCAGAATGGGGTTTGTGTTTTTGCTCATCCGTCAATCTACGAAAGTGTTCTGAGTGTCATCTGTAATACAGACCCATTGTTTTGTGTGCAATATGCAACCCTCTCTGTGATCAGACAGAAGCTTACTCTTACATCAGACGAAAAACAGAAGTCGCCAACACAAATTAATGTAAAACCTGTACTCCCAGTTCTGAAATCTCTCGTCAAGAGGTTCCAATCTGAGATTCTGCAGGGAAACTACAGTGTGTTCAGACACAGATTCTGTGACAACGCTCACTTTTCTAAGGAGCTGTTGGCTGCCTGTGTGTATACAGGTGATGCCACTCCTGAACAGGTGATTTGAATTCTAAAACTTTGGTTAAATAACAATATTTCTTAACAAGGAGATATCAATATTATTAGATATATTTTATGCATAACATAATGATGTTTTTCTCCATAATAGTATATAGTTTTGTTGAACACAATTTCAAAGATTAAAACAAAATTTAGTAAAATTGAATTCACTCATCCCAATGTTCATCAAGTAATCTTAATTGCACATGTTGCTTCTGTTAACTTTGGGACCATGGGACAAATAAATTAGATCAATGAAAGAAAAGAAAAACAACCCAAGTTATTGATAACGTTTCTTTACAGAGTTCAAGAGATGGATCAGATGTTGATGATGAAGACAAAGCTGAAGCAGAATCCTCTGTGTCAGTACAGAACCCATCCAAACAGTCAAGCACCAGCGTTATCACAGGTCCAAATCAAATTAAGATACGTAATGTAAAACACTGTTAGTACTATTATGTTTATTATCCTTTAGCGATAATTTATCTTTAAACTTTTCATTAGTTTAAATATTAAACACACATAGATGAAAATATTTTGCAATGTTTAGTTTTAATTCGTTTTTACTTTCTTCGTTTGTTTGAAGCAGATCCTGATATATTGGCACGTCAGGTTCTTCAGTCCTTAATACACACTGGGCAGAATATCACCCCCATGTCAAAGACAGCAGTGTCTTCAGGAAGTGCGGCCGTTGATCATCAACTGGTCTCCACATCAGGGACAGCAGTGTCTTCAGGAAGTGCTGTCGTTGATCATCAACTGGTCTCCACATCAGGGACAGCAGTGTCTTCAGGAAGTGCGGCCGTTGATCATCAACTGGTCTCAACACCAGGGACAGCAGTGTCTTCAGGAAGTGCGGCCGTTGATCATCAACTGGTCTCCACATCAGGGACAGCAATGTCTTCAGGAAGTGCGGCCGTTGATCATCAACTGGTCTCCACATCAGGGACAGCAATGTCTTCAGGAAGTGCAGGGAATGGTAAGATTTGACATTTTGAGTTGAGAAAAATACCAACTACTTATATGGGAAAAGAAACCTTCATGGATAAGAACCAATTTTAATTATAATTTTTGGTGGTTTTGTAGTTGTAAGATGTTCCATTTTGTTAATTATTTCGTTCATGTTTAGCTGTATCCAATGTGCTGCACACGTCTAAATGGTTATCCTCTTGTCCAATTCAATCTCTCTGTAAACTTTGTAATGAAATGGCTACATTGAATCTAATTCCCACAAATAAATTTCATCACTTTAGGTGAATAGAGTCCTTAGTCAGAATGTTTTTTTTATATAGGAATACATATAAAACCATCAAACATTTACAGGACAGATATACGAACCACATTAACGTTGGTAATTACATTTGTGTATGAAATCACACTACATTACATATTCTTGTAAACTAATAATTAAATAATTAATAATTCACTCAAATCTCAACCGATTGGAATGACAAAGACAATCACATCCCTGACAGAAATGTCAAACTTTGCGATTTTTTAACTAACAAAGGAATTATGAAATCAAATACAAAATGTGGACATAACTTTTTAAATTCTAGTGAGAAGATGACATGTGCAATGAAATGACTTGTGATTATTACAAGAAATATTTTCTAAAATCAACTATGTTCAGTGTACCAGCTTAACGTGAACGTGACCCAGCAGCAGTTTGGGGATGTATCAGTGAGAAGAGCGGATACTGTCCGCATGTCCGTTGGAGGAACTATGTACAGCACAACGAACTACTATCAGACAGAGGAAGAAACACGACAAGGTAGAACCTGTCTAACGTAATTCGTCTTTTCAACTTTCATTCTTTATTTTCTTGAAATCCACGCATCTTCAGTGTTCTTCATTGCTAATGAAAGTACATTAAAATAATGCTGAACATACAAAAGTGCAGGAAGTCGTCACAAACAGTTACATCATTAGAAAACTTGGAAGCAACAGACAGACAATAATCAAGCCTCTTTTAGAGTTTTTGCCCAGTATGTCCCTTGACTTATTTTCTATCTCCGTGGAATGATTTTGGAAGACAGTTAGGAATCATCCACGGCCCCAGACAATACGGGGCTTGACACACCTAGCAGGTGCGTCGTGAGAATGGGAAAACAAATCCCTGGTGCCGTCATCCGAAGCCTCTATCAGGCGATGTGTAATGGCGTGTATTAATGCCAAAGAAGGTCACACGATATTGAGTGTTTAATATTGTACTGATAGACTGTCATTCATCAAGAATCTGATCAAAGTAAACAATGACATTTTAAGAGACATTTATGTGACTGAAAAATGCCTTGAAATAATTCTTAAAGTGATGGAATTTTGTATATGAATTGAGAAATGGTTGAGAATATATAGTATTTAAACACATATGTTTTTCTCCTATTGTAAGGTGAGGTGAGGTGAGTTGGTGTTTAACGCCGCTTTCAAGAGTATTTCACTTATATCGCGGCTGCTAGTATTATGGCAGGGAGAAAGCCCGCAATGCCATGTGGCTATGCACTGCGGTGAAATCTGCGAGCAGCGGCTGGAACTAGCGAACCATGGGTGGTACTGCACTGAAATTCAGTGTAGCATTGCACCCAAACCTTACTGCGTGTAGAACAGTTCTCTACTGCAGACAAAGTTGCCGTGCCCCTGGCGGGATTCGAACCCCGGACCTCTTGATCCGAAGCCGAACGCGCTAACCACTGCGCTATCCCGCCCCCCCTGTTGTAAGAATATTTGGTTTGCATGAATAGTTCACATAAGGCGAGTTCGTTGTTTGTAAACTTTAGTTTATTCAGAATGTTAGAAATTCACGTTTAAATTTTGCCATTTATAGTTCGTTGTTGTTAACAGCAATATAGATTTTGCCGATTTTGAATCACCAACTTTGAAACGGTAACTACAGTCATTGAATTTATCTCTAGGTAATGTACACCAGTTTAAATTAAACCGTTACCATGACAACAAATTGAATATATGCGTCAGTAAATCAAGTTACAATTTTAAGGCTGTATTGTTAATACAGAGGGAAAATGGAGACATGAATTAAACGTTGCAATGGCGGTGTTTCAAATTAAATCTTAGAAATGTTCCTCCTTTACAATAACTAGTGAACTGTTTATAAGCGTGGATGAGATGTAACGAATTGAAGTCAGTATGGACATTAACCCTGTCTTATCAACAAGCGTCCACATGCGGAGAATGAGTTTAATGATTTGCATGTGACAAGTATTTCTCCATTTCTGTTATAGTGTCTGTGCAAAATACCAACATCGCATACATTAAAATACTGTTAACATTACAACGCTGGTATCCTGTTCATTAGCGAAATTTTCACTGATATTCGCTCACTCAATTACTACTAAAAGAAAGGAAAATAACTCTATTAATCTTGTTAACGTTTGTTATTTGAATCAATCAATCAATCAATCAATCACGTATATTTCGTAAAAAAGGCCTTAGGTCCAGATACAGTTTAAAACAAACAATATTAGGTAATCATACTGTAGTGGCAATTTGACAATGAGCCCATACCTTTCAGTAAAAGTAATATTTACAAGTTTGAGTTGCTTCTCTCTTTTTCAGGACACACATTGAGTTTTGCGAATGAAATTTGTGTTACAGGAATTAAACGTAAATTTGGAAACCACATTCACCACATTTATATATTGCACTATCACAATTATTATATGATATAAATATGTATCCCCTTGTGATTTGGTGTTGAGTATGTCGACTGAATTACGTTGATTCTCTTTACAGGCGGAACTAAGGTCCATCTCCTGAGTCAGGCAAGGTATAGGAAAACGTGATAAAGCGCCATTGGTACATGTTAACCATGCACTGAAAAACCATGTCCACACTTCATTCAGTCTTATTTCAAACACTCCTTCGAAGCCCAGTTTCTCTCTCTGACTCCCTGACACCGTATCCATGTCACATGCCTGTGTCAACACTTCCCATATGGATGTGAACACACACATATGTACCTCTTTACTTCGTATCACTAAACATTTACATAAGACGCCAACGTTTACAAATCATCCAAGTGACAATGAATTCTATCGTCCTAACATATAGAAAACTATGCTTCCATCCTGCTCAACCTTAAGTGTCACACACACCCATTAGGAGTCAGTGCTCTTCATTATGGAGCTAAAGACCTTAAGCAACATCATGCCATTGACTCATTGGATTGTAGTGAGTCTTAAACTTTCTTCCTCACTCCCCACATCTTCTTACTCACTTATCAAACCTTCTTCCTAACTTCTCAAACTGTATTTCTCTCTTCATAAACCTTTTTCATCACTTCTCACACATTCTTCTTCATTTCCGAAAACTTTTTCTTCACACATTCGTCCTCATTTCTCAGAGGTTCCTCCTCATTCCTAACACTTTCTTATCACTTTTCAAACCCTTTTTCTAACTTCTAAAACGTTCATCCTCACTTATCAAACTATCATCCTCACCGCTAAAACTTTCATCAACGTCACTTATCAAACTTTCCTCCTCACTTCTCACAACTTCACCACCTTTCAGATCTTAATTTCAATTCTAAACCTGTTCTAAACCTCACATTCTTCATCACTCCTCAAACTTTCATCCTCACTTAAAACATCTTCTCCATTTCCTACGGTTAACACCTGTGCCACTCTCTATTTACATCCTTCCCCTCTGAAATTATCACTGTACCCAAAGTGACATAGTCATGTCCACGCCGAGTGATAATACATTAACTTGTAGTCAACTGAATACACAATTGGTAAACGATTAGACTCTATGGCAAACATCTTGTTGTGCTGGTTCAACAGTGAGATACAATAATTGATGAACTTAAGAACAATATGATTATAAAAACAAACTTTTATGCTTGTCCCAGGCCAGCCAATAATTGCATCATATCTGTTGGAAGCTAGGGGTCACGAGGTCGTGACTAGCCCCTCAGATTTGTGTTTATTAGACTCAAGCATTTAGTGGATGGACAGACTTGATCTCGGCGACTCAAAGGAGTCATTATAACACCTTTGCCTGGCTGACATGATGTACCTGCAATTTACTGTACTTGACATATGAAAAGTTATAAATGAATTTGCTGTCCTGTCATAAGTCAATGGCTGTACAGAGTCGGTTGAATTAACGGTTGCTCCGATACAACAATCCTGCCCAAATCCTGTGATACATCAACTCCTCCCTAAAATCCTTACTATCTTAACTCATTTCTGGAATTGTCATCACAACCGTTTAGCCCTGAAATCACATCATTACTTCAAATCCTCCCTTAAATGCTCATGTCATCTGCTCCTCCTACAAATCATCTCCTCATTCACTCCAACCATACTCTTTCACTATCTCTACTCGTCTATATATTATATCACTTCGTTTGTCTCTCCTTGACTACATCTTCTCTTCGATGACACTTACTGGTTGACCATATGTTTCAAAATCTACTTCCTATCATGAGTCGCCCCAATGGCTGTGATACTGCCGAAGCGGCATTAAACAATAACTCACACACTCCTATCACAAGTGGTTGTTTTCTGAGATGTGTTTTTTTAAATTTACATTTCATCAAAAAACATTCTACTGCAGGTATTGTCCAAGAAGCACATCGATTCACTTGGTAAAGAAGGCAGAACAATGCTGTACACCTCTGTTATGGGAGGGAGAAAGCCTGCTGTACTTGCACTTGTGGAAGAAGGTGCTGATGTGAACATACAAGATGAGTCTGGACAGGTTCCACTCCTGTATCTTTGTAAACAAGATAAAGCTGACTCTGAAAGTATCAGAATCCTCATTAGGGGAAAAGCTAATTGCAACGTGAAGGATGAAAAAGGGAATACAGCACTTTTGTACTTGTGCAAGCAGAAAAACATTGATCCTGAACTCATAAAGGAAATCGCCAGAAAAAGTAATGGTGACATTACAAATACCGCAG
Organism: Gibbula magus; assembly: GCA_936450465.1. Taxonomy (NCBI): domain Eukaryota; kingdom Metazoa; phylum Mollusca; class Gastropoda; order Trochida; family Trochidae; genus Gibbula; species Gibbula magus. The sequence goes on from OW388302.1 coordinate 6,450,817, forward strand.
AAGAAATTGGAATGGCAGCCCTCCATTACCTATGTGGAAGAAGGAAGGTCGCCTTCGATGCAGTACGGTTCATTGTCACTGAAGGTCGAGGTGACATTAACCAAGGTGATAACATGGGATGTACGCCACTTCACTGGTTGAGTGGTAACAGCAGTGTGTCTGTTAGTGACATCAAACAGTTGACTGTAGAGGGACAGGGTGATATCAACAAGCAGGATCATTTTGGCTTCACATCTCTGCACTATATTTGCAAACGAAATGTCAACATCAGGGGTCTTGTGTCGCTCATAAAGAGGGTGAGCGGCAATGTTAACCAGACTGACATGTCCGGCAGCACGCCCCTACACTATCAGGCAGTAACAAACAAGCAGGTAGTTAACGACTTGCTGCAGAACATCCCTGGAGCAGATACCATGCTACAAAACACCGGTGGGTTTTCCCCGCAGGATTTAATTGATGGAAGAGGTAATTTAGGTTTTTGGTCATCATCTTTATTTCAAATTAATAGATAGAAAGCATCATTTGAGAATTAGTTTGAACCGAAATGCCATGCATGTATACTGAGCAAAACTTAAAATTTTGGCGTCAAAATGTTTGACATTGCTAATGTTCATTGATTCAAACGACACTCCAAAAGACGTTTCATAGAATGTAGAACAATCAAACTTGTGGCCTCCTCTAGCGTCTCGTACTGGCGGGACACACCGTCTTGCAATGGATCTTAGCACGTTAGTAAAACTGCAAAGTATGTAATATATTTAGTTGTTGATGTCCCATTTAATCCCAGATGTGTTCGATAGGATTGAGGTCGCAGCTGCGCGAGGGCAATACCTTGAACACCAGCATCCCTGGAATATTCTACGGAAGAACTGTTGTATGGGTTTGAAAGGTGTCCTGCTGAAATGTAAATCCAAGGTCATGTCATGTATAAACTGAAGTAGAACAGCTTGCAAAATCTGATCTTTGTGCTAGACAGCATTTACGTTCCCTTGAACACAAGAAGAGGAGGCCCGTGTGAGCAAAACGAAACCCAAACCATGATGCTGCCGCCTGTGATACAATTGTGTCCTTTCATCCACGAATCCTGGGTGAATTAAGATTTTTAACACTGAAATAAACCGAATTCCACTGTATTTGATTGAACCTCATGTATCTTGTGGTTGATGACTAGGAGGTAACATTGGCCCATTTGAGGTCTCAGGGTTAGGGTAAGAGTTAGAGTTAGCAAGCAAGTGTGCAGTCTGTTTCTCACCATTTAATACCATTTGTATTTCGTGAACTATAAAAGGATCCTTTAACAGCGACCACAGATTGACCAGCGTAGAGCCTCTCTATACCATGTTGACCTTCTTCATTTAAAAGTGTTGACATTTCCAAAGATCAAAATGAACATTTCAGTTTGCTTTTCAAGTTGCACCGAATGACATGAATTTCTGTTGGCACATACATTAACTGTTTTTAAAATTATTATAAGCTCAAAAGAAAAGGATGCTCGCAAATTTGCAATTTCAAGACATTAACAGATTCACACTAATTATGATTAAACCGAAAAAGAAAAATGAGGCAATTTGTCAGTGTCAAGTTTTCTTTTTTTGCTCAGTATACTGCTCATTGACAGGACGTAGACATTGATTCACATCATCATTTTTGTTGCAAATAGTTTCGCTATACATACAAAGTGTCATTTATTTGAATCTTGAAAAGGCACTTTTAAAAAACACCTTTGACTCCCTACGGTCTCAGTCAGGTCAGACCTCCTCGGGAGTCAGGTCTCGAGTCCTTGTATTTCACATAATGACCTCACCATGAGTAATAAAGTGTTTTATTATACCAAATATTTTGTTTTTCTTCTTCAGACCATAGTATGTATGTTCTTATTTGTCAAAATCGAACCCATCAGCTGACGTCATCATGAAAGCGAACGTCAAAACAAACATTCTCGTGACAAATCACGTGACGAGTCAATATCTCAGGTCAGTGACATAAATTTCTGTCACAAAACTGACCTCATCACTGGAATCTGAGGTCAATGTACAAATATATTTTTCGATCACATGGTGTGAACTGGCCTTGATATTCTTACAAATTTAATGGAGGTATAATCAATTCTAATAGTCTTCAAGTCTTCCTCAGGTATACTTAAAAATAAAGTTTCTAATTACTCAACCGTGGTGAGATCTAACATTAGATAACAATGAGTTGGTTACGCAAATGTGCGAAAAGTTGGATGACGTCGAGTAGCGGATGTGAAATGTTTTGACATTTTTTGTTGCTTGATATTGTTTGTAATATCAATTAATTTTTTAAGAAATGAAATACTATTTGACCAACGTATGACATATGTAGACACACACCAATTTGCGATCTTTTTTTATTTTGACTGATTGATATTCAACACGGTTTTCCAATCAGCTGATTGTTGTATTTTCTATTTATTCAGTAGAATATTTATACTCGTGAATATAACTTGGTATCAGATTCACTTTCTATTCACTTGTTGCATAAAAATGATATGACATTACCATTCGTTTAATATTTAATATGTAGCCAATCACTAAAACACACCTCATAAACACCATTATAAGCCTATAACTTTAGACAAACAATGTTAAAGAAGAGTATTAGATTCAGACGCCATCCACATTTAAGAATCGTCATACATAACACAAATATGGGACTTTACTGAACAAACAACATATTTCATGATTATCTCAAATATATAATATCTACTCAATCCATCTATAGCAGACGCTTTGGTCCTTCCATGTGGTTTTTGTTCAGATAAATTAAAAACGCTTTTGTGTTGTTACATAGTGAATTGGAAATATCCTTAAAACTATACTTCATTATTTTACAGCAAAGGAATTCAAGTTGCCAGTGACTCCAACTCTGGACAGACCGCTTCCATACCTACTGATGAGACTGAACAATAAAGAGAAACGGATAACAGTGATTGGTAATGTTCTTTCTAGAATGCATTCTCATAGTTTTTCACTTCTGTACTCATTGTAACTGAATGTTTGATTTAATGTGAGTGAAAATAGGTGAGGTGAGTTGGAGTTTAACACCGCTTTCAAGAGTATTTCACTTATATCGCGGCTGATAGTATTATGGCAGGGAGAAAGCCTGCGACGCCATGTGACTATGCTTTGCGGTGAAACATGCGAGCAGCGGCTTGAACTAGCGAGCCATGGGTGGTACTGCACTGAAATTCAGTGTAGCATTGCACCCAAACCTTACTGCGTGTAGAACAGTTCTCTACTGCAGACAAAGTTGCCGTGCCCCTTGCGGGATTCGAACCCCGGACATCTTGATCCGAAGCCGAACGCGCTAACCACTGCGCAATCCCCGCCCCCTGAGTGAAATTAGTATCCCATTTCAATGTAATGGTCATATAGTTCATGTAACGGTCACACTGCCCAGGGACCGGTCATACAGTCCATGCAAGGCTACATCCAGGTCCATACAGGTCTATGCCATACTAGCTATACAGTCAGCCGGCTTTGATAAAACGGACTATCCGCAAAATCAACTGTATAGTTAACTAGAGTTGGAGATGAAAAAGTTACTTGACTATTTTTTTTACCAGTTTGAGTTTTTAGATGTTATTAATATATATTTAAGTTTGCAGTTTGTTGTATGTTCAAAGAAACCAGATTCATGTGACTGTCAACTTATTGTCAATCAGATAGGGAACCGGTTATTAATTTTTTGTTAACAACAAATTATTATTTTTTTGCAGGTCCCGCCATGACTCTTAACACACAGAGAGTTCACAGAGATCTACAAATTGTAGACGGACTTGAGTTGACAAACATGGAGACATGTAGAGACCGAGACAGACTGGAACGCTTCTCCACATTCCAGGGGACTTGTAGCAGTCCAGTCCCCCTCCCTCCCACCCCCTCTTCTGTCTCACATCCTGTGTACTGGGAAACGAACTCACGACTTATATGGAAGGAAGGAGGAATGTTCCCCCTGATGGAGATGGGGGTAGTTGAGGGGCGGAGGAATCTTGACAAGGGGGACTGTGTTTCTATCCTCCCAAACTCCCTCTCTCTGTCCGTGACGGACCGCTGTCCCCGTCACCGTGACCGTCTCTGCATCCGGGTGAGGAGGAGAGACCAAGAGGCCAGGAGAGTTCATGTTGGTGAGTGCGTCACTTTGTCTCGCAGGTCTGGGGAAGAGTACACATTCCAGTTTGGTCTTGTGCTGGATGTTGGTCGGGGCAGAGTGGCGCTCCTTGATGTGGAAAGGGGGAAACTATTGTGTAGACAAAATATTGTGTTCACAAAATGGCTCTTCCCAATGTTTCACATTCATCCATCCAACGACCGCTGTGCTACAAGAATGAAACTTGTCAGCGGACCAGACATCTCGATCACTGACAAGAAAAAACAGCTCATTCAGCAGGCCTTGTTTGATTAAATGGTATTGTATGGATATTTCATAAATATGTCGTATCAAATATGAATAATATGGTATCCACTTTACTTTGTTTATAAAACGTGACCTGTTAGTCAAGGAATAAATATATCTTTCAAAAAGTAAGTGATATTAAGACTGAATATATTCTCAATGCATTATTTGTATCTAATTAAAAAAAAACAAATGCACTTTTTTCATTCATTTGAAAAGAAATCTAAAACTAAACACTTAGAAATGTCAGTAATCACATCTCTTTTAGAGACATTCTCCAAACGATTTGTTACAAAAGTATCAAATATAGGGTATACACTCGCTGATGACCTTTGTTTGTGATGTGCCATTTGAGACCCCAATGAACAATACATGATTATAAACTGTACACATTATTGTACCTACTGTTCTTCATAGGATTGACATACCCTGTTATTAGGGACATTGCATCGATTTCCAAAATCACAAACGTTGGGGTCAACTATTCTGAAATACGTGTCGAATAATACTCCTTATCACTATGAAGTCAGTACATGCCTTAATGAGTGGTGAATCCCGACATATGTTTTAATTCATCGATACAGCTGAACGTCTTGAGCATGTAATAATGTGTTTCATAACAATGGCTGAAGTGCCCTTCCTGCTGTATACCGGAAATGAACTATAAGGTGTGGTATAAAATCCAAACTCGATGGCGAAACGAAACATTGTTTTCATTCATTGGAGGCAACTTTGGTATAGTACATAGGTCATATTGCTTAAAACAATGATCATTGGTTCACCATTTACATTCCTTCGTTGACAATTAGATCTATTTAATCCCACAGCCATACAAGTTACCATACCATTAATATTATTTGGTTGAATCAAGTGACGAACTTTTGTAAATTACTTTAACAATCTAATGAATACTTATTCATACACATTACATATTCTGATGAATATTTTAGAGGCCGCAACGCATGAATCAAAATGTATTATTAAACATATTTTTTATGTTTTGGAAATAAGTTAATATATTTGTATCCGTTGTATAGTATTTTTAGAAAATATTTCTTGTAATAATCATAACTCATTTCATTTGCACATGTCATCTTCTCACTAGAATTTAAAAAGTTATGTCCACATTTTGTATTTTATTTCATAATTCTGTCTGTCTAATTCGTTTGTCTGCAGTAGAGAACGGTTCTAAACACAGTAAGGTAGTGGTGCACTGAATTTCAGCGTAGTACCACCCATGGTTCGCTAGTTCCAGCCGCTGCTCGCAGGTTTCTACGCAGTGCATAGCCACATGGCGTTGCGGGCTTTCTCCCTGCCATAATACTAGCAGCCACGATATAAGTGAAATACTTTTGAAAGCGGCGTTAAACCCCAACTCACTCACTCACTCTATTAGACAGCCCGTCCGTATTAGTTCAATAAACTTCAAATCGAAGCCATCGTAGGGCTGTTACAACATCATACGTGCTAGTAGCAAAGCCATCTGTTTGGTATTGTCAAGTGTACATAGCTAATCACGGACTTGATTCAACTCCTTACAGACGCCATTTATACTTGCCATGGTGTCACTGCATATGAAAATAGGGAAACAAATTATATCACACTCTAATAAGAACAACATAGAATTCAACATCTTGTAAAGTATGTTTCCGATAAAGTGATGGAAAATTATTTGACGTACGTTTGGTTTAAAGTGTAAAAAACACTATTATTATCCTCAAATGTACCTAAGCACCACAAAGAAGCGCACATAAAATCTCATTTATTGGAATTAAGACTTCCATGTCATTCATTTTGTGGAATCCGGAAGTAAATCAACATAGTTGCTTTTTTGTTATAAAACCAGGCCAGTAGAAAAAAGGGCCTTTCTTTTAAATTACAAAAATAATAAAGCATTGATTATAATGTACACAAGGAATCCTTTTTCGGTCAACGTTTCAACTTCCACGAAAAATAAAAGAAAAACGTAAATTAATGCAAACAAGATGAAAAGTTTGTCAATGAAATCGTGATAATTCGATATCTCCGTCATAAATATGATGAACTAAAACTTTATTGACTCACATTTCCTGGTTTGGAATGGTCGAAAGATGTTCCCATAAAATAAGAACAATCCTGAGGTGAGGAAACATTGTTTTATTCGTAAGGTTTTATAGGTCAGTATGCATGGGAATTTCATGACAGTTCTCCGAGACACGTGTCACGTGATACTAGATCTTTCATTCGGATCACTGCATCGTGAGTAGAGTTATGTTTGACTTCGCGAGCTCGCTAGTGACGATTGGTCGAGTAGTTTTAGGGGTATGCTCTGGAATCAATGGGAACGCCGATGCCCACAGAAACCCAACCAAAAGCAAGTAGTTGTCACTAAAGTGACATGATCCCCCGCCGCGAAATTAATACTTCAAAATTGAAAAATATTGTCAAGATCAGCAAAATCGACAAAATCTCCCTGCCATAATACTAGCAGCCGCGATATAAGTGAAATACTCTTGAAAGCGGCGTTAAGCCCCAAATCACTCACTCAACTACCAATGGCTTAAAGGCCTGGGTTATTTACAGCACTAACCTCTAGCATAGACTCTTATAGTTCAGTATTAACAGGCAAGATGCCTTCATAAATAAAGCAAAATTAGTATAAGTTATATTCATCCAATATGGAATATGAACATATAGTGTACTAGATTATAATACTATAGACACACAAGATGTTATGTATGTAATGCCTGTCCAAGAACATGTAGATATATGTATGTGTTTGACGGAAGTTACGTTTTAAAACGAAAATTGTAGATGAACGTTATGACACATGAAATGAAGCAAATACAAAATTTAGCATACTTTCATGGCGCTGTAGCACGTTTTCTCAAATTTTCCATTTATTACTAAAGTTTATGCAATACATTATTACATTAGAGGGTAAAACATTTCATTACACGACCCCAAAAAGGTAATGGTTATCGGTAATGGAAGAAAATTGCGCGACGTATAAAGTAAAAGTGGTGTGGAACGCTTCATTGAGAGGTCGATTTGCAGGTCTGAATCGAATTTGAGAAGAAAGTCGGCCGTTCCATTTCATTCCTTTTCATTACAGTGCCATAATTAAACTTTTAGCGTTTTGGTAGTACAATATACAAGGATAATAATCTGTAATATGCGCAAGCATAAAATGCATGGAAGAGTGCGCGATATAAATATAAACTATTATTATTATTATTATTATTATTATTACAACATTCAGATCACTTAAACTATCTTCGAGCTGTCATTGTAATGTGAACACATTAGTAACTTAGTAAGGCACAATTTGTCAAATCAAATCGCAATGACCACAGTTTGTCTTAAACGTTATACACCTTGTATTATCAGTTAAATATCATATATCCTCGAAATTCATTAGACCGTCTACCTGGAAATAGAATCTATTCCTAAGGTAAATGGCTCAACATTCAAGGGAGGAAACATTTTAAACTTCGCTTTACATGGTGAGCTTTATATGGTGATATTCGTTTAACTTGTTGAAGGAAGCTTTTTTCCATGTCCCGAATTTTAATGCGATGTATGACCAAGGAAAATGTTCAGTACTCTTCCAAAATAACCAGTTATCTTGTTTATGTGCCAAAACCTGCAGAAATATTTCAAGAAGACGTAAATGTGTTTTATATCAGCAGAGTATTATTTCATTTTAATGTATGCATGTATATATTGGTTTGTGTATATGTTATGGTACATTTTGTCTGAATATATTTTATATTTCATATATCATATTTTGTATACATAAAGTGAAACTTTTGTAAACTATCTGTCTTTCTGCAAGTTTGTTCTATCTCATAGCCATTTTAGCCCTAAATTGAATCTGTAACCACCGATTGCATCGAAACAGGTGAGGTGACGAAGTCTCGAAACACAAATAAACTATCTGTTTGTCTGTCAATTTGCATTAATCACAGGAGGCTAATTAATTATAATCCTTTTCATGAGGCTTGATTGATCATAATTGGACACATCAGTAGTCACCGTTTTTACCGTAAGACACACGTTTATGGTCAACTGCATAACACACGGTTAAACATGTAATTTAATATTCAGTTCTACATTCGAAGCAAATCTGGTTTAGAAAGGCAACTAACTAAGATTCATACTAATATGTTTTTCACAACTCACGCGGTTGTGTTGACAATCTCATTTTGATATTGTCGACATAAATGATCTTATGAGACGGCTTGTCATAATAATATTACTACTAATAGTGTTATCGGTTGAGTAGGTTTATACATCCAATTACGTGAACATTGTACATTGTGAAGATATTTTTTGAATTGTGAGGTGAGGTGAGGTGAGTTAAGGTTTAATGCCGCTTTCAAGATTATTTCACTTATATCGCGGCTGCTAGTATTAGTGCAGGGAGAAAGCCCACAACGCCATGTGGCTATGCATTGCGGTGAACTTTTGAATTGTCTATTTGTTCATTTGGTAAAAAGAAATGGCGACATGGGTGCACTGAATACATATACGCTACATTAGACTAACTATATTAATTGAGTAAATACTTATAGTATAGTCCGTCCACTGTACTTTTGTGATTGTGTTTTCCTTAAAAAACGGTGTTAATGGTTACATCTGTTTTTGTGTGTGCATCTTTTCATCATCTTACCACGATGCCAGAAGGCCACGATGCCAATCTGTAAACCTTGAAACCGAATACAACTGTCATGAATCACTCAGAAGTCTTTTTTTCCTTATTTCCACCCCTTATTCTGATAATTAACACTTAATATCAAAACTTTTTTCTAAGCTATCAAATTGTAAAATGTACACAAAGGGTTCAGTTAATACATACTGACATTCTGCAAAATCCATGATCACATCAATAAGAGGAGATCAAAGTCCAAAGTGGAAAGTTTCAGAAAGATATCATGAACGGTTTTCGAGTTGAAATGATTACGGACAGGGTGATGACTATATCCCACTGTATTACATATCGGTGAGATAATAACAATATAATATGGCACCTCCAACATTTGTTTACATTTTAACTAAAAGCATTTTGAAAAGGACCATCAGTCATCATGCATTTTGGCTTATTGTTCCATTCTATTTTCTCGCTCCTCCTTACGCCCTGTTGTATAATCTCTGAGGAATTGCAAACAACAGACGAGCTACCAGAATATCGGCTTCTCTTTAAACTGAAAGGGTTGATGTCAGGCGTTGCCGATGACGATTGTTAAGGTGTTTTAGATGGCGTTGATTCGTCAGGCACACTATGGGTCGCTCCTCCATAGCATCAGCTGATCGTGAGGGCATGCTCTTAATAAGGCATTTTGTGTTTATATCATGTCTCTCTCCCATATTTCCATCCGATAAAGTGATTGCTTTCAATTCTAAAACATTACCAGCCGCCATCCCGTTGAATATTCCCGCGTTTCTCTCCCACTGGATGGACGACAGATGTAGAAGCGCTTCCAGGAAGAGAACGAACAGTCGGAAGAGGACTCTTCCGCTTCCGGACGAGCAAATCGCACGCGCCTAATGTAAACGGCTAAATGGGCTAAAAATAAAATTCCGAAGAGGTTGAAAATACTAAAAGGCGCACCTACACTTGACGATTGTAAGTTTCATTCTTTTATGACCTCAAATTATGTCAGTCAACAGTTAAAAGATTTCAAAATTTTAAAGTTTCCACTTAAAAATAAATATTGCAGAAAAGGTGCTACTGCCCCCTTAAATAACCAACCAATAAAGGTAATTTAAAGCAAGCAATAGTTGCAGTTTCCGGTTGAAAAGTATTCAGTGATACGAGACAGAAGAATACAAACAATTAACATTTTTAGGGAGCAGTCTGAATGACTTGGACATTGTGACTCGATAATTACTTTTTCTCTAAAATCTCATACCTTGTGAAAATGTCTTCTAAAGGACAAGAATAATTAAGAATAATTATTAAGAAATGGATATGTTTTTTTCTCAAACTTTTCTAAACGACAAACGCAAAAATCATCTCATATTCTTTTTCTATAAAAGTATTGTAGGCAACAATCTTTCAAATATGTAAAAGGGCATCTTGACCTACTGGTTTAACTGTGATCCATCCAAATCAGGCGATGTTGTTTACACATGTGCACTGTCTAGACCCACGTCCTTGGGCTAGTCTGGTATCTCTTATCTGAATATTACAATATGTCCTTATTTTTTTTATGAGATATGTCATTGCGATCCCATGCTTTTAAAATGAAAATCATTTAACTACATTTGTCATTGTCATAGCAATGTAATTCAATTTAACTTCAACACGTAAGAATAAAGCTAAATCGTTCTATTTAATTTCAAATCATGATATATAAGTACAAGGTTGTCCATTTGCATATACCACAACTGGAAGGTGTATTTCAATATTTAAGGAACTAATCTCCAGTTGTACGTTTGAAATTCGAAGAACTTGCAGCATAAAAACGTTAATATCCCCTTTAATGTTGTTTCCATAAATGTCCTCTATTTGTTAGTTTTTCCAAAATCGTCATTGTATAAATAGATCAAAGTTATTTGCATTCATATGTTAATTGTAAACTTTGTACATCTGGTATCACAATTTCTGCAATAGTACACATTCTTGAATCTCCAAAATACTATTCAAGAATGTGCCATACCAAATATACTAATGTTACATCTGTCTACTATCTAAAGGCGAAAACAGTTATCATTCGGCTTACCGGTCAAATGATCCTTTGCCTCTATTTATGACTCACAGTATTATTTAATCAGTTTTTCAGTCAGTTTTGTCGTGCAATTATTTTCCCTTAGTTGAAACAAAAAGTGACAAATACGCTGATGTATTTGTGATCTTTCATCTTGTATTTAGTTTTGTAGACATGTATATGTGTGATAAAGGCTATTTGCTTTTACCTAAATTAATAGTAGGATATTAACAAATGACTTAATTACCAAATATTATAGCACGAAAACCAACGATTTTAATTTACCTCTCCATATTGATTATCGGACAACGAGCGTGATAAGCATGCTATTTATTGTTGAAAATGACATGCAAAACTCAAATAATGTCACAGTGGTAAAGACAATCATCCTTCACCCTAGTTCAAGTCAATATTACCGTTTAAATTATCCGTCAAGCAGACACAGTTGATACTATAAAACGATGTTGAACTTGAACGTGAACTTGTTGATACTTCGTTTGATCACTTGAAAACGCCCTATTGCGGGATCCATGCTGATAGTTGATTTCATATAATATCAAACAAGAAAAAGGTGAGCATGGCTCACATAGCCTCGCCATCCACTTTCCGTCCATTGAGCATTATATATATTAATGGCAGTATGTTTAAAAACAGATATAATCGTCAGAATTTTGCCAAAATCTTTTTTTTTTTAACTCCATAAAAATAATATTTCGGAACTGGACTTCGCACTCGATGAAGAGTATCATCTGGACTACCTACATGTTAAATTTCATTCACCTAGATGCAATAGTTTCTGAAAAATTGGAGCACCACAGTGGTTTGTTTAGTACTAACTTTAATTTCGGATTCCAGAGCCATAGAAAATAATTAAAACTAATATTCCGGAACTAACCTTTAAACTCTATGAAGAATATCATCTACACTAGACGTAATAAGTTTTGAGAAAAGGTGTCCCAATTGGAGCATTTTCAAAGATGCTATTCAATCAAGCAGTGGGTATACTTGAAATGAGAAGAGAATGGTCGGCAGCATCATGGATGTGCAACAAAGCGTCATTTCCCATGTCAACATGGTTACGATTTACAATTTATGTTACCCATGGAGTATAAACACAAAATGCAGTTCTCTTGTATCAGTTGTTGTATAGAAGTGACATGCGGACATATGGACCAACATACTCTTCACTATTCCATACACTTGTTTAGCCTTTTAAACCCAAATAACAAAACATCTTTGAGAGACCTGGACTAGATGCCGTTTATTTTTCTCAATTTTGGCAGGTTTTAAAATTTCTCTTTTAAATTGCTTATTTACAATCATGCATCATACACATATATACTGGACAAAAAAGTTAGGGATCACAAGACTAATGGGTCGTAAAATTGACCGAAGGAAAAACGAAATTGAACCACTAAACATTGGCATGTTATCAGTTTGGAATTGACGCACATGCTACAGGTCATTGTACGTAAACATCAAGCATATCATGCCACGAAAGCAGCATGAGGTATGAGTCTTCATTGAAACTCAGTTGCTGCCCTACAATAAGTAATACTCATTGTCCAAAAAGCTTTGTGTTTACAGTTAACAAGAACAGGTCGGAATGTGAAATCTTGAAAGGAACCAAATGGCCTCACAGACGCCATTTTATCACTGTACCACTTACGAATCGTGCATTGGGGCATACTTGAAATGGGAGATTGTCAGAGAAGGGTCGGCGGCGTTATGGGTGTGCCACAAAGCGTCATTTCCCGGTTGTGGACACGAAACCAGGCAACCAATAACCAAAAATTCCTTTGAAGTGGGAGATATTCCTTAAATAGATATATAGATATTCCTCAAAACAACGTTTGCACATTGATTAATGTCATGCAACGTCGATGTCAGGCTGTTTGAATGCACACGGAAGTCATACACAATAGTGACGTTGATTTGTGATGTGACATGGTTGCAGAGTTGCGCCTGTAATGCCCATTTTCTCACTCTGTTGAGGGTTGACCACCTTCTATTGCCATCGAATGAATACTAAAATTATGTAAATGTGATCCAGTACAGATAGCTGAGCCATTTAGTTTTATATGTGAATAGTTGTAGGCTGTAGGAATCCCTCTTTTGCTAGTACTTACATATATAACACAGTTTGGAAGTTTTTGCCATTTACATTTAATATGAAGTGTTTCTCATAGCTGTAAATAATTTACAAGTAAAATGGTTATGAATAACATTTTCTTTGGTTAATGTTCTGCCGCGGCTCTACGAAACGTAGTGCCTATTTTATTCAGTCCTGGAGCTTTCAAATGAGAGAATAATATGTTGAATTGCGTCATGTTTGATAAATCGAAATTAGAATGTTTTAAAAAAATGAAATAATGTGGATGTAAATTCAGGAGTGTCTACTACAGCTTCATTTACACAGAAATCATTTTGGACATTGGCATTCGCATTCAGTATGACTGGTTTTAATTATTAACCATACGCCATTGTATATAGGCACAACTTAGTAGGTATTTATCTAAAAATCTATTCTTGAATCAAATCTTTTTATTTTAGAAACACGTTTCAAATTATTAACTTAACATCTAATTAGGCCAAAGTATGCCAAATCAGAATGATTGTCTTTCAACTTTCTTATGATAGCAGTTGTGCTCTTATTCGAAGACATGATTTGTGCTTTTCAAACATAAGGTTCGTTTGTTCTCATGTTGACCAATCTATTTGGTGTTGTGATGTTATATATATGTTTTGAAATTTAATTTTACTAACCTATACAAAAAAGGAAAAAGCTATTTAATAAAAACGTGACAGTACACAAAGCATCAAGGGCCAACTCATGATTTTAAAAGAGATTTCGACATACAATGAACTGTATGGCAAGTTGATCAGGCTTAGGTGCTATGCTAAGTTTGTTCATATATATAATGACACGTATTGGTATATAGATGAATTATAAAATACATGGACACCAGAGTTAAACCTAATAGTCATGGAGAAACAACGATTGTCACTCTGGATCTGTGCTGTGCCACTCGTGAAAATATTCAATTCTACTTCACTCGATGAGATATACAAAGTATTCGACGAGAAATTTCAAATATCCTCTATGTATCGAATGGTATCATTTAGATATAATGATACTGATCACACTGTGAAATTTCTGTATTGTCAACCCACTATTATTACATGTGTTGCTTTGTAAGTTTCCCCTTTGTAGCGCTGCTCTCACACTTGATGTTTCGCTCCCTCGTCATAGTATATATTATTTTTCACTCATCTAAGATAACTGAGGTGATACTGTTACTGTTACATCTGAATATTGTTTAGAGCATGCTGGCCATTATGTTTATCTAATTTAGCCCACCAACTCAGACATATATCAATATAAATAAACTAGCACTGTTCGGATAAATAAACAGTAGGACGAGTAATTGTTGAGTCCAGGGTGTGATAAGAGATTTATCAGAATGTATATGTGTTGTTTATCCCGAAGTTAAATACCAATATATATGTATCATTCTTCTACCACAATATTTATAGTGATATCCTTGGCTATTGGATGATAGCTCCACTACGGCGGGTTTACAGTAAGATCTCTATACGAAGATATCTATAGTTTGAAGTTAATGCAATCAGATTAAATAGTTAAACATATAAACAAAACTATGTTTCATGTCTTCTCATACAAACACAACTCTTAAAGACAACTATACTCAAAAGTAAAGATTCGAACCCAGGCCGTTTGCGTGAGAGGCAAGCATGCTCTCCACCGCATCTCTGTGCTCACTATACCAATGTTGATTGACGAAGACGAGTTTACAGCAAGATATCCATTCAAACAGTTCATAGTTTCATTATATTGAATGAATGAAACTCGATATGCACCTTAAATGTTAAATGTGTACCGATATTTTCTTGTATAAATTATGTATATAGAGAATACCTCACGAGGTCTCATTAGATACGAATTATACGAAACGAGTATCTGAATGAGTGAAAGCGAGTCCAGATACTAAAAGAAGGTCGCGAGCTAATCAGACCGCGTGTTGTATTTTATTTATTACACACGTTTTTCATATGCGGATTTGTCAGACAACTTCATTTTATGACTAGAGATAAGGGGAAACATTCTACAGAACCAAAACCCATTTCAAGAACCGAGTGCATAATAATTGATGTGCTTATTTGCATCTCCTGTTGCGTATACCTATGGAGAAATAATGTAGTTAATGGGATTCAGATGAATCAATAAAAAAAATGGACTGTAATAATGGCCGAAAAGGTTTATGCAATTGAACTGCAATTCTTATGTTACGTTGTGCAAGATATTGTGTTCAATGTCAACATGCAAAAAAGTGTTATAGTCAACTCGCTCCCCTTGCAGTTGAGTCAAGGATGTTATTAGCATAGAGGCTAGTGACGTTGTTTTTAGTGATGAAAAGCCAATAGATATTAGCAGTTCAAAGTTGTATATACAATTTACAGAAATAATAAAGCAACAGTGCCAAGGGTTTAAGTTCGGATGAACAACAGCAATTGACGTGTAATTACTGGTTCATGGCATACGGTAGAGAGAACAGTTGGACAGTGCAGGTATGGCCTCGCGATCGGCATGATGTCAACTCAAAGGGCAGGTTCATCGCAGAGTAAATGTGTTTGACTTTGGCTAGATTTGGCTATCTTTATATTTCAAGCCTACATTGCGTTCTCGGTGGTTGGTTACATGATGTTTGCATTTGACATTAGCCGCATTGGAAACCCTTTGCCACCGACAATAAATGTGAGATGTGTTGTAATTTGATTTTCATACAACCCTTCCATTCGGTGATAGTTACAGTTATTATATCATATATTGTAACGAAGTTGCATACTAGCCAAATGTAGAACTTTCTAAAGCATTGACAAACTATGTTGACCTTTATATATAGCATATAAATTTGTGAAAATTCAAGTTTATGTGTTTCTTTTGAATTCAAAAGAGAGAGATCAGTGGTTATCCAATCAAATCTTTGGAATATGGGGTCACGTTGTTACCACACAGGTCAACGTGATATGACACATGCGTGAAGTATTAATTGAAACTTAAAATTAATAAGATTAATATGTCTTTAGGTGTATGTTCACAACAGGTTTAATAAAGAAATTGGTCTCGAAATGATATCATCTTAGTTTCTGTGGGGTATGCAATTGAAATTGTATCATTCATTCTTTTTTCATAATTATATATTTGCAGGAGATGCACAATCATTGTTGATTCTGTCACATAATCAAATAATATGCTTAAACCATTATAAAGAAAGTCCACCATAATAAATTTACTTGTTTGAGCGTGTTGTTATTTTTGGATGAAAGTGGACAGAAATAGACTTACATTTGGTAAATGAAGGTTGGTATCCTATCTGAAAATTAATGAGTGTGATCCAAATAAACAGTTCCAGACATTGAAAAGATAATTAGTTGCATTTGTAAAATTGCAGAGATTCATAGTAATTCAATTCAGTTAATTTAAAAACCGACGGCTCTTCAACCAAGACAACGAACTCGGCTTTGTTAATTGTGTAAAACTATGAGTGAGTAATTACCTCTTCAACACGGCTTTATCAGAAAAGGAAGTTCAAGTTTATTCCGGGGGCGCAGTGGTTAGGGCATTCGGCTTCGGATCAAGAGGCCCGGGGTTCCCGCCAGGGGCACGGCAACTTTCTCTGCAGTAGAGAACTGTTCTCTACGCAGTAAGGTTTGGGTGCAATGCAACACTGAATATCATCGTAGTACCACCCATGGTTCGCTAGTTGCAGTAAATGCTCACAGGTTTCAACGCAATTCATAGCCACATGGCGTTGCCATAATACTAGCAGCAGCCATATAGGTGAAATACTCTTGAAAGCGGCGTTAAATCCCAACTCATCTCACCTCACCTCAACTCAATTTAATGACACTCATTGCAGTTGTACCACTCAATGCTGATACACCTAACGATTGTGAAGACAATGTGACACATGAGAGAGATTTAGTTGACACATTATCCTTAATTAACAACCAACCAGGACCTAATTAGTTACTCGCCTTGCTGCTCCAGCTGCAGAGAAGTGTATTGTGGAAGGAACTGTTACCAGAGTACAACAATGAACATGGCGTTCAGCATGAAACCAACAAGGATTTCTTAATTAACCTATTCGGACATCTCTTGAATAAACAGTGTAAGTCTCTTAATGTCTACAAATATGGTTATCTAAGTTCACCAAATAAGATAAACATAACGAACTCCAGTGGCTATGTGATTCACTAGGCTCTATTTATCATAGGATTAATTACTCTTCTCAGCCACATTGCTCTGTTGGAACAATCCATAGAAAACAAGGCGTCTGCTGCAGAACTGACACAGTTGAAATCTGTACTTGCTTCTTCTAGGAAAGCCAAAACAATAACAGAGACGAAACTGGAGACAACCACAGAAGAGCTGAATGATATCAAAGGGGATCTGAAGAGAGCTGAGATTGCGATTGAAGCAGACTGGTAGCCCAAAAACTTCTGTATCCGATATCGCAAGTGTCACGTCTGACATGTTGCTTGTGAAATCAGAAATGTCTAACCTTCAAAGTGACTTCTTCAAACTTCAGTCCCTGCACAACAAAACAGAGACAGGGAATCCTATGCAAGGTAGGTTTTTTTCACTTACAATTTTCTAAAAAGAAAAACCTCAACCTCTACACAAACCTTATAAACACATCAACAACAATGTTAACTGTTGTACCAGTGATACAGCTCTGTTTCAATTTATGTTTGTTCTCCTCTAAATGATATCATATTGTTATTATATTAGTATCAATACATATCAAAGTGACTGTTGCAGTTAATCTACAATTTACTGGTTTCAATATGTTTTTCAATACTGATAAAATTTTCATGTAAGGTTACAGTCACAACCCTTTTTAAAAGTAGAGGTCTGTTGAAACTCTCTGTGCATGTTGACACTTCAGTGTACATTATAGTATGTACACTATATTGATACCAGTTGTAAAGATAAGTAACGTTGTTATATATTATTTGTCCTGTAATAAAACAAAACTTGAACCTTTTTAGGTCAGTCCATTGCAGAAATGGAGACCGACTTTGCATGGTTAAGCTGCTTGGGCATTCAGTTCTGGTGATATATGCCTGTTGATATGTTTGTTGGTTAAAACAGTAAAAATATAAAGATAACAATGTAATGTTTTTTAATAAATGACATTTATTCTTATACATTATATACTGACATTAGAGGCTACACCACATTTCAGAATTTGTTGTCTATGATTGCTATATACTCTAACGAGTACAATATTTTTCACACACATTTTTCCCACCTCTTTCAAGACAAGTTGGGCATTCAATTAAGTGAATTGGAATCATATTTGAGTTAATTAAAGGATTGTTTATATGTATTGTGCACACAAATCTAATACAAGCTGAAGTTTTGTTAAAAAATAACAACAATCAAAAAAGAGGAAAAACTACAAATGATTTGATTTTGTTTACATGGTTGTAGTGTTGTGTTTTCCCTTGAGTTAAAGAACGACAAAATGTTTTTCTTCTCTTACCGAACATCACAAATTATATAATGATGTGATTTTAAAACTGTGAATATTAAATGTAATTAACTGAGATGATGTGACAGAATCTACTCTGCTATAGACATTTAAACATAATTATATTAAAACAATAAAAAGTAAGAAATACACTTTCTTGATAAATCAGATAAGTTGTCCCTCGTGAGATAATTTTATTTCTCTCAGTTCATTAACTTAATATGAAAGGTGACGTCATTAGATATCCCATCATCATCCTGGATGTTATAAGTCAATCGAATGTCATGGTTTGAAACTAGATGGTTGCTCATTGCTCGTCACATTCTGACACAGTTGTTCCTGTCTGATAAACATAGACAGTTTTCCCGAGGACTAAAATTTGCAAAATAGTACATTCATCAGGAAAACAACTCTTATTGTTCGGATGTTTCCTTGCCAAACCATCTGATAAAACCCCGTAGAGTCCATTGTTCTGACGCAATTCACTTAACCTTAATTATTCCACTACTAGATCCCAGTGTCAGAATCGTTTCATTTTTATAATAGAGCCTCATAATGATCATAATGATGGCAAATCCAAAAGTGTATACTGATAAGACTCAGTTTTTGAAATATTGATATGTTCCTGTCACAAAGTGACTGTGGTACTCAGATAAAACAAACTATTTGGTAACCCTCAAGAATTTATTACAAACGACAAACTGGAAATAAACAGTTGAAAGGTAAAGGATGATATAGCTTGCAAACTGTGTGCTCCAGTGCCATGCAAACCATTCCGATTAGCGTAGGGACAGCTGCAACAGGAATATTTCATATGAGTTTACATGAAAACACCTATGAAATCGTATCAAACAAAATAACAAAGAAACCTACATTAAAACATTAAAGGAAAAATATGTTAATTATTATCAGATCTCACTTTCATCTTGCAAAACATCAAAACAAACTGACTGAAAACACTGATTGATAGTTATCTTGGTAGCCACTAGTAAACCCAAAAATCACATAAGCTTAAACTATCAGAACTCTCACCACATGTTCAGTAACTTATCACATGAGATCAGTCAATCAAACTATGAAAACATTAATTAAAGCATACACAACAATTTCCAAAAATGTCACATCAAAATCATATAAAGATCACAATCACATCATGAAATACACCACAATAGAGGAAAACATCTCACACAGAGATACAACGCGGAGTACGGATCTGACTATCCCACACTCACAAACTCGGACCGTGAGATATGCGGGCCTGAATGCCCTGGCACACGCACCTACACCCTGCATATCCGCACACAATAACGGGCACAGACTCCTCGTACACACAATACGCCACAAGCTTCATCATAGAGCCACACAACCGCACACACTGGACACGGCTCGACTTGCCTCCACTTCTGGACTACTGGCCCACACAGATCACACTGGTCACTGGTCACTGGTCCCTCGATCCCTGATCCTGGACGAACTAAAACACACATGTCAGATATAGAGACTATTTCATTGTTTTTGCCGAATATCATGTCTATCTCATCGAGTGGAGTGAGAAAATGATATTTTCACGAGCCACTCGTGAAAATGTCACTTTCTCACTCCACGAGATGAGATAGAAATGATATTCGGCAAAAACAATGAGATAGTCTATTTATTACATAACTTTAATCTGCATAAAAACAATTATAACGTGTCATTGAAAGGTGAGATCAGTCTTGATTGTCATAATCCTAACAACTCCCCGTTATACATTCACGGTAAATGCAGCGAGAAAATAATTCGACTGAAATAAGTCGATATTTAAAAAATGACAATGTTTTAGAAAAATAAATATGTTGTGAATTTTTATTTAAGGTACCATCTAGTCAAGTGAGATGCCTCAGACATTGAAAAACGCAAGTTGTGTCGTTATTTCAAACGCGAAGTGATACACACCATACAGCGAGTGACGTTCGTATTGTCTGTCACATACCTCTAGCCTCAACAAGTTTTTCACGAGTAAAAGAACTACTATGCAACATATCAACAATAATTCAAGTTCAGAGTGTTAAGGAATGTTGAATATGATATTAACACCACAAAAGGTGAACAGTCATTGACTGAAACATCACAACATTGGCGTTCACCGTAAGACGTGGAAAGCAAGGGAGGTAATCACTTTACAAAGGGAGATAATCCTGAAAAGGAATTCCGGCCACACGTTAGTCACTGCAGTGAAAATATGACTTTCTTCTGCTTATGTGAAAATATCGATTATATTTTCATCGTATAATCACATATTTCATTGCTAGTTATATAACAAACATAAATATCAATCATCCAAACATATAAGCCATAAACACCATCATAACCACATTTGCATAAATACCCACATTTTATTTTTTACAGAAAACACTAATTAATCAATTATTGATTAAAGTGTACCTAATACACATTGACACACGACTTCCTTCAATTGTCATCCACCTGTACAATAAATAATTAGCATTAATGTTGTAAAATCCTGCAATATAAAGCAAAGTTCCAAACAGCAATATTAGTTTACAACAAAAACTAACGATTCAAAACAGCAATCAGTTGTCAACCAGTCAGAGCAGCAACTTATAGCGGCGACAGTCTTGCCTTATACTCACTCACTGAACGTGCTAAACGAGTAGGGTGGCTCATCCATGGTTTGGGTAGTCTGCTCCCGCCTGCCGAGTACTAGGTTCAAATGCGGCTAAGTTCGTGACACAGCCGCCATTATTATTAAATATGGAAAAATGCTACATTTCTTTCATAGAAAAAGATAATTCAATATATTTGTATTGTTTTGTCATTTTATCTTCTAATTGAATATTAATAGTTCTGAATAATTATCTTATCCAATTAAATCATTGCACTAATGCAGCATTAAAACTTAAAATTATATGGTTAAAATAATTATTGAAAATTGTTGAGTTACATTACTGTTTAAAAGTCACAATTTGATTCATTATTTTCAACCAAATACGGAATATCTTTAATTAAGTTTAAAATTTTTTCTATTTCCTTTTTTGATATTTTCAATTTCATTTTAAATGTTGTCGATTTCATTTTGAATATTTTCAATTTCATATTAAACATTTACATTTTGTATGAACTATTTCCAATTTCATTTTAAATAGTTTTCATTCTTCATGTACAAATAGGTTTGATAACACAACACAATATATCAATGTTGTATTAGTTGATTCGTCAATGTTGATTGTTGATTTGACAAAAACACATTACGTCGGGGCGTGTTGAAGTTATCTATAGCATAGTCCATATCTTCAATAACTGGAATGATGAAATCTTGCAGATTACCTGTTCTCGGGTTCAAGTCGCCAGGCAGTATGACGTCACAGCTACTATATTCAGTCAATACATCTGTAAGACACCGTTCAAGATAATCTATTCCTTTACAAGGTCTTGTATCTGTAGCGACTGATGAATGATTAGGATGTACATAAACGAAACAAAACAAAATATATTTTTGTGAATTAAACAATGATTTGTTTATAACTATGAAAATCATGTCAGTGTAACTAGTTATCACACGAAGAACACCTTTCTCCAGAGATCGGTGCAATCAAACTGCTTCACCACCTTTGTGGTTAAAATCTCTGTAGTTTGTGTAGATCAAATAATCGGGAAATTTTTCTTCAATGTCTGACAACATACAATTACTCCAAACTTCTAGAAAGCCAAATATGTCAAAACATTTCAAAAACGATAACAAATCACAATCACAGAGTTTATTAAATAACCCGTTCACATTCCAGCAGGGGTAGAGAACGTGTTGATGTTGTCGTTTTCGATGTCGATTTCAGTGTCATTCAGGGCCAGGCCACGCCTCTAGGAGATCGCAGTGTCGTCATTGTTGTCATGTGCACGAAAATCAAATCCTTCGATTGGCTGGTCCTTCAAAACAACAACACTGTCGCTGTGCAGATCCCACGTGTACAGTGAGTTGTAGACGGTCAGTTTATCGAAACGTAGATAGGCACGTTGCTCAAGTTTCCTACATCCATCATCATGGGCTTCAGCTCTCTCTGTATCTCTTGAACGGTTCGAGAGAAGTCCTCACCTATCCATATGTCAGAACCCTTAAGTTTCTTGGACGATGCGAATATGCTGCGCCTATGTTTATCATCGGGTATGAGGTCTATGATGGATTTACCTACCATTATCCGATGAACTCTACTTATTGATAGACCAGAGTCATCAATCTCTAGCTTTTCTAACCACTGATTCACAGTTGTGTCACGTTTCATTTCGACAAGATTTGGGTATTCCATGAAATATCACATTGGAGCGTCTGCTATTATTCTCTAGGTAATCAAGTTTACCCGCCATCTTGGTTATGCAGTCTTTCAAAAATGTATTTTCATCTTCTAACTGTACACATCTACTCTCAACTTTAGCCAGTTTAGTATTTATATTTTGAAGCGAAGTATCGACAGAGTCCAACTTACTGTGTGTGTCCTTATTTGACGTGACAATATTCTTGAACTTCAATGTCAATGTCTGTATTGCCTCGAAAACGTGATCCTCCTTGGACGGAAAATCAAATCCGGTTAGACGTTGTTGTTTGAAGGCTTCTGGTAACTCTCTGGTCCTCGTCTTTATTGCGAGTGGGCTCTAGGGTAGACTCCACCCCAGCTCGCAGTAACAACATCAGTATGAGGTTGAGCACGGTAATTCGGGTAGCCATGCTCGTAATGGCTGACATTCGGGGTATGCGAGAGGCCGCCACTTTTCGACTTTTCCTACACAAAATTGCAATCAAAATTGATTTGAAACATCTGAAACTGCTCCTGTGTTGTTCTTTGTTAATCCCCATTGCAAATGAATGTTAGTTACTCGCTTTGTAGGGTCAAAACGAGAATTTGTTGTCAGAGCTAAAATCATGCCATGTTACACGTCAAGGGACGCTACTCCTCCTTGAGAATATTTATACGATGTGAGTAAAGAAACACAAATATTTGATAAAATTTGACAAATATGTTTTGATAGTCTTTATCAACATGAAATATGTCTGCATTTGTTTTAGAATATCTTTATGATTTTTAACAACATCTCAAAATTCTATTTAAAAAAGTTAATCGTTTGAAATAAATTGTTGAACATAAATAATTGATGAATGTTAATAGCTTATCACAATGTTTATGACGGGTACAGTAAGAAGTACAATTTAAGTCATGAATGTTATAATTTCAAACATTTCACTTTTCGTATGAAATGTTTTTTTTGCGTCTGACGTCTGTCTGACATCCGTCTGTCCATCCGTCATTGATATTCTTCTGTTCAGAGAGAAAAGTACTAGAACGATAAGGCTCCTTTGTCAATGTTGATTATAAATTGTAGATACTACGATTCTGTTGCCACTTATAATGATCACAGGGCCACATACTGGTAACCTATTTCCGTTTTCTTCTAAAATACGAAAAGCAATGAAGAGCTGTTGTGTACGGCAGAGGATCATTATAACTGTAGATTTTGTTAATCTATGGCCCCAAATAACGGCCACAGGTTTCTTAAGTAACTCATAGGTTTCTTTTCAAAAGTTTATTGTCACAGGCAAAACTGTTACAATTTTTGCTCAGAAATATTGGTGCATTCAATAAATCATTGCACATAAGATAGCAAAGAGCAGAGCAATACCTCATACGATAATCAGAAATATATTAGTTACAGTTAAGAAATAGAAGACGAGTTGGCGTGCTTTATCGTTGAATAAAACATAGCAGGTGGCATAAAACACGAAGGGCGCAGCATTCTCTCTGCTATGTTTTATTCTACAATGAAGCACAACAACGAGTATTCTATTTGTTATATGAGATGCCATTAAACATCTACTCGCTTTTATATAAAAAAAACGTCGAGATATTTTATTTCTAAAAACTATTATTTTAAAAATATTAATGTCTCCGGTTGGAGAACACATTCGCTAACATTGAACAATCAACGTGACGTAAAATATGACGTCATTTGATAAGCGACGCTCTAACTGAGGTCTGAAATCACGAGCATGTTTAATTGTCTCATAAAGCACGTTGTCGGTCCCATTGACACCTGTGTTTTATTGCCGTTGGTATCTTATATTACTGTTTACAGCGACAACAATTACATTAAAAAAAATTCTATTTTGTAAACTTATTTTCCGTTAAAACTAATTTTTACATGAAAGCCATGTTTGGCAACTGCATTATACCAATAAATAGTGGATAAAATGCACCTTCCTTTTTATACTTTGAGACCATTCATCTACCTTCATTGTTGAAAACTTTGGTGTATCAAGTACCGCATCACTTTCTTCAAAGTGAAAAGGAGTATCTTGTTACAAAGTAATTAAGTAAAAAGAAAAAAAGTAATTGTGTTCCTCTTCTTCTCACTCAATGATGAACACTCTTCATGAGAACTTGTCTACACATCAGTGTGTCTTTCCCTAAGTGAGTTAATGAATGACAGAATGCTTTTCTTATGATGTTTCTCTGCTACATGTAGAGGAGTGTCCCCGTGTTGTCTTTCTTCCTATCAAACCCTCTCAGTACATCAACATTGAGTAGATACTTTACCATACCTAAATGACTATGTATTCAGGCGACGTGGAGACTCATGTATCATTTATTATCTATTGATACAAGACTGGCATCGTGTTGTTTATGTAGAAAGTCAACAACGGTCTTGCAATTGGACCAGCAACCTGCTGCAGCAACAAATAGAGGAGTTCTGCCATCAATTCCTCTACATTCTATATCAAATATATTAAAACATACTTTAGCACAATATAGCCAAAAGGAGCATGTTATTGTCATAATTATCTACTTAGTTACTATCAGTCCCTCTTGCCATAAACATTTAACAGTTGCTACGCTACCAAAACGTACAGCCATCATCAGTTGAGTTCTACAACCCCTTCCTCTAGAATCTAATTCAAATATTTTTTTGCGGCAGAATTGGCTTCACCTCGTCTACACGGTTACATTTACACACCATATGGAGGATGTTATTGTTAAATATATCTACGCTCTTCACATTAGCGCCAGTTTTCAGTAGGAACATTGTAACTTTCACCTGACAAAATTTTAGAGCTATCAACAGAGGAGTTTTCTCTTCTTCTCCTTTACAATTTATATCAACGATGTTGAGTGACAGAACATACTTTACCATCTCTACATGGCCACCTTCACCCGCCAGATATGCTTGATAACGGTATAAGAATCTATACCAAAATGTCGACATTTTGAAATAAAGAAATTGAACATCCATAAATTCCTTGTCTTTCAAGACTGGTATCCTTCGTGAATTCAATAAATATGATCTAAATAAACAATTCAACAAATAAAACTGAGACATTTGAAAGATTAATTGCGTTAATTCCTATCTTGTCAATTAACTGGCGCTTATTGCAGTTGTGCCACCAACTGCTGATACACATAACGATTTTGAAGACAAAGTGACAGATGCAGAAGTGACACGCAATAGAGATTTAGTTGATACATTATCATTTAGTAACTACCAACCAGAACCCTAATTGGTCACTCGCCTTGCACTCCAGCTTCAGAGAAGTGTATTGTGGAAAGAACTCTGACAAGAGTACAACAATGTACGTGACATTATTTAACAACTGGGGCATCTCTTGAATCACTTCATCAAAGACTCAACAAAACAAATCGTTATTATTCTCGTTATGCCTACCAATATGGTTATCGGTTCAGTTCACTAAATAAGATAAACATAAATCGAGTGGCTATGTGATTCATTAGGCTTTAGTTATCATAGGGTTAATAACTCTACCATTTATAGTTCACAATGGTTTTCGAAAGTTTTAGTTCTTGAAAAGAAAACGAGACTCGCTTTCAAAGTTGTTGCAAAGTAATATGTATACGCTCTGTGGACAGTATTTCAGCTGTTAGGGCTATAGTTCTTGAGGAGAACAAAATAAGTTTTTAGGTGATGACCTCTCTGATTCTTATTAAGGACCAATCAGTCAACATGTCTAATCTATAATCATGTTCGTAACATCTCAACTTTCTAGATTTCTTTCTTCCCTTCTAGAGAAGAAGAAAACAACAGAGTTTAGGTCGTGGCCCATGTGGCCCTGTACACAGCTACAATATTGATGAAACTAATTGACCACAGAGTCTGTACACAACATTTCAACTTTTAGGACATTTGAGTACGACTAGGATTGTAAGCCCTCTTGAATGTCTGGATATTCATATATATATGGCACATTTAACCTTAGACATGATGAAAATGCACTACCCAATGAGCTACAGAGCCAATGGCCCTATTTATGTCTGTTAAGAACACAATGTTTTCATCTATCAATATAGTTTCTGAATTCTGTTTTCTTACTATGATACAAATCAAGGTCACATGCTCCAAAATGTTAATAAAAATTAAATATAAACAAACAGTTATTGATCTCTGATGGTTGTCATATTGAAAATATGTCTGTTACGAAACTGTCATTTTATTAATGATAGTTGGTTTATTAAAAACGAAGAACCTTAGTAACATCTAACAAAACGTTTTCAAGGATTGGTACCATATTAGGTCAAACCGCTTCCTAATCAGTATGGACATGGTGCAATACATGCAGAAATGATGCAGAGACAGTCAAAACAACATGTGCTCTGGTCTCATACATATCTCTATATATAGTGACCTGATTTTACATAAACACATTCTGATATCACAGTGGTAGAATTCAGACATGTTTTCTCTCTGCCATATTATCCTTCTACTTAGTGTTTGTTCTGTACCTGGACTGATCCTGCCGGTAACTAAACCAGATGGAACTCTGGACGTTCCAAGTCTTCTCAGCCACATCGCTCTGATGGACCAATCCATTGAAAACATGGCGTCTGCTGCAGAAGTGGAACAGTTGAAATCTGACCTTGCTGCTTCACAGAAAGCCTTAACAGTAGCACAAACGAAACTGAAAGGTGAGTTTGGGTTTAACGCCGCTTTCAAGAGTATTTCACTTATATCACGGCTGCTAGTATTATGGCAGGGAGAAAGCCCGCAACGCCATGTGGCTATGCATTGTGGTGAAACCTGCGAGCATCGGCTGGAACTAGCGAACCATGTGTGGTTCTCCACAGAAATTCAGTGTAGCATACACCCAGAACAGTTCTCTACTGCAGTCAAAGTTGCCCTGCCCTTGGCGGGATTCGAACCATGTACCTATTGACCCGAAGCCGAACGCGCTAACCACTGTACTATCTTGAATGATTTCACAATGTTGTTTAATACTGAACAAAATGTATTAGGTCGCCATTCTTTGATATTTAACATGTGCTGCTAATGACGCCAAGTGGCGTCATTACTTATGATTGCTAACGGCCATTGTTGCTGTTTGGCGTTGCTCTGTGCACGTGTTCTCTCAACCTGAAAGACAATTGACTTTTCCCTAATTGCATTTCCGCATAACTGATGATATGAAGTTGGCTATGAAGTCATTTACAGCTTTATATTATTCCTATTCAAACGTTATGTCATATATTTACAAGTAAGGTAACGATTCCTTCAGATATTCCGTTTGAATCTTTTGAACAATCAAACTTACATAAAAGTGTTTATCTGAAACTAAAAATGCGGTCTGCAAACAATCTTACATCCCCATTGAGAGATCTAAGAAAACAGTTAGCTGGCAATCTATATTGCACATGAGCGGGTCTGACTAATTTCCGAGATAATCTATAGGTTTGTGTTTTCAATCGTAGGTTATTTGGCTAATCCGATGAGATAATGAGTGAGATCGTGGACCTATTTTCAAATGCTAAAGACTTGCATCCTGTAATAAACATTTAACTCGAATACCATTGAACTTATTGTAAGTGTTTGCTTGTTATGCATATGTACTTCTCATTTAGTTATATACTAGACACAAATTGTAATAATGATAACTGTATATACACTAATCAATAATAAACCAACTATAGGTATTAGAAGGAGGTGTGTGTTTGCTTTAGTGTTCTGAAATACCAGTGTCATTCTATTTTTATAATTATATGATTTAATGTGTATAAATAGATGATAAAAACACAATCATTAGTCCTTTGTTTTACAAACATTTCATGTATAAAAGTGCATGATGATCAATGTTTGACCAAATAACAAATTGTTTACATAGTAAGGGGCGTAGGTAATTTTGATAATAAAATTATATTGATAACAACCCAAGACTTGTAAAAAACTGGAATACAATTTTGGTGGTTGGTGTCGTTTGAAAGTTAATGATGTAATCGACTTCCTTTGCGAAATTATATTGAAAATATCATACATTTATTATTGAAAGGTTGGCGCCAGTAAAATTAACATTAACAAGTCAATAGAAACTTCTAATCAAAGGTAGAACTACGACTCTCGATTTTTATTTGCTCCAATAAAAAGCGTTACAACTGACCATTGGATGCGAGGTAACACTGATATGTCATTGGTTAATCCAGACACGTCTTTCTGACACAAATGTTTATTGCCAGTGACAGGTCACATGAGTCCAGTACCACCTTAATATTACAATATCTTCCATTTGTCAAAGCAGGATGATAATCCTTTAATCCATCGTTCTATAGCTGGTTTGTAAATTGTTAGCAATGGATGCTGTGTATGTCTTCCACCTTATACTTAATAAATTATTTATATTCAATTTTCAAATTTCAAAATATCTTGGTGTAACGAACTAGATATCCATGTTTTACAAAGTTTTACATATTGAACAAAATGCATTTGTAAAAGGACAGTTCTTAATAATAAATTCATGAACTTAAATATGAATTGAAGAGCAGAGAATACATGTATGTATACATTATTATCATTACACCTATTTATTATTCATGACTTTGTTTTGGTTTCGTCCAAGGGATATAACGTATTTATAATCATCAATATCATGTTTATTTCTTCACGAATGAACATTTGTTATTTTCTACTGGCATATTATTGTTATTGATTATATATTTTTAATTGCCTGTCGGTGAATTGTTTTTGTCTTAATAATCAACTGTGGAAGGCCAAAACAAACACTTTTTTAAGAATCCCTTTTGATAGTGGAATGTTTACCTACAATTTATAAGCTAACACTCTTGTTGTAGTGATTGTTATCAAAGTTATTATGTACCGTAAACAACTGATCAACTGAGGCACTAAATTGGAATTTATTGTCTGGCACATCCCATTCTTGATTCGAGGATCCAGTCACTTTTTTTACACCTGCCTTGATTGTAAGTGATAAGTCACGTTGCATTCACTGCCTCCTTGAGACCACAATTACAGTACAATGGTTATATCACAGCGTTGACATGGTTGAAAGTTGTACACTGAACTCAATAAATCGATACATCAATTCGGCCTACTTGACCCCATGTTTTTGTTGTATTTAAGTAATAAATGTTAACAAAGAAAACAATGTTGTGAAGAAGAGGCGTGATATTCGTCAACTGTGAAGTGATACGAAGTCTATTCAAGGGATTCCTTGTAGGACATTCAAAGCCTAATTAATCTCTAGTTGTGAGAGGCTACTAATTACAGTGTCTTAGAAAGCGTAAAGCGGGTTCACCCGCCTTTGGCAATGAGTGAACAGTTCATCATGGCAACGTTTTCGTGTAAATAAAGTTGCTCCAAGCACATTTTATACCCATACTTAACATTACTAACGCTGTTCCTAATCGAAGTTTTCCATCTAAATTTTTTGTTTTAACTTGTTTTAATATCGGTTTGAGGCAAAAATCGAGACTGATGGTTGAGTTGTGAAGCTGTTTAACATTCAGTTATAGGTGTCTCTAGCTGAGGGTGAAAAACTATTGACTGTTGGTTATCAAGTCAGCATTGTTTAAACTGATCTCATATTACACACATTTATATCATTGCTTTTAGTGTGATACAAAATAAATAAAAGCTGCACTGATCTAAATGCTTTTCCTCAATACAGGTTATAACCTGGACATATTTTCTTCTTACAGGTGGTGCAACATTCACGAGATGGGGAAGGACGTCTTGTCCTGTCGACAACAAGTTAATCTACAAGGGTGAGGTCTAGAAGTTCAAAGTCAAATTGTTAATAGTCAATTAAAAAATCAAGCTGATACTAGAAGTGTTTTAGTAATGGTTGGTACTTGTTTTATGTTGGAATGTGTTTATCACATCAGTTTAATTAAATCATCTTTGAATCATAAAAATAATGGTTTCTCGTTATTCATCTGAAAGTAAATGAAACATATAAAGTCATATACCGTACATCAAAAGCTATTTTACCAATACTGGAACAGACATTCATATTAAAGTTTTCGTAATTGTCTTTCTATGCAAATGTTTTTCTGTTCGATTTGGTGAGGATAACTCTTACTCAGTCATAGGTTTTTCAGATCTTTCACATGTAGTGACAACACATACATTAACTATTTCAAGCCTAAAGAGACGTTGTGTCAGGATCTTTGCTAACGCTCGATGTACATTTTATTTATTTATCTAAGCTTGTTTGGTATTTGAATTAAATGCACTAAATAGCTACAATATAATCTTTGTCCTTTAACAGGCTACACTGCAGGTACATATTACACAGACAAGGCATCTGCAGCCACTATCCTCTGTTTGCCAGACCAACCCATCTATGCTAATCATAGTGATGCAGCCAATACGTATGTCTCTCACATTTTTGGAACTGAATATGACGATTTTTATCCTGGTAGTCCATTCAATGGAAAGAGGGATGAAGACATGCCATGTGCTGTCTGCGAGATTAATACCAGGAGTTCAGCTATCATGGTTCCTGCACGGAATCAGTGTTACCCAGGCTGGACTCTGGAGTACTCTGGATATCTGATGGGACCGTATTCCGGGTACGCCTCTGGTGAATACATCTGTGTTGATGCTGATGCTGAAACTATACCAGGAGGTCAAGCTGATAGGAACGGTCAGGTGCTGTTCTCAGTGCAGGGTAAATGTGGATCATTGGGATGTCCACCGTATCATAACAACTGGGAGTTGACTTGTGCTGTATGTTCTAAATAAAAGACGTAGTGAAACACATATTCTGGCTTTAGTATTTATTGGTTTCATTTTGACATGAACCTCAACGTGTTTAGTATGAATTAAGTTTGTTATTCCGTAATACATACCATGTGATATCCCTTTGTTCGTTAGGGGATCATTCCTCGTGCATGCGATGTTATTTCCCTTAACTAAACTATCTAAAATTTCAGATTTTGTTGTCTATGATTGCTCTATACTCTTAGGAGTACAATATTTTTCACACACACAAGTTTCCCACCTCTTTCAAGACATTCAATTAAGTGATGATGAGAGTGTATTGGAATCATATTTGAGTTACTTGAGGATTGTTTATATGTATTGTGCACACAAATCTAATACAAGCTGTAGCTTTTAAAAAAAATAACAACACATGGTTGAATCAAATAAGAGGAAATACCACAAATGATTTGATTTGGTTTACAAGGTTGTAGTGTTGTGTGTTTTCCCTTGAGTTAAAGAACGACAAAATGTTTTTCTTCTATTACCGAACATCACAAATTATATAATGATGTGATTTTAAAACTGAATATTAAACGTTATTAACTGAGATGATGTGACAGAATCTGCTCTGCTATAGACATTTAAACATAATTATATTAAAACACAATAAATAGTAAGAAATACACTTTCTTGATAATTCATATATTCATATGTCCCTCGTGAGAGATTTTTTTCTTTCAGTTCATTAACTTAATATGAAAGGTGACATCATTAGATATCCCATCATCATAATAATAATTGCGTACTTATATTGCGCCTTTTCCACACCCTAAGGCATGCTCAAAGCGCTACAAGTATTACCCTGAAGGAATTGTACTTTCAACCCTGCTACTAAACGCTTCATCAGTACTTCCCGTATTCAGGTACCCATTTGTACAGCTGGGTAGACTGAGTGCAATGTGGATTAAGTGCCTTGCCCAAGGACACAACACAATATTCGACCCAAGTAACAAATCTTTGGTGTCTCCACAGGGATTCGAACCCGGGTCGTCGGCGTGAGAGGCAAGCATGCTAACCACTACACCGCCGTGCTCCATCCTGCATATTATTAGTCAATGGAGTGTCATGGTTTGAAACTTGACACTTTCTCATTGCTCGTCACATTCTGGCACATGTACAGTTGTCTCTGTCTGATAGACATAGATAGTTTCCCGAGGACTAAAATTTGCAAAATAGTACATTCATCAGGAAAACAACTCTTATTGTTCGGAGATATTTACTTGCCAAAACATCTGATAAAACCCCGTAGAGTCCCATGTTCTGACGCAATTCACTTAACCTTAATTATTCCACTACTAGATCCCATTGTCAGAATCGTTTCATTTTCATAATAGAGCCTCAAAATGATCATAATGATGGCAAATCCAAAAGTGTATACTGATACGACTCAGTTTTTGAGATATTGATATGTTCTCATGTTGGAACATTGGGACAGTTATCGTAAAAAGAAATTAATTCGAATACTATTTTTAAAATTAACTTTTATTTTGTCAAAAGGTATGCAAACATAACAATTCACAACTAGAAATGCACATACAAGTCTCATTGATGATGCATAATGATACAAGTTGTCGAAATTCTATCAACATATTGTGTAAAACATCCGAAACACAAGAAACATACAATTGAGTACCAACGAACAGAACTATTTTCTGAATAAAACCTTATTCAGTATGAAAATACACAACGTTTTTGGGTAAATGCTCACTCCTTCATCAGATATAATGTAAGAAAGTTCAGAATGTTGTTGTCAGAAACATCTACTAGTTTACTGTCAGCCCCTTTTGCCATCAACAATTTAACAGTTGCCCAGCTACCAAAACTAACAGCCTTTTACAGTTTTACCATTCTTTTCCATAGAATCTACTTCAAATCTCTGCAATGACAGAATTGACTTCATCTCGTCGTCTACACCATGACATCTACACACCATACAGAGGATGTTATATCCTAGTCTTTCTACTGTTTTAACATCAGCCCCGATTTTTTTTAGGAACTTTCAATCGACAAAATTGTAGAGCAACCAACAGATGAGTTGTTCTATCATCTCCTTTACAATCAACATCAAAGATGTTTAGTGACAGAACATACTTTACAATCTCTACATGACCACGTGCACTCGCCACATGAAGGATATTGTAGTTGTTTTCACCTACTGTCTTATATCCGCACCTCTGTCTCTCAGCAACTTAACAATCTCTATGTGACCATTAGATACAGCATTCAGCAAAGGCGTACTCCCGACAGAGTGTTTGCTTTCAATGTCCCTTTTTTATGATATAACAATATCGTAACAATAGATGTGCTGCCACCTTGACAAGCAAAATGTAAAACATTCTCATTTTCTTCATTAACAGCTGACAGATCAGGCCTTTGTTGCATAAGAATGTCAAATATACCCTCTTGTTGATTCCTGGCTGCAATCATTAGAGGTGTTTCCTTCGTGTTCAGAGTCCGGACAGTTTGGTAAGACTAGGAGTCTCTTCACTTCCGCTACATTACCATACCTGCAGGCCTCGATTAAAGTTTTCACATCATCAAGAGGGCAAGAAGTCACAGTTCTCTTCCCGATGGAAATATTGTCATCTGCGGAATAAGTATTGACAGTAATAACCTTTCTCTTTTGCTATAGTTGCTTTTTGGAGAAAGTCAAACTTATACTTTATGTAATAATATAGTGCATAATGCACATTTACTCATATTAAAGGGGCAGTAGCACGTTTTTGGCGAATTTTATATTTTAAAATTTCCAATTTATAATAATAGCTTATGTCATTTATATTAACTTTAGAGGGTAAAACATCTTATTACACAAACGAATTATTCGTTGTGGCAATAATGGTGTTGGTAATAAAGCAAAAATTGCATGGCGGCCATTTTATTGTGAACATATTTTATTATTTTGAATGACCAAAAAAGATTCGCATGGCTTTACCATCTACACACATTTTTAACTTGATTTTCCGAAGAGAGAAGAGTGTTTTACTATTGGCAACATTTTATTTGAATTACATTTCATCGACTTATTTCAGCGAAAAAACGTGCTACTGCCCCTTTAAACAAGGTTTCTTACAAAGCGGGCAAACATAGGCTGGGTATCAACTTTTTCATAATGGTCAGTTTTTATAAAAATAACTTGCATTTTGATACTTTGAATTTTGTTACACCTCAGAAAAAACATTTCAAAAAGAAAATCATGTTCTATCTATGTTTCCGAGACCGTATTTAGTGTACTAAACTGCACTGCCGTGACATCATGGCTTTGTGACATCATTAACCATGACATCATTTAGTGATATAATTACATCCCTATCTTGTACTGCAACTGAGTGATTTCTAGCTCACAATTTAGTAATTTCTCTCACCTCGAAATTTGTTTATAATATAAAACGAGTTGTTGATTATGTCAGAAATACTTTTTGGAATACAATTCAACAGTTACTTAAGAGTTTTTCTGAGCGTAAGTAGCAAACTATTTGGATGAGATATTGGAGATCATGAATGGTGTACAATTTGGACTTGACAGTGTTATCTAAGATCGGGATTCGCATCTTGTTTGAATTACACAATTTGACCTTAGTTAAAACAACAAATTACCAATTCGGTGCTCGGAAATAAGAATTATCTGTCCCTCATTAATTTTCATGTCAAACTCCTCGCTAAACCTTGGAATTTATAACAATAATTAAGGGACATATAATCCGTCATTCCTCGCAATGCATTGGTTATTCTTATCTTCCATTGTATTATTTCAAATTATCAAACTGTCATATAATAACAAAAAACTACCCTCATTTAAGTTATATAGAACTTTTCCGGTTAACAATTGAATATGAATATGATTAAGTCCCATTGTTTCACTCACAAACAAAGCATAATGGAGGTAAACAAAGAGAGCTGTTTTAAATATAAAGTATAAATCATACCATATATGGTCACCATTAACTGGCCATCACTAAATGAAAACATTTGACTTTAAAATCCCTTTGAATTAACTCAGTAGTGTGTTTGATGTGTGGTATATGATGTAAGCTCTAGATTGTCTAATATATGGTTTATGATGTATGGTGCAGTGTGTTTGATATATGGTGTATGATGTATGGTGTAGTGTCTTTGATATATGGTGTATGATGTATGGTGCAGTGTGTTTGATATATGGTGTGTGATGTATGGTGCAGTGTGTTTGATATATGGTATATGATGTACGGTGTAATGTGTTTAATACATGGTGTATGATGTATGGTGTAGTGTCTTTGATATGTAGTGTATGATGTAAGGTGCAATGTGTTTCGTGCATCGTGAATGGTTCCTCGACATACCTACAAACCACGAGCTCAAAATTAAGTATCTATCTCCTTGATATAGTTGTTTTCTGTCAATACGACCATAATATTAATACAACTTACTATTTTCATTTCATTAATAGTTCAGGACAAGATCTGCAATCACCAGCTTTAGGACAGTTGATGTATTAATGTTAAGAAACAGATGGAGCAATCTTGATATGATTATTTGCATCTTCAGCGGAATAATGTACCGGTAGATAAGGTGATACTCTTTAGTACAATGTGGTGATAATTACCTGCTTGCGTTGATGTTGTGGTTTCCTTTCTCTATGGCATATTTCGAGTACCAGCAACACTAGAGTCTACCCCTTTCGTTCTGCTTGATCTATCAGAGCTTTGGTTTGAGTTAAATGAATTACCAAAAGTTGACATCTCAAATAAAGAGCATCAAATGTGTAATCAAAACAGCCTTTGGTGCTTTGGCAAACAGCATCACACAATTTAGGGCCATAAGGCTTAAACATTTTCTTTGAACATGTCTGCAAGAAAGTATTTGATAGAACAAAACCAAAGAGTAGTACTAGATTCATAGTGATAAAACTGCTGGTGTCCAAATAGGCTACTATTCAATAGTGAGCTGTATTCATTGCTTGAAACACAGTCCCAGAACAGTTGGCTTATTATCTGAACATTCACAAGAAATATATTGTTATATTATTAAATATGGAAAAAATGCTACATTTCTTTCACAGAAAAGATAATTCAATATATTTGCGTTGTTTTGTCATTTTATCTTCTAATTGAATATGAATAATTCTGAAAAAATTGAAGGTATTGTCAAAATGTTAAAAAAATACTAGTATAATGCAAATACTTTCTGAAAAACAAAATGTTTGTTTCAAGAAGAGATTTTAACAAGGGAAAAGTTCATTATTCTAATGCTCATCAATAAAATCAACTAGTTAGAAGAAGACAAAATTTAGCTTAGCTCACCTGCATGTGGTGTGATACGACACGTTTCTCAATGAATGGCTGCTAGTTAAATTCATCATTACTTTATCAATAATTATGTTTCCGCACAATTTTATCAATTTCATGTTTGTGTTGATGTTGAGGGGTGTAGAGTGCAGTTGGTTTCATCATACCGAACATCACAAATTATAGAATGGTTTGACTTTAAACTGTGAATATTAAACGTTTGAATGTTATTAACTGAGATGATATGACCGGACATAATTATATTAAACCCCAACAAATCGTAGAAATGGAATTACGAATGTCATCACTGAAACACTCTTAAGTTCGTCTGCCCTAAAGGCCTGTTGTTGCGTTTGGTCAATCCTTCGCTGACCTTTAGCATAATCTACTCAAAACAAAAGCTCTTGAAATGAAAACTTATACACAGACTCCATGGTTAATGTAGCCCATAAATTGTAGACCTATGACTTTTCAACCAATAATATAGGTCAAAGGGCCATGTACTTAAAGCTTATGATTGTCTTCTTCTATGTAATAGTAGGATATCTAACGAGCTTCCCCTTTCATATCATGTTTATGTCCCGAGTGAAATAATTTTGCTTTGACTCGAACCTTTGCGAATTATTTCACGAGGGACATAAACTTGATATGAAAGGGGAACGAGTTATGTATCCTATTTATTACCAACATGTATTTTATACGATTTATTGTGTTTTGAAATATATTTCTGTTGTCCCTATAAAGGAACGGAACAGCGGAGTAATATCAACCCTGTCACAGCATCTATAAGTTCATAATATTGCGACGTTAAATATTCACGCTTTTAAAATCAAACCGTTCTATAATTCGTGATGTTCGGTATGGCAAAGCCAGTTGCACTATTCATGCTGAAGGAAGCGAACATAATATAACATCTCCCTGCTCGAGGAATGAGATGAGAGTTATCCGTCCTTTGAATGACGTCATATCATTGCGGCCGCCATTCGCATATGTTTCTCGTCGTCGGAATGTGTAAACAAGCTAAAACAACCTCATTAAATGTAAGTTTTAGATGAACATCGCAATTGAAATGGCTTTCCTTTCGGTTATTTGTGCCTTGTGAGTAAAACTTCACTGTGCACCGTTACGAACACGTTATTTTCACAGAAATACTGAGCGTTTGGTGCAATGTCATTCCCAACGGTAAGATTGAGAGCAAAAACTCTTGCTGCATTCTAAACAGTGTGCTTATTACCTCTGCTCTAGTCATGGTGTGTGTGTTAATTATTCATTAAAATCAATCATTGCGGTGACTACGAGTTCGTGAATTCATTGAACAATGAGATAAATTAATTATAAGTGTTGTCGTAAAAAACTTGTAATATTTCATGAATGAATTCACGTTCGTTTTATGAATGAATAAAGTAGTCCAGGCAGTGTCAAAGTTCATCGTTAGCCAATCAAATTACTTGAAGTTTGTTATGAAACCCCTTTACGAAGTACCACGTGGGTAATATGTGAAGAGCTGTTTTGTGCAGACTCCTTTGCAAGAGGAGGATTATAAACCGAAGATATACAATTGTAATATGGTAGATAAATGGCCATAAAAAGGCCAACAGAGGCAACGACTTTGAAACTAAAACTCGACTATTGTCAAATAGGTGTTAGTATTTATTCATCACAGTCAAACATTATCTTATCCAATTAAATCATTGCACTAATGTAGTGTTAAAACTTAAAACTATATGGTTAAAATAATTATTGAAAAATGTTGAGTTACATTACTGTTTAAAAATCACAATTCGATTCATTATTTTCAACTAAACTGACTAGCAAAAGAAAACTAACACCTCAGATGGTTTTATCACATCTTTTATGTTCAATTACAAATATCTTATGGTTTCGAAGTCGTACTCTAAAACTGTAAAGTGCAGGCGTTTAATCATCAGCCAAGGAATAATTCTATGTGGTTTCAATTTTTTTGGAAAAAAAGGAAATTTTAAAGTAATTAATTCTTCCAAAATTAATTTCGATAAAACACAACTGTTCATCGACATATAAGACATCTGCTAAGTGAAAATCAAGAAATGTGTCTTCGAAATCACACGTGGATGCAGACAAGGAGATCCACTTTCGCCGTACTTATTTATTCTTCGTGCTGAAATATTAAGCATTATGATTCGTAATAATAAAAAAATTAAAGGAATCAAAATAGGTGACAGTGAATATTTGATTACTCAGTTTGTAGACGATACCTCTTTAACACTAGATGGGACTGAAGCATGCCTTCAAGCAACATTACGAACATTAACAGAATACGCCTCCTTTTCAGGTCTTAAAGTTAATACAAGCAAAACCGTAGTTATCTGGATAGGTTCTTTAAAGCACTCAAAAAAGACAATATGCAAAGATTACGAACTTGATTGGTCTAGAACAGATTTTACTATCCTTGGCATAACTTTCACACATAACTTGGCAGAAATGGTAGAGAGAAACTATAAAGATAAACTAAAACAAATTAGGACAACGATGAACCAGTGGCTTGGAAGAGATGTTACCCCACTTGGTAGAACAACAGTTTTGAAAAGTCTTATTCTACCTAAACTTAATCATATCTTTACAACACTTTCAAACCCAAGTGAAAATATATTAAAAGAGCTCGAAAAGCTAGCATTTAGTTTCATTTGGAAAGGTAAACCTGATAAAATTAAACGTACAATAATAACTAGAAGCTTCAAAGAGGGTGGGATTATAGTTCCAGATATAAGAAATACAATCATTTCGCAAAAGAAAAGTTGGGTTAAAAGGCTCTTCGATTCTGAAAGTAACTCAAAATTAAAGAAACTTTTCTATATTAACGTATCGCCAATGCACAGAGATTTTTATCAATACACTGAATCATCCCTCATTGAGAAAGTCTGTACTCCAAGAACAAACGATTTTTGGAAAGATGTTTTAAAGGCATGGGGATGCTTTAACAAACAAATGGGGAATACCGTCAACACTCAATCTGACATCTTATCCCAACCAATATGGAATAACGACAATGTTAGAATAAACAACAAGTCTATAAATAATAAGAATATGTCAAAATCCGGTATTTACCTGATAAATGATATAATCAAAAGTGAAGGTAAATTTCTAAATTACCTAGAAATGACTGGAATATACAAATGTAAGACAAATTTCCTAGAATATACTGGCATTACCCAAGCAATTAAAGCATATTTTTTAAAATACAAAATCAAAATAGAAAAAAAACTAGAAATGCCACTTGTCCCATACTTTATTGAAAATATAGCTACTAAGAAAAAGGGATGTCGGAGCTTTTATGATATATTACAAAAGACAGAAAACACTATGACAGAATGCAAGTACAGAAAAAAGTGGGAATTATATCTTGAATGTTCAATTAATGAAAGCGAATGGAATAACATAAATGAAATACCCTTCATGTCTAATCTAAATTCCAAAACAAAATGGTTTCAATATTCCATACTTCATAGAATTTTGCCGACAAATGATCTTCTGCAAAAGATGAAATTAAAAGATAAAAATAAATGCAGTTTTTGTAATAAAGAGAAGGAAACCATAGTTCATCTATTTTTTGATTGTCAAATTGTTAAAAACTTATGGAACAAAGTTAAAGAATGGATAGAGACGTACACTGAAGCGAACATAAAGTTTTCCAAACGAAACATTTTTCTTGGATACCCCGAATACAGAAACAGGGTATTGAACATGATCATTACAAATGTGAAATACACCATTTTCAAAGCAAAACAATTTGGTTTGAAACCAAGCTTCACATACATTCAAAACGATCTGAAGAAAATATATAACATTGATAAATACAACTGTTATTCGAATTGCAACTACTCAAGATATATGAAATTTTGGTCATCCTGCCATTTACTATTCGAAGACTAATCACTTCTTCTTTATATGCCTTTGTTACCATTGTAATTGAAAACTTGATACAACCTGTGCATACTTGCATGTATGCAAATTAAAATTCGCCTATATGTAAATGTTGCTGTGTAAAATGTCACTTCTTGATAGTTTGAACCTAAATGTATATGTACCTCAAAAAGAAATAAATTAAAAAAAAATAAAAAATAAAAAAAAAATAAAAAAAAAATAAAAAAAATAAAATAAAAAAATATAAAAAAATAAAAAAAGAAATGTGTCTCACTCTACACACATTTACAACATTATAAACATGATAGGGGTCATGTTGGTGTAAAAAGGATTTTATACCCCTTGGTCCTTTCAGTTACTCTAACTCTGGATGTTTGAAAAAAACCGAGTATGATTGTTTGTCGAGTCAGTCAACATTGAACATTAAATAATATCCCGCTTCTATCAATTTGTTTTGTTATTTTTACTGTATGAGTGAAACAATGGGGTTTAAGGTTTTGTTTGCACCTCAGTTTATATATGAAATTTCTTTAATAATAATAATAATAATGAGGATACTTCTTTCGCGCTGAACTCAACAACACAAAGGGCCATGCTCAAAGCGCTACACACATTATTACCCTGGTGTAAGGACCAACATCGTTCCTTTTTTATTCTCAACTCCCTTTGGAGTATGCAACCTTGGCTACCAATTAAGGCGCTCGAAGGTTATCTGTCACTTTGCCTGCACTTCCAAACTAGGTACTCAATTCTACTGCTGAGTGAACAGAGGCACATTTCGAATAAAGTCCCTTGTCCAAGGTGACACCATGAGCCTCTCAACTCATGTCTCAGTGTGGGGCAGGGAATCACCCTTCAAACTCTCAGTTTTCATTCATCAATGAGGCGGGTAACCCACCCATCCAGCGGGCCACGCCTGTTGTTGTTTATTTAAGTTTAGAGTTTTTTCAATTTCCTTTTTTGATATTTTCAATTCCATTTTAAATGTTGTCGATTTCATTTTGAATATTTTCAATTTCATATTGAATATTTACATTTGTATAAACTATTTCCAATTTCATTTTAAATATTTTTTAAACAGTCTTCATGTACAAATAGGTTTAATAACACAACACAATGTATCAAGGTTGTATTACTTCATTCGTCAATGTCGTTTGTCGCCAATAAAAATAACTCTAAATAGAAAAAGAGATAAGAAATGAAACAATCCACATTTTTGAATTGGTTGAATATAACATCAAGCCTGGGACGTAACATTAATCATTGAGCCCCATTATGACAAGAATAGATATATTTTATTTCAATAGTCTCTTCGTATTATCTTACACACGTTATGTGACAAGACCAAATACGATTATTTGAATAGTCTCTTCGTATTGAGTTCATCTTACACATGTTGTGCAGTTAATGTATTTTTATGATAGGAAAATCAAGGAATATTACTCATGCAATTAGTTTTTTAATGCATGCATACCCATACAACATCTTTTATACCACGCCTCCACATGCACATGGCATCACTTTGTTTAAGAACTATTTCTATACATAAAACATCAGAATGTTAGGCTGATGTCATGTTCTAACTTCTCAGTGATGTATACGTTACTACTGTTGCTCCGTTTACATGATTTCGTTTATTCATTCAATACAAAACGTGTAGATCTATCATAACCATACATCTGAAATGTAATTTCTAAATGAAAAAAACTATCACACAATGACCTAAGTTTTACTATTTAGCATGCCAGTACATTTGTATCGTCTATAATTACCATTGTATTATAAAGCATGGTTTTGAGTGTGGAATAATGGAAATATTTCAAATTGCATCTCGCAATGTGTATCGTGTTCATGTTTGAATCGGTTAATAATCTTAAAAGGTTATATTACACACCCCTATATTTAACGTTAATCATGACATATGTATGATATATTGAAAATACATAACTCGTTAATGAAGAACATTAACTTTCATAAGCGTTATTGATTACTTCAACCCAAAACATGCTTATCAGCATTTCTGGAATTTTCTCATTAATACATTATTCCCTACTGTTGATATACACTGATAAATGAAAGTAATATAATGGCAAAACACGACAGTAAATATTCTTTAAAAAACATATCGAGGTTAAACAACCCTTCGATTAAAATGTTTGCCATAATAATTTATAGAAATTATCTTGTAAATATATTAATTGAAAGGCGTTGGAATAGAAACACACTTGTGCTGACCATATCTAAAATGTTCAGCTCACTAGTTATCACAGGTTGTTTGTCGCACAGTAGAGATAACAGCATGAATCTGGTAATGTTGTTCCTCACTTACAAACTATCAGAAAATATCTTAAAACATGCACAGAAATCTCTTCAGTCTCATGGTCCTAAAATGTGTGTAACATCACAGACGGTTGTTTAGAATTGTGATGATGTACAGTTAAAGTTGTGAACCTCTTCTGGCCTCACTGAACCAAATCTCATGTATATATGTGGAAAACACATGGAAGACTTTGATGTTCGTGAGA
The DNA here is from genome assembly GCA_936450465.1 of Gibbula magus. Taxonomy (NCBI): domain Eukaryota; kingdom Metazoa; phylum Mollusca; class Gastropoda; order Trochida; family Trochidae; genus Gibbula; species Gibbula magus. The sequence continues at coordinate 6,494,226 of OW388302.1, forward strand.
ATGAATCCATGCAAATGATGTGTGTTTATTACTGTAAGGGGGTCACTGGCCCACTATATATTGCATATAATAGCAAATATAATACCCGCTGCTGGTTCAGTTATTAGTTATTCAAATAATGAATGAAGGGTGTATAGAGATTTGAATAATGTATCCGCGAATCCGCTGCTGTTTTAGTTATTACACAGCAAAAATGAGCTGGTTTCCAGAACACTGAAACTAACAGGATACCAAATGGAAACCAGTATTTCCAGTTGGTATCCAGACAGTTTTTATAAGTTTCCATGTGGTTTCCAGCAACACTGAAACTGAATTTTGCACCAGTATCCGGATGGTATCCAGTGCGAATAATTACCCACTCCTCCAAGTGGTATCCATCTGGTTTCCATGAATAACTTTCTTTTTGGTTTCAACTCAGTTTCCATGTGATAGTTTCCACTTGGTTTCCACTTGGTTTCCATATTTCTTAGTTTACACTTGGTTTCAACTTGGTTTCCATGTTCAGGTTTACTGTTGGTTTCAGTCTGGTTTCCATGTTAAGGTTTATTGTAGGTTTCAGTCTGGTTTCCATGTTACGGTTTACTGTAGGTTTCAACCTAGTTTCCATGTTGAGGTTTACTGTAGGTTTCAGTGTGGTTTTAGTATAATGGTTTACTGTAGGTTTCAGTCTGGTTTCAGTGTAATGTTTTCCTGTAGGTTTCAGTGTGGTTTCAGTGTGATTTCAGTATAATGGTTTACTGTAGGTTTCAGTCTGGTTTCCATGGTTGGCATTTGCATGTTATGATTTAAATGAATGCAGTGTCAACACCTACAGCAACTGCTATCTTCATCAAGAGCAATAATGCTTCGGAGAAAATAATTCTAGTAATGATAAAAATAATTGTACTTTGTTATAAAATTCATTACATAAAGTGCCAATAGCAAAGTCAATCTAATCATATCTAATTGCAAAAAAGAAAAGACATTTTGCCTGTTGTACTAGTAATACAAAACAAGTGTGTTGTTTATGAAGTTTATTACGTAAGTGTCAATTGCAGAGGAAATACTTGACTAATGCTGCAAAAAGGAGGATACATCTGACAATCAAATCTAAGGAATGTATTCAAATGATATCAAGTACACAATACCATATAATGATCTTATTTATGAAGATCCTAGATATACATTTACAAATTGTATTATTTAAAATTACTTCATAAATCATCCAGCAAAATGCCATAACTGGATGACGAGGTAAAATAACAGGGCATTGCTGCTGAGTAAGAAAGAGGATCACTGATAATTATGTGGTTATATTCTCGATTTATACTGTGCTGCCGGCCAATCACTATTCAATGTATGTTATGAAAAGGTGGTTTTATTTTCTTCGGGTAAACAGCCCGGGGAAAATTACATCACTAATCCTCCGGGGTGATTTCAAACTCTTCAGCTTCAGCTAAATACGTTCTGTGTCCTCAATGGGAATGATCTTTCGACCACATGCATGGTATGCTTGACCGACCACATGCTTCCTTCATGTTCTTCTAGGCTGTAAATGTACATAAAAATAATATTAATGACCAACATAAATTGAAATTTGGTACATCCTCTGTTTTACTTATTTGAAGTGTTTTAGTAAGATACACAATCATAAGTTCTGATTTATCAGATATTATTATTTTGTATACTGCAATTATTACATTAGTTCTTAGGTTAAGTTTCGAAACACATATGTACCTGTTGTAGGCTAAGGTGAGAGGTCATCTATCGCCTTCCTCAAGTTTCCCATAAGTGCAGGAATGCTGAAATGTTATACAAATATCAAATCAATCAAAGAAACATGAATATTCAAAAGGGTATTTCAAATTCTAACTAAATATAAAGGTCATAATATGATATTCAAAAATATACATCAGTACAACAACTCTTATTTGGTCGTTTTTTTTAGAATGTAATTTTTATGTATTCGTATGAATCAAGAAAGTAGAGACTGTCTTGATACAATAAACATTGACATCGTTTCGATACAATATTTCGAAGGTATTTGATCAACTTTATTTAAATTGTTATTTCAGTCATTAGCATATTGGACACACAATAAGAAAAACATGAACTGTACCTGCATGCAGTTGTAGAAATATCATGTTGTTTTGCCCTCAGTGAATGACAACAGTTGTTGCCACTGAAGTTCACGTACACCCGGCAGACAAGACTCTGTTTCTCCATTCAGTCACGGGTTATACTGGCAACTAATCGCGCCAAAATGTGGATGATGAACAAAGCTCTTTGTCTGGGAGAGCACATGGTCTGGCTATTATATAACACCATATGGTGGACAGCGAGCGCCCGGCGATACGGAGCATACATTTGACCTACATCTAATAACTAGATTAAGGCTCACTGAATCTTAGAGTTTGTAATTGATATTACTGTGTAGATGTTAAAAAGTAAGTCCAACATTACACACGCAATACAATGAATAATACAAAAAAAAACATATCATGGTTGATATAAGTTAATGGCATTGTCGAAATGAAATGGAATACGGTACATATCATATCATATCAATCAAGGGTTTCAGTTATTTACTTGTTTATATAAATATAACATTTGCAAGACAATATTTTTCTCAAAAATATAGTTAACCATCCTTTGTTAAAGCTTCATCTGAAAAATTTATTTGAACATGTTTATCATAATAATTAATATTGAATTTCTAGTTCTTTGCTTTGAATACACGTGCAATTTTAAATAATGGATAACTAATTTGGTTTCTATGGGTCTTTTGATTTGAACAAATGGTTAACAAATGAATACACGGGTTCTTAATTATTTCATTATCTGTTTCCATTGCACTACATTACACTTGATAGTGTCATGTTGGTTTCCATTTTCGGGAAACAATAATTGTAATTTACACTAATGGAAACCAGCATGAAACTTCACATTAGAGTTTCATGTTGGTTTCCCTTACGGAAATATTACATATCATAGAGTCCAAAATGGATTCTAGTTGGAAACCAGGTTGCCAAGTTTCAGTGATAGGATAGCAAGTGGATACCCCTATTACCAAGTTAACAGTTGGTTTCCCGATTTCAGGATACTCAGTCATGTGTGCTGTGGTAGTTTCATGTTGGTTTCCATTTAATGGAATCTTTCAATGCAGATTTCCAGGAATGGAAACCAACATGAAACCTCACTTGATAGTTTCATGTTGGTTTCCATTTTCTTGAATCAATAATTGCAATTTACAGGAATGGAAACTAACATGAAACTTCATATTGTGGTTTCATGTTGATTTCCATTTCATGGAAACATTGATTGCAATTTCCAGGAATGGAAACCAACATGAAACACATAATCAATGTTTCCAGTTGGTTTCCATCACGGAAATACTTAATGTTATAGAATCCAAAATGGATTCTAGTTGGAAACCAGGTTACCTAGTTTCAGCAGATGGATACCAAGTGGATACTCCTATTACCCGGTTTCCAGTTGGTATCCAGATTGCAGGATACTCAGTCATTTTTGCTGTGTTAGTTATTCGAATATGTGAATCCGCTGCTGGTTCAGTTATTAGTAATTCGAATAACAAATAATGAATAACGAAGTACTAATCCGCTGCTAACTTCAGTCTCCTAATGAAAGGCCAGTTTCTCTCTCGCTAAATTAGAGCTGTTAAGTCCTTGTTAAGCTGGCTCCAGGAAGGCAGTATGCCAGAGAGCAAGTTTAAGACATGTCGGCCTTAACAAGTTGACAATGGCGACGTTTCGGTTTCGACATTTTCGGAGAGATGATAAAACAAAAGGTTACATGTTACATGGGAAAGATGATAAATCAGAAGGTTACATGTTGGTATGATAAACAAAGACAACAATATGAAATAACAATTACATGAAAGGTTGAAAGAAGTTATGATAACAAGGATACCATGGATTGGTAAGTTATCTAACCTGAGATGGTTGTACAAAGCAGGGGTGAGGGTAACAAATGAGTGGGTATAAAGAGTGGTTATTTATTTGTTGATTAGGTGATTGGAAGCTGATGGGATGAACCAGCCTTAATCTATATTCAAACAGGGAGTATGTTCTAAGTGTTTTAATGCTTCATACAAACAGCGGTGAGTGCAATCATTTAAGTTGTTTTGTGAGTTTTTGACAGTGTACCAATTGATGTTGTGTTGTGGAATTTTGGTGTTGTCTTCTAAAATGGCTGATTTGTTGTCTGCCTTCATTATGGATGTCTGTGTTCTTTGAAGACAGTCGCCTCTAGGATGTCGTTGTATTTTAGAGTGTTTCCTACCATTGGCTTTAGTTATGGTTTTAAGGGGAGTGGCTGTTGTATGTATCTATGCCTTCTTCTTGCTTGAGTAGATAACTAATGTGGAGTAAATTTATTATCTATATTTACAAAGAATAATACAGGAATGATACGATGTTGATAAGGTCATTTATATCTATAAAACGAAATATTAATTCTAAGCATCTTAGAAATATCAGTCAAATAAAACACTCTCTTGACAGATCAGTAGTTCACTCTATAGTTCAAGCACTGATTGGACTACTGCAAATATGTTTTGTTTGGTGTCCCTCAGCAAACTCTCAACCAACTCACGAGAGTTCAAAATGCAGCCGCAAGATTCATCTCTGGTGCACAGACACATGAACACATCACCCTTGCTTTACGAGAGCTGCACTGGCTTCCAGTCAGATAGCGAATTGTTTTCAAGATGCTCGTCTATGTGCACAAGGCCCTTCACAAATAGGACCTAACTGAAAGTCTGTCATAGTATAAGCCAACAGGAGCTCTCAGATCAGCCTCAGCAAAACAGGTAGCCGTGTCCTCAACACGGACGGCAAGTTATGGCCATTGAGCCTTGTTGCAACGGAAAATGTAACAATTGCGAAAAATGTAACAAACTGGAAAATTGTTACATTTTTCGTACGTCACGTACGAAAAATGTAACAAAATATTTTTTTGTTACTTTTTTCGTACATCAAGTACGAAAAATGTAACAACTTTTATTTTGTTACAATTTTCGCAAAACATGCTTGTGAAAAATGTAACAATTGCGGCTGCGTGATTTATTTACATCATTTCATTTTATGTCATGCGAACATGTAGTAACAATCATCAGTGTTTGAGCCTGAGAAATAAAATCATTATGACAGATTTGGATAATTTGGTGAAAATTCGTAATTTTTAACATGTTGGTGAAATATTACCACGAAAGTTATTTAGAAGATTATATGCTAATGATGTGCATATTAAAGATTATGAATGCCTTTATGTTTAAATGTTATATATATATATGGAAAAATGTTATTTTATGCTGACGCGTACAAGATAAATGTTGTTTAAACATTGTTTGATATATTATTTATATTAAGAGTAATATTTTTAAAAACACTGTATTTTAAAAAAAATAGAATGCTTAAACGGGAAATAGGCTGTTTTTAAAAACAATTATAAGATGATAATATTATATTAATTACTTTATATGTATGCATACTGCTACTGTCGACCTTAAAATTCGTCAAATGTATAATCGAATAGATGTTGCAGTTTCAGCATTATCATTGTTAATCTAATTTAGTCTTTATTCTCCCCGTTAGTTTAGTGTGTATATATTGTATATATGCACCGAGATTATTGCAGTCGTGCATTTTTATTTTACAAAGTTTTTTTCCATTGTGTTCTCCATCTCACCTACACAAGTATTGGCTATTTAAGCAGTTCTTACAAAATATCAAAGCCGTGCATTCATCAATCAATATCTAAAATACATATAAATGCATACATATACATATGAAATATATGAGAACTGCGCAAATGTGTCATGTCAACCAACAAGCGAATGACTGTCCATGATAATAAACATTAACCATTTTCATTATAATTCTGGACTGTTTATTCCATAAAATAATAATTTGTCCACAGTGATACGCGTTTTCATCTGCATTACAATGCACGTTAGAAGTTAGAATAGCATTGGATCTTGGAGGTTATAGTTTTAATATTTAATAAGTGAGAGTTCAATTCTCAATCACTGGTTAAAATAAAGCTTGTAGCATTTCCTTCACTTTGCCGCGTTAATATAGTGGAATGATGCATCTGAAATGCAAATTTGGATCTGACTTTAATTAACCAGTTTTGGAGAATTGCGCGATGTATGCCTTGAGCAGGAAAGTAGCCTTCATCTCTTCAACGGACGTATTGATAATCTGTCTTATATGTAAACATTGACGAATAAACATAAAACTGTCAATATCAATTTTCTTTTCATTAAAAGTTCTAACGCTGCGAATTATAGGCGTATCAGAACAACTTGTGTTTTTTACGATGCAGGGGCAGTAGCACGTTTTTTCGCTGAAATATGTTGATAAAATATATTTGAAAAATAATGTCACCAATAGTAAAACATTGTTCCCCCTTCGGAAAATCAAGTTAAAAAATGAGTGTACATGGTTCCGTAAAGCCATGGGAATCGTTTTTGTAATTGGAAATGTGTTCACAATAAAATGGCCGCCATGCAACGTTTACTTCATACGCAACACCGTTATTACCACTACGGAAAATGTTTTGTGTAATAAGATATTTTAACCTCTAAAGTAAATATAAATGTCATAAACTATCATTATAAATGAGAAATCTGAAAACAATAAAACGTGCTTCTGTCCCTTTTATCCTGTGTTTTGCTAGTATAAATTTAAACAAAGATATCAATGCCATCACTTGTATGTTCTTTGTAACCTTCTTTCTAATTGATGTTTTGCAAAACATAACTTGTGTTTGCTATATTTTGGGAATTTAATTCAAGAAAAATATCCTTTTTATATAAATCATATCACATACATTTGTACGTTATAGATAAAATATATAAGAAATCGAATCAAAGCGTTTGAAATACTATTCTGCTAACTAGATTCATTTTACAGTTCTTCATATGACTAATGATGTCAGAATAAGTTGATTTGTCATTGTTATCAATTATATCTGACTGAAATTGTGCACTCATCAGCGCAATATTTAATCCACGCCATTACTAGTTTATTGTGCATTACATTATTTTTAATAATCTGATCTCATGACAAATTTGCCATGTTTTGAATGCCCCAAAGAATATGTCTTCTCACATACAACTGATTTGGCATATTTGTAAATTCATGAGAATAATGCTAGCAATGAATAATTTTTAAAGAAGCGTTGAATAAAAGGTCAGTAGGCACACACATGTATAGAAATATATGTTTATTATTAATTTACCGAGTTGTAAACATATTGTGACATCACGCCTTTGTCGCCTTAGGTGCTTCGACAGGGAAACCTACAGATTCAGTTTTTCTAACATTTTCTCTGCATCTTTATAACTTACTCTATGAATGGTTAAAGGGTCATACAACCTATGGAGGGTTGAGCTTTAGCCCGGCATGTCTGTCTTAAATACCGAAAAGCATCACATACATATATTTTCATAATGACTTATAATGGCAAAGAATCGCATAATAATTTAAGTCGTATGTTTCAAAGAACTAACGAAGGCCAACTCATTCAGCACATCCCCTGTGGTACTGGGGTAGCACCGATGGGTTTAATGTGCAGTTTGAAGAAGGTTTTTGGTCTTAGAATATTTTTCGGCAGAACATTTGCACACTGCATTCTCATTAAATTGAGATCGTAATTAAGTTCCACTACGTTACACATATAACACAAATGATACTGACCGTCAGGTCGGTCTTGACTGTCATTTCATACCAACCATTGAGCGATTTCGCCCCGTAATCTTGCGGCTTACCTCAAATTCGCTTAACATCTCTGATATTCAGTCTTCGGAAAATGAACAATTCCGAGTGTATTCCGATTACAGGACACAGGACAGGACAAGCCCTTCCATACTTAGTCGGGATGTTCAAGGGGGATACAAATTTAACTGTAAGGGTGTTAACGCAATTCAATCAATCTTTATTCCTCAAAACCCCCCACGGTGGTACCAGAGAATACAAACATACATATATATTACATAAACAGACAAGAATGGTGATGACATAGTTCATTTTAACTTTTCAGAAACAATACGGAGATACTTTGGCGGTGTTTTAAATTCTGACATTTTTGTTGAACCTATCAATCTTTTATATTTGTAAGGAGGTTTATAATATAAGTAAAGATTTTTCCTTGTTTTCATTCTCTTTTAAACCAATTAGTTATAAAAGGGCTTATGGTCAATGTTTTGTATAATACCATGATTGTCTAATGTATTGAGATTTCTAGATCAAGTTGACTTTTCAACCGGTATTAAAGTAGTTTTTTAATGCTTTATTTATCACCTTAAATTTAACAGCTTCCAGTTTAGTTATACGTATTTCTAATTTAAGATGAAAACTCCGAACTATAGTGTACCGCCGGGCAGGTGAAATACCGGGATCTATCAATGAAAATAAACCGTGTTATCATTAGTGAAAATAACAATGGAACGTGTTATCAGTCACTAGTGACTGATATAACAATGACCTGACGTCATAAAACAATGCTCCGACGTCACGTCTCGTGAGGTAGAAAAGTTATATATTTTCACTCGTGGCTTCGCCACTCGTGAAAATATACCTTTCTACCTCACTCGATGAGATAAATATGGTATTAGTCAAGAAAAGCCAAATATCCACTACATATCCGACTCGGACTGAGGGACATTACTTAAGGAACTAAAGGACTAAAAATATCACTGCCCAGTGAGACATACAGTAATACGATAAGTTATTAAAGTAGTTTTCTTTTTGAATACCGTCATTTGATATGGGAAATCTTAAACTCAGTGTGTGCTGTTTTATTCCGATCTCTGAACCAGTCGGATGCTAAATCTCGTGAAAATATAAACCTTGTACCTCACTCGATGAGATAAACATGATATTAAAATAACAAGACAGATATCCTCCATTTAGTGGATATGGACTAAATAAAGGATCGCAAGCATTTTGCGGAATGATATCTTGATGCCATAACATTAGATACGTATATAGATAGATTAAATATTAGATAGATATGGCACCAAAACGCAGCATAATCAATAAGATTGGTTCAAGGAAATCGTTTTCTTCATATTATTTCATCATGTGTCGGGTCAAATTATAAAGTCTTGAAAGTCAGTATTTCCAAAATGTGATGAATGTAAACCATTCCAGGACATGACTTGGGATAAAATTGACAGGCTGGACACGTTTACAAGTCAACCAGTGTCCCGCCTCGCCTTATATGGACTGTACAAAACAAGTGTATGGCATCACGATATTTTCATTAAATACTCTCAAATATTTTATACTTATATCTACATACCGATATTGCAACTGTCAAAAGTGTGTTTTAAAATTGTGACCGTTGTGACTTGATTTCTTAGGAAGCTATACCTGAGAACTAACTCTTATAAGTGTTCCAATTTACAAATAAGCAAGTTATACTAATTTCAATATTCTTATTCAAATCTCCCAAACTTGTTTGAACGAGTTTAATTTTCATATGGACTATACACATGTCTGTCATTAATTCAACAATCAGCCAATATTATATATTAGATATATATGTTATCTCATCTTTGTTCTCTTATTATCATACCAACATGTATCATGTATATAACCTCTGCTTAAGCATCTCTGCCATATGCTTGATAACGGGCTTAAGGATCTATACCGCTACGTCGCTATTGTTAATAAATAAGTTGATCATCCATAAGCCTTCTTTCTTGATCAGAATGTTTATGATTTTTTAAGACTATACGACGAGTATTATAATGTATAAGTAGAAATGTTTATCCAACGTATGTGTTTCTACAAATACCAAGTATAGCTTGAAAGTTTAATAATGAAGCTTGGTCCTGTCTGTTAGACTATTTCATTTAGAAGTGGGAAAGTGTTTGCGAATAATAACTCCACAGGTTTCTCTTGGACCAATTTATGGGCAATAGAGGGCACCAGTTTCGATTTAATGCAACGTGTTTAAACGTGCATTATTTCATTTAAATTTTTTATTTTGATTACGTAGTCTATTACATGCTCACATTGAGAAATATTTATAATGTAGCTTCCATAATATTACTTTTTAATACATAATTGAAACTGTATTCATATTATCAGAAAAAGCTTTTAAGGACCTACGTAGTAAGAATAACGTTGTTGTGAAACACATATAATGACATGACTCTGTGTGCATGTGGTAGTACTCCATTGTAGTAGATCGGTCAGCTGCTGATATAAGGATACTCATTTGGAAGGTAACAGACACACAGACACTATATTAGATGTTCCATTGTTTGTACTTGTGATGGTATTGTTTTCGTGCCAAGTAACGAGCAGGATTAGAACCCACATCAAACAGAAACAGTAGGAACTTACTGTGCATTGTTACATTTATGCACTGCCTAAATGATATATTTCTAAGTCATTAGTTGACAGTGATAAGATGACATCGGTACCCTGGTAGATTGGTAATGCCAAGACAATGTACGGTGTATTCAAACAAAGACTTCTTACTCATACTCTCTTTCATACTGCAACTATTACTCCGAGCATTAGTCACAATTACGCTATGTTTTACTGATACTGTTACTTTCAGTGAATCACACACTTTTAAAGAATAAACCATTATCGAATAGGGGAGGGATGTTTATGAGCAAGCCTATATTCGAATATTATTGACACTACGAAAATAATGAAAAGAAGCACTATTTGAAGAAAAAGAAATTAGTTTTACCATAGTTTTGGACAGGACAGGACGCATATATGTTACACAGCGCATACTTAAATATTATAACGAGTTGAGAAGTAATAAACGATAAAAAATGATTTTTGTTATCACTGTAATTTTATAAATTACATGATTAAACGTAAATGGCCGAGGACACGGCAGTTTTGATCAATTCAAGTGTAAGTTTTACGGCCTATGGAGTAATTATTATTGGATACACTATCGATCTGAAAGTACATTGTGGAAGAACAATGCATTCGTGTATATTCATTTGTTTAATTAAACGTTGTTTTTTTCTATAATCGAACCGTTATTTACATATAAAGTATTAATTGTGGTTTGTCTTTGGTACTGCCCATTCATATACTGTCCTCTGAGTATTTTTCATAAAATCAAAAGAATCATGAATTCATGATTTCCCCAAAATATTAACATCTCCATAATCATACATAACAGAAATTGTTACATTTTTCAAAGTACATCAAACGAAAAATGTAACAAAGTTTTTGGTTGTTACATTTTTCGTACGTGATGTACGAAAAATGTAACAAAAAATTATTTTGTTACAAATTTCGTACGTTACGTACGAAAAATGTAACAATTTTCCAGTTTGTTACAATTTTCGCAGTTGTTACATTTTTCGTTGCAACAGAGCCTCTGCCAAAGCAGGATCTGTGGAGCTGTGGAACTAGTTACCTGATCATGACTGATACCACTCTATTCCAACAAGAACTAAACACGGGTCTTCTTAACAGAGAATATGACCAAGCCCCTGAGAGCAAATGTTGGATTTAGGAGCTATACAAATTCTTACATCATTATTAATATTATTAATATTAATTTAACATAGGCGTATTCATGTACCATTTAATTTAATAGTTTTCTAGATATTAATCACGGGTTTGGCATTCTTTATCTTTACACTCACTTACATTCTTAAGCATGAAGGTTTATTGTTGGCCCTAATTTCGTTAACGTTTGTTTAAGTGTTTATTTTTAAGAATTGTTAACTTTGGTCTTTGGGTGAAAAATGATATGATATGAATCCACCTGTAACAAGCTATATTTATTGCACATACTTATCCATGAAAACCGGACAGTGCACCGCATTAAACTTATCTACAAAACAAAAACATACAAATTTGGGTTGGAAATGTTAAACAGGAAATGTAACTACTGTGCATATATGCGCCATCTAGTTTCGGTTTCTGCGAATGTGAACAGTTGTTGCTTGATTTTCATTGCAAAAAATAACAAAGACGGAAAACTAACTTGAAGGCGCAAGAAAGCATGTGGATGTGATGACAGACTGTTTCTGTACTAGGAGAATGGGATGAACGTTATTCAGACGTCTTCATCTGAACCAGTTACAGTTATAGTTGTGCACAAGACATGTATGGAATATCAAGTCTTTGAGCCGGGTTCATTTACTCGAATTGAATACATTGATAATATTTTTGATATAATTTTGATCAATCTTTAAACCTCCCTAAACCACACAAGCCACAGAGCAAATTTGTTCGTCCTCTTTAAAACTTTTTCTACTTAAAACTGTCCCTTTTGGAATTAGCGTGAGTAGAGTAAAAAAGAGAACATGGACAATAACTTCAACAAAAATAATCACATGCACGTGCTTCGTATTTCTGAAATCCATCAAGGTATTGATACCATCAAGCCACACACTAAATGTGCCTAACCTGTCTGAAACGGTTTCTGGAAAAAGAAGTCCCCTTTATCTCATCTAGATAGATGGAGGGACACTCTTACAGACAGAAACACGGACAGATGGAGCCAAAACCTATATTCCCTTTCACTGGCAATAGATAATAACATTAAATATAGATATACAATTATTATTCATGTCATCAAATAAACTTTATATTTTGATCTTGCTGTTTTGCAAATATAACATTTCTGACTGAAACATTATATTAAATTGAAATACACTTTATTGAATACTAATCAAAACAATATATAAATCATATAAATATTTTAGCTATTGATTTGTTTTGTCTGAAAACTGCTTTGACAAAATCATAAAGATTTGTTTTTAAAACTTAGACGTTTTGTATGTGTGATTAAAACTTACTTACATTATTCATAACCATAAGTAAAACAATACAGAATCGTTATGAGATAACAGATTTTTCAAAATTCAAAACATTGTAAGGAGACTGTATTGAAAAATATAACTGTTTGATATTCGATCAGTGTTTAATCAGAGAAATGACATTTGAAATCAATTAACAAACAATTATTAGTCTCAATACAGGCACGAAATTGCATTGAAATGGCGATGACATGATCACGGCGCGCAATTTATTCAACTAACTCCAGGACAACCAACAATTATATTTTTGAAATAACATTTTACGTTATATTACAAAAAGTATGTAGGCGTTTCTTTGCCTGGTAGTGTATAGTTTTACCTCCATACATAGGATATGTGACGTTATGCAATGGACAAGAGCAGGTCATTAACAATCATCCTGAACATTATTTCAATAATCATTATCAACTGTACAGATGAGACGAGGTCTCCTTGTTATGATATCTTTATACGAACTGAGCAATATGGACAAACTTGTAGTAAATATATATGATATATAATAACTATGACATTCTAAGAGAAATTACAACACGAAAATACTTAACTTCATAGATGAGAATACTTCCAATTGGATTGAAACTGTTGCTGCCAATTGTCCTGCTGAGGATACGAGAATATTATCAATGGCCTTCTTGCTTGAGGCGACTCCTGTCCCTGAGGGAGGTTGATGTGAACTGTCAGGCTGATATTAACCATTGCTGCAGCTCAGCAAGATGATATATTTGACATTCTTATGCAACACAAGAACGATATGTCAGATATTAATGATTGTGAACATATTTCGTCATATGCATGTAGTGGTTGCAGCCTTTACATTGTTAGGACATTGTTAAATAACCATGAGATGAACATAGAATGCAGTGAAGAGAAGGGAATAACTCCTCTGATGACGACAGTACAGTATGGTCATATAGAGGTTGTAAAGTTGTTGGTGGAGAAAGGGGCAGATGTTACAGCATTAGATGAATATATCAACAATATCCACCATGTGGCATGTGAGGTTGGATATGAAAAGATGGTAAACTATGTTCTCTCATCAAATGTATTTGATGTTGATTGTAGAGGAGTGAACGTGGGGAAATAGAACATGATTAATGTTAACATGATGTGTCACCATTGTCCTACTTTAACAATTTCTGTTTCATGGAGTGCCATTCTAGAGGTTTGCATTGTGGTATGTTGCTATACGTGTAGAATTGGAAAAATCTTATATTCAACAGCTTTGTTTCTGACAGAAATTTCACAATCAAAATTATTTGACATTGACATAAAATATGTATTATCTAAGAGTTATCCCCCTTGACTGCATTGTTTGTAAACAAATTCTAGCGTTAGACCAAAGGAGTATTTACAATGAAGCTTTTGACAGCTAATAGTGTGGAGGAAATTGATGAAAAAAGGACAAAAATACATTTTCAAATCATAGTGCACATTTTTTGAAGGAATATCTGAAAGAAAAAGTTGAGAATGAACTTTTTGAGGATTTAAATTCTTATCGGTTTATATTGTGCCTGCCGTGCCTTTTCATTGCGGACATGACTGGACATGGGACTATTTTGTGTCTGGCGGATTGGCATTTGATTTGTCGGACTATATAATGCAAGAGCATGGCTCCAATGGTCACACGTGAGAGGATATGTACAGTGTCACGGTCAGAGGTTTACTGTCAGTCTAGAGTGAGTTCTTGTATAACCATGTCTTTAATTTTACTTGTATTTATGTGCGAATACGCTTGGTTTGGAAGGAACACAAAGACTCATGTCATATTTGTGACACACTATTAACAGGCATATTAGATATGTATTTGTAGATAAGAATAAGTCTCAATTTGACAGCAGTTTCATCTGCAGTTGCCTTAGGGCATTGTTGGTTTTCTGTATGTTTGCAGAGACCATAAAATAAAGGGACTGGACTCAGCCGCAGGTGGGAATATCTGCGTGCCTCGCAAGAACAAGTTGGCGTCGGGAAAATAAAAAAGTGGCAATTTTGTTTCATCTAATATTAAAATATTTCCTTGGTTACCAGGGTGTATGAAATAAAGATATGACAACGTGGTGTAATGTAAATATTAGATGATCTTTCCAGTGGTGACTTTTAGCAATCACAGCAGGGCTTCAAGTCGGGTCGATTACACCTATGGCTGAGGCATACATAGTTGATGATAATCTATTGCCGAGTCTAGTCCCTTTATTTTATGTCTCAGATGTATGGTTGAATATATATTCACATCTTGTCTATAATTAAACTGTTTGCAGGTATTTTCTTGTTGTGTTTTTCGTTTATTGTTTAGAATGCACTTCAAAGCCCTGGTTAGAACAGATCACGAACACAAACATCAAAATCTATATTTTCGAAATCTAGTGAGCATTGATATTCACAGAATCTTTGAGGTGGGACAAAACTATAACATCGTAATTGAGCTAGCTCACACATGTCAAGTTGATGGGCCCATCTTTTCAATAAGTGAACCACCCCTCCACCATTTTGAACATTTATGGTTTCACCTATAGATATTGTGATATCTCATTTTCTGTTGAGTCTTGCTACGTAATAGCCGTCTAAAAACGTATGGACTTGCAAATGTAATGAATTGCAATTGAGTGATTAAGATCCAGAAGTCTGTAAGAGATACATGTATAAACCTACTTTAATTGAATATTCCTTAAAATACACGTGTAGTATGTACAGAATGTATTACTATAGAATGTTGTTAGTGTTGGCTAATACACCTACATTTGGAAACCATAACAAGGAGACCGGAAGTTGGGTGAAAAGAATATGAATCACACTAAAACCAATACTTTAATTTGGTGAATACTTCTCACTTACACACTACAAGCTTATACTTACATCAACATGAATATGTTTATAACATAAAAATGACATATACTTTGAAGTGATTGGAAAAGTAAGAATTGAAGATAGTACGATCCTTTGGCAATGTAACCAAACGTGAACAACACACGTACAACAACAAAAATTCCATAATTGTTAAGACAATGATGGAAAGTTTTTGTTTGATTGTAGATTTATTGAAGTATTTACTGGTTAAATGATTTGCAACCGTTACATTGTATTGAAGATATTTTAACTCTCAATTTGTTATAATAGAATGGATACATAAAAGTCATTTGAATATTATTAACATTAGACTGTTAATTATACAAAATTCACAACACATTATATCTCTACAGAGAATAGTATGTTTATTCATACAACTGTGGAGTAAAAATAGTACGTTTTTGAATAATCGTCATTGTTAGTGCTTACCAATGATGACTCACTGTAGCCGTTGATTGCCTGTTAATTTATCACTCGACCATATTACACAGATAAAACAAAAATGGGAGTCACCTGTCTTCTCGTGTCACTTATGGTCACGTGACGAAATCCGTGGAGAGAACAGGCGCCTGAGCGAACCAACTCACAGGAGGGTAGGCAAGGGTGGGAAATGAACACTGATGAGTCGTCCACACTAAGCACAAATAATTACGTTTATTAAAAATAGAGCCATGGGCTCTGTAGCTCATCAGGATTTCATTGATTTACTATCTAAACTTGATTAAAGTTATTGTTTACAAGCAAAAGATGTACAATTTAGAATCCCCATTGGCCAAGGAGTCTGCACACAATTTTTCAGCTCTCTAGACCTTTTGGAACTGGAAAAGAAGGTGAAAATAGGTATTTAAGGATGTGACCCCTGTGACCCAATTTGGGGTCACGGGGTCTCGAAATCTACAATTTAGAATCCCCATTGGCCAAGGAGTCTGCAAACAATTTTTCAGCTCACTAGACCTTTTGAAACTGGAGAAGATGAAAATAGGTTTTTAAGGATGTGACTCCTGTGACCCCATTTGGGGTCACCGGGTCACATAATCTACAATTTAGAATCCCCATTGGCCAAGGAGTCTGCACACAACTTTTCAGCTCACTAGACCTTTTGGAACTGGAGAAGAAGATGAAAATAGGTTTTTAAGGATGTGACCCCTGTGACCCCATTTGGGGTCACGGGGTCACGAAATCTACAATTTAGAATCCCCATTTGCCGAGGAGTCTGCACATAAAATTTCAGCTCTCTAGAGTCATTGGTTCTGGAGAAGAAGTCGATAAAGCGAAAAGTTTACAGACGGATGGACTGACGACGGACGACATGCCATGCCATAAGCCCTTTGGGCCTTTCAGCCCTTATGAGCTAAAAAATAAGAAAGAATAGATTGTCACCGCCGGGTTAACTCGTTGGTGAAAATACCCTCGGCTTTGTAAGCATTGAGGATTGCAAACCACAAGTAAACATTGCTTCAAGCCTCACACTACATCTAATGTCAAACCCAAATGCATGTTGTACCCCTCCTTCCTCGCACACTGTACGATGCTGATGCATCGCAAACCACTCTGTGCGAGGGGGGCCGCAGAAACGAGGGCGGAGGCCCAAAGAGAGTCACAATTCTCTCAAGGCCCACGCTGACGCCCATAAGGGCAGACAACATACCCCTTAAGAGAAAATGGTCCGAGACAGTCTGCTTAATGACCGTCAATTATTAAACCACTTTGTGTTTGAACCATTTTGATGGCGGGATAGTGCAGTGATTAGTGCGTTCGGCTTCGGACCAAGAGGTCTGGGTTTGGAGTTACCAGGACTCGGCAACTTAGTCTCTTGTAGAGAACTGTTTATAAGACCTTACTGAATCTTACTGATTATAAGAGGCGTCATCAATCAACCCAACATTCTATGCAACCAATTATTATTATTTCTTTCCAGCATAGAAAGCACTTCACTTTATACGATACCATGGTAAGAAATGACTTATGTAAACTCTTTGGGTAACCCTAGCTTACTCTCACCAAAAGCCACCAAATGTTTTTCTTGTACCATGTCTTCTATTTAATTGTTGTAGTGACGAAATCATGGGCTTTGACTGGGGATCATCGATTAAAAAGATGTAGGCAAGCCCCGATGTTCTTCCTTGGAGTAGCAGCACTGGCTAGGAGATTACAGGCAAATAAGAGACAGGCAGCCGAAGGAGATGGGTGCCGCAATGCAAGAAAACCATATTTGGACATGACGGGAAAGAGGAAGCAATGATTCTGAAGCACATCCGGTCTGTATACCTTCTTCATTCGGAACAGAGACTCTGTATTTTGGTATACCTTCTTTATTCGGAACAGAGACTATGTATTTTGGTATACCTTCTTCATTCGGAACAGAGACTATGTATTGTAGTATACCTTCTTCATCCGGAACATAGACTCTGTATTTTGGTATACCTTCTTCATTCGGAACAGAAACTATGTATTTTGGTATACCTTCTTCATTCGGAACAGAAACTATGTATTTTGGTATACCTCCTTCATTCGGAACAGAGACTCTGTATTTTGGTATACCTTCTTCATTCGGAACATAGACTATGTATTTTGGTATACCTTCTTCATCCGGAACAGAAACTATGTATTTTGGTAAAACATGTTTATCCGGAACAAAGACTATGTATTTTGGTATACCTCCTTCATTCGGAACAGAGACCTTGGATTTGGTATACCTTTTTCATTCATAACATAGACTATGTATTTTGGTATACCTACTTCATTCGGAACAGAGACTTTGTATTTTGGTATACCTTCTTCATTCGGAACAGAGACTTTGTATTTTGGTATACCTTCTTCATTCGGAACAGAGACTATTTATTCAGAACAGAAATTATGTATTTTGTTATAGCTTCTTCATTCGGAACAGACTGAAAGACTCTGTATTTTGGTTTCCATGCGATTTATTGTCTATACAAAATCTACAGTGATATGTTTTGGATAAACCACATCTATATCTTAGGGAATATATAAATGAAAGTCGGTTTATAGTCTATATAGTCTTAATCACGCATATAAAAACATAAATCATGTAGCCATTGATTTATAACCTCTAAAAACTTGTAAATCAATGTTAGTTGTGATAAAATCAGTAAGACAATATTTTGCATGGTTAATTAAAAACTAATTTTCAGCAAAGGAACATGGTTTTGACTAGACATATATCCTTAAATTATTCATACAAATATGTAAAACAATACCAAATCATTATGATATAATAGCTTGTAGCTTGTAAGGTGAGTTTAGTTGTAACGCAACTATTGAAGATACAACCCACTGTTGATTCCAAGCCTCTTCAGACACCAGTCGCCATGATTCTAATTTTGCTCTTTGGCTTTGTACTATCGAATACTATCTTTCAAACATGTGCATTGAAAATGCTTAAACCTTTTGGCACTAAAATGTGTGATGCACTTTGTCAAATTACCAAAACTTTTTTTGATCCCAAATTTGATGCTGTCGAGTTGAGATGTCAACTACTTGACTGTTCATTTAAATCAAAACAAATCTCCGATAGACCAAGCGGAAAGGATGAGGTAGACCACGGTTTGGCTGATACCCAATCCATGGCAAAGAGAAAAGACACGACAACCTCAAAACAACCAGGTAAATATGCCCACATTGTGTTCAGTGTCACATGACACATGGTGTACATTCTCAAGTCAAGGTGTTATTTTCCATTATACACAAATGGAAATAAATCAGTGGCACATAATACATGTTAATTTAATTAAAATTGTAACTGTGTAACTATTAAAGTGTTTCTACTAACAAAAGCTAGAGAAATATAGAAATATGTTCTTTATTACCAAATTTGATTCAGCCATTGATGACCTTGACATTCAGTTGACCCGGCTATCCCATATTCAGCTTCCCGGGCCTTCTAGCGAGAACGTAGGCCCGGGAAGCTGAATATGGGATATCCGGGTCAACTGAATGTCAAGGTCATAAATGGCTGAACTTGCATGACAATGATTTGAGACAAAATGCTGCAGTACAGACTGAGAAATGATATGTAGGTGTTGTAATATGTGTATATATCTGTATCTGCGGTTTCGAATCTGCCGATTTATAGGTGCTGTCAACATTGCTGGAATTAATAAACGATTTAAAAGGTCGGTTTTCGCTGATTTTCGTGAGCGCGAAATTGGCTTGAAACTGTGGAGGTTGCAATATACGGACTGTTTTGTCGCATAGCTTTTGAAATAATGATCCGATTGTGACCATTTATAGCTCATTTTGTAGGGAAATCATTTAGCCTTCGTACCGCAGTCATCGACTGTGTCATAAAAATATTTTTTGATGCGAAATTTGGTTTGGTCGTTACATCCCTTTCCTTTTATATAGTAATAAGGTAGGGTCTATAACTGTATATGTCTTCCAAACGCTGTTTCTAAGCGATACACACCCCTGTGCATTGATGAACATGTTTTTCAACAAGACAGCGAGAACGAATAGATGCATCTTTGGTTGAATAAAAGGTGCTTATAGTTGATAACTCTGTGCGGCTCTCGGTGAGAGGAATATTGTTGCATATATGCTTCACTCGGCAACAGTTAATTAAAATAAATGCTCTTGTTGTACTCAGATGATGAAAGACGGTAAGCAGACAAGTGTTGCTTTAATTCTTAGCTTACAGTCGACTGCCTAGAGATGAGACATGCACTACTTGGCAGATACCAGATATCTCACAGATTAGTGAAGAACATATTAGCAACAGTATATCATCATGAAATTACACGATTTATTCACAACCTTTCGAAGTTTCAGAATAATGGTGATTATTTAAATGGGGAAAGGGTAACCATCCATTGTTCAATTAGTGTTTTCTCAGAGAAATAACATTTCAAACAAATTAACAAACAATTATGAGCAACAATACAAACAGGCAGTCGTATTAATATGGTGATGACACTGCAGATGTATGTGGTAATAGTGTGCAAGTGTATCAGCATTAAGAAGAGGTCTTCATTGGGCGTGGTTTTCAATGGACTGTAATATTATTGCTTTGTTAAAACTTGAGAATTCATTTATTTTGGAAATTTTACATTTAAAATCATGTAGGCATTTATTTTTCCAAGGTAATGTATTGTTGTATCTATTTATATTTTATTTCGTGTGAAACAATGCCTTCTGACAGTTTGAAACTAATTGTTCCTGCGATTTGACAAAAGAGTTATTTATGAAGAGCTGTTTTTCAATTTTGAAATCTGGATAATGTCATTTACTCTTGTTATGGGAGTAAATGAGTAATTAAAGGATTAATTTAAAAAATTTAAAAAGTCATGAATACATCTACCGATGAGACAACCTCTGGTGGGACGATGAAATGAACTGTAGAGGTAAATATTATAATTGATAATTATTGAAAATACATTACTGTGAAGATTAGGAGATGTCAAGATGGACGATGACTCTCTCTCCGCAACTCCTTCTGATATTTTTACAAATGTGTATTAGATTACTTTGACATACTTTGAGGAATTACAACAGTTGTCGTCACAGGATAACAAATGGGGGAATCCATTTGCCGGATCCTTCCGGATTCTCCCAAATATTGGCAGATCCTGTAGAATCTAGAAGAATCCGGGAGGATCCGGCAAGCAGATTCCACCACTTTTTGTCCTGTGTAGTCCTTATTGTGAATACTCCACAGATGAGATGACTTCCAACATGGTTAGAACTGTGGCGACTTGTCCTCCTGATGCTGTGGCAACGTTATTTGATGCCTGCAGGAATGGGAATGTAGCAAAGGTGAAAAGACTCATGTCCTTGGGGTCTGTAGATGTTAACTGTCCGGACCCTGACGACTTTAAAGGAATGACTGCTGTTATGGTTTCAGTGAAGTATCACCAAGATGATATATTTGACATCCTTATGCAACACAAAAACGATATGACACATGTTAAAGATAATGATGCTATTTTGTATTATGCATGTATTGGTGGCAGCCATTACATTGTTTTGGCATTGTTAAATGATCAGGACATGAACATAGAACACAGAGCGGAGCGGGGTAGAACTCCACTGATGATAGCAGCACAGTATGGCCATAAAGAGGTTGTAAAGTTGCTATGGGACAGAGGGGCAGATATACAAGCAGTAGATGAAGATGGCAACAATATCCTGCATGTGGCGTGTGAAAGTGCCTCTGTAGAGATGGTAAAGTATGTTCTGTCACTAAACATAATTGATATAAAGTGTGAAGGAATAACGGATTGCTGCAAGAAAATAAAGATAAGATCATAAAATGTCACCAGATAACATATTTGGAGGAATTTCTTAATTACCGTTCGATTTTAATCTTGAGAAAAGTTAATGGCAGAATGAATTTCAATTACTCTGAAAATTAGGTCACGCTGTATATTATTTATACTCTTATCATATCCAGGAAGTAATACATTCCAAGATATAAAGCTGCATAGATTTACCACGTACATAGAGATTACATAACAAGTGAGTGTTGAATATCGAAAATATTCAAACAAGATATTTTTAAATGTTGTGATTTATTCACGAGCGAAATGTTTTCGATATTCAACACTCACGAGTTATGTTATCTATTTATTACATATGAAACTTTATATTTATTTGAGACAAGCATCAAACTATGCCCGACATTACCGCTTAATAATACTATTACTGGGTAATAAATCTAGGTCAAACCGTAAAACAGTGAAACATTTAGTCCCGTTTTCCGTTTTTCGCTCGCATCTACATAAAACATCATATTTACACAATCATTATCACAATGTTTGTAAAGAGGAACAGGTTTTCTCTTCAAGTAAAAAACAAGTGAACGAAAGGTACCTGACATGATGTTCTTTGTCTCTGTTCTGTTGTTCTTGACACGCTTCAAGACTTCAATCTCAATCTCAGCTTTCTTCAAATCTTCCTTCACATCCTTCAGGACTGTTTGTGTTACTGTTAAGGCTTTCTGAGAAGCAGCAAGGTCAGATTTCAACCGTTCCACTTCCGCAGCAGATGCCTTGTTTTCTATGGATTGTTCCAACAGAGCGATGTGGCTGAGAAGACTCGACACCTCCAGAGTTCCATCTGTTTTAGTAACCGGCAGGATCAGTCCAGGAACAGAACAAATACTCAGTAAAAGGATAATATGGCAGAGAGAAAACATGTCTGAATTCTACCACTGTGATATCAGAGATTGTTTATGTAAAATCAGAAAATCAGGTCACTATATATAGAGCTTTGTGTGAGACCAGAGCACATGTTGTTTTGAATGTCTCTTTATCATTTCTGCACGCTATTGCAGCATGTCCATACTGATTAGGGAGCGGTATGACCTAATATGGTACCAATCCTTGAAAACATTTGTGGATGTTACCAAGGTTCTTCGTTTTTAATAAACCAACTTTCATTAATAAAATGACTGTTTCATAACAGACATAATTTCAACAACCATCAGAGATCTATAACTGTTTATATATATTTAATTTGTCAAATTGATTAACATTTTAGAGCATGTGACCTTGATTTATATCATAGTAAGCAAACAGAATTCAGAAAACTATATTGATAGATGAAAACACTGTGTTCTTAACAGACATTGGCTCTGTAGCTCATCTGGTAGTGCATGTTCATTATGTCTAAGGTTAAATGTGCCATATATATATATATGAATAACCAGACATTACAAGGGGGATTATAATCCTAGTCGTACTCAAATGTCCTAGAAAGTTGAAATACTGTGTACAGATTCTGTTGTCAATTAGTTTCATCAATATTGTAACGGTGGTGTGCCTGTTGCCCCTACAGGGCCTCATGGGTCACGACCTAAAATCTGTTGTTTTCTTTTTCTCTAGAAGGAAAGAAAGAAATCTAGAAAGTTGAGATGTTATGAGCTTTTTTTTTAAAGTGATTATAGATTAGACATGGTGACCGTTTGGTCCTTAATAAGGATGTCAGATGTCATGACCTAAAAACCTATTTTGTTCTCCTTCAGAACTATAACCCTAAAAGCTGAAATGCTGTCAACAGAGGGTATACATATTACTTTGCAACAACTTTGAAAGCAAGTCTCGTTTTCTTTTCAAGAACTAAAACTTTCGAAAACTGAAAACAGACAACTTGGCCATTGTGAACTATAAATGGTAGAGTGATTAACCCTATGATAATTAAAGCCTAATGAGTCATATAGCCACTGGATTTATATTTATCTTATTTAGTGAACTGAACTGATAACCATATTGGTATGAAAATAATAACGATTTTTTTTAGTCTTTGATGAAGTGATTCAAGAGATGTCCAAGTTGTTAATTAAGTAATCCTTGTCGGTTTCATGCTGAATGTCACGTTCATTGTTGTAGTCTTGAACTGTTCTTTCCACAATACACTTGTCTGAAGCTGGAGTGCAAGGCGAGTAACCAATTGGGGTTCTGGTTGGTAGTTACTAAATGATAATGTATCAACTAAATCTCTATTGTGTGTCACTTCTGCATCTGTCACATTGTCTTCAAAATCGTTTTGTGTATCAGTAGTTGGTGGTACAACTGCAATAAGCGCCAGTTAATTGACAAGATAGGAATACACTTAAACATCCTCTTCTGATATAGCCTTGTTGAAGAAATAATTACTTAATCATTGTTTCCCATAATCTACAAAACCGAGTTACTTGTCGTAGTTTACGAGACGTCGGTTTTAAACTCAACTGAGTTGAATAACTGTGACTCCCGATAGTTTTATTTATCTTTCAAATGTCTCAGTTTTATTTGTTGAATTGTTTATTGAGATCATATTTATTAACTTCATGAAGGACACCAGTCTTGAAAGACAAGTAATTTATGGATGTTCAATTTCTTTATTTCACAATGTCGACGTTTTGGTATAGATCCTTATACCGTTATCAAGCATATGTGGCGGGTGAAGGTGGCCATGTAGAGATGGTAAAGTATATTCCGTCACTAAACATCTTTGATATAAATTGTAAAAGAGATGAAGAGAAAACTCCTCTGTTGATAGCTCTAACATTTTGTCAAGTGAAAGTTACAATGGTTTCCTACTGAAAACTGACGCTAATGTTAAGAGCCTAGATATATTTAACAATAACATCCTCCATATGGTGTGTAATGTAATCGTGTAGACTAGGTGAAGCCAATTCTGCCGCAAAAAATATTTGAAATAAACTCTAGAGGAAGGGGTTTCAAAACTCCACTGATGATGTCTGTATGTTTGGTAGCATAGCAACTGTTAAACTGTTGATGGCAAGAGGAATGATAGTAACTTAGTATATAATGATGACAACAACAACATGCTCCTTTTGGCTTGTCAACGTCAGCGGGAGATTATGCTAAAGTATGTTTACTTACTATATTTGATATAGAATGTAGAGGAATTGATGGCAGAACTACTCTACTTGTTGCTGCAGCAGATTGTTGGTCCAATTGCAAGACCGTTGTTGACTTTCTACATAACCAACACCATGCCAGTCTTGTATCAACAGATGATGAAGGATACACGGTTCTCCACATCGCCTGTATACATTGTCATTAAGGTATGGTCAAGTATCTTCCTAATTTTGAAGTATTGGGAGGGTTTGAGAGGAAGAAAGACAAACACAGGGACACTCCCAAACGTGTGGCAGAGAAACATGAGAAGAAAAACATTGTGTCATTCTTTAACTCAAGGGATAAAAACACATCACAGTCATGTGTAGACATGTACTTTTGAATGCTGGCTGATTTCTCCTCACTAAACATATTGGATATATAATGTAGAGGAATGAAGGGTAGAACTCCTCTCCAGGTTGCTGTAGGGTTTAATCACAAAAACAATGTAGATTTTCTGCATAAACAACACAATGCCAGTCTTGTATCAACAGATGATAAAGGATACACGGTTCTCCACATCGCCTGTATACATGGTCATTTAGGTATGGTCAAGTATCTGCTCTGTTTTGATGTATTGAGAGGGTTTGAGAGGAAGAAAGACAAACACGGGGACACTCCCAAACGTGTGGCAGAGAAACATCACAATAACCGCATTGTGTCATTCATCAACTCATGGGGAAAGACACACTAATGTGTAGACAAGTTCTCATGAAGAGTGTTCATCATTGAGTGAGAAGAAGAGGAACCCAATTAATGTTTTTCTTTTCACTTAATTACTTTGTAAAAAGATTCTCTTTTTCACGTTGAATACAGTGATGCGGTACTTGGTACACCACAGTTTTCAACAATAAAGGTAGATGAATGGTCACAAAGTATAAAGATAGGTATATTTTATCCAATAATTATTAGTATAAAGCAGTTGCCAAACATGGCTTTCATGTAAAAAGAAGTTTTAACGGAAAATATGTTTACAAAATAGACAATAATTAATGTAATCGTTGTCACTGTAAAGAGTAATACAACTCATATATTTCTGATTATCGTATGAGGTATTGCTCTGCTCTTTGCTATCTTATGTGCAATGATGTAATGAATGCACCAATATATCTGAGCACAAATTGTAACAGTTTTGTGAAACAGAAAGATTGCCAGTTTTACACTTACATTACACACGGACTCCTTTGTTTTATTTGAGTGTTCATTTTTCATACTAACTTAAGTTGTCTATTATAATGGACGCAAAGAGATGTTCATGATACTTACCGGGTGTTCATCATGAACACGTAGTACAGTCGTGAACACCTGATATGAGAGTACGTTTTATTTGTAATCTTTTTTTAAATATTTCTGGGTGATGATAATTCTTAAAATACCCTCAACACAATCAAATCGCAAATACTTCCGACGAAATCACAGCAAAAATGACTGAGTATCCTGCAATCTGGAAACCAACTGGAAACTGGGTAATAGGAGTATCCACTTGGTATCCGTCTGCTGAAACTAGGTAACCTGGTTTCCAACTAGAATCCATTTTCGGTTCTATAACATTAAGTATTCCCGTGATGGAAACCGACTGGAAACATTGATTATGTGTTTCATGTTGGTTTCCATTCCTGGAAATTGCAATCAATGTTTCCATGAAATTGAAATCAACATGAAACCATAATCTGAAGTTTCATGTCAGTTTCCATTTCTGTAAATTGCAATTATTGATTCCAACATGAAACTATCAAGTGAAGTTTCATGTTGGTTTCCATTCCTGGAAATATTCATTGAAATATTCCATTAAATGGAAACCAACATGAAACTACCACAGCATACATGACTGAGTATCCTGAAATCGGGAAACCAACTGTTAACTTGGTAATAGGGGTATCCACTTGCTATTCTATCACTGAAACTTGGCAACCTGGTTTCCAACTAGAATCCATTTTGGACTCTATGATAATTAATATTTCCGTAAGGGAAACCAACATGAAACTTTAATGTGAAGTTTCATGTTGGTTTCCATTAGTGTAAATTACAATTATTGTTTCCCGAAAATGAAAACCAACATGAAACTATCAAGTGTTATGTAGTGTAATGTAGTGTACTTGAAACAGATAATGAAATAATTAAGAACCCGTGTATCCATTTGTTAACCATATGTTCAAATCAAAAGACCCATAGAAACCAAATTAGTTATCCATTATTTCAAATTGCACGTGTATTCAAAGCAAAGTACTAGTAATTCAATATTAATTATTATGATAAACATGTTCAAATCAATTTTTCAGATGAAGCTTTAACAAAGAATGGTTAACTATACTTTTGAGAAAAATAAAGTCTTGCAAATGTTACATTTATATAAACAAGTACATAACTGAAACCTTTGATTGATATGATATGATATGATATGTACCGTATTCCTTTTCATTTCGACAATGCCATACTTATATCAACCATGATAAGTTTTTATTAGCTCATCAGGCCTGAAAGGCCCGATGGGCTTATGGCATGGCATGGTGTCCGGCGTCCGTCCATCCGTCCGTCCATCCGTCAATCCGTCCATCCGTCCATCCGTAAACTTTTCGCTTTTTCGACTTCTTCTCCAGAACCGATGACTCCACAGAGCTGAAATTTTATGTGCAGACTCCTTGACCAATGGGGATTCTAAATTGTAAATTTCATGACCCCATGACCCCAAATGGGGTCACAGGGGTCACATCCTTAAACACCTATTTTCATCTTCTTCTCCAGTACCAAAAGGTCTAGAGAGCTGAAAAGTTGTGTGTATACTCCTTGGCCAATGGGGATTCTAAATTGTAGATTATATGACCCCGTGACCCCAAATGGGGTCACCGGGGTCACATCCTTAAAAACTTATTTTCATCTTCTTCTCCAGTTCCAAAAGGTCTAGAGAGCTGAAAAGTTGTGTGCAGACTCCTTGGCCAATGGTGATTCTAAATTGAAGATTTCGTGACCCCATGACCCAAAATGGGGTCACAGGGGTCACATCCTTAAAAACCTATTTTCATCTTCTTCTCCAGTACCAAAAGGTCTAGAGAGCTGAAAAGTTGTGTGTATACTCCTTGGCCAATGGGGATTCTAAATTGTAGATTATATGACCCCGTGACCCCAAATGGGGTCACCGGGGTCACATCCTTAAAAACTTATTTTCATCTTCTTCTCCAGTTCCAAAAGGTCTAGAGAGCTGAAAAGTTGTGTGCAGACTCCTTGGCCAATGGGGATTCTAAATTGTAGATTATGTGACCCTGTGACCCCAAATGGGGTCACAGGGGTCACATCCTTAAAAACCTATTTTCACCTTCTTCTCCAGTTCCAAAAGGTCTAGAGAGCTGAAAAGTTGTGTGCAGACTCCTTGGCCAATGGGGATTCTAAATTGTAGATTTCGTGACCCCGTGACCCCAAATGGGGTCACCGGGGTCACATCCTTAAAAACCTATTTTCATCTTCTTTTTCAGTTCCAAAGGGTCTAGAGAGATGAACAGTTGTGTGCATACTCCTTGGCCAATGGGGATTCTAAATTGTAGATTATGCGACCCCGTGACCCCAAATGGGGTCACCGGGGTCAAACCTTAAAAACTTATTTTCATCTTCTTCTCCAGTTCCAAAAGGTCTAGAGAGCTGAAAAATTGTGTGCAGACTCCTTGGCCATTGGGGATTCTAAATTGTAGATTTCTTGATCCTGTGACCCCAAATGGGGTCACCGGGGTCACATCCTTAAAAACCTATTTTCATCTTCTTCTCCAGTTCCAAAAGGTCTAGAGAGCTGAAAAGTTGTGTGCAGACTCCTTGGCCAATGGGGATTCTAAATTGTAGATTATGTGACCCCGTGACCCCAAATGGGGTCACAGGGGTCACATCCTTAAAAACCTATTTTCATCTTCTTCTCCAGTTTCCAAAGGTCTAGAGAGCTGAAAAGTTGTGTGCAGACTCCTTGGCCAATGGGGATTCTAAATTGTAGATTATGTGACCCCTTGACCCCAAATGGGGTCACAGTGGTCATGATCTAAGAACCTATCTTTTGCTTGTAAACAATAACTTAAATAACTTAAATATTCAACTTTAGATAGTAAATCAATGAAATCCTGATGAGCTACAGAGCCCATGGCTCTATTTTTGTATTATTCATTGCATTGCGTGTGTAATGTTGGACTTACTATTTAACATCTAAACAATACTATCAATTACAAACTCTAAGTATCTGTGAGCCTTAATTTATTAATTAGATGTAGGTCAAATGTATGCTAGCTCCGTATCGCCGGACTCTCGCTGTCCACCATATGGTGTTATATAACAGCCAGACCATGTGCTCTCCCAGACAAAGAGCTTTGTTCATCATCCACATTTTGGCGCGATTAAATAGCCAGTATAACCCGTGACTGAATGAAGAAACAGAATCTTGTCTGCCGGGTGTACGTGAACTTCAGTGGCAACAACTGTTGTCATTCACGAAGGGCAAAACAACATGCTATTTCTACAACTGCATGCAGGTGCAGTGCGCATTTCATGTAATACTTACAGTTCATGTTTTTCTTATTGTGTGTCCAAAATGCTAATGATTGAAATAACTATTTAAATAAAGTTGATCAAATACCTTCGAAATATTGTAACATTGAAAATAAAGTAATTGTGTTTCTGAAAGCAGTCAGGGCACACCCTGTATGAAAGGTTTTCATTCTTACAGAATAAAATAAATCAAAACTTGCAAAACTGATCAAGTATGACCTAAAGTTATTTTTAAAACGTTAACCATGGGAACAAAAATCAAAAGTAATACACATAAGTCATAACTCTATATAGACAACCTCATTGATTTTGGACAATGGACTTTTTTCTAAAGGTTTGAAACTAAAATTCACACACAAGAAATGACTTTGGTCATTATCTCTAAGAAATTTATTATTCAAAACAACATCCAAATTGATAACAAATATAGTGACAAGGGAATATGTTAGAATGTAAATACCATACGACGTTCAGAATTAACAGACTTCAAACACATTATATATGAGAATATGTACAATTTTACTAAATCATACAAATATCATTATGTAGAACATTTCTTTATATTTACTATGCCGCATGGTTTGTTATGAAAGCATAATGGAATGTTTTAATTTATTATGAAACGATGTCAATTTTATTGTATCAAGACAAACAGTCTCTACTTCCTTGATTAATTATAACATACGAATGGGAAACTTGAAGAAGGCGATAGATGACCTCTCACCTTAGCCTACAACAGATACATGTGTTTCAAAACTTAACCTAAGAACTAATGTAATAATTGCAGTATACAAAATAATAATATCTGGCAAATCAAAATGTATGATTGTGTATCTTACTAAAACACTTCAAATAAGTAAAACTGAGGTTGTACCAATTTCGATTTATATTGGTCATTAATATCATTTTTATGTTCGTTTTACTTTTACAGCACAGAAGAACACGAAGGAAGCATGTGGTCGGTCAAAGACTTCTGCGTTTGAAGATGAGCATACATTGTGGTCGAAAGATCATTCCCATTGAGGACACAGAAAGTATTAAGCTGAAGCTGAAGAGTGTGAAATCACCCCGGAGGATTAGTGCTGTAATTAACCCCGGGCCGTTTACCCGAGGAAACCTGTTCCTAACATATATTGAATAGTGATTGGCTGGCAACACAGTATAAATCGAGAATATAACCACAGAAATATCAGTGATCCTCTTTCTTAATCAGCAGCAATGCCCTGTTATTTTACCTCGTCATCCAGTTATGGCATTTTGCTGGATGATTTATGAAGTAATTTTAACTAATGCAATTTGTAAATGTATATCTAGGATTTTCATAAATAAGATCACTATATGGTATTGTGTACTTGATATCATTTGAATACATTCCTTAGATTTGATTGTCAGATGTCTTCTCCTTTTTGCAGCATTAGTCAAGTATTTGCTCAGCAATTGACACGTACGTAATCAAGTTCATAATACAACACACTTGTTTTGTATTACTAGTACAACAGGCAAAATGTATTTTCTTTTTTGCAATTAGATTTGATTAGATTTACTTTGCTATTTGCACTTTATGTAATAAACTTTATAACAAAGTACAATTATTTTTGTCATTACTAAAATCATTGCTCTTGATGAAGATAGCAGTTGATGCTGTAGGTGTTTAGCACAACATGCAAATGTCAACCATGGACACCAGGTTGAAACCTACAGTAAACCATTACACTGAAACCTACAGTAAACCTTAACATGGAAACCAGACTGAAACCTACAGTAAACCATTATACAGAAATCACATTGAAACCTCACTGAAACCTACAGTAAACCATTACACTGAAACCACACTGAAACCTACAGTAAACCATTATACTAAAACCACACTGAAACCTACAGTAAACCTCAACAAGGAAACTAGGTTGAAACCTACAGTAAACCGTAACATGGAAACCAGACTGAAACCTACAATAAACCTTAACATGAAAACCAAGTTGAAACCAAGTGTAAACTAAGAAATATGGAAACCAAGTGGAAACCAAGTGGAAACTATTACATGGAAACTGAGTTGAAACCTAAAAGAAAGTTATTCATGGAAACCAGATGGATACCACTTGGAGGAGTGGGTAATTATTCGCACTGGATACCATCCGGATACTGGTGCAAAATTCAGTTTCAGTGTTGCTGGAAACCACATGGAAACTGTTAAAAACTCTCTGGATACCAACTGGAAATGTTGGTTTCCATTGGGTATCCTGTTAGTTTCAGTGTTCTGGAAACCAGCTCATTTTTGCTGTGAATGTTGGATCGAACCTGCAACCCTATGGTTTCTGGACGAGTAATCTAACCATTAGACAACAGAAACTAGATGTGATGAGAGAGATTTTTTCATCACCAAATACACAGTGTTCTTTAATTTGTTTTTGTTTTTTTGGATTAAAACTGTCATAAATGTGTTAACAAGTTATAGATTTTAATCTTCAAATAGATTGCAAAATGTTTAGAATTAAATGAAAGTGTGTATTGTATTCTGTTTCAACCGACGATATTGACAATAGCCATGCAGTCAGTGGTAATGGAAGTACATTTCAGCGCGCGTTGCATGCACGCCACGACTTACTCAGGCAAGGTGACTGATATAGACACCGTTTTTCTGACAAAGACAGCCGTCTTTTTAACCCAAAATGTTCAACATAAGATCCTTAGAATTTACACTAAAGGTGTTTTCATTCTGTATGTGGTTTGGTAGAGTGTTGATCCAGTGATAGTTACTGACCGACCATGTTTTATTCTACGATAAAGCTCAACAACGAGTCTTCTTTTTCTTATAAATAGTGACTCACTTTTATAAAAACCTTGGATACATTATGTTGTTTGTATAAACTTCCGGTTTGAGGCTAATGGCGACAGGTCGCTAAATTTTAGTGTTCCGACAATCCACCCCAATCTTAACTGAAAATAATGCCACACGGCCGCAGAACAACACGATTGGGAAAAGAAACTAATAAACATTCCTATCCTACCGAACGAATGGACACCTATCTTGAAAAAACGAAAGAAAATGAAATAAACATAGAAGATGACGCCGACTTTGAAAACGTGGAAAGTGACATGAGAAAATTCATCAAAGACGCGATGAAAGCTCAAACTTTAGAGCTGTCACAGAAATTAGAGACAACAAGAAGACATAGTCATCAACATCCCCCGCCAGACACAAGAAATGAGAACAAGGGCAATAATTCAAGAAGAAATAATTGTGCGCTTCTCATTTTCTTTCCATTAAGGTAACGATATCCTCAAGCCTCACAACTGACTTGATGTTAAACAATGTCTGAGAAAAGCTATATCCTTGGATACTTGAAACAGAGTCGAAAAAGCGGAACAAGGGGAATAACTTCGGGGAAAAAAATCATATGCTTCTTTTTTTCGAGCTCCATCAAGGTATCGATGGCCTTAAACCACACACCAAATTTGGTTATCCTATCTTAAATAGTTTCTGAGAAAAGCTGTCCCCTTTGGTGATACCTTGAACAGAGTCCAAATATACGTAACAAGGGCAATAACTCCGCAAAGATTAATTGTGTGCTTCTCATTTTCGAACTCCATCAAGGTACTTATGCCCTCAAGCCACACACCAAATTGGATAATCCTATCTTAAATAGTCTCTGAGAAAAGCTGTCCCCTTTAGAGATACCATGAACAGAGTCCAAAATACAGAACAAGGGCAATAACTCCAGAAAATATAATCACACCGTTCTTATTTTCGAACTCCATCAAGGTATTTATGTCCACAAGCCACACACCAAATTTGGAAACCCTATCTTAAACAGTTTCTGAGAAAAGCTGTCCCCTTTGGAGATACCATGAACAGAGTCCAAATTACGGAACAAGGGCAATAACTCCGGAAAAAATAATCACACCGTTCTTATTTTCGAACTCCATCGAGGTATGTATGTCCACAAGCCACACACCAAATTTGGTTGTCCTATCTTAAATAGTTTCTGAGAAAAGCTGTCCCCTTTATAGCGGACGGACGGACGGACACACGGACGGACGGAGCCCAAACCTATATCCCCCTTCCACTTCGTGGCGGGGGATAATAAACGCTGAATTGTTGAAAATAAGAGAAGTGACAGACAACCTTACTAAAAACGTCGAAATGAACACTGAACACATTACCGACAACAAATCCGACATTGAGAAATTGAGACAAGAATTTTGGAAGACAAACTTTTGATACAAGAACTGTACTCAAGAAAACAAAACTTACTCGTTTATGGAATTCCTGACGCGGAAGACCCAGAGACGGCATGTTGCAAATTACTTGCCAACATGGGAGTCAACGGCGAGGTGAACGTGGTAGCAATCCACCGTCTTCCAAGACACAGTACAAACAAGCGCACCAGGAATTCCCCAAAGCCAATTGTGATTAAATGTGTTCGCATGGAGGACAAACAACGAGTGTGGCATGCAAGTTTCACCAGCTCAGCATTATTGAGAGAACGTAAAATCTTGATTCGCACGGACCTACCAGTCCCACTGAAAAAATACAGAGGAAAACTGGCCGCAAGAGCATATACCCTTCGAAAGGAGTACCACGTGCAAACACGGATTTATGAGAGGGGCATTGAAGTCATTATGGAATATAGGAAAAACTCAAGCTCACCCTGGCAAGTGATTAGTTTGGAGGAAACACCACGATTCTGAACTGTTTGGAGAAAATAGCTAGGTGTCTACGAGATTCGTTGGATATTATTCAGGTACATCGTACGTATTTGTCTCCACATAAACACTTTAAAACTTATATTTTTAAGCTAACTGTGTGTGGAACATTAAAACTGAGAAACAGCTTGTTTTTCAGATTCATTTTATTTTAAAGTTTTAATAAGAACCAAAACACGTGTGTTTGTTTACCACTTTTGTAACCCGGGTGTAACAGTAGCACAGGTGAAGGACGTTTATTTTCAACAAGATCGTTAAATGGGTGAGAATGGCTTTTTGAACTGTTTTAATAATGCTAAAACAACGAACTATACACCCAAACGTTACACACGTTTTGTGTTGTATTTTTTAAAGATACATTTTATTGTATCGTTTCAACGCGAATTGGAACAATTAAGTTTGTATACTGTACAACTCTGTGACCCGGAAGTGCTTTGGTGGTTTCTATATTTTTCATTCTATCTTTTGATCGTCATTGACTGCGAGTATCTCTTGAATTGTTATGATATTGCTTAAACTGTGAACGAGATATCCAAACGTTCTGTAATCATATAACTTTATGATATGCTTTTTAGTATGTATTTACTTTACAAGGTACGAGTACTATCAAGAAATTATCCTAGATGGATGTGATACTACTGTACGTCTTTGATATATTATGATGTTTTAAATACAACCCAATTTAAATGTGGGGCGCTATATAGTTTTAATAGCGCTGAAGACTATCACATGCTAAAATAATACACTTCATTTTATTTTATGGTTGATATACACTGATTGATAAAGATTATTGATCTTTTAACAGTTACAACCAAGAATATGTTTGTTTGATATGGCACATTTAAGATAATTTATTATTAATCTGGGGTGGGATTAGGAGAGAGGATATAGGAAGTTTTCCTGTGATTGAAGTTTATTTTATTGTTACTTACATGTTCTATGACAAACAACATTTCCATCCATTTTCATACTATCAATGCGCACTACTAAATATCTCAACAGTGTCACTTAAAACTCTGTCAGCTTTACAATGCATTTAAAAGAAAAAAATCAAAATAATATCACTTAACTGTAGAGGTTTAAACGGCTGCTTAAAGGGAAAACAAGTTTTTAGATTTTTGAGAAAGAAAAACAGCGCAAATATATTGTCTGCAAGATGTACATTTCACAGCTGATCAAGAACAAATAATTAAACAGCAGTGGGGATACAAATAATGCATTGACATCGCTAATAAGGTGAAAGAACAGGTTTTCTGCAATAAAACAGTGAGAACGGATATAGTCTGAATAAGGGATGCTTTTAGCTGACGCAAATATGCGTCACTCACTGAATAAGCGCTGCTCTAGCTTCGCATATATGCGGCTTTCGCTGTGAGGAGTTAATTAATTTGTCGCATATTTACGGCTCTCGGCCTTAATGAGTTAAGCAAACATACTGTTATGATAGAGACTATGACAAGCTGATCAACAAGCCTGTTCTTTAAACTATTGCTGAACGTTTGATGAGTGCACTTATCCATAGAATACCGAAATGTGGATTGGCACTTGGTTTGCAAGGGCATGTGTCTACTTTTCTTCCCTCCACATCTGCAAAAGAAGAATCATCTAAGCCAGGGATCAAGGAATCAAGAGACATAAGTATAGTAAGTCAAGTCAAGGTCATCAATACTCGATAATAACTATACACAGTGTACTTGGCAACAGTTTATATTTTCTGCATAGACTTTATTTCTGAAAAAAATATATCAATTGTCCTTTTAAAATCGTGGTCGAAGTAAATGCATGGACACAAGCAGTGGTTTTATCTCAACTATATATGATCACATAATTTAAACAGTATTTGGTCCTTTGATGAAGTACAGTTAAACCGCGATAGTCCGGCCACCGATAATCCGAATCTCGCAGTGTCCGAATGGTAGCAAGTTGTAACCAAACTAATCTTTATATAAACTCATTAAATGTTGATTCATTAATCCGTTGATTCAGTTTCCGAATCCGAATGCCAATTAGCTGTAACGGATTAGTTAATTGACACAGGAGTTGAGCGTCAGTAGTTTGTGATTTTAATATATCGTAATGTCTTTGTATGTCAGGAGTTTGTGATTGTGATAAATTGAAATTGAAAGTTTTAAATATCCAGCGTGTCAAACTCAATTGATATTCTAAATACGTTATCCTCTGTCTGTAGATACAAAGGAGATCAGCTCCATCTTGTTTGGTTCATTTCAGTAGTCCGAACAGTTCACTATCCGAACGTTTTTGATTAAAAACGGAATCGTTCCGATTATTGAGGCCTGACTGTATACAACCTGTTTGTCTTGTAGGTTTATTATATTAGCAGTAAGAAAACCATACATAGATATGTAACTCTATTCTAATAAATATGCCAGCGACCAGATAAATTGCATTGCATAACCCGGCTTTTCGCCGATGATACTTCATTGGGATCCCTTTCGAAAGAAAAACAATTGATGGAGAGCATAATGAATGACAATTTAGAACTATTAAGTAACTGGGCTATCGAGTGGTTGATTTCTTATAATCCTGAGAAGACAGAAGCCATGTTTTTTACACTTAAAGATGGCCATCAAGATATTAACTTGAATTTTGACGGTTGCCATATTAAAACAGTTGATAATCATAAACATTTGGGTTTAACATTTCATCTAATGGGAGTTGGCAGCATCATATTGAAAACATTGTCAAAAAGACCTCTAAAATGATCGGTGCATTTCGGAAACTAAAGTTTCTACTTAGTAGAACGACATTATCAAAAATATATACTGTGTTTATAAGACCACATTTTGAGTATGCTTGTGAGGTATGGGATTGTTGTTTGACTGAACAAGCTAACAAATTAGAAAAACTTCAACTTGAAGCGGCCCGCATAGTTACAGGTCTTCCAAGATGTGCCTCTTCCCGTTCTTTGTATTATGAAACAGGATGGGATTTACTTTCTGAGAGAAGGAGGAGATACAAATTAACATTATTCTATAAAATACAGATATGTCTTGCACCCGTTTTTCTTCAGGATTTACTTCGACCTTTAGCTATCAATTAAGAAATTCTAATAATTTCAGCCAACCTTGTACGCGACTGAAGTATTCAACAACGTCATTTATTCCATCATCAATTAAATTATGGAATAGCATTCTCATTGCAATCAGGAATTCTGATTCTGTTTCATCATTTAAGTTTAACATTCATACCAAAGAAAAATGTGCACCTGTATATTTTTCGTATGGAATAAGAAAATTAAATGTTTTACACACACGGTTAAGATATATGGCCAGCTCACTTAATTATGATTTATTTAGAATAAATGTTAGACATGATGCATGTTGTCATGAGTGCCCCTTGTACTTTGCTCAGCATGAAACGATGTGTAAATCTTTAGAAAATATTGTAGAAACAGAACAACAATAAATATTGAATTTATTTTACATGGCAATGCAGGTCTCTCTATCTTTGAAAATCAGAATGTTTTCAAAATTGTACATTTTTATATCTCTCAAACTAAACGCTTTGTCTAACTTACTCTTGTACATATCCTTACCACCTGTCCATCTATTGTTGTGCATTGTTGTGATATCAAAGTTGAAATTACCTGGAAAGGGCTTTTATAAGTTGGATAACTTGTGCCCAATCCCTTTCTTGACTGAATAAAATATGTTTCAATCAATTATATTAGCAGTAAGAAAATCATACATAGATATGTAACTCTATTCTACGGAAGCGTATTAGTGTCACGATGAAAAAATAAATTGTGATACTATCTCCTACGTAGGACTTAGTATCTCCTACGTAGGACTTAGTATCTCCTACATAGGAGATAACTTCTATAATGCCTGGACCACTTTATCACATCTAGCGTTTTTCACAATTGTATTAAACACATGTATACGCCTATAGTGTATGTAAACTCTCGTGTATATGAAGAATGAAGAACAATTTCATGGATACCCAACTTATTTATTCTATGTAAGCGACGTTTCGACATAGAATAAAAAAGTTGTGTATCCATCAAATTGTTCTTCATTCTTCATCACCCAACTTTCTAGAATGCCCATAAACAATATTGTGTATATCATATGATGTATAAGTATATGATAGTATATATGACCGTTAAAAAGCTTTAAAGACGCTGTAGCTGTATTTTGTTTTCTCAAATTTGCCATATACTTTACAGTTTAAACAATATATTGTTATGTTAGAGGGTAAGACATCGCGTTGCACGATCCGATAAGCCTGCATCCATAGAAAAAGGTTATCCCTATTGAAATAAAATGGTGCGACGCATAAAGCGAGAGTGGTGTGGAACTCTTCAGTGTGTGAGGTAGATTTGTAGGTCATTTGAGAGTTCAGACAACAAGACAATTGACTATTCTATCATGGTCCCATATTCAAAACTCTAATTTAAGTGTTTAAGGTATCACTACAGCCGATGGCCACTCGAAGGGAAATTGACTCGCATGGCTTAACCGAAAAGTGTACATTCGTTGTAGACTCTTTTTATTGATTCGGGAGTATTATTTATTCATTGGTAAGACTTATTTACCTTTTCGTGAGATCAATGTTTTCATTAAGAAAAACGTGCTAGAGCGCCTTTGAGTATTTTATATATTGGTATCTATAGAAGTAGAGTTGATTGAGTCATCATGTGTTATGCAATCCAGTATAGTTTTGCACTGAACGATTATATTAAATAAACTGATATTAATTCAAAAGTTCACGGTAGATCTCTACATTGATGGCGATATGATTGCGGTTTCCCTATTTATGTTTTGAAATATCAGTTTTAAACTCCTTCAATAATTCAATTAGTCAATATGTCCCTGAAATGAAAATCCACGGTCATTACTAGCCACCTAATATTACACTTTGAACCTGGTGTTGGACATTTGTTACACGACGTCACTCAAATCATTAATCAACACTAAAGGATCTCAGCTTCCATAATTAATTACCGTTAATGAATTTCTGTACTCTTGAATGTTATGAATGTACTGGAGAAGAATAGTTAGCGATAAATGTAAATTATGATTTTTTTATATTGATTGATTTGCACATTTACACACTGATTAAATATCAATAATAAACTTCCAATATACCTAACCTATTTTGACGGGTAAATTAACCATCTGAAGTGACGAATTTGAAAAAATCTACCTCAGTTGTTAAGTGTTCTTATTGTCATGTATAGCATGTCGTCATTAGAACGACAGTAGAACTACTGCTGATATGAGGTGTATACATCTAATTACATATAACTTATTTGAATGGTATTTTGTAGGTTTGAAGTGAAATAGGGCAATTAATTTTGAATAAATGATTTTGTTCTTATTTGACTTTCATTTAATTACATAAATTCGATTCAAATTTTTAATGAAGTGAAATGAAGTAAGACTTCTAAATAAGAACTAAATGTGAACAGGAATGGCGACTCGACTCGTAGTATGTGCTTACTCCTTTTTCAGGTCTGAAATATATTCTTTTTCGATTTCAAAGCAAACTTTTTGTAATACAATCTGAGACCAAGTACACACGACAAATAAACATATCAAATAGGTAAGAATGTGCCTCATTTAAGCAAAAAATATAACTTGTGTCATATGTTCACATGCCAGGACCCCTTTCAATGCCTAACAAAGTTTTATGTTGTCAGTTGTCTCCAAACCCTAACCCTTTAAAGGCGTTGGAGCACGCTATTCCTAATGAATTGAAATAAAGTGTTCTCACAAAAAGGTTAATAAGTGTTACCAATGGCTAAATAACACTCCTGAATCAATAAAAAGAGTTTTAAACAAATATTGGTTTGGTTAAGCCACTCGAGTCCATTTCCCTTCGAGCGGCCATTTTAAAGTGTTCACATGAAAATGGCCGTAGCATGTGCTACAAGTGTTCTGACTGACGTAGCGAGAACTAATCACCCAATAATATGGTTTTTAATATAACACTATGACGGAATGGTCAACAATCTGTCTGAACTCTCAAAATCGCATGACACCTACAAATCTATCTCTCACACTGAAGAGTTCAATAAAATGCTCCCTTTTATATGTCGTCCCATTTTCTACCAATACGGATAACCGTTTTCTATACATGCGGCCTGTCGGGTCGTGTAATAGGATGTTTTACCCTCTAACGTAACACAATATTGTATAATCTTTAATAATAAATGGCATATCTGAGAAAAAAATAATGTGCACATAATATAATTATTTGAAACTAACTGTAACAGTATATTCGCAAACTATCACTAACGAAATGGACACTATGGGAGAAGTAACCGAAAGACAATATTCCCTCCATAACATTTCAAGTGAACAATACTTTATTTTGAAAATCAAGACGGAACTTCGAAATTACATGATTTAATCAGACTAACATAATTATGTTTATAATGAAAAAGACAAACGCAAGATGCTTAGGTGTCTCCATAACTCGTGGATAAGTATGAAACGAAGTGATCAGTGCTTTATCATGCTATCTCCTACGGAGGAGATACTATCTCCTACGTAGGAGATACTAAGTCCTACGTAAGAGATACAATGTCCTACGTAGGAGATACTAACTCCTACGTAGGAGATACTAAGTCCTACGTAAGAGATACTATGTCCTACGTAGGAGATACTAAGTCCTACGTAGGAGATACTAAGTCCTACGTAGGAGATACTAAGACCTACGTAGGAGATACTAAGTCCTACGTAGGAGATAGTTTGACAGATTTGTTTTTCACAGTGACACTAATACGCTTCCGTACTATTCTAATAAATATGCCAGCGACCGAAAAACTTTACTGTAATGAATATGTTGGCAACCAAAAGAATATGCTATTGTAGGCTAACGCTGTTCCCGAGAATAGAACATGCCTGTATTATTGAAGTATTATTGCTGCAGTTAGTGGCGTACCAAATGTTCATGTAATTCTGACTTTTGTTGCTGCCATATCAGACACCCAAATAGGCTTATTGTCCGTCTGACTCAAATTTGACATATATTTTGATTTTTTTCAGTAGCTTTGGTATAACAGACCGATCCATTGTATTTATGCCGAAAATTGCATGTGAAATGTGAGCTTATAGCAAGAAATACGGTGTACATCACACGCCTCTGGAATACAGCGTGTCTTGTATACAAGATAGATAGAGCCGTACCATAAGCAGATTGGCAAACATTGCCTGGTCCAAAGAGCCCCAAAATCAACTGGGACGTAGTGAAAACGTTACATTCTGAAACTTCACATAACATCTCTACAACCAAACAAATCGTTGACAACTACAAATCACTGTCCTCATCTGTACTGTCGGTCTGTACACAATATTTCAACTTTATAGGACATTTGAGTACGATTAGGATTATAAGCCCTCTTGTAATGTCTGGTTATTCATATATATATATATATATAGAAAAGAGTAAACATCAGATGGGTTTGACTGGATCAATCTTCTTTAATACGATGAGCTCATTTCGACCAGTATATCGGTCTTTTCAAGTATGTTTAGACAAGTGGAAGATCGCATATATATATACATGAACAAGAACAATAAATAATTACAACATCAATATCCTTACATGGCAGTAGGACATGGTCATTGTTTGATAATCACGCACGTCATAATTGCCTTGAGCACACTAATTGGGTGTGACTCTAGAACAATGCAGCCTTGTGAGGATCAATGAGTCTGCCTCATTAATCACTAGGTAGACACAAGCAATAATTTACAGGTAATCACTTCCTTCTGTGAACTAACTGTTAAGTGAGGGGCAGTATTTTTTGATAAAAAATGCTTCTTTGGTTTCTAAAGTTAAGCTTGAATTGTCTGATTTGGAAAATACTTTATAGAACGGGAAGATGATAAATTGTCCATTGTTGCAATCTGCTATATGTTTGCTTATCTTTAGGTGACGGAGATTAGGGTCATTTATTTGTTGTTTGTGGACCCTTAGTCTAGCTTGAAGATTGCTTGTTTGGCCAATATAAGTGAGATTACATTTGGGACAGAGGATTGCATATATTACATTTTTAGATTTGCAACTCATTTGGTGTTTAACTTTAAAAGTTTGTCCATTTTCAAATTGGAATTCGTGGCCTTCCATAATGATTGGGCAGGTACCACACCTCTTATCTTGACATTTTGAAACTTCGGGCTGAGTTTCATTATTGCTGTATTTTATTGCTCCATGAAAGACAGCAGGCTTTCTACCACTCCCTGAGGACCAAACAAACGCCAGATATCTACAATGAATATCTGAGTTTGGAAAAACCATACATCCCAAGAAAATTTACAGAAAAAACTTGGAATGAAGAAGACATGACACAATTCTCCATAACCCAAATGGAACAGGAGAGTGGTAAACTCCTTAATGAACATATTAAATATGTAGAAACATATTCTGAGATCGATGCAGAAATGCTCACTTTCAGTGAGTCGACTGGAGACATTATCAAGGACAAATTATATACTCTGTGGTATGAAGATACTCAAAAGGGAGAAACTAAATGTAGGGCAGCATGGACTAGAAAAGAAGAGTGGATGCGCAATCTTCCAAATGCGACCCCAAAAGATGAATCACTCCCTGCCCACAAACAGCATCGCCACAGACAACCAAACAACAAAAACTTCAAGCATTACGGGCAACGCCAGCGTTCTGAACAAAGCCATCACCAAAGGGCACCATATCACCATCGTCAACATCACAAATATAATAATTCACACCGTCACCATCACCAACAGCAATATCAACAGTATCAACATAGACAAGGAGAATACCGACAGTTTGAAGAACAGCAACAGCATCAATCACAGGATATTCAGCAGGTCCCAGAACAGCAGACCCGACAACAGCAACAACAACAAACTGAAACACCCTAAACCTATCAACAAGATCAACAGCAGCAACCACAACAAAAGAAAAAGAACAAAGGCGCGACACCAATGAACCATAACAACAGAATCAGAGCGACGGATCCAACATTGGAAAAACTTGAGGACCTACAAACATCCAACTGCTATAATGATGAACAGCCCACACCTTCTCCTGTGACCCCAACAATATCCCAGCAGCATACAGACCGCCAAACAAGATCAAAGACATTCTTTAGAGACAAAACTACATATGTGGGCAGCGGTACAAAGG
Organism: Gibbula magus; assembly: GCA_936450465.1. NCBI lineage: Eukaryota > Metazoa > Mollusca > Gastropoda > Trochida > Trochidae > Gibbula > Gibbula magus. The sequence goes on from OW388302.1 coordinate 6,537,615, forward strand.
ATGGTTTCATAAAGAGATGTGCCCTCCCTTTTTTTAGGGAACAGCCAAAGGAAAACATCACAGTCGACTGCAACGAACCACAATCAACCCCCAAGGTAATCAATCTTTCTTCATGTGAACTAACTGAAACTCAGATCAAAGTTCTAAAATTAGGTTTGAAATTTACACCAACACCAAAACCTAATCAACAGGAATTAGAAAATGACATAAAGGGTTTCTGCAGAAAAACCCATAACCCTAACAATCCTAACATCTACCCCCTAATACGAGACAACTTAAACATTCTAACACAAGACAAAAGGCTTAAAGCTATGCTTGATAAAACCACTATAATCAAAAGGTGGTAGAAAGCCTGCTGTCTTTCATGGAGCAATAAAATACAGCAATAATGAAACTCAGCCCGAAGTTTCAAAATGTCAAGATAAGAGGTGTGGTACCTGCCCAATCATTATGGAAGGCCACGAATTCCAATTTGAAAATGGACAAACTTTTAAAGTTAAACACCAAATGAGTTGCAAATCTAAAAATGTAATATATGCAATCCTCTGTCCCACATGTAATCTCACTTATATTGGCCAAACAAGCAATCTTCAAGCTAGACTAAGGGTCCACAAACAACAAATAAATGACCCTAATCTCCGTCACCTAAAGATAAGCAAACATATAGCAGATTGCAACAATGGACAATTTATCATCTTCCCGTTCTATAAAGTATTTTCCAAATCAGACAATTCAAGCTTAACTTTAGAAACCAAAGAAGCATTTTTTATCAAAAAATACTGCCCCTCACTTAACAGTTAGTTCACAGAAGGAAGTGATTACCTGTAAATTATTGCTTGTGTCTACCTAGTGATTAATGAGGCAGACTCATTGATCCTCACAAGGCTGCATTGTTCTAGAGTCACACCCAATTAGTGTGCTCAAGGCAATTATGACGTGCGTGATTATCAAACAATGACCATGTCCTACTGCCATGTAAGGATATTGATGTTGTAATTATTTATTGTTCTTGTTCATGTATATATATATGCGATCTTCCACTTGTCTAAACATACTTGAAAAGACCGATATACTGGTCGAAATGAGCTCATCGTATTAAAGAAGATTGATCCAGTCAAACCCATCTTATGTTTACTCTTTTCTATATATAACCTTACTTCACGTGAGAAACGACTCATTTTTATTTTTATATATATATATATATATATATATATATATATATATATATATATATATATATATATGGCACATTTAACCTTAGACATAATGAAAATGCACTACCCGATGAGCTACAGAGCCGATGGCCCTATTTATGTTTGTTAAGAACACAGTGTTTTCATTTATCAATATAGTTGTCTGAATTCTGTTTGCTTACTATGATACAAATCAAGGTCACATGCTCTAAAATGTTAATACAAATTAAATATAAACAGTTATATATCTATGATGGTTGTCATATTGAAATTATGTCTGTTATGAAACAGTTATTTTATTAATGATAGTTGGTTTATTAAAAACGAAGAACCTTTGAAACATCCAACAAAACGTTTTCAAGCATTGGTTCCATATTTAGTCATACCGCTTCCTTATCAGTATGGACATGCTGCAATAGCGTGCAGAAATGATAAAGAGACAGTCAAAACAACATGTGCTCTGTACTCATACATATCTCTATATATAGTGACCTGATTTTACATAAACACTCTCTGATATCACAGTGGTAGAGTTCAGACATGTTTTCTCTCTGCCATATTATCCTTTTACTTAGTATGTGTTCTGTTTCTGGACTGATCCTGCCGGTTACTAAAACAGATGGAACTCTGGAGGTGTCGAGTCTTCTCAGCCACATCGCTCTGTTGGAACAAACCATAGAAAACAAGGCATCTGCCACAGAAGTGGAACAGTTGAAATCTGACCTTGCTGCTTCTCAGAAAGCCTTAACAATAGCACAAACGAAACAGGAGAGTGAAGCTGAAGGATGTGAAGGAAGAAAGATTTGAAGAAAGCTGAGATAGAGATTGAAGTCTTGAAGCGAGTCAATAACCCTAACACATCTGAGTTGTTGCTCGTGAAGTCAGAAATGTCTCATCTTAAAAGTGACATATTCCAACTGCAGACCCTGCACAACAGAACAGAGACACATAACATCATGTCAGGTACGTTTCATTCACTTGTGTTTTACTTAAAGGGAAAACTTGATCCTCTTAACAAACGGTATACATAAGCAATAATGTTAACTGGTATACCACTCACAAAGGTTTCAGTCAGTCAGTTTCAATTGTTTATGTTTTTGGCTAGCAGACATCATATTCATTTTATATTAGTTCAACCACAACTTGTTGACTAAATTCTTGAAACCCTGAACATTGTTATGATCTGTGTATACAGCTTATGTATAATAAAGTTGACAAAACAACATTTTGATAATATCCATATACATGTGCCCCTATTGAAGAGAACTTACGCTGTTATTTATGGAATTATTCCATCCGAAATTTTTAAAAACTTGTTTTAAAATGGGTTTTAAGCAGGAATCGAGGCTGATAGTTGAATTGTGAAGTTGTTTGAACATTCCGTTATTGGTGCTTGGCTGTGGGTGAAAAACAGTATATCCAAACATGACAATCATGTGTACTGAAATAATGCAGATTGTATGATCCCAAATATAACAATGTTACAATACTTCATTGGTTTAATGATATATCTTTTAATACATGGGACGGGATAGTGGTTAGCACGTTCAGCTTCGGATCAATAGGTCCGGGTTTCGAATCCCGCAAGGGGCAAGGCAACTTTGTCTGCAGTAGAGAACTGTTCTACACGCAGTAAGGTTTGGGTGCAATGCTACACTGAATTTCAGTGCAGTACCACACATGGTTCCAACCGTTTCTCGCAGGTTTCACCGCAATGCTTAGCCACATGGCGTTGCGGGCTTTCTCCCTGCCATAATACTAGCAGCCGTGATGTAAGTGAGATACTCTTGAACGCGGCGTTAAACCCTAACTCACCTCACCTCATCTTTTAATACATTATATACTAACTTCAAAAGGTGCATTACTATAACAGTATGGTGTAAACTGCCCTCCTTTAAATAATCACAACTTACTATAATTGTTATTACAAATAAATAAAAGCTGCACTGGTTCGTTATCAAAGGTATTTTCTCAATACAGGATATAACATATTTACTTATAACAGGTGGTGCAACATTCACGAGATGGGGAAGAACGTCTTGCCCAGTCGACAACAAGTTAATCTACAAGGGTGAGGTCAAAGTTCATATATCTGTAGTGTTTAGGTCAAAGTTGGTACTTATTAATATTATTATGTGGAATATGGAATGTGTTTTATCACATCAGTTAAACTAAATCAACTTTGTTTCATAATAACAATATAATTTTATCTCGTTATTCATGAAGTAATTGAACATATTTAAATTCATATTCATCAACAGCAATTTTACCAATACTGGAACAGACATGCATATTAACATTTTCATAATTATCTTGGAATGCAAAAGTTCTATTCGATTAGTTGAGGTAAAACTAGTTTTGCTTAATCATAGTTTGTTCAGATCTTGTACATGTAGCAGCAACACAAATCTATTAACTATTTCAAACCTAAATAGTAATTGTGTCAGGATCTTCGTAAATACTCGGTGTAATTTATCTTTAATTTTAATAAAGCTTGTTGAGTATTTGACAATATGCACTACATACATACATGCATAACATACATAACATACATAACATACATAACATACATAACATACATAACATACATACATACATACATACATACATACATAACATACATACATACATAACATACATACATACATACATACATACATAACATACCTGACATACATAACATACATAACATACATACATACATAACATACATACATACATAGCAACCATACATACATACATAACATACATACATACATACATAATATACATACATACATAACATACATAACATACATAACATACATAACATACATAACATACATACATACATACATACATACATACATAACATAATACATGCATACATACATAACATACATACATGCATACATACATACATACATACATAACATACATAACATACATAACATACATAACATACATACATACATACATACATAACATACATACATACATAGCAACCATACATACATACATAACATACATACATACATACATACATACATAACATACATAACAAACATAACATACATAACATACATAACATACATCCATACATACATACCTACATAACATACATCCATACATACATACCTACATAACATACATACATACATACATACATACATACATAACATAGTACATGCATACATACATACATAACATACATACATGCATACATACATAATAACATACATACATACATACATACATAACATACATAACATACATAACATACATAACATACATAACATACATACATACATACATACATACATACATACATAACATACATAACATTCATAACATACATAACATACATACATAACATACATAACATACATAACATACATAACATACATAACATACACAAACACATTTGTTGAGCGCTATTTCCAGTAACAGTGTCAATGCCAACCAGCGCGTTGAGCAGAACTACAAAAAAAAGGTCACATGTATTCAGTCACATATTACACAGGGAATGCCTCTTGTCTTCATGTTAAGTATGTTTTCCTATAACAGGCTACACTGCAGGTACTCATTAAAGGACAAGGCATCTGCAGTCAACATCCTGTGTTTGCCAGACCAGCCGATCTTTGCTAACCATACCGATGCAGCAAATACCTGGGTGTCTAACATTTATGGAACTGAATATGAAACTGTCTATATAGGTGCCCCACTTAAGAAATATCAGAATGAAGACATCCCGAGATTGCGAGAGTGATGTCAGGAGTTCAGCTATCATGGTTCCCGCACGGAATCTGTGTTACCCAGGCTGGACTCTGGAGTACTCAGGATATCTGATGGGTCCTTATTCCGGGTATGCCTCTGGTGAATACATCTGTGTTGATTCTGATGCTGAAGCTATACCAGGAGGATAAGCTAACATGGACGGCCAGTTGCTGTATCCAGTGGAGGGAAGGTGTGGATCATTGGGATGTCTACCTTTTCATGACAACTGGGAGTTGACATGTGCTGTATGTTCTAAATAAAAGATATATGAAATCATACATCCCAGTTTTGTTATTCAATGTTCTTCAAACGCCTATTTGATGTGCAGGGAATGCAGAAAACTCGTGCCCAAAACGAACTCGTCCCCATCGGAAATTCGTACCCACGGATAACTCGAACCCAAAAAAATCGGATAAGTCGTACCAACATATTTGTTTTGATTAATATTCGAGGCAACACAATAATATTGCTTTTGTATGATATTTATGTATATTGTTGTTTAAGTGAAGTGGATAATCCCAAAGGATAAATAAAGTCAACATAGTTGAATATCTGCTGAGCGTGATATATTTTTGTTATATCTGGTTATGATTTTGTGTCTTCTTATAGTTGGTAGATCGTTAGATTACCGCTAAATCAGTCGTCACGAAAACACTATCGCACACTGCACGTGCAATGTACGGGTTTGTAATAAAAGGCTCGACAGTCTTGTCGTGGTCGTCTCCCAGTTGACATGTTGTGTCGTATTTGCATGCGATGATGAAGCTTGAACCTAACAGTTTTAATGGTTTAATGACGACTTTCAGCTTGTTTACCAATTCAGTTCTTCAAAAGACATAAATATGTTCTACAAATATAGGCTACCTGTTGTTGTTTTTGTTTGATTGGAATATAACATTTATCTGATCTAACTGATGTTTTCATTATTACTTACGCCAAGATGATTATAGCCCATAATCCCTACACTCCATTACCCCTACAATTAGTTAAAAGAAAATTGAGTGAGGTGTTAATCCCTTTGTATCCGTTAGTCGTGATGATAGTTTTCTCATTGTTTGATGATATGAAATGACGAGAAACACTGTTCAATTCGCCATGGAACCAGTAAGATATCTAATGTATGTATTATGAATAGATTTATATGACAAATGTGTCCCGCCAGGACTCGTCAGTGTAGCTTGGCTTTCCGTCAGGAAAACTGCAGACATGTTTATTACTTATTATTTATTGTGTTACTGTTTTTTATAGACAAATACATTATTTTTGATTGATAGTAATATTAAATACTATTTTTATACATATTATTAATACATCTAATACCAAAAATAAAAGTGGGTACGATTTCTCCTGAAGATTTGTGTACGAGTTTTCCGATTTGTTTGGGTACGAGTTTGTTTTGGGTACGAATTTTCTTACAGCCGATGTGCAGTAACATTATGACGCAAAGGTGTTTGGTTCAAATTAAGTTCAGTTTGTAAATAGCTGTGGGCGAGATAACCAAGTGGTGAGTGGGTTCAGCTTTGGATCAAGAGGTCCGGTGTTCGAATCCCGCCACCAATCTAATACAGGTTTGGTAAGGGTTGCTGCAGAATTTGCACACTTGACATCTGAATTAGTCTCGAAGAGCACCAATATCCCTGGCTCTACTCTCTGTTTTTTTATTTGGTTGACCTATGGCAAGTACATATTTTCATCTAAGAAAAATGTTGTTAGCCAGATCAATGTGAGGTTAATTCCCATCATATTTATTAATGTATAAGGTACTAACATTTCAAAGCCTCGTTTTTATTTAATCACTCTGCTGCACAGGCATCAATATAAAATAGAATGGCAACTCTAAACTATTAACTACATAAGTAGGAACACTAGATTTGTTTACTTTACTTTTAAAGTCTAACTCATTTAGAGTGACCCAGGATTACCCATAGACGTATAGACTTCGGGGTTATGTTGACTCTTCAAATATATTTTTGAAGTCTCAATGATAATCATGTAATCAAACAACATAATACATCGATTTGAATGCTGTGTTTTTGTTAAAAGCTTTGATGCGTGGATTGATTTGATTGATTCTTCCGATATTTATTGAAGATAGATGCCCTTAAAAGTTAAAGTTTGCTTATTTATCATTAACATTTGATTATATGAAATTATTTATTAGTAGCATGTCATTTGACAAACAGGTGCTGTTTTTTAATGTGCTGGTAAATTTCAATAATAATGTTTTTGGTAATTGGCAATCAAACGTATACTTAATTACTTCTAATATTTTAAATTTTAAGTTCTTTTGTTTTGTTTTTTTTCATCACAAATACACAAGATTTGTCTACGAAGGCCTCTAATTTTCATATTCGCAGCAGAAAATAAAGATGCAAGTGATTTGACATGTGTCGCAGAAAGTGTGTTTTCTCCCCAAAGCATCACAAAAGTACTGAGGTGCCTTCCGTCAATATCTTCAGAACAAAGCATATTTATGTGTTTTCATCATGGTAAAGAGAAAAGAATTGTCCTTAAGTCCATGTCTTGTTGCATATGTGCAACAAATGTTAACATGCGGGATGTGATGTGACAATACTTGACCATACTTGTTCTTCTTTGATGTATTCTCCTTTCATAATAAATAACTTAAGATCCCCACTAGATTAGCAAAGACCCTCATCATGCATCAGCACCGCGTTCTACAACTAGCCATACGGGTTAAAGCAACATATGATATGGTTGACTGAATCAACATATAAAGTGAACTGGTCGAAAAAACAAAACAAAAGTGTACATGACATTGAAGATGAGACTAAACACAATTTAATTTAAAATAAAAATGACATAGTATACATGAACAGGAGTGGCATGACAAACTTTAATTTAGCATGCTTCATATTTCATGCAACAAACCTCCGGCTAGGAATCCTCCAGGTATGATTGTGATTGTTTTCTATGACCATGTTGTACATAGGACCGATGGCCCACACCTGTACTGAATGAAGAATATATATATATATATATATATATATATATATATATATATATATATATGCATGATATATATATATATATATAAAATAGTAAACATCAGATGGTTTTGACTGGATCAATCTTCTTTAATACAATACGATGAGCTCATTTCGAGTATATCGGTCTTTTCAAGTATCATACTATGTTCTATATATAACCTTACTTCACGTGAGAAGCAACTCATCTTATGTATATATATATAGCTTGTTAGCAGTAGTTGTACATAGGGCCGATGGCCCACACCTGTACTGAATGAAGAATATATATATATATATATATATATATATATATATATATATATATATATATATAGCTTTTTAGCAGTACTGTGGGGATACAACATTTCTTTACGTAAAATAAAAAAAAAAATTGGGGTCTTAATTCAGTGTAATTATTGCATGTGACAGCATTATAACATACGTTCAACCTCAAAAGAAACGTCACCACATTTTCAACAGTGTATAAAACGTAATACCACTCTTGGAGAGAGTTGAATTTAAATGCAAATCATCTTAAACTACATATGTTTATTCTACACCATTCATTCCACAACTTCAAAATTTGCGCATCAAACTAGTGTGCTACCTGCACGCTTTGTAAACAATCGCTAGAGGGCAACACAAGATAGGAGTGAAATTCCGTCACTAAATCACGTCACGAAGACTTGACGTTATCACAGTGCAGTTGGCCACTCTTGAATGTTGGTTCGCCTTGCAAGTTTTGTACTGTAAATGCGGTCTCATGAATTGAACATGATTTTCTATTTTAATAATTTACACTGATGTGTTTCTTGAAATACATATAGGTATGCTCGAAAGTGTTCATCTGTCGGATTTAGCTAAAATAGGAAAGCTTAGCAATTTATTAATGAAGTAGTTCTGTCAAGCAATAACTTTTCAGAAAATTAAATTCACATGACCATTATGATCCCACTATTATTTCCCCGCTTGTGTAAGAAATTTTATTAAATTATTTAATTTACATTTGATTTTATAAAACAATTGTACAATATTAAGTCCAAGTCATCATCAGTATTAACATTCTACTAATGCGTGAAGTAATGATAAGGGACGGTAAAGCCAACATGTGCTCTGGTCTCAAACAAATCTCTATATAGACTGACCTGACTTAACATAAACACTCCCTGATATCAGTGGTAGAATTCAGACATGCTGTGTCTGTGCCAAATTATCCTTTTACTTAGTGTTTGTTCTGTACCTGGACTGATCCTGCCGGTTACTAAACAAGATGGAACTCTGGACGTGTAGAGTCTTCTCAGCCACATTGCTCTGTTGGAACAATCCATAGAAAACATGGCGTCTGCTGCAGAAGTGGCACAGTTGAAATCTGACCTTAGTGCTTCACAGAAAGCCTTAACAGTAGCAGAAACGGAACTGGCGAGTACTGCAAGTGAGATGAAGGATGTTAGAAAGGATCTGGGGGATGTGAAGGGAAATTTGAAGAAAGCTGAGGTAGAGATTGAAGTCTTGAAACTTCAGTCTCTACACAACAGAACAGAGGCACAGAATACCATGTCAGGTACGTTTCTTTCACTTGCTTTTAATTTAAAGGAAAACCTATTCCTCTCCATTCACAGTATACACATATAAGCAACAATGTTAACTGTTATACCAGTCACAGTGGTTCCATTCAGTTTTAATTGTTATTTGAGCTCGAAGACATCATGTTCCTGTTTCATCAGTACAGTCAAACCTTGTAAAACATACGCAAATGTTGACTTAATCTCAATGATTTCACAATATTGTTTAATACTGAAACATGTATTAATTCCCCATGATTCAGCCATGACATTTATTGATATTCAGAAGTTGTATAGCAGTGTACCATCACGATCCGTGTAAATTGTTTATGTGTAACTGATCATGTCAACGTTGTAAAAAAAAGTTGGCACAACAACATTTTGATACCCGTACTAAACATAACTAACGCTGTTCTTTATGGAATTTTGTTTAACTTGTCATGGAAACAGTACAGTCATTTGTATTGAAATAGTGCATCTATGAAAACTTGTCCGGATTGAACATAAAAAACTAAGTCCAAAAAGTGATGTTTCCATGGAAAATTTTAATCTCAGGAAAATGAACATTGTCTACGCGAGATGGTAAGAAAATGGTTAACAACTGTTCAAAGTTTGGTTGATGTACCTCTGACGGTTTTTGAGAATTTTTGACCAGATGGAATGAAGGACGGTCGGATTGAATGACCATTTTATTATAATATGCACTTAATAGCTACATTATAATCCTGTAACAGGCTACTCTTGAGGTGCTCATTTCACAGACAAGGCATGCCTAGAACTAGAACAGACATGAATATTAAACTTTTGGTAATTGTCTTGGAAAGCAAAAGTTTTTCTGTTCAATTTAGTGAGCAAAACTAGTTTTGCTCAATCATAAATTTATTTAAGCTACTTGGCTATTTGAATAACATGCACTTAATAGCTACAATATAATATTTGTCCTATAACAGGCTACACGGCAGGTACTTATTTCGGAGACAAGGCATCTGCGGCCACCATCCTGTGTTTGCCAGATCAACCAATCTATGCTAACCATACCAATGCAGCCAATACGTACCTCTCGCACATTTATGGAACTGAATATGACGATGCCTATCCTGGTACTCCATTCGATGGAAAGAAGAATGAGGACATCCCATGTGCTGTCTGCGAGAGTAATGCCAGAAGTTCAGCTATCATGGTTCCTGCACGGAATCAGTGTTACCCAGGCTTGACTCTGGAGTACATTGGATATCTGATGGGCCCATCGGCCGGGCATGCCTCTGGTGAATACATCTGTGTTGATTCTGATGCTGAAGCTATACCAGGAGGTCAAGCTGATAAGGACGGCCAGGTGCTGTATGTCGTGAAGGGTGTTTGTGGATCATTGGGATGTCCACCCTATCATAACAACTGGGAGTTGACTTGTGCTGTGTGTTCTAAATAAAAGACGTATTGAAACATTATTAAGTATATATTGTTTTAACCATGACATGAAACATTGGTAAGCAAGAAAGTGATACATCACAGGTGTGTGATCTCAATTAATTCATATACAGCTGAACAAACGAATTGTAATTTGTTAACTGTCAACAACTGTCATGTCATATCCTTTTATCATATAAGGGATCCTTTTTCTAATTTAACTGAAGTCTCGAAGTGTTTTCCTATTAATGATATACAATATCATCAATACTATTTCTGTAAGATATTATCGGTATCAGTACAAATATAGCATTCAGTTTATTGATTGTGAACAATTGGCATGATCTAATATTATAAGTGATTCAAGGATTATTTACATGTATTTTGCCTTCGAAATATAACGGTAATAAAGTGCATCTAAAAATCTGACCCATTTTCCAGTAAACACAATAATTGTTTATGCTCTGTTAAAAAGAATTCAAATTGTAAATGATCATAACAGAACCCGGTATAAATCGAACTGTCAAATATCTAAATATCTAAATAATTTATTTGTTCTCTTTTAAATAAGAGCTGAAATCCTAGGAAGTCGCCCGACACACACCGCATATCATCACTAAACAAGAGTAAATTGGTAGTTCAAGAAAAACCTCACACGGTGCTCTTACATGTAAGTCATTGGTAAGACAAAAATTAACATTTCTACAACAACTAATAAGATGTACAATTAAAAACACAAGATGTACATGAAAGGGATAAAAAGAAAAAACGTGTGTGAATAGGACAGGTGATGAGATTTAATTAGCGGTTAGTTAGGGAAAATGTAATGGACAGGGAAACAAGAGTGATAGTTAAGATTAAGATGACGTAAGAGGTGTTTAAGAGCAGCAAAGGTTTATATTATAAATTGCGACAATACTCAGTTCGGATTTAAGATGCTCTCTTAGTTTTTAAATGAAACAATCTTACGTGTCTTACATATTGACATTCCACTTTATGTCGGTATTGTACCAAAGATTAAGTCTTCAACACGAATTTCTGAATCATGCATAACTGTATATACGGCTGAACGGCTGAACGCTGTATGCATCTTAGTTAGAGCGAACACTTTTTCAAACAGGATCGCCATTAATTGAAATGTAAGTGACTCTGTAAAAGTTGTAATTATGATTCGTCAGATATCAATTAAATGGCTTTTAGTTCGTTTATGTTGTTTTCGGATCATACATATTTGTGTAGCACAATCATCTATACTCCGTAGATCCAACAAAGACAGGCGGCGTCTCGTTTTTCAATGGTTTAATTCAGGACAACACTTTAAACATCATTATACAATCTGTAAGAACATAGTCACTGCATTCTGCTTCTGTCCAGGATGCGTTCTAGGCCTCACCATGCCCCTTTACTGCTGTTACATGCTCCCAGCTGAACTCCTCTCACTTTCTGAACTGGCGTTCCTTATAAAGGTACATGCATGCATATGAGTACATCGTATCGATTAGAAACAACAACTGCTGGACAACACAAGCAACACTGCTAATTAACCTACCAGAGTTTACTTAGACTAAATAGCTTAACAGCTCAAGGATTAATGGTACAATTAATGACAATCGGATTAGGCTAATTGGCATCGGCGAGTCAACAGCCTGTTTATTAGTAACCTATAGTGTTACATTTGTACCAAATCGCTGCTGTGCAAATCTAATGTAAATTGTAGACACGATGGAACTCTAAACACGTGTAAAAATATTTGTAATGAAAACCTGAACTTGATTTTACAACATGTCACAAAGCATAACACCGACTTGGGAAAGCATTACTTAAAGGTTGAATGACACTATTTCCGAATGTATATGCATACCGCCTTGAAGACTGGTCACTTGGTCAATCACAATTCCAGAATTTCATAGTTTGTTTAGCCCATTGTTTACTGAAGTTGTGCTTGGACACAGGCGAGTGCAGACGTGTTTTTTCGGAGCTCCGCTTACATTACATAATCCTGCTGTAATTGAGTTGGCCAGTAAGATTTTGAAAATGGACAATCCAAACGGATATTTTCAACAACCACAGGCAATGGATTATCAAAGATTTCCCCCACACACAGAACAGATATGTGAAAGAACTTTGCAAAATGGAAAGGGAAACATGGTCAACTCAGACGCTAATCCGAGTACTCCGGCATGGGCAAATACTCTATTCGACCAGATGAAACATATGACTATGATGGTCCACAATGTTCAACAACGTCTACAAACAGTAGATTCTAATATCGACAAGAAGCTGACGATGATTTCGGATAAACTGTCTACATTGGAAACAGGCCTACAGAAGACTACAACACGAGTGAGTAAGCTTGAAGAGACTATCCGTACTACAACAGAACAGGCTAGTACAAGTCTGAAAGAAACAACCAAGCTGAAACAACATGTAAAGTGCTGTATGGAAGATAGTTCCATGGACAGGGAGAGAATGGGCAGAGATATTGACAGCCTTTATTATGAACTCGATTCCCAACTACAGCATCAGAAAGAAATGAAAGAAGAAATCCTAGACCTTAAAACTAGATCGATGCGCGACAATTTACTTTTTCACGGTATCCCAGAAATGCCAGGTGAAAGTATCAAAGAGGTAGTTGGAGATTTCATCAAGAAGAACCTCAAGTGTGAAAGTAATGTAACTCTTCTAAGAGTTCACAGAACAGGACCCAGGAAATCAGGAAAACCCCGCACTATTGTGGCTAAGTTCGCATACCCAGACGAACGAATGAAAGTTCTCACTAGTACAGGTGAACTTAAACAGACAAACTACGGGGTGAGTGAACAATTCCCTTACGAGATTGTACAACGGTGAAAGGAATTGATACCAATACTTCGAGAAACCAAACGAAGAGGATTCCGAGCTAATCTATCAGTGGACAAGTTGTACGTGGCGGGACGTCAATTTTACGTCGATCAGGATGACCTCTCGGATGACAAATTCCGACAAGGATCCAATGAACAATACAGAGCAAGAAGTTACGCTAACGCCGTACAAGGTGAAGTTGAACGCCAACCCCGGAAGATCGCACGCATGGATGACAACGAGATGGAACTCTGTTAGGATTTGGGAGAACCGGGGTCACTGGTGAATAGTGATTCTGATGACTGTGATACCCATAACTGTGATACCCGTGACTGTGATACCCGTGACTGTGACATACGTAAGTGTATACAGACTACTTTATTGTCCATTCTGTCATTAAATGTATGCGGAATCAAATCAAAACTCTTAAATCCAGATTTTATCGCAAATGTCAGTCGATATGATATATTGTGTTTTACTGAAACTAAGGCTACTAAATATGATGTTATAGAATACCCGGTTTTCATGTTTACTCTAACTGTAGAGGAACTGTTTATTCTAACCGTGGATCAGGAGGAATTCTGATTGCCATAAAGAATGATCTGAAAAACTACGTGTCGCTCATATCTAAAAGGAACGATGTAAGCCTATGGTGTACCATATCGAAATCACTTATCGAACTCTCCACAGATCTGATTCTAGGTTGTATATATATTCCCCCTGAAAGTAGCAAGTACGCTGATGCTGAACTCTTTTCTCAGATCGAAAGTGATGTCGTTGAAATGTCAGTAAAATCAAAGCATATATGTCTGACAGGCGATTTAAATGCTCGTACAAAGAATCTACCGGACTATATTATCATCGATGAATTCTTCTATGACCATGACAAAATGGACGACAATGTGTTGTTTTCCAACGCGGAAGGACTGTTACAATACAACATCAGCATGGACAGAAAAAGCATGGACACAACTGTGAACTCTTACGGTAATAAACTGCTAGAAGTGTGCAGAAACACTGGTGTATATATTGCTAATGGTAGACTTGGACTTGATGCTGATATTGGTAATTTTACTTGTAAGAATACCAGTGTTGTGGATTATTGTATTGCTTCAAATGATGTTTTGTCAAATATATTAAACTTTGTGGTGTGTGATTTTGACAGAATAATGTCAGATATACATTGTGGTATAAGCTTTGCAATGAAATGCAAATTTAGCCCATGTGTTAAAGATTGTACAAAACAACCGGTACACAACCGTATCACTGTAAAACCATGGGACCCAAGTAAAGCTGATGTGTTTGTCGATCACTGTAACGCAATTGTAAATTCTATAGAGCCTTTAATGTCTGATTTTGATATTGTTAATGCTGAAAAGTGTATAAACGATATAACCAATTGCTTCACTCACAATCTTGTTTTGGCTGCTAAGAATACATTTGGCTGTAAAACAAATTCAAAAAATATTAAATCGAAACATAAACCATGGTTTGACCCCTCCTGTAAAATAGCCCGCAAGAATTACCATAAACGTAAAAGAATATACGGGCTTCAAAAAGGAAATTACGAGCGAAATTTATTCATTTCTGCTGGGAAACAATACAGTAAAACTCTAAAAAACGCATTTAAATTCTACAAAAATAAATGTATCAAACAAGTCCGGGAAACGAAAGATAAAAATCCCAAAGTTTTCTGGAATATAATTGAATCATTTGATAAACATGATGACAAGCAAACAAATATTGATGTAAATATATTGTATGATCATTTTAAAGAATTGAATTGTGATGTACATAACGATTTTGTTGATGTGTGTGATTCTCAGTCTATTGACATGCTTGATTGTGTAATCTCTGAGAGTGAAATTATGTCATGTATTAATGATTTGAAATGTAACAAAGCCTGTGGCTTGGACAATATACGCAATGAGTATATCAAAGCGTCAGCTCATGTAATGCTGCCAATTTATTGTAAGCTATTCAATTTAGTATTAGATAATGGTGTTTTTCCACAAGCTTGGTCAGATAGTTACATTAAACCTGTATTCAAGAAAAAGGGTGACCAAGCTGACCCCAATAACTACAGGGGAATTTCTATTGTTAGCTGCTTGGGGAAACTTTTTACTGCCGTAATATCTAAGTGTCTTCAAAATTATTCTGATCATTGTAATTTGATAAGTGAATCACAAGCCGGTTTTCGAAAATCTTATTCCACATCAGATAATATTTTTGTTCTCAAAGCTTTAATAGACATTTTCCAAAACTTAAAAAGAAGACTCTACTGTGTCTTTATCGATTTTAGTAAGGCATTTGACACTGTTTGGTGGAGTGGTCTTTGGCTGAAAATGATTAAAAATAACATAATGTAACTCTTCTAAGAGTTCACAGAACAGGACCCAGGAAATCAGGAAAACCCCGCACTATTGTGGCTAAGTTCGCATACCCAGACGAACGAATGAAAGTTCTCACTAGTACAGGTGAACTTAAACAGACAAACTACGGGGTGAGTGAACAATTCCCCTTACGAGATTGTACAACGGCGAAAGGAATTGATACCAATACTTCGAGAAACCAAACGAAGAGGATTCCGAGCTAATCTATCAGTGGACAAGTTGTACGTGGCGGGACGTCAATTTTACGTCGATCAGGATGACCTCTCGGATGACAAATTCCGACAAGGATCCAATGAACAATACAGAGCAAGAAGTTACGCTAACGCTGTACAAGGTGAAGTTGAACGCCAACCCCGGAAGATCGCACGCATGGATGACAACGAGACGGAACTCTGTTAGGATTTGGGAGAACCGGGGTCACTGGTGAATAGTGATTCTGATGACTGTGATACCCATAACTGTGATACCCGTGACTGTGATACCCGTGACTGTGACATGAGTAAGTGTATACAGACTACTTTATTGTCCATTCTGTCATTAAATGTATGCGGAATCAAATCAAAACTCTTAAATCCAGATTTTATCACAAATGTCAGTCGATATGATATATTGTGTTTTACTGAAACTAAGGCTACTAAATATGATGTTATAGAAATACCCGGTTTTCATGTTTACTCTAACTGTAGAGGTTCTGTTTATTCTAACCGTGGATCAGGAGGAATTCTGATTGCCATAAAGAATGATCTGAAAAACTACGTGTCGCTCATATCTAAAAGGAACGATGTAAGCCTATGGTGTACCATATCGAAATCACTTATCGAACTCTCCACAGATCTGATTCTAGGTTGTATATATATTCCCCCTGAAAGTAGCAAGTACGCTGATGCTGAACACTTTTCTCAGATCGAAAGTGATGTCGTTGAAATGTCAGTAAAATCAAAGCATATATGTCTGACAGGCGATTTTAATGCTCGTACAAAGAATCTACCGGACTATATTATCATCGATGAATTCTTCTATGACCATGACAAAATGGACGACAATGTGTTGTTTTCCAACGTGGAAGGACTGTTACAATACAACATCAGCATGGACAGAAAAAGCATGGACACAACTGTGAACTATTACGGTAATAAACTGCTAGAAGTGCAGAAACACTGGTGTATATATTGCTAATGGTAGACTTGGACTTGATGCTGATATTGGTAATTTTACTTGTAAGAATACCAGTGTTGTGGATTATTGTATTGCTTCAAATGATGTTTTGTCAAATATATTAAACTTTGTGGTGTGTGATTTTGACAGAATAATGTCAGATATACATTGTGGTATAAGCTTTGCAATGAAATGCAAATTTAGCCCATGTATTAAAGATTGTACAAAACAACCGGTACACAACCGTATCACTGTAAAACCATGGGACCCAAGTAAAGCTGATGTGTTTGTCGATCACTGTAACGCAATTGTAAATTCTATAGAGCCTTTAATGTCTGATTTTGATATTGTTAATGCTGAAAAGTGTATAAACGATATAACCAATTGCTCCACTCACAATCTTGTTTTGGCTGCTAAGAATACATTTGGCTGTAAAACAAATTCAAAAAATATTAAATCGAAACATAAACCATGGTTTGACCCCTCCTGTAAAATAGCCCGCAAGAATTACCATAAACGTAAAAGAATATACGGGCTTCAAAAAGGAAATTACGAGCGAAATTTATTCATTTCTGCTGGGAAACAATACAGTAAAACTCTAAAAAACGCATTTAAATTCTACAAAAATAAATGTATCAAACAAGTCCGGGAAACGAAAGATAAAAATCCCAAAGTTTTCTTGAATATAATTGAATCATTTGATAAACATGATGACAAGCAAACAAATATTGATGTAAATATATTGTATGATCATTTTAAAGAATTGAATTGTGATGTACATAACGATTTTGTTGATGTGTGTGATTCTCAGTCTATTGACATGCTTGATTGTGTAATCTCTGAGAGTGAAATTATGTCATGTATTAATGATTTGAAATGTAACAAAGCCTGTGGCTTGGACAATATACGCAATGAGTATATCAAAGCGTCAGCTCATGTAATGCTGCCAATTTATTGTAAGCTATTCAATTTAGTATTAGATAATGGTGTTTTTCCACAAGCTTGGTCAGATAGTTACATTAAGCCTGTATTCAAGAAAAAGGGTGACCAAGCTGACCCCAATAACTACAGGGGAATTTCTATTGTTAGCTGCTTGGGGAAACTTTTTACTGCCGTAATATCTAAGCGTCTTCAAAATTATTCTGATCATTGTAATTTGATAAGTGAATCACAAGCCGGTTTTCGAAAATCTTATTCCACATCAGATAATATTTTTGTTCTCAAAGCTTTAATAGACATTTTCCAAAACTTAAAAAGAAGGCTCTACTGTGTCTTCATCGATTTTAGTAAGGCATTTGACACTGTTTGGCGGAGTGGTCTTTGGCTGAAAATGATTAAAAATAACATAAGTGGAAAATGCTTCAAAGTTATCTTTAATATGTATCAAAATATTAAGTCATGTGTTTCCCATAATGGTGCAATATCTTCATTTTTCTCATGTGAAATTGGAGTAAGGCAGGGCGAAAATTTTTCCCCCTTCTTATTTGCATTATATCTGAATGACCTCGAGTCTTTTTTAACAGAAAATAATTTTATTGGTTTAGATACAGTGGAAAATCTACTTGAAGAACAAATTCATGTTTACGTTAAGTTATTATTACTTTTATATGCTGACGACACAGTTATTTTAGCTGAGTCAAGTGAAGACCTACAACATGCTCTAGATGTATTTTCAGATTATTGCACGCTTTGGAAACTAAAAGTCAACATTTCAAAAACGAAAATCATAATATTCTCTAAAGGTACATGTAGAAAACTACCGACATTTTCCTTTCATGGTGATGATATTGATGTTGTTAAAGAATATGTTTATCTTGGTATTTTATTTAGTAACAATGGTCGTTTCTGTAAATGTATTAAACGCCTGTATGGGCAAGCCTCAAGATCAATGTTCGCATTATTGCGTAAAGTTAATATTTTAGATATCCCCCTTGATTGTCAGTTAAAACTATTTGATCAACTTGTACAACCAATACTCTTATATTCATCTGAAGTATGGGGATTTGAAAATATTATTTGTCTTGAACGGCTTCATCTTAAATTTTTTAAATATATTCTTAAAGTAAAAATGTCTACTCCAGATTATATGGTCTATGGCGAACTTGGTCGTTATCCTCTCAGTATTTGTATTAAAAAAAGAATTATTTCTTTCTGGTGTAAATTGTTACAACATCCATACAAATTATCATATAAAATGTACCTTCTTATGTATACTTTACAAAATGCCAATCCTAAATTCAATTTCAATTTAATTAATTCATTTCAAACATTTAACAGTTCAAACATTTTAAAATCATCTATTAAACGAGTCCTTATTGATTAATTTTTTCAAATGTGGACTGATTCTCAAATTGAATCATCAAAAGCTAAATACTACAAAATCTACAAAGTTAAACCCCATATCGACTCATATATTCTAGAACTTCCTACCAATCTAAGTATTTGGCTTACCCGCTTCAAAACTTCAAACCATAGATTACCTATTGAAACTGGTTGGTGGAGTAAAATTGATAAGGACCGAAGAATGTGTAATCTATGTAATGCCTCCACTGGTGACGACTTTCATTTCCTTTTGGCCTGCCCCTCTCTATCAGATTTAAGAAGTAAATACTTTCCATCATATTATTGTAAGTACCCTTCAATTGAAAAGTATATATCTCTTATGAAAACCACATATAAACCACTTTTATTAAACTTGGCAAAATTCGTTAAAGAAGGTCTGTGTAAGTTTTAATCTATATGAAACCATCAACAACACATAATTATGTATACGGCACATTATTCCAATTTGTAAATATATGTATGTATATATATGTGTATATAATGTACTTGACTGTTCTCTATGTCACTAATGTGAATTACGAGAAATAAAATTCTGTTCTGTTCTGTTCTGTACTACGTGAGCCATATAGTTACTTTAACTGACACGTTGTTTTCTTTCTTAACAGACAACCTTTGCTGGTGAAAAAGTTGGTGTGGCGGGGTACCTAACTGCCAAACAGTTACAAGTGATACGGACCATGTATTAATATGAATGTGTGTGAATAAAGCGAGCATCAAGACGTTCACCGTTGCACATTAATTAAATAGATTTCCTTCATGATTTTAAATTGACAAATTTATGATATCAAAACACAGTACATATCATAACATTTTTATCTTTAAGGTCTGACAATATATCACTAACGAGCAGCAAAGACATTCAATATCTGATATCTTAATGTTACATAATTTACAATAGTTCATTCCACCAATTTCCTGTCTACTTTAGATCGTTATGCAAGACACAACAAACAATCAGTCCCGTTTATGACATGCCACTTTCTCTCTCTCTCTCTCGCTAAATCAGGTGGCGAAGTGTAAATGGTCTCACTGCAGCCAGGTGCTAGTGTAGATGGTGGCTTCGGCATGTTACATAATTTACAATAGTTAAGTCCACCAGTTTCCTGTCTACTTTGGATCGTTAATGCAAGCATTACTAGTTCCTGGACAAAAGTTGTATGAAGGTTTCAGTTAGGACACGCTGCCACGCCAAAATCAGAGGAAGACCAATATCAAATGGACACACTTTAGTATTCAGGTTACAAAACAAATGTTATTAAGAAAAGTTCCGCTTCCTATGTCAACTGGTTTCGGAGAAGATTGTTTAAATGATTTAGGCAATGTGCCTGTCACATCAATATTTTAGGGGGTTCAGGACAAACTCTGATTCAACAGAATTTCAGGCTTTAAGTGTGACTTTGCCTACAGTCGGAGTGGTAGTTAGCCTACAGTCATACTATGCACCCCTATCATTGTATTGTTATTTTGTTCATTTGGTTAAATGATGTTGTTTGTGAGCGATTTAGAGAATAACCAACGAGGTACGAGTGATTACAGGAAATATCCATGAGTCTAAATAATGTTCAGCCACGAGCTTTAGCGAGTGGCTCTGAACATTATTTAGACGAGTGGATATTTCCCGTAATCACTCGTACCGAGTTGGTTATTCTATATATTACCCATTATGTAATTAAATTGACCAAATTACGCTTGCTTATTACATTTTCATGTTGGGCGGCCGCTGTGAAGGACCCGTCGCCACAGTAACATTGTGACGTCATAAGATAATTCGTCGCGTCAGACCATTGTTTTATGACGTCATAGTCATTCTTTCTCCGGGTAACCGACCAATCAACGTTGAGAATCACTTGAAAGCACATGTGCAAATATCACAAAAATAATCACCTGTGTCTTCTCACCCGTATGGGTAATATTAAGCTATTAATGAAGGGTCAACACTGTTTTGAAAACAGCTATTTATGATCAAAGGTAGACTAGAGATGGGCAACATCTAAGCAATTCAATTCAATATTTATTTTCAACAAACCATCATTGGCGTTACGGCGTTACAGACACAGTATAAATATACGTTATATATAAAAGAATTTAAAGTAGTCAATGCTTAAATTCCACGGAATGATGCTAGTTACTGTAGTAATGCGGGATATAACGGGATTTTAATAAGGTTAATGATACTCATCAGCTAATCTGGTAGGAAGAGGTAATTTTGAAGAAATGGCAATTTAAAATAACCCTTCTTACTTAATATCATGCCTCCATTGTTGTATAGTGATTTAATGATCTTTAAGTTGAGTTTACCATAGAGACTAATGTTTATAGACGCAACCAGTATTATCAAATACAAAGGTCAAACCACGAGTGTCTAAAATGATGTTTATGCGAGATTTGCTGTTGTATTTTTTTAAAGCTATTGTGAGTCAAATTTAAAAAGTGTAAATTCCATGTCCAGGCTATTTGCTGGAAAGTGTTAGATATTGTTACTTTATTATTTGTCAAAAATGATAAAGACACATTTCGTCTACTCACAAAAAAACGAAAAAAAACATGATTAAAATACACTGTATAGCAAATAACAGACCTCTGATTATGTTTGTTTTGCTGAGATCAGATACTGTTAGAAGATGTTGTGACATATTTTGTGAAGTTACCCCTATTTTGTAGCTACTACCCCAATATATGTGCATGTGTATTTTGATGTAAACAATAAATGATATCTCTCCTTCAAATGTACACATAAAATTGACTCTTGTCTAGTGGGAAAGATGAGTTTCGGGAGTTCTGGATCACTGGATAGACATTTGACAATTTTTCAGTTAAATAAACTTCAATGCTTTTTGTTGAAATGTATATGTTGTGAACACAAAACAACATAATGATAAATTGCTAATAAAAACAAAACATGAAATTCTGCAAGTAAAATGTGAAATGTTTTTCTGTTGAAATGTTGAAATATCAATATAATTAAATAAACACAAAACATAATTATCTGCACTGCTAATATCTTAATAACAATAGTTTGGGACATTCTATTTTATGTGTGGGTATAACAGGTCAATGACAACTCGTTAGCAATAACCACTGCATAAATGTGTTTTCATAAGACTGTAGGCAAAGTGTCCTGTAGGCAGAAGTAGACATCGCCAGTTTGAGCATTTCTTGCCAGTTAAAAACACAAATTTAACTTAATTCTGGACAAGAGATTATTATTACATGATGACATCGTTTGTATAAATTTAAATTTTTGGAGAAGAAATGTAATATCTAGGGAGTAGGCTCCGACGAAAATTATTATAAAAATCACATTCAATGCATACATTCTGTTAGAATGATATGACATCGACATAGTCCGAGGTTGGCCTGGTCTTTCTTCCTTCCTCAATTAACAAAAGATGGTTGGAGCATCGGAGCTTACATACTGCTATGCGATAGATTGGCAAAGAAATTAAAGATAAATAATGTTCATAAGCCTTTCTTAGAACATGTTTTTCCTGTTGAAGTAACAACCTTACCCAATATGTTATAATCTCAACATACTGATACTGTGACATTTCGTTTAATGACGTTTTATAGCACTAGCTGTAACGTAAAACTTCCCTTTAAGTCTATGATATTTTTAACTATATTGCGTTCTACAGGTCAATGTGCTTAAGTGAACATATATATATATATATATACAATTGTCGAAGAAATCACGATGATGTATTCATAATTGCTCTGAATTATGAAGAAATCTTTTTTTTCTTCTTTTTTTGGGGGATTTAAACAATATTTTATTTCCAAATAACATATAACATACAGGAAATTATGAGAAGTTAAATTGGAAAAAAGGATTAGCAAACAAGCTATACACTAGCCTATATAAATGCTTCTTCTAAAACGAACTTAAAACAAATCAGTTTGTAAATACATTTGTGGAAATACATTGAAGTTCATACACATGTTTAGTAAACTCGCAATAGTTAAACATAAATGTATGCCTTTGTACAATGTATGTATTTAATTTGTGATCTTTAATTTATCATCTCTCTTTTTGATCATTTCTAAGGAGAGAAGTGCTCAGATGTCACTTATTATAATCTTCGCAATGATTCAAATCTTCAGATTACACATTGTAAAACTGAAAGTTATGGCAGGTCCTTTCCCCACAGATGCAGTTAAATTATGGAATTCATTGCCACCTGAACAAAGAGAAATAAGATTTAAAACTGCCATTCTGAAAAAAAAATTCTTTGTTTGTTTGTTGTTGTGGTACATGTACATGCAATTACTAATACAAATTAGTTTACAACGAAAAGCATACAAACACTTTGACAGAAGCTGGTGACATAGATGAGTATAACAATTTACTCATCATCATTAGTTCTAATCAAGCTTCAGATTTGATCGATTTTGAGAGTTTTCAGTTTAGGTGAAACAAAGGAATATCAACATGAATTTGTTTACCATTAATCTTGAAATAGCAAATGACAGGTTGACCAGAATGTCATGAAGTTAGAATAGTTGCAAGTTGAGTATGCGTTATATTTGTCAATATTGTAAGCTTTCTTCATGTCATTCTTGATGTAGGTTATGTTTGGTTTCAGTCCATTTTGCTTTGTGTTGAATAATGTGTACTTAACAGTTGTGATGATCATATTCAATACTTTGTTTCTGTATTCAGGATATCCAAGGCAAATGTTCCTTTTTGAGAGGTTTATGTTTGCTTGTGTGTTTGTCTCTATCCATTCCTTAACTTTATTCCAACTATTTTTGACAATAGGACAATCGAAGAAAAGGTGACTTATGGTCTCTATTTCGTCCTCGCAGAAGCTACATTTATTGTCATCTTTGATTTTCATCTTATCCAGGAGATCATTTGTCGGGAGTATTCGATGTAGAATTGAATATTGAAACCATTTTCTTTTTGAACTTAGATTGGACATAAAAGGCAATTGGTTTATATGTTTCCATTCAGTTTCGTTGATTTGACATTCCAAATCTCATTCCCATTTCATTCTGTATTTGTACCTAACCCCCGTTATTTCTGATTCTTTTAATATATCATACAATATTCGACAACCTTTCCTCTTGGCAGTAATATTTTCAATAAAATAAGTTATTAGTGGCATATCTAGTTTTTTTCTCTATCCTTATGTTTGACATTACTAAATATGATTTTATTGCATTAATGATACCTGCATGTTCAAGAAAATTTGTCTTACATTTGTACCTGTGAACTAGTTCTGTGTAGTTATCGATTATATCATTTATCAGATAGATACCTGAGTTTGACATTTGCTTATAATGAATCACCTTATTGTTAAGTCTGATATTATCATTATTCCATATCGGCTGAGACGGGACATCAGCTTGCGTCTTTACAATTTTCCCCAGTTTGGTAATGAAACTTCCCAATGCTTTTAAAACGTCTTTCCAAAAATCGTTTGTTCTTGGATTACAAACATGCTTCATCACTTCGTCTGCGCTGTATTGATAAAAGTTACTGTGTGTTGGGGATACAGCTGGAACAGCTGTCCGAATTGAAGAGTCGTTTTACCCAACTTAATTTCTGAGAACAAATTGTATTTCTTATATCGGGTGTAGAACCACCTTCATTATAATTACTAGTTATTATTTTACGTTTAATTTTATCTGGTTTCCCTTTCCAAATAAAGGCAAAACAAAGTCTCTCAATGTCCTTCAATATGTTTTCACTAGGATTTGGAAGTATTGTAAATATCTGGTTTAATTAAGGCAGGATAAGGCTTTTTAAAACGATCGTCCTACCAAGTGGAGTAAGACTTTTTGTGACCTGAGGGTTGGACAAGTTTGAACTTAATTTTATTATATATATGGACTTTTAAAATGGAATTGGGTTTTTTGATCGACTTTGTTAAAATATACTTTTACTTTACATATCAATGCATGTGTTGGTCAATTTACAAATTAAACTTCATTCATTCTAGTGAATGTTGCATCACTTGTAACATATAACTATATGGTTCTGTAAACAAGGCTTTTGCAATTATTTTAAAATCAATTAACTTTAATTTCTCGCCGTTAATGGCTGCGATACTGCCGAAGCTGCGTTAAGCAATAACTCACCCACTCACTCACTCTGCAAACAAGCATTTGTTTCTTCTAAATAACTCACCAGTACAACAT
Organism: Gibbula magus; assembly: GCA_936450465.1. NCBI lineage: Eukaryota > Metazoa > Mollusca > Gastropoda > Trochida > Trochidae > Gibbula > Gibbula magus. Next base: position 6,563,396 of record OW388302.1, read on the forward strand.
AATACAATTGAAATAGACCATAATTAGGTAAAGATGAGTATGAATTCTTTGTGTGTCAAATTTACTCTCCTACGTCATTGTCTGTGCTTCTAGATAGAATTGTCAAGTCCTTTAGTTTTTCATGTGACTGTGTAGGGTGTGGAATTCCTTATAGTAATAATATACGATCTTATATAGCGCGCTTATCAAACTACTCAGCAGTTTCTCAAGGCGCTGACATTATTACCCAAACAGAATTGTACTTTCATAGCAGCCAATCGTCCGTTAATTCAGGTACCCAATTGTACAGCTGATTGGACCGTTCAACCATATGCTACCATGTTTATACATACTTACATAATTATGATTCCTAACCTAGATTCAAATAAGAACCTTTTTTATTATAGCACTTGCACTCTGATTAGTAGAACAGATATTGCTATTCAAACAGAAGGGATCTTGTTTTAATTTTGACCAGTCTACACTACACTTTGAATTATAATACATTCACAGTTAAGTGCACAGAGGAATTTGGTTTGTTTTGTTTTAACATTACATGTTGTGCTAGAATTACTGACTATATAATGTACTGATAATTATGTTATCGCAAAAGTTTCATGGATTGGCTTTATTGTCCTATTGTCCTTATGTAATGTCCTATGTCTACATGGAAGCGAATATTGTAAAAAAAAGGTCATAAGGTGAGCAAAAATGATTGAATTATTGATAGTAACCCCTATCATTAATTAACAGCGCTGTTTCTTATTTGGCATATGAAATGAATAACAGACATTGAATACCTTAATAAATGTAACGTAATTGTCTCTATATTTTACACAGAAACAGTGTTGTTTCTCTGGAAATCTGTTTTGCTGTATATTATGGAAGTTAACAATGGTTGTTGCAGTTGCAGGTCATATATGATTTCTCTAGTAAATGAACATTAACGATAATTGAGTTGATGCTGTTTGCATGGTGATCATGATTTGTATTTAATTAAGCGAACTCGACAATGATATTAATAAAATAAATTAATAATTAATAAAAAATAAACGAAATTAGCAATGTTTGAATAAGAAATAAGACGAGTCGAGTCCTGGTTGTGCTTCGAGATTTATAAGAATATAAACCCCAGAGATAACCGATGATGGTCTGAATTATGGTTCTAGTTAACCCGAATGTTTTTTCTCAAAATCAAAATCATTGTTAAAAAATTAAATAATTGACCAAAAACGAAACAAATATATTGTAGTCTTCTAATACAAATATAACTGTTATAGGTTAATAATGAGCTTGAGCATGTTTATCTGAGAGATTGGTGTCTAGCTGTAGTGATTGCTCCTATCTATTTCTATGAAGGACATTTAGATCGCAGTGACATGTCCATTATCTAGCTAAATCAGATCATGAAAGAATTCATAGAAGTACATTTTGGCAGTTATCTCTTATGCAAGTTCGTGTGCGTTAGATATTCTTCGAGTACGATTTAGAAAATAATATAAAAACCCACTCACGAACAAAGAGAGAAAACACCATCAGGAAACAATAATCAATCCTTTACAATCCTTTAATACCGGAGTGATATATAATATGACTGATCGTAAACCAAGCAGAATCAGTAAGATTTTATACCTTCATGTCCAACAGCACAGGATCAACAGATGAACTGATAGACATCAGTTATTTTCAGACCTAAAGTCAAACTCAGCATGCTCTAAAATGACAAATTAAATTTTACATACAAAAACTGGCTCTCACAGTTGATATCGCTTGTGTTAGATCAACAAATTATATCTACAAGCCATATATACATTGTAGATATCGCTACAATCAAATCATCATAATCGTATTACATCACCAGTTAATGACATCAAAAGGCGTTGAAATCACTCACTTAGAAAACTGCTGAGAATGCCATGACAACACAAAGTTGATAACGTAACATGCTGTGATGTCATAAGGCAGATGACGTCACGATTCTATAACCTCACAATGACTGCTTAAGAAGCTAATTGGCAGTCTTTTATTTCAGATATGATCATTCTTCTGCTACATAATACATAATGATACTTAATGATACATAAAAATGTCTTTTGATATCAAATATGTCAACACTCGTCGACTAAAGTAAGTCTGGAATATTTGTAACTTTAATCAACTCGTATAGATATGTTTGATATCAGAAGAAACTTGGATGATATGCTCTTTATAACTTTGAGTACGACTAGGATGCTAAAGGCCCAATGGTGATAAATATATCAGCCTTAATCTAACACACTACAATACCTGGTTAGCTACAGAGCTCTATTCCCCTCCATTAAACAAACAGTGTTGGTGCAGTTTCATACATCATTATAATTGTATGAAACCAGCATGCTCTGAAATGTTAATTACATTGACAAATGAAATATAAATTGTGTTTAAATGAAGAACCTTGGTAACATCCAACAAAACGTTTTCAAGCATTGGTACCATATTAACCCAAACCGCTTCCTTATCGGTATGGACATGCAGCAAATGATAAAGAGATAATCAAAACAACATGTGCTCTGGTCTCATACATATCTCTATATATAGTGACCTGATTTTACATAAACACTCTCTGATATCACAGTGGTAGAATTCAGACATGTTTTCTCTCTGCCATATTATCCTTTTACTTAGTATTTGTTTTGTATCTGTACTGATCCTGCCGGTTACTAAACCCGATGGAACTTTGGACATCTCAAGTCTTCTCAGCCACATTGCTCTGTTGGAACAATCCATAGAAAACAAGGCACCTGCTACAGAAGTGGCACAGTTGAAATCTGACCTTGCTGCTTCTCAGAAAGCCTTAACAGCAGCACAAACAGAACTGAAGGATGTGAAGAAGGATCTGGGGGATGTGAAGGAAGATTTGAAGAAAGCTGAGATAGAGATTGAGGTATTGAAGCGCGTCAATAACAATAACCCTAACACATCCGAGTTGTTGCTCGTGAAGTCAGAAGTGTCTAATCTTAAAAGTGACATATTCCAACTTCAGTCCCTGCACAACAGAACAGAGACACATAACAACATGTCAGGTACGTTTCTCTCACTTGCCTTCAATGTACAGGGAAAACATAGTCCTCTTCACAACAGTATACACACATAGGAACAATGTTAACTGTTATACCAGTCAACAAGGGTATTTCAAGAGTATTTCACTTATATCGCGACTGCTAGTATTATGGCAGGGAGAAAGCCCGCAACTCCATGTGGCTATGCATTGTGGTCGCGAGCATCGGCTGGAACTAGCGAACCATGGGTGGTACTCCGCAGAAATTCAGTGTAGCATTGCACCAAAACCTTACTGCGTGTAGAACAGTTCTCTACTGCAGACACAGTTGCCGTGCCCTTGGCGGGATTCGAACCATGGACCTCTTGATAAGAAGCCGAACGTGCTAACCACTGTGATATCTTGAATGATTTCACAATATTGTTTAATAGTGAAAAAAATGTATTAGGTCGCCATTCTTTGATATTTAACATGTGCTGCTAATGACGCCAAGTGGCGTCATTACTTATGATTGCTAACGACCATTGTTGCTGTTTGGCGTTGCTCTGTGCACGTGTTCTCTCAACCTTAACCTCAATTGGCATGCTGACTTTTCCCTAATTGCATGTCCGCATAACTGATGATATGGAGTTGGCTATGCTTTGATTGTGAAGTCATTTACAGCTTTATATTATTCCTATTCAAACTTTATGTCAAGTATTTACAAGTAAGGTAACGATTCCTTCAGACGCTTTGACGCTTTCATCTTTTGAACAAACAAACTTACATAAAAGTGTTTTTTTTAAACTAAAAAGGCGGTCTGCAAACAATCTAACATCCCCATTTAAAGATCAAAGGAAACAGTTAGCTGGCAATCTATATTGCACATGAGCGGGTGTGACTAATTTCCGAGATAATCTATAGGTTTGTATTTTCAAACGTAGGTTATTTGGCTAATCCGATGAGATAATGAGTGAGATCGTGGACCTATTTTCAAATGCTAAAGACTTGCATCCTGTAATAAACATTTAACTCGAATACCATTGAACTCATTGTAAGTGTTTGCTTGTTATCCATATGTACTTCTCATTTAGTTATATACTAGACACAAATTGTTATAATGATAACTGTTTATAAACTTATCAATAATAAAACCAACATCTTAGAAGAAGGTATGTGTTTGCTTTAGTGTTCTGAAATACCAGTGTCATTCTAATTTTATAATTATATGATTTTGTGTGTATAAATAGATGATAAAAACACAATCATTAGGCCTTTGTTTTACATTTGTATGTATAAAAGTGCAGGATGATCAACGTTTGACCAAATAACAACTTGTTTACATAGTGAGGGGCGTAGGTAATTTTGATAATTCAATTATATTGATACAACAACCCAAGACTTGTAAAAAACTGGAATACAATGTTGGTGATTGCTTTCGATTGAAAGTAGAATGATGTTTTCGACTTCCTTTGCGAAATCATATTGAAAATATCATACATTTATGTATTGAAAGGGGTGGCGCCTGTAAAATTAACATTATTTACCTGACCTGAGTATCAATATTTTATGCATTTGTTTCAATGAATATATTACTTTTCTCGAAAAACACAAGTCAATAGAAACTTGTAATCAAAGGTAGAACTACGACTCTCGATTTTTATTTGCTCCAATAAAACGCATTACAACTGACCATTGGATGCGAAGTAACACTGATATGTCATTGGTTAATCCAGACACGTCTTTCTGACACAAATTTTGATTGCCAGTGACAAGTCTCGTGAGTCCAGTACCACCTTAATATTACATGATCTTTCATTTGTCAAAACAGGATGATAATCCTTAAATCCATCGTTCTATAGCTGGTTTGCAAATTGTTAGCAATGGATGCTGTGTATGTCTTCCACCTTATACTTAATAAATTATTTATATTCAATTTTAAAATTTTACAAGTTTTACAAAGTTTTACATATTGAAAAAAAAGCATTTGTAAAAGGACGGATCTTAATAATATATTAATGAACTTAAACATGAATTGAAGAGCAGAGAATACATGTATGTGTACATTATTATCATTACACCTATTTATAATTCATGACTTTGTTTTGGTTTCGTCCAAGAGATATAACGAATTTATCATCATCAATATCATGTTTATTTCTTCACGAATGAACATTTGTTATTTTCTACTGGCATATTATTGTTATTGATAATTTATTTTTAATTGCCTGTCGGTGAATTGCTTTTGTCTTAATTATCAACTGTGGAAGGCCAAAATAAACACGTTTTTAAAGAATCCCTTTTGATAGTGGAATGTATACCTACAATTTATAAGCTAACACTCTTGTTGTAGTGATTGTTATCAAAGTAATTATGTACCGTAAACAACCGATCAACTGAGGCACTAAATTGGAATTTATTGTCTGGCACATCCCATTCTTGATTCGAGGATCCAGTCACTTTTTTTTACACCTGCGTTGATTGTCAGTGATAAGTCACGTGCATTCACTGCCTCTTTGAAACCACAATTAAAGTACAATGGTTATATCACAGCGTTGACATGGTTGCAAGTTGTACACTGAACTCAATAAATCGATACATCAATTCAGCCTACTTGACCCCATGTTTTTGTTGTATTTAAGTAATAAATGTTAACAAAGAAAACAATGTTGTAAAGAAGAGGCGTGATATTCGTCCACTGTGAATTGATACGAAGTATATTCAAGGGATTCCTTGTTGGACATTCAAAGCCTAATTAATCTCTAGTTGTGAGGGGCCACTAATTACAGTGTCTTAGAAAGCGTAAAGCGGGTTCACCCGCCTTTGGCAATGAGTGAACAGTTCATCATGGCAACGTTTTCGTGTAAATAAAGTTGCTCCAAGCACATTTAATAACCATACTTAACATTACTAACGCTGTTCCTTATCGAAGTTTTCCATCTAAATTTGTTGTTTTAACTTGTTTTAAGATCGGTTTGAAGCAGAAAACGAGACTGATGGTTGAGTTGTGAAACTGTTTAACATTCAGTTATAGGTGTCTGGCTGAGGGTGAACAACTTTTGACTGTTGGTTATAAAGTCAGCATTGTTTAAACTGATCTCCTCTAACATATTACACACATTTCTATCATTAGGTCTTCAAGACGTATGTCTCGAAGACGTATTGTTATTATCCGGATTATTTTATTATTATTATTATTATTCTTTGTACCAAATTTTGTGCAGCAGATTTCTTAGTAACGGCTGGGCCGATTTGCTCTTCAAGACGTATGTCTCGAAGACGTATTGTTATTATCCGGATTATTTTATTAGGTCTTCAAGACGTATGTCTCGAAGACGTATTGTTATTATCCTGATTATTTTATTATTATTATTCTTTGTACCAAATTTTGTGCAGCAGATTTCTCAGTAACGGCTGGGCCGATTTGCATGAAATTTTCAGGGAGGGTAGCCTGTAAGCAAACTTAGAAGTAATTTTCTTACTTTTTGGATTTTCGACTTCTTTCGTGAGTTATCCCCCCTGGAAGTTGAAACTTTAAACCTAAATAGCTCGAAAACTTACCAAGATATTTTCAAAAAACTTTCACCAAAATGTGGGCAACAACATTCCCCATCGATTAGGACTAGTGCGGATTTCGGCCGTAATGATAGATTTTTTGCTATTTCGAAAAAACTGAAAATTCGGTGCACTTTCGCGGTTTTGAGGGTACGCGTCTTCAAAAATCTTCTCCTAAATCAGGGCAATACATACAGCATCATGCAGTAGCTCATTCGAAAGCTAAAAGAATGCTGCAAAAAGTAATCCCCCCAACCCTTGCTCTATTTTTAACGGTTAACGAGCTACAGCAATTTGAAAATTGAACTTTTTCAAAAACTTATTTTTAGGGCTGGCATTCAAAGAGACATAACTCTGTTATAAATGAAGATATATCAAAGTTGCTGACTTCAATCTCTTTCTAATAACTAGATGAACAATTCCATAACACATCATTATCATATAAAATTTATTAGTTTGGGCATAATTTGAGCATATTCCCAAAACAGTGAACTATTTTGATTTTGACACTTTTTGAGGTGTGTATCCTTTGGGGAATTATTGATAATGAACCACTGAAGATAGGAAGACTTTAAATAGATCATGGTGATGTAGAAACGTCATTTATTAAGGACAATATTTTTCAAGCTCGTATCTGTCATAGTTTTTTTGTGACAAGTCATAGAAATTTGCCATTTTTCACAAATCGTCAATTTCAACAAACTTGAAAGGTTCATAACTGCTTAACTGCTTATGCTATTGAAATTTTACATACACCTACGTATGCACAATTTTAAGAAGAACAACTTTTATGTTGACAGCTTTCATCAAAAAGTTTATAGTTAAGCCTCGAACATCGCAAGCGATGTCTAGGGGTCCAAATTTAAGCATTTTTGAGTGTTTTCTTGAATATTCAGAACAGCATAACGCATTAATTATATATGCAATCTAAATGATGATTGCATCTTCTTAAGTGGAAATTAAAGCACAACATTTTCTATGTTACACCTTAATATGGAAATATTAACCATTTTGTCTTAATCGTGAGAAATGTAATGTAGGGGTCCATTAATATGTGATTTTTCCGTTTTCAGAGGGGTACCTTCTTTGGAGAATTTTTGTAAAAAAACTACTGAAGATAGAGACATGTTTGATAGCTCATTTTAAAGCGGAGAAACAGACGAATAACCCTAAGTCCAACATGGAGTTCTAGGTCAAGCAGAAGTCTTGAAGACCTAAGTATTGACGCGTCAATCCTAGTTATTATTATTATTATTCTTTGTACCAAATTTTGTGCAGCAGATTTCTCAGTAACGGCTGGGCCGATTTGCATGAAATTTTCAGGGAAGGTAGCCTGTAATCAAACTTAGAAGTAATTTTCTTACTTTTTGGATTTTCGACTTCTTTCGTGAGTTATCCCCCCTGGAAGTTGAAACTTTAAACCTAAATAGCTCGAAAACTTACCAAGATATTTTCAAAAAACTTTCACCAAAATGTGGGCAACAACATTCCCCATCGATTAGGACTAGTGCGGATTTCGGCCGTAATGATAGATTTTTTGCTATTTCGAAAAAACTGAAAATTCGGTGCACTTTCGCGGTTTTGAGGGTACGCGTCTTCAAAAATCTTCTCCTAAATCAGGGCAATACATACAGCATCATGCAGTAGCTCATTCGAAAGCTAAAAGAATGCTGCAAAAAGTAATCCCCCCAACCCTTGCTCTATTTTTAACGGTTAACGAGCTACAGCAATTTGAAAATTGAACTTTTTCAAAAACTTATTTTTAGGGCTGGCATTCAAAGAGACATAACTCTGTTATAAATGAAGATATATCAAAGTTGCTGACTTCAATCTCTTTCTAATAACTAGATGAACAATTCCATAACACATCATTATCATATAAAATTTATTAGTTTGGGCATAATTTGAGCATATTCCCAAAACAGTGAACTATTTTGATTTTGACACTTTTTGAGGTGTGTATCCTTTGGGGAATTATTGATAATGAACCACTGAAGATAGGAAGACTTTAAATAGATCATGGTGATGTAGAAACGTCATTTATTAAGGACAATATTTTTCAAGCTCGTATCTGTCATAGTTTTTTTGTGACAAGTCATAGAAATTTGCCATTTTTCACAAATCGTCAATTTCAACAAACTTGAAAGGTTCATAACTGCTTAACTGCTTATGCTATTGAAATTTTACATACACCTACGTATGCACAATTTTAAGAAGAACAACTTTTATGTTGACAGCTTTCATCAAAAAGTTTATAGTTAAGCCTCGAACATCGCAAGCGATGTCTAGGGGTCCAAATTTAAGCATTTTTGAGTGTTTTCTTGAATATTCAGAACAGCATAACGCATTAATTATATATGCAATCTAAATGATGATTGCATCTTCTTAAGTGGAAATTAAAGCACAACATTTTCTATGTTACACCTTAATATGGAAATATTAACCATTTTGTCTTAATCGTGAGAAATGTAATGTAGGGGTCCATTAATATGTGATTTTTCCGTTTTCAGAGGGGTACCTTCTTTGGAGAATTTTTGTAAAAAAACTACTGAAGATAGAGACATGTTTGATAGCTCATTTTAAAGCGGAGAAACAGACGAATAACCCTAAGTCCAACATGGAGTTCTAGGTCAAGCAGAAGTCTTGAAGACCTAAGTATTGACGCGTCAATCCTAGTTATTATTATTATTATTCTTTGTACCAAATTTTGTGCAGCAGATTTCTCAGTAACGGCTGGGCCGATTTGCATGAAATTTTCAGGGAAGGTAGCCTGTAATCAAACTTAGAAGTAATTTTCTTACTTTTTGGATTTTCGACTTCTTTCGTGAGTTATCCCCCCTGGAAGTTGAAACTTTAAACCTAAATAGCTCGAAAACTTACCAAGATATTTAAAAAAAACTTTCACCAAAATGTGGGCAACAACATTCCCCATCGATTAGGCCTATAGCGGTTTTCGGCCGCAATGATAGATTTTTTGCTATTTCAAAAAAAACTGAAAATTTGGTGCACTTTCGCGGGTTTGAGGGTACGCGTCTTCAAAAATCTTCTTCTAAATCACGGCAATACATACAGATATGTGTGATAGCTCATTCGAAAGCCAAGACAACGTAGAATATAATTTGAGGGTACGCGTCTTCAAAAATCTTCTTCTAAATCACGGCAATACATACAGATATGTGTGATAGCTCATTCGAAAGCCAAGACAACGTAGAATATAATTTGCTAACCGAATATTGAATTTCGGCCTAGAATTCGAGTAATCTTCCCTTGAATATGGTCCTTTTTAAAAAGGGCGTTTTTCGGCTCTATGTTCAAAGGGACATAACTCGCTTAGGAAAACTCTGATTCGAATTCTGTTTTTTGCAATCTGTTCATCGTTTGTGGTTTAACAATTCCACTTCAGAATGTGATCATGTAAAAGTTGACCGTTAAAGCAAAATGTCGACATGAAGACATTTGACGATTTTCAGGGGATTTTCTTTGGAGATTTTTTGTTCGAAAACTACTGAAGATAGAATCACGTTTGAAAGCTCATATAAATGCTGACGAACTGATTCAATCAATAGACACAATGAAACAACCAAGTAAAGCCTGCCTGTCTGCATCAATGCCATACATATATGGAGGTCTTTTTACTTTTTTTCTTTTTTTTTTTTTTTTTTTAGAGTCCAGAGCGCAACCTGGATTTCTCAACTTTCTAATCCCGCCAGCATCAGAAAAATCAAGGTTTGAGTCCAATCGGAGCAAAACGCGTTTTTTTTTTCCTGGTGTTAAAACAAATTTCAAATCGGTGTCCTTACTTCTTATTGAGAGGTACAGACTCCCAAAGTGTGTTTTCCTGTCTTGCCATGTTTCTGCCATCATGTAACACCGAAAATTCACGCTTTGAGCAAAAACAAATTTTGAGCCCAAAAAAAAAATTTTTTTTTACTGCATTTACAAATTGCTTCAAACCGTGCCTGTAGTTATTATTGAGAAGTGCAAAGCCCAAAAACGTTGTTTACAAAGGTTCCATGCCCAAAGGTCAAAGCGGAAGTCTTGAAGACCTGCAGTATTGACGCGTCAATCCTAGTTAGGTCTTCAAGACGTATGTCTCGAAGACGTATTGTTATTATCCTGATTATTTTTTTTATTATTCTTTGTACCAAATTCTGTGCACGCAGATTTCTCAGTAACGGCTGGGCCGATTTGCAAGGTCTTCAAGACGTATGTCTCGAAGACGTATTGTTATTATCCTGATTATTTTTTTTATTATTCTTTGTACCAAATTCTGTGCACGCAGATTTCTCAGTAACGACTGGGCCGATTTGCATGAAATTTTCAGGAAAGGTAGCCTGTAACCAAACTAAGAAGTAATTTTCTTAATTTTTGGATTTTCGACTTCTTTTGTGAGTTATCTGCCCTTGAAGTTGAAACTTCAAACCTCAATAGCTCGAAAACTTACAAAGATATTTTCAAAAAACTTTCACCAAAATGTGGGCAACAACATTCCCCATCGATTAGGCCTAGTGAGGATTTCGGCCGTAATAATAGATTTTTTTCTATTTCGAAAAAACTGAAAATTTGGTGCACTTTCGCGGTTTTGAGGGTACGTGTCTTCAAAACTCTTCTTCTTAATCACGGCAATACATACAGATATGTGTGATAGCTCATTCGAAAGCCAAGACAACGTAGAATATAATTTGCTCACAGAATTTTGAATTTCGGCCTAGAATTTGAGTAATCTGCCCTTGAATATGGTCCTTTTTAAAAAGGGCGTTTTTCGGTTGCAATTTCAAAGGGCCATAACTCTGTAACTAATTGACTTATGTCAAAGTTATTGATAGCCATCTCTTCCTAATAAAGAGCTTAACAAGTCCATAATACATTAATATCATATAAAAGTTGATAGTTTCGGCACAATTTGGACATATTCCCAAAAAAGTAAAATTTTGTGATTTTGAGCATTTTCGAAGGGTATATCCTTTGGATAATTATTGATTATGAACCAATGAAGACAGGAAGACTTTAAATAGATCATGTTGAAGCAGAAACGTCATTTATTAAGGACAATATTTTTCAAGCTCGTATCTCTCTTAGTTTTGTGGTGATAAGTCATAGAAGTTTGTCATTTTTAAAAAATCGCCATTTTCAACAAAGTTGAAATGTTCATAGCTGCTTAACTTCTTATGCTATTGAAAGTTTACATACACCTACGTATGCACAATTTCTAGAAGAACAACTTTTATGTTGACCGCTCTCATCAAAAAGATGATAGTTAAGCCTCGAACATCGCAAGCGATGTCTAGGGGTCCAAATTTAAGCATTTTTGAGTCTTTTCTTGAATATTCAGAACAGCATAACGCATTTATTATGCATGCAATCTAAATGATGATTAAATCTTCTTAAGTGGAAATTAAAGCACAATATTTTCCATGTTACACCTTAGTATGGAAATATTAACCATTTTGTCTTAATCGTGAGAAATGTAATGTAGGGGTCCATTAATATGTGATTTTTCCGTTTTCAGAGGGGTACCTTCTTTAGAGAATTTTTGTAAACAAACTACTGAAGATAGAGACATGTTTGATAGCTCATTTTAAAGCGGAGAAACAGACGAATAACCCTAAGTCCAACATGGAGTTCTAGGTCAAGCAGAAGTCTTGAAGACCTAAGTATTGCCTGTGGCAATCCTAGTTGCTTTTAGTGTGATCCAAAATAAATAAAAGCTGCACTGATCTAAATGAGTTTCCTTAATACAGGATATAACCTGGACATATTTACTTCTTACAGGGGGTGTAACAATCACGAGATGGGGAAGAACGTCTTGTCCAGTTGACAACAAGCTAATCTACAAGGGTGAGGTCGTGAAGTTCAAAGTCAAATTGTTAATAGTCAATTAAATAATCATGCTGATACTAGAAATGTTTTATTAGTGTTTGGTACTTGCTTTATGTTTATTTGGAATGTGTTAATCACATCGGTTTTATTAAATCATCTTTGAATCATGAAAATAATGGTTTCTCGTTATTCATCTGAAAGTAAATGAAACATTAATATGCATCAAAAGCTATTTTACAAAAACTGGAACAGACATTCATATTAAAGTTTTCGTAATTGTATTTCAATACAAATGTTTTCTGTTCGATTTGGTGAGGATAACTCTTACTCAGTCATAGGTTTTTCAGAACTGTCACATGAAATGACAACACATACATTAACTATTTCAAGCCTAAAGAGACGTTGTGTCAGGATCTTTGCTAACGCTCGATGTACATTTTTTTTATTTATCTAAGCTTGTTTGGTATTTGAATTAAATGCACTAACTAGCTACAATATAATCTTTGTCCTTTAACAGGCTACACTGCAGGTACATATTTCAAAGACAAAGCATCTGCAGCCAATATCCTCTGTTTGCCAGACCAACCCATCTATGCTAATCATAGTGATGCAGACAATATGTATGTCTCGCACATTTATGGAACTGAATATGACGTGTTTTATCCTGGTAGTCCATTCAATGGAAAGAGGAATGAAGACATGCCATGTGCTGTCTGCGAGAGTAATACCAGGAGTTCAGCTATCATGGTTCCTGCACGGAATCAGTGTTACCCAGACTGGACTCTGGAGTACTCTGGATATCTGATGGGTCCTTTTTCCGGGTCTGCCTCTGGTGAATATATCTGTGTTGATTCTGATGCTGAAGCTATACCAGGAGGTCAAGCTGATTTGGACGGCCAGTTGCTGTACTCAGTGGTGGGTAAATGTGGATCATTGGGATGTCCACCGTATCATAACAACTGGGAGTTGACTTGTGCTGTATGTTATAAATAAAATAAAAACATATTGAAGCATAAAGTCTTGCTTTAGTATTTATTGATTTGACTTTGATATGAACTTAAATGTATTTAGTATGAATTAAGTTCATTATTCTGAAGTACATGAACAATTTAATTATTGTAGGCACAAAATCTGTGTCTGTCCTAGTTGCTGTGACGTAGCAAAAATAGCAACCTGCGGCTGTTTTAAACTCTGGACACCACCCTCCGCAAAACTCGCATGTTTACATCAGATTTCATATGATGGTTATACAGACCGATTTTTTAGTTTGCTATTTTGTCTGCTTTTGTAGTAATTAAAAGAAATAGGGACTGTCACTTTCTTTCCTGCTAAACTATAGCATATCACATGGGATTCAAAATGGCTACTGTTTTCAAAACGGTGAGTGAGAATAAGCTTGTAAGCATTTTAAGAGTAATGTCTCGTTTGGGAGAGGAATATTTATTCTAGTTATCAACACTAGTTAAAGCCGATTAACACATGTTTGATTTGATTTGTTAAAGATGAATTTTGACATTGCCTTGACTACTTTCAGCAGTCATAAAACAAACGTGAATTTTCGTTCATGAATTCCAAAAGAAAATATCTAATTTTTCAGATTTTCAATGAAATCGTACTGTTACCAAGATGATTTAATTAATTGAATATATATAGGATGTATGTCTTGTCTTGACTAATACCATGTTTATCTCATCGAGTGAGGTAGAAAGATAGGCAGCCACGAGTGAAAATATATAACCAATTTCTTCATATGTGTGCATGTTCTGCAACTGCAATGACATGATGCTATTCAAGGGACAGCTAATTCTGGAGAAGGGAGGTTTTTGGTGTGCATACGCTTCATTCAGCATGACCAGTGCAACTGGTTTCATCATGCTGCACATCACAAATGATGTGGATCATTGGGATGACCACCTTATCATAACAAGTGCGAAAAGACATGTGCTGGATGTTCTTAATAAAAAGCTTTCGCGTTACTATATATTGGCCTGATTTAAACATGAACATACATAGGAGTTCTATGCATGAAATGTGTTTGATTTGAACTAAATTAATATAGTAAATAGCTTAAAAATTGTATTGTCATAATCCTTAAACTTCTGGTTGAGAGGCATTCTAGAGCAAACATTTGATTGGTGTATGGATCTATTCCGAAACGTTGCGATGTTGAATAATGAAGTTGATCCATACATTCCTTGTCTTCATAACTTTAAGACTTATGTTTTAATGTAACATAACATGGCTGTATTGTTCCTTAATCTGTGATAATAATTAAAACAGAAGGAATTTCTAAGTGTTTTTCTCTGAATATTTTACAATCCAATGAATCAAATACATTCCAAAAACAAATTTACACATATTCCTAGAGTTTTGCATTCAATTATTGAAATATAAACATAAGTGTTGGACTCATATATCAAGTTATTTAAGGATTGTTTAAATGCAAATTATAACATGATGCATTGCTTTTACACTTTACGACTGTTGGTCATCTATGTTATATGGCTGCACAGAGTAAATTTTATTATATTAGCCTTGACCTTTGGATTTTATTCCTGTTCTCCAAAGTCAATAGTTACCTTCGACTGAGTAACTTTCAACTCAATCTGGCATCTTTTAAAGGCATTCTGTGTGACATACAACTGATCAATTAGCCTGTTCAAGTCTTTCACAACTGTTGCAAGTTGCTTATGAAGATTGTTGACCTTATCCCTGGGCACTATAGATTTCTCTACATGTGCAACATCACTGGCTGCTGCCTTGCACTTGGGCAATGTGGCTAGCGAGACCAGAAACATCAAGGCCTCCATCTGAAATAGTGAATTGCATCATCACTGGGTGAAGCATGAGAATGGTATACAATGAGGATTTGCAATATAAACATGAGGGGGAGTAAGTAGATAAACAACGGCATGTAGGCTTTATTGAAGATGTAAATAATAAAACCACGAGCTAGGGAGAGGTGAATAAACACATTCACATTATAAACAGGTCTTCTATGCCCCAATTTTCATCTGATATTGTAATCAAGACCAGGAAAGCTACACCCCATGATTAAAAAGTTTGGAAAATTATATGTATCATGCACTGTTGCTGATGTCTTTATATTCCATCAGTGTGACTTTCAAAGAGTGTCATATGGGTGTATTAAAGTCATAATGTGTGATGATATTTTATTTTTCATTTTCTTGAAGCTTAGATTGGAACTGGTGAAGAATTATGGCATACTAGTTTACTTTAAGCAGCTGGTGACATGATCCAATCAAGGAGTGGTAAAATGTATGATAAGATAACACATTTAGGGAAATAGGATATTTTGACAACATGTTTAACTTTTATCTATAACATTCAATAGAATCTAAGATATCTAAAATGTGTCAGAATTTTTAATAAAAGTAATATTTGTTAAGGCATTTGATAAATCGTTTCATTCAATTTCTGTTCATAACCCTCTAATGTACACTTTTTTGCATTCTATTCAGTACACCATGGGTCTTAAAAGCCCTCTAAATGATTATGCCAACAATCATATACTCGAGTATGGATTAGTTGAGCAGTAGCAACATGGCACTTTAAGTATGTAATGATAATAATAATGATCATAATAATACTAATAACAGTACTACTAATAATAATAAAAAAAACTAATAATAATGATAATTCTTAATGATTTCATTATTATCACTTTTATTTAGGGGCCGCCTGTCTCATTCTCATGGCTTTACACATTTACTTTTACTTTACTATTAAAAAAACATAGAGAATATCATATATATGATGCATGTGTATAATATAAGACACTAGTGGGACATGTAGAAGCTGAAGAGTGTGGGTTCCAATCACACATGAGACTCGGCCCGAAAAAGTACAATAATTGAACTATTGAAGGTAGTGTTATCCCAGATATAACCATGTTATAATTGTTCATTATCTAAATGGCAAGTAGTTCTAATGTAGAGCAAGATTAAATTGAAACTGAATAAGAAGAAGTTGAAAGGTTGAAGTAGTGAGAGTATTGTTGACAGTTTTGTTTAATGAACTTGCACTTCATTTGCGTTGGTAGAGAGTTCCATAATGAGGCAGAATAATATCATAACGTTTATTTCATTTATTGTTTTATTTTGATACCATGAAGTGTTAGCATGCAGTTTAAATCATTAACATATACATAAATAAACAAATATACATATACATAAATGGCATTGCAACAGATATCCAGACTTTATTTCAAGTTTTAAAATTACATATGTTTGTTATTGTTTCTCTCTGCAGTTACAGATACATGTAATTATGCACAGTGCAGATTAGGATGCTCCATAAGTATCATTCAGGGTTTCTTCCTGATTTCCTGTCTGTGATTACAAGATTCCCATTAGTAAGAATCAGTAAACTCATTCTGAAATTAATTATAAGGTGTCGCCTTTAACTGTTCAGCCTTCTCCACAGATACAATGAGATGGGGAATTCTTTATAAATACACCACAAAAGACAATCGTACATAAAAGTAAAGAAATCGTGACCTTGACCTTTGACTCTTAATGTTGAATTTCAGCGAACAAGACGCATATTTACTGTAAAATATATTCTTATTTTTATATTCATAAATGTTTTTCATTTCATATGTTTTACTGACGTTTGACGTGATATAGGTATGCTAGAAATTGTTCATCTGTGCGTGCTAGCTAAAAATGTACAGCTTAGCAATTCATGAATGGACGTGAAGTAGTTGCATCAACCAATCAAAATGCATCATATTTTCACAAAATGTAAATCCCATGACCATTATGAAAGCTTCAATACCCTGAATATTTTTGCCCACTTGTGTGAGAAATTACTTAATCTTTATATATATATATCTTTAAACTATGGTACAATATTAGGTCCGAGTCCTTATCAGTATGAACATTCTGCTGACACCTGAGGAAATGATAAGGGGCAGTAAAAACAACATGTGCTCCGTTCTCATATAAATCTCTATATAGACTGACCTGACTTAAAATAAAACACTTTCGATATCAGTCCTAGAAAATCAGACATGTTTTCTCTCTGCCTTATTGTCCTTTTACTTAGTATTTGTTCTGTACCTGGACTGATCCTGCCGGTAACTAACCCAGATGGAAGTCTGGACGTGTCGAGTCTTCTCAGCCACATTGCTCTGTTGGAACAGACCATAGAAAACAAGGCTTCCTCTGCAGAAGTGGCACAGTTGAAATCTGAATTAAAGGACGTAAAGGGAGATCTAAAGAAAGCTGAGATTGAGATAGAAGTTTTGAAGCGCACAAATGTCCCTAGCAAGGCTGTACCTGATAAAGCAGGTGTCACATCTGACATGTTGCTCCTGAAATCCGAAATGTCTCACCTTACAAATGAGGTCTTCAAACTTCAGTCCCTACACAACAGAACGGAGACATGGAACACGATGACAGGTAGGTATCTTTCACTTTCAGTTTTCTAAAAGGAAACACCCTTTCATTTACTTCTATCAACAACAATGTTAACTGTAAAAGTCGTTTCATTGACGCCGTTAGGTTTATTGGTAAATATGGTCAAGTGTTTTGGACATTCAGTTCTGCTTAATATATTAAATATATCAGAGTGCCGTGTGTTAATAAATAACATCTATCGTAATACATTACCTGCTGAAAACACTTGGTGCCTAACTGTGATGGTATGGGATAATACTGACCTCCACTAAAATGTACAGACATTTCAATTATTACCCTCATCGTGATCCCAAATAAAATAAAGGCATCATTAGTTCACTATTGAAATACAGTTACATTAATACAGGACATAACCTATCATGAACCTACCAATTACAGGTGGCGCAACATTCACTAGATGGGGAAGAACATCGTGTCCAGTCGACAACAAGCTAATCTACAGGGGTGAGGGCTTGAAGTGCAATGTCTAAGTCATAATGTTACAAGTCAATGAACTTGTCATATAAGAGGAAGGACATTTTGAGATGATTGAATAATGGACTGGATTTTATCACATCATCTGAAAATATACATCCTTAATTCACAATAACAATAACATTTATACTAATAGCATTATCGCTTTATCAATATATAAGTTAACATCTTTAAATGCCAAACAAAACTATGTTTACCGGAAACCGAAACGGACATGTTCACTATTGTCTGGGAATGCTAAATGTTTCAAAATATAACTTACGCTCATCCATAAGTTCTTCAGATCTTCGACTATTTCAAAGAACATAAAGACGTTTTTTGTGGAGATCCTTGGTAATTGATGCTCCCAAGTGTTTACTCAATGTAGGACATATTCCAATCAGTCTTAGCTGGTTGAGAAATCTTATGACATGCACTGAATAACTTTACTAATTGCTCTAACAGGCTACACCGCAGGTTCTCGTTACACAGACAAGGCATCTGCAGCCACCATCCTATGTTTGCCAGATGAACCGATCTATGCTAACCATACAGATAATGGATCCTTTATTATGATCTCTCATATTTTTGGTACTGAATATGAAACTCAAATGCCTGGGGCCCCATTTCATCAATTGCTCAATGAAGACATGCCATGTGTTGTCTGCGAGAGCCATATCAGGAGTTCAGCTATCATGGTTCCTGCACGGAATCTGTGTTACCCAGGCTGGACTCTGGAGTACTCTGGCTATCTGATGGGTCCACATTACAAGTATGCCTCTGGTGAATATATCTGTGTTGATGCTCATGGTGAATCTATACCAGGCGGTCAAGCTAATGATGACGGCCAGGTGCTGTACGCGGTGGAGGGCAAATGTGGATCATTGGGATGTCCACCATATCATGACAACTGGGAGTTGACATGTGCTGTATGTTCTAAATAAAAGAGATATTGAAACACACATTCTTGCTTAAGTATTTATTGGTCTGACCATGACATGAACCTACGTAATGTTTGGTGCGAATTAAGTTTGTTACTTCGTAGATACCTGAACAATTGAATATTTGTAGCCACTGGACGTGTATCTTTCCTAATCCCTCGTGATCTAACTAAACGTCAGAAATATTTGTTTTATGATTTCTATACAATGTTACGAGTACATTATTTTTTTTTAAAATTAAAAAATTCACAATTTCAAAGACAAGTTGGACATTTAGTTAATTGATGATGAACGGATGTATTGGAATCGTATTTTAGTTACTTAGACGCTTGTCACACATAACAACACATGGTTGAATCAAATAAGAGGAATCACTAAACTAAAATAATTACGTTTACATGATCGTTTATTGAGTATGTTTTTACTAGTTTCTCAATTTAAAAAAACAACAAATCCACATTCGCATATCGCATTTTGATTTGATTGGTTGACGATGAATTTTATATTGCCTGGACTACTTTCACCATTCATAAAACGTAAACATTCATGAATTCCAAAAATATTATTTCATTTGTCAGGTTTTTCATGCAATCGTACTGATACCAAGATAATTGATTTAACTGAATATGTAATAGTTACTACCATATTTTCCGAGCTGTGTCGGGAGATAGCAGGACAGTTGGTCCGAGGACGGGGCTCGAGGACAACTGTCCTGCTATTTCCCGATGCAACGAGGAAACTTTGGTAGTAAGTGACTTACATCTCACTTATTCCAAATGAAATAACATGAAAAAAGAACTGTTTTTAAATAATGTAAAATACCGTAACCTGTTTGTGGCCCCTTCTCTAGTGTACGTGAGAGATATACCCATACTTTTCCGAGTGTATAGAATGATACCCTACACTTTTCCCCGTGGGGCCCTTACGAGGCGGAGATGAGTAAGGCTCCTACGGGGAAAAGTGTAGGGTATCATTTGATACACGAGGAAAAGTATAGGTATATATGTCTTATACCCCACTTACGGTCGAGTGTAAGCGGATACTATTTCATAATATTTCGAAACAAATACAGCTGTAAACAATCTGTGCATGAAAGGCACAACCCAAATATGGCCTCGTCTGTGACAACGCAGCCCCACGCTGCGTTGTATGGTTACCCATGTTTGGGGCTCGAAATCTAATTGATATGGCCCATTGACAGCATTGTCAACGCAGATGCACGTGCATCTTGCTGAAATGTACAGCTAACGCTTTAGACAGCATGGCTAATGTCAACATGGCCAAAGTTTAGAGAAAAAAGAAACAACTTTCAGTATGTTAAGACATTTTGCACCCAAAATTAAATTACATTCTTATATAAAAAGAAAAACATAAATTTGTGATACTATTTCTCGCATTATAAGAATCGTATTCATTTGGTCATGAAACAATGTTCAGAGTTTCAACTGGCTTCGTGGCGTAATGGTTAGGTCGTTCGGCCAGAAAACAACAGGACACGGGTTCGATCCCAGGCTCCTTATATGTTCATTTATAATCTGACATTTTATAAAGTATCATCACTTAGAATTTGGAAATTTAAAAAATTGACTACATTGTTTCTCAGTTGTTAAAAAGTGTAGGTATATTAGAAAAGTGTAGGTATATTAGAAAAAGTGTAGGTATATCAGAAAAAGTGTAGGTGTATCGGCTAATACGCCTACACTTGTAACAAAAGAAACCATAGCAACGAGACCGGAAGTGGGGTATAAGAATGAAATGCGTAGTACTACCTACCTGACCGATTTCAGCACATGATTCTTGCGTGTAAAATTAGGTGCACAAAATAAATGTTCAAAGATTTTGCAGGTTCGTAAAATTTGCGACGAAATTACAGTTTGTCGATTTCTAGATTGTTTGAGAAGAATGAGGTCGTGTTATTAGGATGGCTCTGCGACAATGGAAACTAAAGGTAACTTTTAAATATAATTTAAAACGGTTGGATTTTCAATATTTGGGTAACTTGAATATTCTTATAAACTGTTTATTTTGTATATTTCCTGAATTGTATATTATTGTCTATGCTTCAAACTAGTATATTTATCATTTCTAACGTAACTTTATAATCGGTTGTTGTGATTTTGTGGTAGAAACTATATCAAAGTCGTGTTTATTTTATGGGTCTTTTCTTTCAAGTTCATTTTTTGGCAGAACTCAATCAATTGATTCAAGTATTTTACTCTCAATCGTATTGGGTATTACATCAAATCAATTCGTTTTTTACTCCTTAATCTTAGTGTATCAAACGTCTTTGGCGTTGATAAACTGTAACTTATTTTGTTTAAAAGTGGTTTTGAAAGTAACCGTGTATCAGATATCAGGACTGTTTGGACGAAACAGTTCATATATTGATAATGAACAGGACACTCTTATGAATGGTGCTACGGGCATCGAGGTCTAACTCAAATAACCGGACCAGTTATTCCGCATTTGGTAGAAATTATTTCAAATTATATCAATGTATTTCTATGCAAATGGTAATTCGCAGAAAGTGGTAATTTTCAAAGAATCTTAATTGGTTTCATACATCAGTCGTCTGATGTCTGATGTTATCCCCTGTTAGAACATAGTTGATATGCGTCAATTTAATCGAGGAAATGTATTGTTAATTATAAAAACATTTAGATGTACATTATTATTGAAATTTTGATTATGTTGTCATCGGACATTTTTTTCATTAGAGTAGATTAACAATTGCAAGTTCATATAAGTGACATATGTGTAACGTTATGAATTTGGTTTTTAATTATTTAATATGGGAACTGGTAGATACACATTAAAACATCAATCAATATTTTCGTTGTCTTTTAGTTAGATACAAACAGACGCAATCAAAGTATCCTTTGTAAAATGAGGCTGTGTTGTAGTGACCTAAATACCCATAAATTTGACTCTGAAATTTGACCGTCCCTGGCTGCCAGTCATTATCTTTTGTCCAACTTTTGTTGATTTTTTATCAAAATGTTTCTTCTACGAGAATCAAAGTATCGTCACTTCGTTGCATTACTATTTTACCCAAACTAAACGTTTCTCTTTACTAACTGTTGATGACTTAATTACTAGCCTACTACTACGTATGTGTTATCAAATATGTTTTTCAGTATTGATGAATGAATATTGTGTTATATATTCTTTTGTATTGGAGAGGTATTTACATAGGCGTTATGCCTGTTTCCATATCCGTTCATGAAAGAATATTGTTTAAATCAGTCAGATACATGTCTGATTCAAATTACCGCACAACTCACTATCTAGACGATTTTCAACTGTAACCAAATCGTGCAGATACATTGGGTCGGACTGTATTAGGAAATCAAAAAAGTTGAAAACAGTTGATCTATATCACTTGATAAAAACTAATTGTAATGTGTACGACAAAAAAGACAAACACAAGCTTAGTCACTTAAAAAATCCTAAGGTTGATGCTTACTTATACCATAGGTCATTTGTTTAAAGCATGTTCATCATCTTCATCTAGACCACTGAGTAAGTACTTTTGTATAATTCAGATTTATTATTTCGTTTCATGCAGTTGTAGTCTCGTCGAACGATTTAATGAAAAGAAGAACATAACACAAATCAACATTTTATTTCATCAAGATTGTGTGTACAGTTAGCACAGCTAGGTGATCAGGGAGGTGATCAAGTATTACAGTGTTGACATATAGATGGATTTAGGTTGTTCTTCTCTGTGAATGTAAAGACATATATATGTGGTATAAGTCATTGTATGTTCAGTAACCGGATTTCACTGTTTAATCGCAGTTTTATATATACTTATTAATAATAAAGTGATGTAAAAGTACTGTTTGAAACCCAATCTATCATAACTCAGTTGATGTTAATTATTTTAACAACATGCAAGTCTAGGGGCCTACACGTGTCCATTATCCATTTGAAATGGATTAAATAATTGAAAATTTTATGAAAAGTTCCTTCTAGTTGAGTAGTTGTCACTTGTTCAAATCATAATAATTCTGATCTCAAAAACAAGCAGAACAATTCAATCTATCCAGGTGCAACAAATCGAGCTGTGGAGATCTTAACAGTTAAAATGCTTCCACATGGCACAAACACGACATGCACATGTCAGAGGTGCAAGTGCACGTGCATTTCGCTGGTATGCGCCGTAACGATAATGTCATGCATGAGCTCTGTAGTATTGTTTTGATGCCAATTTCTTGTATGACAAATATATGTGTGAGTTTTCTACAACATTGTTATTTTTTTTAGAATTATTTCATTAAATAACTCGTTATATACGTAATATTATTTGACAATAGTCTAAAACAAGTTGATTAGACAAGGGGCCCTAATGGTCTAACTATTACATATTTTGATGTCGAAAAGCATACAAAATGCAACAACAATGACAAGATGTTATTCAAAGGACAGCTAATTCAGGAGAAGAAAGGTTTTTTTGTGCAACTGGTTTCCTCACCATTGTTTTGTTTGCTATATAAATGTACACTATTTTGTTATTCCCTTTCATTCCACCTGATGAAGGAATGAGTATGTACTCCGAAACGTCGTGTATTTTCACATTAAAGAAGTTGTTATCCAGAAAATCTTCATGTTCTTACGTATACCTCATCTAAATGCCCTTCCTGGTTCCATCATACCGCACATCACGAATAATGTGAATCCTTGGGGAATTGACTTGTGCTGTATGTTCTAAATAAAATACTTTTTACAACATATCCTCATTTTAGTATTTATCATATAATTACTTGTCATGATTTTATCCCTTTGAAATAAAATTATCTTGGTAGGTAGGTAGGTAGGTGGAATTAAGATTAGAAAATAATTATACAAGAGGTTAAAAAAGATTCATATGCAGTTATAATTACCCGTATTGCATACGTAATCTAAAAGGGCTCTTTGAATGTCACCATACAGCAGGTTTTCTCCAAGAATAGACCTTAGATCGAAGGTACCACCTCTATAAGTTCTTCCTGTCTAAAGTGATTACCTCCCCTGCTTTCCACGTCTTATGGCGACCGACAATGTTGTGCTGTTTCAGTCAATGACTGGTGACCGATTGCGGTATTAATAACATATTCAATGTTGCATAACATTCCCTTCACATTTCAACATTCAACTTCATTTATTGCTGATATGTTGCATAGTAGTTGTTTTACTAGTGCAAAACTTGGTTACAGACAATAGCGCTGTATCATTCCGCATTTGAAATAACGACAAAACTTGCGTTGTTCAATGTCTTAGGCATCTTCACTTGACTGGATGGTACCAAAAATATTCTTACAATCATAAACATTCACAACAGATATATTTTGTACAACATTGTCCTGTTTTATTTTCAACATATTTTAGTCGAATTATTTTATCACTGCATTTACCATGAACTATAGCGGGGAGTTGTTAGGATAATGTCAATCAAGACTGCCCTAACCTTTCAATGTCACGTTTTAATTGTGTTTATGCAGTTTAGAAAGAAGTAAGAAAGAAGAAAGTACACACCACCTTTGGTTTTGATAAATTGAATATTTAAACTTTGACTATGGTACGATACAAAAACACTTATCTGCAGTAGTTGGAATGAATGAATTGGTGACTGTTTGTTACTGTTGTGATATATTTGTTTAATGAAGACAGGGATAAGAAATTAAATTTACACCAACATGACCCCTATCATGTTTAAAATGTTGTATGCAGAATCAGGCTCTTTTATTAAGTTTCACATAGAATATTCCTTATGTGTCGATGAACAGTTGTATATAATCAAAAGGCATTTTTGAAGAAGTATTCCTTGACTGCTAACTAAACACCTGTACTTTCCAGTTTTAGATTATGACAACGGAAACTCTAGATATTTGCAATTGAAAATCATACATATGATAAAATCAACTGAGGTGAGTACTTTCTTTTCCTGGCAGTTTACACTATTTCTATCTCATCTAGTGGAGTGAGGAATTGAGATTTTCATGATATGATGTCCAGATTTTTTGACATGAAAAGTTAGTAAAATGTGAACTCGCAATCGCTTAGTTGCAATGGAAGATAGGAGTGTCACTACGTCACTCAATCACGTCAAAGAGCCATGATGCCACCACAGTGCAGACAATCACTCTTGCATTCTGCTTCGGCTTGCCAGTTTTATACTGTAAACGATCTCGAAAACATGAATTGAACATACTTTTCTATTTTCTATGTTTAACTGACGTGTGACTTGAAATAGGTATGCTTGAAATTGTACATCTGTGTGATTTAGCTTAAAGAGGACAGCTTAGCAATTCATTAATTCATTAATAGTTCCGTCAACCAATCAAAATGCAGGTTAGTGTTATAAAAAGTAATTCTCAGGACAATTATGAGAACTTTAATACCCGGCATATCTCTTCCTGCTTGTGTAAGAAATCAGATTAAATTATTGAATAATAATGTATATCTTTAAACAATATTAAGTCCGAGTCATTATCAGTATGAACATTCTGCTAACGTCTGAGGAAATGATAAGGGACAGTAAGTGCAACATGTGCAATTATTGTTACTCTTAATGACACTTTTTGTCAATCTCATCTCCATTTGAAGTATGCCATTTTGCAGCCATTAATCGCGCCAAGTTAAGTAGCATACATCTCTGTAGATTCCCTGCACCAATCAATAGCATCTGACAATAATTCATAACATACACAGTTTTACTGATAGAAAATTATACAGCAAATAGCATAATATAATCTTCGATGTTATCATTTAATTAATCCAGGTGGCATATTATTCCTACAGCTGTCGCCTGAGGAATTCAATATTTCGCAATTTGACACAAAAGATTAAATTACGATTGAGTCAATCAGTTTGATTTGAACACTATCTGAATACACTATCTATGTATATACTATAGACATGGATAACATATGTTACCAGGCTGTAAAGTAATCAAATGAAACTTGAAGGCAAAATGTAATCACACAAGTCAAATATTCACAGACGAGCCAACTATTCGGAACTACTATGAGATCTTGTTAACATGCCCACAGTACAGTAAGTATTCCTTCAGAAATGTATGAATTACTATGTTTCTCTTTGCTTTTTAAAGCTAATAACTTCTGAATTTCTCAATATAATGATTTTGATTATTTGACTTTTATTACAAGACATAGTTGTCTCGAATGGACTAAAGGATGACCATCTAACGCTTTACCAGAAATAACACATATATTATATGTTTTTAATTTCAAATACTTTTAAATGCAGTACTGGGGTATAGTGTTTCATGACTGTATTTGTTCATTGACGGGCACTTAGAAATGTGTCAGGGTCAATGGAATTGTACCCCTTAACAGACAGAGGGCCAGTCTCTCATCCAAACAGAAATTGGCCAGCATCTATCTATTCTATCGTGATTGTCACTGTTATAAATACCCCTTTGAACGTCTATATACAGGTAAGCATACAGAAAAAATCAGAGGGGTGACATATATGCAGAAACAGGTAAACACTTCCCTGATTGCTTTATCCTGGACTTTTCCAAAATCACACGTGCATTACACGTACAGGGGTCAACTTAAAATGTAGCTTAAATAGCAATATATCATAATCAGCTCACACTCAATTGAAATGTTTTAATACTGATTTCACGATGATAGATCCCGTCTTTAATTTTATAGTATCCACATTAAGTTTGATTAATGCTCCACTCATTGTAAGACTTTTGAATGAGTGAGTTGGGGTTTAACGCCGCTTTCAAGAGTATTTCATTTATATCGGGGCTGCTTATATTATGGCAGGGAGAAATCCCGCAACGCCATGTGGCTATGCACTTCGGTGAAACCTGCGAGCAGCGGCTGGAACTAGCGAACCCTGGGTGGTACTACGCTGAAATTCAGTGTAGCATTGCACCAAAACCTTACTGCGTGTAGAACAGTTCTCTACTGCAGACAAAGTTCCCGTGACCCTGGCGGGATTCGAACCCAGGACCTCTTGATCCGAAGCCGAACGCGCTAGCCACTGCGCTATCCCGCCCCCTGTAAGACTGTTTACAACAGTGAATGGGTATTGCTGCAGATTCCTTCGACCAATCAGCTTTTGTTCTGTTTTGTTGAGACATGAGACTTGAGATAAAAAAAATGTATCTTAATTATGTTGGCCTTACTTTCTTTAGCAGCTCTTAAGGGCTAAATGAACCACGAGAAACTTCTTAATGAGGCTTCTTCGTGGCGATACGAACATGAGAGCTACACGTGTTGTTATCTGACACCACATGTCTTAGGTGGTGGTCAAACAGTTTGATGTTAGAGCGAATATTCAATTGGAGGTAATAAGCTAGTTACTAGAGAGACAATTGTTTTTTACTATCGTGAATAATTTGATACAACATTATCTAAAATGAAAAATAATGATGAATATGGCGACGCCAAGCCTTTAAAATAGGCATTATTTCTATAGTTTGTAATGAATGATGTACTATGTGAATTATGATGAACCGGAGGCGCTGTCTAAATCTTCCGAAGTCCATGAATTGGGCTCTGTTATTCTGTCTCGAATGCACTGGCGTTAAGGCCTGGAGACCTGATTCCCAAAAGAATTATCCGTCTTCAAGTACGTTCTCTTCTCTCTGATTGTGTCCTTGTTGAACTCTAATCTTTTCCTGGTTGTCAGAGCATATTTTGCTGAGTCCAATTTGTTGGAGCACTTTTGGTGAATGAATGTAGCAGAGTCATTCATCTGTTCCACTCCCTGACAGCTAAATGTTGCTAAAAGCTGTCAAACATGACCGGCACATGATACACTAGGCATGTAGGGTGTGACTTTTGATTTTCCAAAGCCCACCTCTCCCTCTCCAAGAGACAGAAATAACTCGAGCCACAGACTCTGGCAATGGCTTCTTATGCAATCCCGACTGAAATGATGCCATCGCCTCCTTATGTGAAGATAAATCCTCTCAAAATCCCCCCAGACCTTTATGATTCGCTCCTCGGTTGATGTTGGTAGATGTCCGTGTAGGAAACCAGGTAATTTATTCAGGACATTCTTCTTGTCGTTTCCTGTGAAGCTGGTCCAGTTAAGTTTGGAGGAAGTCGTCCTGTCTTCCTGTTGGGTCTGACTTCCATCTGTCATCCTTGTCAACTTTACACCATGGGCAGGCATAATTCTTCTTAGATCCCCCTAATCCTAACATAAGTTTGATCATTTTCATATCGGAGGAAAATATCAACTTTATGTGATACATAACTCCACCAACTTCTATTTCCCCTTGTGTCTTAACTTGATTTATTCCTCCAAATATTATGCTAAGACTGTCTTATATGTCCATAGATCTCTTGGCAAGTCTCTAGTGTGCATAGGTTCCTTACATCGTACAATAATGTGAAAAGTAATACTCGTTTTTCTCAGTCAAGCATTTGATAACTGCAGGGGAAACACATATACACACAAGGGAAAACTTTGCGATTGCATATGTGTATGATAAAAAGCACCCTCCCCTGATAGTCATAGCTCGCGCCAGTTTTCATCACTGGGCTTGGTCCTTTCGTTAAATTGTTTGTTAATATTGTCCATGTTTGCCTCTGGCACACTGCTGTATACATCACCCCCGAATGAACGAATACTTTACATATTGTCGCCGTTTGCTTTGAGTCAACTCTTATCAACCGGTTTTCTTTGAGGTAATCTGTGTTCTGTCACTATTAATTTCCTTGTGCAAATGCTTAACACACTGCCCCAATTTGTTCAGAGCTAATTAGTTTGATATCTTTAACATATCATACCCGTTTCCATAGAGGAAACACTTCAGTTGACCTTCCCCCTTTTCCTGCATCTGACTCTTGTACACACCGCCCCAGCCGAGAGCACCTGCTTAAACATATTGTCTCCGTTTACCGAGAGCACCTACTTGAACATTTTGTCTCCGTTTGCCGAGAGCAACTGCTTAAACATATTGCCCCAGTTTGCCGAGAGCACCTACATAAACATAATGCCCCCGTTTGCCGAGAGCAACTACTTAAACACACCGCCCCCGTTTGCCGAGAGCACCTACTTAAACATATTGTCTCCGTTTACCGAGAGCACCTACTTAAACATATTGCCCCCGTTTGCCGAGAGCACCTACTTGAACATATTGTCTCCGTTTGCCGAGAAGAACTGCTTAAACATATTGCCCCAGTTTGCCGAGAGCACCTACTTAAACATATTGTCTCCGTCTGCAGAGAGCACCTACTTAACACATTGCCCCCGTTTGCCGTGGGTACCTACTTAAACATATTGCCCGTTTTCCGAGAGCACCTACTTAAACATATTGTCTCCGTCTACAGAGAGCACCTACTTAACACATTGCCCCCGTTTGCCGAGGGTACCTACTTAAACATATTGCCCCCGTTTGCCGAGAGCACCTACTTAAACATATTGTCTCTGTCTGCCGAGAGTACCTACTTAAACAGATTGTCTCTGTCTGCCGAGAGTACCTACTTAAACAGATTGCCCCCGTTTGCAGAGAGCCCCCACTTAAACATATTGTCTCCGTCTGCCGAGAGCACCTACTTACAAATAGTATATACCAGTTTGCTCCAAGCAAACGGAGACAATAAGTGCAATTTCATATATATTTATAGAAGTTAGTGATATATATATATATATATATATATTGAAATAGGTATGTGGTATCAAACGTGGAGAAGTGTATAAGTAAATTTAAATAATACACTGAAGAGGTATATCAACTTTCAAAACAAGAGGCAGAAATATGCATATCGGAATATAAAGTATTGATTATGAAAGTTGATATACCTCTTCAGTGTATTATTTAAATTTACTTATATATTTAAATTTACTTATATATAAGAACTTAATTAAGAACCACCTAATATTTTCAGTGATACAAATATACATAGTAACGAGTATGTATTGTTAGATGGTAATTGGTATGGAACTGCATATCCTCTCAACAGTGTTCGGGTTTTCTGTCAGGTCAATCGCACAAACACGCCCCACAATGCATGTGAAGCACACCGCCCACAGATTTCTGATATTGCAGTTTCAAATCGTTCTTGAAATCTTCAAATGATTGTGTCATTACCTCTGAACATGGCTCGAAGGAGACTCAATGAAGCAAAAAGATGGCAAATTATTGGAATGAGTTCCACCGGAATGTTTTGTAGAGCTATTGGACGACAGCCGTCTTGTCCAGAAATATCGTCAAACCACAGCATATGCACCAAATAACATCTATGCATCAGTCCCATTCGTTGGTGGATCTGTATTGGTCTGGGGATGCATCTCTCATGGTTGTAAGCTCGATTTGGTGACTGTGAGAGGTAATCTCAATGGCAAGTGTTACATCAGGGAAATTCTGCAGCCTGTTCTTGTGCCACATTTTGACAATCATCCATTGGCCACCTGTATCCTGTATTCATGAATGATAACGCTCGGCTTCACCGTTCTCGACTTGTGAGCGATTTTCTAAAGAACAATGCAGTATCTAAACTTCCATGGCCTGCCATGAGCCCGGATATCAATCCACTTGAACACATTTGGGATATGATTGGACGCCGAGTGCAAGCCATGGACCCACCAGTACAGGATTTAGTCGGTTAAGAAGCAGCTATACATCATGAGTGGCAGTTGTTACATCTGTACGAATCAAGAGACTCACCAGAAGCATGTGGAGGATGGTGGCAGCAATACACCCGTTATTGATAACGTGATGGTCATTTGTTTCAACAAAACAACAAGGAACATTATCCAACTGCTTAACAAACATTTTCACCGTTTTTGAAGTTTACAGAGCAATAGTTGTACAGGAATGAGTTTTCAAGTAAAACCACTGTTCATGTTCATCTGGCAATATAATGAGATACATGTTACATATTGTATTCAGTGTTATCTTTTTGTTAGCTAAGATGATGCAGTTTCATAAAAGAACAGCATTTCTTCGATTAATTTCTCAAGATGTTCACAGTGGTTGGGCATCGTCACACACATCTGAAATATGAAGTGGTGCTTGATTAAGTTCGTTGTGTATATATACAGATTGTCCCGATTTACTAAGAGCTAGCTTTTTATATAATCTGTTTTATAGTGTCTCCTTTTTATTTGAGCAAACTGATATATTCACACTTTGAGGTTTACATTAATTCGGAACGTTGGTTGGTTGAGAGCACGGTCATGTGAACTCTAGGCCTACTTCTTTCCTGATTGAGCGTGATTTTCAATGGTTACCACTATACGCAATGTTTTTTTTGATAGAATATGATAATCACAATAACATACTATCTTCTCAATTGTTAAAGTATATAAACATTTCAATAACATATTACACATAACTGTTTGCTGTTAGCAAGACACAAGGCCTATTTTAGAACCGAAAGACATTTACGGTAGGTGGCTGAATACATATTATGCAATCTAGATTTATAAGCAAATATTCACAATCTAACCATTATGAACTTATTGGTTCGGAATTGAGCAGTCGCTCTTTCCAACAGTCATCAAGGGAGTTTGAATCCTGCTTTGACATCCTTCCTTTTCCACTGCAAACATTCAAACTGACATTCAATTCTTAAATATACATTAACTCCTTTTGCTATGTTCACACTTATATATATACATTGCTTGTGTATAATATTATATATTATATATAATTCCATAATGTCCCCATTTTATTTTAGCAAACTGGTATACACTGTCAGCCAAAAGAAACGCCTACTTAATTTTCCTAAATTGAAAGATGAACTATTTTTAAAATATAATTAATGTGGTCTCCACGTTATTCTGAAACAATTGAAAGTCCATTGAAACCATTGAAAAACTGTGATTACAGTCAGTAACATTATTGAAAACCACGCCAAATGAAGACCACGATTTCTGGTTGATTCAGTCGTGCTCTGTAACCACGTACAGCTGATCGAAAACTGAACAATTCTGTTGTCTCATTTTAACAATTATCAATCTTTTGTGACATGACAATTTCTGAAGTTTGAATATATTATGCAGAAATGGTGCAACTTCATAATGCTATAATATTGCTACACTGCTCATTATAGTTCTTACGAAATCTGATAAGATATATGGTAGGCGTTTCTTTTTGCTGACAGTGTTTATGTTACAGTCAAAGTCTACAATCAGGTAATGTTTACAATTCCTCAATTACACACTGTCCCTATTTGCTTGGATCACATTCTTATATACAATGACTACGTTTGTTTTCCTGTATTTAGTCTATTCAAGAAGTATTCTGATATATCACTTAGAACAGTTACAAAAGTTTTTGACACTAAAATATTGCCCATTCTTTTATATGGCAGTGAAATCTGGCGTTATACATATAGAGAGTCCATTGATAAAGTTCAACGTGCCTTCTTTAAAAAGGTATTTAGGTCTAAGTAAATACTGCTCATCCAATGCAGTACTGGGAGAGATTGGGCGGCACAACGTAAGTGCATATTATTTTTGTAGAAGTGTTCGCTATTGGTGCAGACTGATCCGCATGGATTCCAATAGACAACCGCAAGCTTGTTATAATATGATGAAAAATCAGGATGAGCACGGCAGTGTTAACTGGGTGTCCCATATTAGACTTTTGTTGTTTAAAACTGGATTCTCATATATTTATATCGCCCAGGATTGTGGAGATATGAATCATTTTCTAAGATTGTTTAAACAACGTTGTATAGATTTAGAAATTCAAAATTGGTTTCAGCAAATCAATAGTTCAACATTTCTGTGTCACTATAGTTTTTATAAATCACTAGTGGCCCCAGAAAGTTATTTATTATCAAATTCTTTTGAAAAAGACTTAAAAGTTGTTCTCACAAAGTTTTGTATACTTTCTCATAATTTGAAGATACAGAACCGATGTTATAAGAAAAGTAGAGAAACTGTTGATCAATCTGCTTTAATATGTGACAAGTGTGATACTATGAGTATCGAAGATGAGTTCCATATTATACTTCTAGTAGAAACACATTTATTCCAAAATATTTTCATCACTATCCTACTCGCGAAAAACTACAGCAACTTATGTCTTCAAAAGATATTTATGTATTGAAAGGACTGGCGTTGTATTTGAAAAGAAACCTATTTGTAAAATGATTTTCATATTTTCCCATATTTTGATGTTGTAGAAGCATTGTATGTTAGCATTTACTGTCAAATTATATACCCATGTAATTGTTATGGTTGTTGCACTCCACATACAAAATGCATTCAACATAATTGTACTCTGGGCCACGAGGCCTCCAATACCGAATAAAGACTTTGACTTTGACTACGTTTGCTTGGATCACATTTATATTCACATTGTCCCCGTTTTCTTAGAGCAAGGTTTTTTTTCATATTGCCATTTTATATATACATTTAAATCTGCCATAATGTACATGTATATTCATGAAGAGTTGAGAATTGTGTTTATTTATAGGTAATGAGGAGATATATATATGTATATACTTTCTAAACTTTCTTAACATAATATTCCTATATTGTAGTGTACAAATAAATGCAGGTGCTCTTTTCTTCTTAGGAGCTACGATCACTCTTTAATGAGAAAAAACATTGGATCATTTCGAGAGGGCCTAATCCGAAGCTTAGGATATCCTAATTTCTGGGCTAATAAGCTAAGACCTATCTTAGGACAAGAATAAGAATATGCAACGCAAGGTGTAAAGTAAACTAGCTTGCACTCACAGAAACCCATTCATTATTTTCTTTTTATTGATATTACTTTACATGGAAATTCGTTGAATGGCAATAGGGATAGGAGGAGCAGCAATCGTAGCGTATATACATGTATAACACAATGACTACATTGGAGTACCGAGATTGAGACCATGACTAGTGATGGAAGGATGAGGTAAGTAAATACAAATTTATGTGAACTGTTTTTCTGTTTCAGATCACTTTTAGGCAAGTATACTGAAATCCGCTGCAAGGACTTCCATATGAAAATGTACAAATTGAATATGTTTTCCCTGAAGTCCACAATCACGATTTTCATCATCATAATCATCACAAAAATCATATTCCAACGAACGAATTTTGCCATATTTGCCAATAAGGATAGGACAGGTCTCTTTGTCCCAGTCATATCCCCTGTAGAGAAAAAAGCTTTCCGGGACGTAATAGAAGCCTTTCATAATGCTGTACATAATAACATTACATACTTCCTCTATGGTGGGACTTTGCTTGGGTCATACCTTCATCATGGAATGATTCCTTGGGATGATGACATGGACGTTATAGTGAGGGAAAAAGACCAGACTGTCCTCAAGGAATGTCTGAAATTAATTTCACCAGAATTTGAATTGTTTTCTGGTTACAAAAATATGTGGAAATTATTTAATAAAGACTCCTTTCAGACGAGACTTAAGTGGAAGTGGCCCTTTCTTGATATATTGTTTTATGTGGAAAACGAGGACGTCCTTTGCAATACGTATAACAATGACTGTAGACATCCAAAGGAGGATGTGTTCCCTCTTGTGAAGAGACCCTTCATGGGCTTGCTCTTACCGGCTCCAAGAAACACTAGGAACATTTTGGGAATGCAATGTGACTTGAATATGTGCAAACCAAATGCCCACAATCACAAAATGGAAGCGTCCGTTCCATCGAGAAAAGTTGCAGAGGTACCTTGCAATACCTTATTCGAGATGTATCCCTTTGTACAAAGGATTGAAAATGGAAATGAAACGATCGAAATATTACAAGGAGGTGGTATCCATGGCAACAGCTCATTTGTTGAATCATTCTATGAAGCTGAAGGAAAATGACAAGACTGTCCTCAAGCAATGTCTGAAATTAGTAGGATGATGAGGATGGTAATGTATAAAAGGGTCATCACATATGATGGTGATGGGTGTCAGGTTCATGGGATAAGTTATACTAAGGCTAGGTCGCTTTGAAACTAGAGGATGAACACACATTGTTTCGATGCTTTGGTTGAGAGTTTGCTTGACTTGTCCGTAAATTATGACACGAGAGTAGTATGCATTGAGCTTGTATCATGTGACTCTTTTCATTCTTATAATAGAATAATACTAAAATAGAATATCTTGACAAATATTAGTTTTCCGTGCTGTTGTGCAACAATGGCAATACATTCATAAGGTACTAAATCAAGATACATTAGTAAATCGTGGCATTTTTCAACAAATAATTCTGGCCAGTTTACATCCTTATACACGTGATTCAATTGCTTTGTGCATGAGTTTTACATACACGTGCATGTGAGGTTGTGTTCAGTCCAGTGCGTTTTCACTCCAAAACATTAACTTTGGAATGACATCACAACAATGTTATGTATAATAAACATCAATGACAGAATATGCCCACAAAATGTCTTCAAGGATCCCTTGAAATATATGCGGTGTTTTGTAAATAATGAAACTAATAGTTTTAAGGTCTGATTTAAAAAGACGCATCACTTTTCGAGATAAGTATATGTTAAGGTTATGAGAATTATTTCTCAATCTTAAGCCTCTTTCACATGGACATAATTGACTTAAATAAGCAATTTACTTACATGCGTAAGTATACTCTCATAAGTAATAGTTAATTTACATCATGTTCACATGTTGTTTTCGCCAGGTGTAAATAAATATAATCTCGTGTTTAGAATAACAGAATTATCATCTTTTGAGACAATGTCATTGAGAAAGCAGTTCATACAAAAAAGGCCTTATGGTTTATAGTGGGATAGAAGTGTTTGGAGATGAGAACGAACTCACAACTGTTGGTCTCAAACCAGAGAAATGCATGTCTGTTTAAGACATCATTTTGATAGAGACCTTTCGTATGACTAGATATCATGTTATTATCTTTGTTGTTTACTTACGTTAGTATTGATGGAACTGTCATCAATGATATAATAAAGATCCGTTGAGTATGTTGATAAAAATACATGAAATTGTTCCCAAATGTATCTAATTAAATCAGTTAAGTATTTAATTAGTAACGATGTTTTCCAGTCTGGATATAGATAGAGTCGTTTATTTTCAAGCGCAAAGCATTGTTGTCGAGTCAGAAACAGTAAATAACAAACAATGGGTAGTTCTATTCATCACGGAAATGAAAATACAGATGTTTATGTAGTTCCTTGTGGTATTTAAAATGCCAACTCAATATTTTGCTTGCAGCTTATGATCAAGGAACATATATACAAATGAATGTGTCATGGGTTGACCTTATAATCACAATAACATACAATTTCACAGATAAAATGTCAATATTGTGTTAAGATAAACAAGTTTTAATAGAATTATTATTGTAACAATCAGCAATAAGTGACAACAGCAACTTTAAGGGCAAAGATAATCGAGAGAAAGCACTTACTTACACGTTGTCATAGGTACTTTGCAATTGACATGCTCGCATCCAACAAAATCTTGTTATTTGTTCAAAGCATACATGCAATGAAGGAAAATCTGTCTAATGACATTCACATTCATTGGCGCATGCTAGTTCATTACTCATACATCATGATGTAGATGCGATTGATAGTATGTTTATACGTTGCAAAAATGATTTTGGATTAGAAACGTAATATACTCAATGGCACGTATTTATGTAACTATTTGGTGAACTACGTATCTAAGCAAACATAAATTCTGTTCACATGACCACGAATACTCCAGGAGTAATTATACTTGTAAGTAAATATAATTTT
Organism: Gibbula magus; assembly: GCA_936450465.1. Lineage (NCBI taxonomy): Eukaryota > Metazoa > Mollusca > Gastropoda > Trochida > Trochidae > Gibbula > Gibbula magus. The sequence continues at coordinate 6,600,254 of OW388302.1, forward strand.
ACTAGACCTCTAGGGGTCTAGTAAATATACTTTTACTTTGATTTATTTACTCCAGGGTTATATTTACTCAAGTAAGCAAATGCATTCACATATCACCGTAAGTAAAGTTACTTACATGAGTATGTTTACTCACATCATCAAATGTGTCCATGTGAAAAGGGCGGGTGTGTATAGCTGATTTGCTACATTCTAGCTTCCGATGATAATGGATGGGGACTTGGCAATCAGTTTCATTTTCATTTTCATTTTAATTTATTCATATATCAAGTTAAAGCAATAAGCATGTCTGCCCTTTGTCGCCTTGTTTAACCAACGTTTATCTTATACCATTGTTGTACTGTATGTTTGATATCTGAGAACACATCAACTTGCCAAATTGTCTACTCATGCCACATTGTGTGTTTTTATGATTAATTAATGTAACACGGTTTGCATCAACAATAAACACATGTTTAGGTATTGAATATATGTTTGCGTCATTACTCAGTAGTCATCCTTATTATATAAGTAACTCATACATTTATCCAGAGTGCTAATGGGGTTTGATGTTATTTCCTTTTTCAAATTAGACAAAAACATTCTAAAATTTGTAAAGTTTAAAAAATGTTGTATGTAAATTTGATATGTACCACCTTGCATCAACTTCCATATAATACAAAATGTTTTAAAATGCTTCTCCATTGGTGTATAAAGGAGTAATCAGAGTCAAAAGAGATAAGTGCGATTTCGGCAAGCCTTTGTTTCATAGCAGTAATCAGATTTATACTTTCTCTGCCATATTAAAACTTCCTAAAATTTGAAATAAAGCTTTCCCGAGCCGTCACCGAGAGGCTCACCGTCACAGTAACAGAGTTATATAATGTGGATGTCACGTGATGCTCGTATCACGAAGCTCATCTTTGTATTCTCATCGCATACTCGTCGAACTCTTTATACGATGTCATAAAGCTGTCATCGTGTTGTATTTGTACAGACTGTAAAACGTTATTTGTATTGTAGTCATGTGTTACGTCGTGTTAGGTCGTGTTACATCGTATTGCCTTCTGAATGCATCGTACCAGCTCCCGATTTTGATTAGTTTTATAATCAAAATCGAAAACAAATTCTCGCGAAATGATAATTTTCTAATTCGTGTTGCCTTCTTTTGTGAACCGACCTTAAGTAAAGATATGCGGTGTGTGTCGGGCGAGGATATCAGCTCTAACTTAAAACAAATAAAACAGCTAACTTATTTAAATCTTGAGATATTTGACAGTTCGATTTATACCTAGTAATGTTATGATCATTTACAATGGGAATTCATGATTATTGCATTTATTGAGAAAGGTGTACGGTTTTGAGAAGCACTTTATTACTGTTATATTTCGAAAAAGGCAAAATACATGTAAATAATTATTGAATCACTTATAATATTACTCCATCCCATGTGTTCATAATCAATAAACTGAATGCTATATTTATCTTGAAAGTATCGATATTTTCTTACTGATATAGTATTGGTTTCATGATATTGTATAGAAAAACATTTAGAGACTTCAGTTAAATTCTAAAAAGGATACCTAATATGATAAAAGGATGTGACATGGCAGTTGTTGACAATTAACAAATTAAAATTCCATTGTTCAGCTGTATACGAATTTAATGTGCATGTACACACCTTTGATTTATCACTTTCCTGCATATCAATGTTCATCTCATGGTTAAAACAATAAATAATTGATATATGTTTCAATACGTCTTTTATTTAGAACATACAGCACAAGTCAACTCCCAGTTGTTATGATAAGGTGGACACCCCAATGATCCACAAACACCCTTCACGACATACAGCACCTGGCCGTCCTTATCAGCTTGACCTCCTGGTATAGCTTCAGCATCAGAATCAACACAGATGTATTCACCAGAGGCATGCCCGGCCGATGGGCCCATCAGATATCCAATGTACTCCAGAGTCCAGCCTGGGTAACACTGATTCCGTGCAGGAACCATGATAGCTGAACTTCTAGCATTACTCTCGCAGACAGCACAGGGGATGTCTTCATTCCTCTTTGCATAGAATGGAGTACCGGGATAGGCATTGTCATATTCAGTTCCATAAATGTGCGAGACATACGTATTGGCTGTATTGGTATGGTTAGCATATATTGGTTGATCTGGCAAACATAGAATGGTGGCTGCAGATGCCTTGTCTCCGAAATAAGTTCCTGCGGTGTAGCCTGTTATAGGACGAAGATTATATTGTAGCTATTAAGTGTATATTATTGAAATACTCTTAAGCTTAAATAGATTTACAGATGAAGTACACAGAGCGTTACATACAATAAATCTTCCTCAACAAATCAAATATAAAATGTTTGCATGCAAAGAAAATTATGAAAACTTACATGTGCATGTCTCTTCCAATTTGGGTAAAAAAGTTTTTGATGAATATTAATTTAAATATCATAACTTTCTTTAAAATTACTTTAAGACTAGCTTAAATATATTTATGATTGAGCTAAGCTAGGTTTTCCTCACTAAATCGAACAGAAGAAACTTTTGCATTCCAAGACAATTACGAAAACTGAAATATTCATGTATGTTCTAGTTCTAGCCATGCCTTGTCTGTGAAATAAGTACCTCCAGTGTGGCCTGTTATAGGACAACGATTATATTGTAGCTATATTGTGCATATTATTGAAATAGCCCACAAGCTTAAATGAATTTAAATATGGTGTACACCGAGCATAAGCAAAGATCTTGACACAATAACTCTTTGGGCTTGAAATAGTTAAATAAGCTAATAAATGTGTTGACATTACATGCCAAAGATCTTTATCAAATTGATCAAAAATATTTTTTACTGAGCAAAACAGAAGAGAGTTTTAATTCCAAGACAATAACGAAAACTTTAATAAGCATGTCTGGTAAAGTTTGGGTAAAATAGCTTTTAACTATGTTCATTTACTTTCAGATGAAGAACGAGAAACAATTATTATTACAAATGAAAGATGATTTCATTAAGCAAACACTACTGATATCTACTTGATTATTTAATTGACTATTAACAGTTTGACTTTGAACTTCAAGACCTCACCCTTGAAGATTAACTTGTTGTCGACTGGACAAGACGTTCTTCCCCATCTCGTGAATGTTGCACCACCTGTAAGAAATAAATATGTCCAGTTTATATCCTGTATCGAGGAAACCATTACTATAGCGAATCAGAGTAGCTTTGTTATTTGAGATTGCACTAACAGTTATACCAGAAATGTTTGTAATTTGTTTGACAATACTGTCACATTAAGGCACCTATTGTAGTCAGTATAAAATGAACTAAAAGAGAGATCATGAAGCTTATAAACAAATGTAAAATTGTTATATGAAGGATCACACAATCTACATTAAATCAGTACAAAAGGTTGTACTGTTTGGGTGACAAGTTAAATGCTGACTTCATAACCTACAGTGACAGTATACTGCTATAGAATGTTTAAATATCAAAGTTATTAAACAAAATTTGTAAAAGAAATGAGATTAAATCAACATTTAGGTCTGTTTTACAAGCTGTGATTGTACTGATATAACAGGAACGCAATTGGAACTGATTGACTGAAACCTTTGTGACTAGTATAACAGTTAACATTAATGCTTATGTCTGTGTATACTGTTTGTGAAAAGGAAAAGTTTGTTCCTTTAAGTAAAAAAACAAGTGAAAGAAACGTACCTGACATGATGTTCTCTGTCACGTTGTGTACGGACTGAAGTTTCAAGATTTCAATCTCAATCTCCGCTTTCTTCAAATCTTCCTTCACATCCTTTAGCTCTCCAAGATCCTTCTTGACATCCTTCAGCTCACTTACAGTACTCGTCAGTGTCGTTTGTGCTGCTGTTAAGGCTTTCTGAGAAGCAGCAAGGTCAGATTTCAACTGTTCCACTTCTGTAGCAGATGCTTTGTTTTCTATGGATTGTTCCAACAGAGCAATGTGGCTGAGAAGACTTGACACGTCCAGAGTTCCATCTGGTTTAGTAACCGGCAGGATCAGTCCAGGTACAGAACAAATACTCAGTAAAAGGACAATGGGGCAGCGATTAAACATGTCTTTATTCTACGACTAATATTAGAGAGTGTTTATTTTTAATCAGGTCACAGTATATAGATATATGTATGAGACCACAGCACATGTTGCTGTTACTGTCTCTTATCATTGCTTCACACGTTAGCAGAATGTTCATACTGATAATGAAAGAGACTTAATATGGTGCTATTGTTTAAAGATATGTATAAATATTAAATAATTTAATATATTTTCTCACACAAGCGGGCAACGATATTCAGGGTATTGAAGTTTTCATAATAGTTATGGGGCTTTCATGTTCTGATAAAATGTTGCATTTTGATTGGTTGATGCAACTGCTTCACGTCCATTCATGAATTGCTGAGCTGTCCCATTTCAGATAACTAACATATTTCAAGTCAAACGTCAGTAAAGCATATAAAATAGAAAACATTTTCAATTCATGTTTCTGAGGCTGTATTTACAGTATTAAACTTTCAAGCGAAACAGCATGCAAGAGTGCCCGGTTGCATTTTGGTGATGGTTTTAAACGTGATTTAATAATAATAATAATCATGATAATAATAACACTTTATTGTCCTCAATACATTGTAAATTGGAAATTTCTTTTGTGCATTTCGCACCCGGCAGCCAATGTGCCAGTTCAAGCGTTGTTCTGTCCTTACAATGCTGAGTGTCAAGTAAGGAAGCATAAACTAGTGTAAGGTATTTTGGAACCCCGTTCTTCCGGGTGAAGCTACATAGCGCTACTAATGACGTAGTTCCACACTTATTTTGCATTGCAACTGACCGATTGCTAGTTTACATTTTACTAATTTTCTCTCATTCTGTGACATTGTTCATAATATAAACGAGTTGTTTACTGTGTCAGAAAATCATTTTGGGAATACAATTCAATAGTTACTAAAGTATCTTCCTAAAATAAGACTAGTTTGATGCGTGTTTGAAGGTTTGAGAGGATTTATGAATAACATATATATTTTACAGTGAATTCGCGTCTTGTTTTTCGATGTTTACCCATTTAAATGATTTTGGGTAAGAAAACAAATAACCCACTCGGTGCTCGGAATTACAAATCATCTGTCTCCTGTGGTTCCTATGTCAAACTACACACTAAAGCTCGGGGTATTTATTGGAAGACTCAGGATTTGTTTACAGAATTTTTAATTGAACATTAATAACGGTTGGTAATGCTTGAAACCCCCATACTCATACAATCAGAATGCCTCTCACAAACCCAAGGCATAGATTTAAAAAGAAAAATTGTAAATATTGAATAACAAGTTCACAATGTAACTACACAAGTGAAGAGGTGAGAGTAATGTCATGACATTTGATAAGAGAGATGTGCGAGTTGTATGGTAAGATCGATTAAAGCACATTTAAAATCGGTCAAAGGCCAAGCTCATAACGAGGTCACGACTTATGCAGGCTTGGGAATATACATGTAACGCAATTTAGCTATTAACACTTTGACTCTTAACATAATTGTTACACACAATGAAACGTGATAATTCATTTATGACCTGGAAAGTCAAAATTTAATGTTCCTTGTGGTGTATTTTAAATACTGTTCCCTTTTTCATTGTGTCTTGAAGGTGACAGCTTTAGTTTCAGAACTGATCTGCTTTTGAGATGTCCCACAAACGCAAATCTAATTAATGAAAACTTTCACTTTCTGTTACATGTAGAATATAGAATAGTGATCGCACATCCCTTCACAATGTGTACATTTAGGGAATGGGTTACTCATTATTACTGATTGTAGTCCATAAAGGACATCAGGCAGAAATCCTGAATGATACTCACGAAGCATCATAAGCTGTACTTGCTCTGTGCATAGTTTCCTACAACTTTCCAATGCAAGGCATAACTCTTGTCTTCATTACTGGCTGATTTAGGCCTTACAGTATTTCCTTCAGGTCTCTGTGCTTGGAAATCCGGGCCCACTATGCATTTCAGGTGCAGCGATCCACTATCTTGACACAATAAACCGAGGGAAATACTGCAAGGCTTACACCAGCCAGTAATGGAGACTGGCTAGAGTTATGCCTTGCATTGGGAAGTTGAGTTTCCTAGTAATCTCTAAAAACTGCAGAGAGGAACACTTTCCTGAACCATGGATCAACGGATTTTAAAACTGGAAATAAGGTATGGATATCTCTTGCAATGCCAGTTATATTAATGGTATAACCTGCATGTTATCTCTAAAAATTATAAACTAGATTTTCTGATATTATTCCGCCTCATAATTGAACTCAAATCAAATGTACAAGTTCATTAAACAAAACATCTCTGAAGACTCACTACTCCCAACTAAAAAATTCTCAGTAGACATTTTAATCTAGCTTTTACATTTCCCACTAATGTTTTATACATATGCATTATATATGTTATTCTCTCTATGTTTTAAATGTTTTTATTACTCAACCGTGGTGAGATCACTCATTAGATAACAATGAGTTGGTTACACACATGTGTGATACCACCGAGTGTTGCCGTAACGTCATAATCGACGCGTGACGTCATAGTCGTTTTTTGTTGACGTCACAATGTTAGCCGCGCGACTGGAATAGCGGATGACCTATTTGCAAATGAGCGTCACTAAAAACGATTTTCTTGCAATTCAGCGCTATTTACATCATTGAGTAATAAATAAAATACTAAACTCGGTCCCGTTTGATAACATGTTTATGAAACTCGCGAATGGCATCGGTATTTAACTCGCTTTCGCTCGTTCAAATACCAAATCATCCACTCGTTTCATAAACATGTTATCAAACGGGACATCGTTAAGTATTCTATATAAAGCCGATATCTTGAACTACTACGTTGAGACAGACTGCCCAAAATTAAAATGATGATTATTATTATCATTATTATTGTTGTTGTTCTTGTTGTTAGATAAGTTTAACTGCATTGAAATGTTAGAGGTGTGAGTCAAATATGTTGACAAAATGTCCCATTTCCCTAAATGTGTAATCTTATCACACATTTTAGCACTCCTCGATTGGATCACACCACCACTTGCTTGTAGTGAACTGGTATGTCATAATACTTCATAGGTCCGAATCTAAATTTCAGGAAAGGGAAAAATAACATACCAATACACATTTGAACTGTAACACAACAATATGACACTCTTTTGAAGCCACACTGATGGAATACAACGATATGGAGCAACATTATAAATATAATTATATCGGATCCAAGTTTTCCTCAATGTTTCATTGTGAGTTGTATCGTTACTGGTCTGGATTACGATACCAGTTGATTGTCGGTGTACAATACCTATTTGTAATGTACATTCACCTCTCCCCTACTCTTGGGATTTGTTAGGAAAATACAAGAGCAAGGCCCCAGAGGAAACCAGCAAATGAATCAAAGAAGTATTTTGTCATTCACTTAAATATCGAATAAAACATACCAACAAGTATATTAGTAATACAGATTTTATTTTGAGATACACTTGTGCTAAGTATTCTAAAATCCACACATGTCTATAAAAAAATCACCAGAGGCCATATATGTGGATGAATGTAGAATGGAGCAAGTATTTCAAATGATGTGTTGACAGATGGAGAACTCATAGTTGAAATGGTAGAAAGGTAGAATACAATAGAATAGCATGGAGGATCTTTAGTAACAATACTTACTGATTATAGAGAGACGAATATTACTGTCAACATCACACACAATGTCATTAATGTATATCAGAAATAAGAGTGTTCCTAGAACTGAGCCCCGTGGTACTCCAGCAAGTAAAAATTTCTTATCAGATCTATACCCGTTAATTGCAACCCGCTGTACGCGGTTTTCTAAATAACTTTCAAACCACTTAAACAGTTCACCTTGAATACCATATGATTCTAGCTTATGAATAATTCCTCTATGCCAGACCTTATCAAATGCCTTTCTTATATCACAGAAAACTGCTCTAACTTCTTTCCCTTCGTCAAGAGCTTTAGCTATAAAATTGTATCGAAATGTTAACTGATTTGACGTAGAATAATCTGGAATAAAACCGGATTGTAAGTTTGATAAGAGGTCGTTGTCTCTTAGAAAATTGAATACGTATTTAAACACACACTTTTCAAAAACTTTGGATGAGCAAGATGTGAGTGCGACAGGACGATAATTTGAGCATTCATGTACGCTCTCTTTTTTGTGAATAGGTATAACCGATGCTTCTTTTCATGATATGGGAAATACTGACTCCTCAAGTTATAAATTCAATAATTTTGTAAGTATTGGCGTAAGACTATTTGCAATGTTGAGTACTTTATTTCCTATCCCGTCGGGACCAGTTGCTTTCGAGGTGTCTAGTGATAATAAAATATCATGTACCTCATTGTGGGTTAAAATGATTTTAGTTATAGTTGACTCATTGTGAATTTGTAATTCAGGAAGATCTCTATCTGGATCTTCAATAGTGGACTGCGCTGTAAAATAGTCGTTAAATACATTAGCGATTTCTTCAGGGTTACTATAGACTGTATTGTTTTCAATGATTGTTCGGAATTGTCTGTCGTCGTTACGTGATTTTATAAACGCTTTTGTCAGTCGCCACCAAGTTTTTGTACCATGCGAGTTATTTACTGAGTCTTCGATTTTAGTAATGGATATGCGTTTAGCAGTTCGAATAGCGGAGGTAACTTTATTCCTTGCTAATCTGAAATCAGCCTATTTCCGTGGATGGTTTGTTTTCTTTGCAATTTTGTGACAGCGGTTACGTTTTCGAATAAAAAATCTTATCGTGCTTGTCAGCCAGAGCAGGTCTGCTTGTCTAATACTGACAATCTTATTTGGAGTACATTTATCACAGATATCTTTTATTATGGCTGTTAAATTGAATGCCACCTTGTCCGCGTCTTTCATCAATATCGTTTACGCTTCTGTTCATACTGACTGTATCAGCTAAAGAATAGTTATAAACTTTTCGCTTGTAGTTTCGACTAGACGGCACTGGTTCCTTAATCAATACAAATACCGGACAGTGGTCACTGCAGACAGGGTCGAGGACCACTGATTGATTTACAACATTAGTATTTGAAACAAATATCAGATCAATCAAGGTACTAGAATATGGTGTAATTCTCGATGGTTCAGTTATAATCTGTTTTAAATCATACATCAATTGGATGTTATCGATTTCCTCGAAGGGCGTCAATATTGAAATCACTGACAACTATGGTATACATATTTTGTTCGACTGTGTTACCAATAGATTCTTCGATTAGGTCCCAGTACGCAGCGCTTTTATCTGCTCGGTAGATGGATCCTATAAGGTAGGAGCGGTCTTTACATTTAAATGTTACCCATATTGCCTCAAGGCCGGGTAGTTCACGGTTGTGGCCTGCAGATGACGTTTCATGTTGATAGCAACACCGCCACCACAAGTTTTTCTATCTTTTCTGAAGGGAAACATTCACATCTGTCATGGAAACATTTCGGTCCTGGATTTGAATGGATATCACCGCAGCATAGAAGGATGATAGAAACAAATACTGATACTCTAGACCAGTAAAGACAGAGGAACTTGAAACTTCGTACAGTTTTCATAAAATGAGCAGAGGATTTTGAATATAGTTTCGTAGCAAAGGAACCCAATGCCTGTCTGTACTGTTCAATATTAACCATAATCAAGTATCAGACAAAAAGTCGTTACAGGGAGGGCAGTGGGTTCCAGGGTAATGCTGAATGGGGGTAGACACACACAAACCAGACTTAGGTAACTAATACATGTGAACATGTTTGTTTTTACATAAAGAAGTAACTCAAATAGGTTGAATTGAAAACAAAAGTACAAGAAAGGTAAAGAAGAGTAGATCATTACCATGATCTAAGAGATTCCTAATAGAAAAGAAAATATATAAAAACAAAAGAAAGAGAAAACAAATCAAAACGGCACCTTTATGGGAGGACAGAAAGTGATGATTTTTATTATTGAAAATAAAAACCAAAAACAAAACAAAAACAAAAGCATGACCCCACAATAGTCAAACTAAGTGTATTTACTTAGTAGCAAACACATAAACTTTAGTATCAAACATACACGCACATTCACAGCCGTAAGTTGACTGCTTAACACTTGATCATCAGACGCCAATGTATCTTTGCAAGCCTACTCCAATTGTATAACAAGTACAGCTCATATACATGTACATTCATATTACAACACACATGCACGTACAATCACATTACAAAACACATGAACGTACAATTACATTACTAACACGCCCACGTACATTCACATTAGAACACCCACCAATGTACATTCACATTAAAACACACACCAATGTGCATTCATGTTTCTACAACACGCGTCCATGTACATTCTCATTACAAAAACACATCCATGTGCATGCATACACACATAAGATATAAGTTCAGTCAAAACAGCATTATTGCCAACCCTTTTTGGAATATCTGTAGTAACAACTGTGTGAGAGAAAAAAGACAACAACAACAACAACAACCCACCAGAGTAGTAGGGCAGTCGACGCGCACAACTTTGATTCATGAATGACAAGACAGTTATAACTCACTTGCTTCGTAACGTTCATGCAGCGTTTACTGTTATGTTTACTGTTAAGTTCAAGCGAACTTTGATGTCATTGTAAAGAGACATGAAAGTCTAAACAATCTTTCGTTAATAGTTAGTATCACAATGGAAATGACTCTATAATGTGCTAGCAAAAAATGCACTATTATGCTAGGACAGCATAATCACTGACGTAAATTAAACAAGTGTTTATTCATTTGTTATGAATCTTCAGTTTCGTAGCTTCACACACATCATTGAAATGATGCTGTTAGCGAACTTTCTGACAGTTCCGTCGAGCATTTTAATGAGGATTACCCCACTTGTTACGCATGATGCCTCAACTTTCTTTTCTTTAACAAGTTCACGAGCCCTTTGAGCCAACGCTGATCTGGGTCCGGTCAGATCTTCATTTATAAAGACCCTTGAAGAACCAGGGATTTTCTGATTCACATGTTTAAGTTGAGAACGTGATTTGATAACATCATGTTTAGATGCGTTACTCACGAAACGCACTATGATGGGACGTGGATTGACTTGTGGTGAAGCCGGCCGTTTAGAAATACGGTGACTGGTATCTATATCACTAGAGTCCAGGGTAACAACGATAGACGTAGCCACTTCTACAACTAACTGGTCAGTGTCTTCACTCTCTGACTCAGACAAGCCAGAGATCCTGATTTTGTTTCTCCGCGAGTACTGCTCGCTTCTATCAAGCTTATGTGTTAGTGTCTTTATCCTCTGCTCCTGTTGCTTTAGTTTTGCAGACATAAAAGTTACTTTTTGCTCAAGAACTACGTTTCTAACAGTGATTTTCTCCATTTCCTGACTGAACCTCAGCGACTATAGAGCTTATAGCTGTAAGCACTTCAGTATTTTGTAAAGCCTTTAATACTTCAGAAATGACAGAATCGGATGTGGGCTTCGATACTGCCTCATTTGAGTTAAAAGATTCGTCACTCATCATGGTAGAAGATTTAGAGTTATCAGAGCTATTGGGACACTGGCGTTTTAGATAATAATCTGCCTCAGTGTCAGGCGAAGTGAAGACTTCTTCTCTATTGCGTTTTGACGTGTACGGAGTGCTAGTGAATGACTTCTCCATGCAATAAGGTCCAAAGTCATGAAAAGCATAAAGCTTGCGTACTTACTCAGAAACGTTTAGATAAGTCCGTGTTCAGTCCATGAAATCCAGTGGAAAATGCACAACAAACAGCTGAAACACAAGGACGCAATGGGGTGGGCATGTTTTCCAGTTTTAAGTCACATTTGAACAATCCGACATAATTCGTTCTAAATATGAATCAAGTTCATCCAATTGTCACACATTATGCACATGAAAGCATTTTGAAAACATTTGGTATATTGTATTTGAAGATTTAGTGGAACATTTTCATTCCTTCACCATAAAAGCGCAGTTGATCGGATTCAGCTCTCGGAAACACGACCGTCAACCATCATGACTGTCATAGTGGGCAATTTCAATATATCTTGAGTAATAATCCATTACTACAAGAAAATTCTGTCCCTTGACGAAACACAAATCTGCAGCTATCTTCTGCCAAGGTCTGTCTGGTAGTGGGGCTGTCATAAGTGGCTCCTTTCTCTGAGTCAGCTTATGAGTCTGACAAAAGTTGCACTGGCTAACTTTAGTCTTGATATAATGATAATAATGTGTCTATTTGTATAGCGCCATTCCATGCTTATGGTTCACACATACCAAGATTTCATGTACCAAGTAATTACTTTTCATATTATTTAATATGGATACAAGTCCACTTCATCCATGAACTAACAGTATTATAATGGTTCACAAATACCAATATGTCACTTGATTAGCATTTAAATGGATTTATTTGGATATAATTATGCCTTATTCATGAACCATCAGTAGTTTCATTTAATCAATATTCATTTTATAAGGATTTATTGGATATAAGTATACTTTATCAATGAATGGGTGGTATTGTTATAGTTCATACATACAAATATTTAATATATTCATTATTTATATGGAATAAAACGGATACAATTTTACTTATACATCCATGACTAGCAGAGTAAACAGCCATTGAAAAGACTTTTAGTCCAGCAAACATTATTAAATACATAATACTTTAATATGTATGTAAGTGTAATTTTCATAAAGGATGTATATGGACTAAGTAATCAAATGTTAATTCCCTCCCTCTATTTGACCTCACTATTTTGAAACATGAATAATGGATAATACTAATATCTCCTAAATAATACATACGGGAATAATTAACACAATGAACACATATACATATACACATGAACATCAAACATATTTTAAAATACTTACATACGCTTCCACGGCAATACTTATTCCATTTGCGAATTGACACATTATCCAAACAAACTCAATTACAACAGGTAACAAGGAGACAGGTAACATGCATTGACGCACGAATTGCATGCTCCGCACGTTCTCACACACACACACTCAAGAGCTGTTACGACAAATCTAACACGGTTGCGAATCTTGAGATATCATCATTACAACATAAACTGCATCAACTTGCAGAGGTTAACTAGTTAATTTATTAACTATGACTAATCCCATGTACATACTTTTTCTTTATCTTTGTTCACACTTGTTAACTACAAGAATTTTCATCTTATTATTTCATGTAAATACACCATTCAAACATGTTGCCCATCACACTGGACCAAAATTGTCATCTGCAATATGCCAATTAATTGATAATGGATAACAATCTAAAAATTTATTCTTCTAACTGTCAAGGCCTGAATAATAATAAGAAAAGAGTAGATGTTTTTCAAAATCTCAAGACTAAAAAAGCAAATATTTACTGTCTTCAAGATACACATTTTATACCTGAACTAGAAAATAAAATCAAAATGGAATGGGGAACAAAGCACTGTTGGTTTAGTTCTTATAAGAGTAATGCTAGAGGCGTTGCTATCTTTTTTGAAGATAATTTTGAATTCAAAGTCATAAAGAAGAAACATGATAATGAAACCGGAAATTTTCTTGCGCTCAAGATTGAAATAAGCTCTGGTAAAACACTGACTATTGTAACCGTCTATGGACCAAATGATGATTCACCGAAATTTTATGAACATATAATAGAAACTATAAAAGAATTCGATTCTGATCACTATTCACTCTGCGGGGATTGGAATTTAATACAAAATCCGGAAATAGACTCGTTTAACTATAAACATGTAAATAATCCAAACGCAAGAGAGGTTGTACTCGAATTTAAACAGGAAGAAAACCTGGTTGACCCGTGGCGAGAATTTAACCAAAACAGTAAACGTTATACCTGGAGAAAATCAAAACCTATTAAACAGGCTAGACTTGATTTCTTTCTTTTATCAAGGAACTTAGAGAATTCAATTGTGAAGGTAGGTATCGACCCAGCATATCGATCAGATCATTCCGCAATCTGGTTAACATTAAAAATAAGTGATATCGAAAGAGGCAAAGGATTTTGGAAATTTAATAATTCTTTATTACATGACGAACATTATGTGAAAAGTGTTAAAGATATCATAAAATCAACTCTTGATCAATATCAAATAGGCCAGTTTGAAGATGGCAGTGTAAAATTAAGTATTGATGATCAGCTCTTTTTTGAAACTTTACTTTTAATGATAAGAGGTACTACTATAAAATATTCGTCTGAAAAGAAGAAATCCCGAGAAAAAAATGAAAAGTTGCTACGTGATGAAATTGAAGAACTACAAACAAATATAGATACAATAGAAAATATCCAGACTAAAGAGGAGTTGTCTCAAAAACTAAAGCTAGCCAATGATAAACTAGAAACAATTAACGCGATTAAAACTGAAGGAATAATGCTTCGTGCAAAATCTAATTGGAAGGAGAAAGGTGAAAAACCAACAAAGTATTTTCTATCTTTGGAAAACAGAAATTTTCTTAATAAAGCAATATGTCAACTGGAAAAAAAGGATGGAACATATGCAACGAAAACTAAAGATATCCTATTTGAGACCAAATCTTTCTTTATGAACCTATATACTAAACAGAACTGTAGTGACGTTGATTTACAAAACATGTTTCAGAAATTGAACATCCCAAAACTAACAGAATTGCACAAATTGGAACTGGAAGGCGAGTTAAGGTATGACGAAGTCCTTAATGCATTGAAAAAAATGAAAAATGAAAAAAGTCCTGGTCCATCAGGATTCACTGTTGAATTTTACAAATTTTTCTGGCATGATTTAAATAGATATCTCATACGATCATTAAACTATGGCTTCGGTACAGGCGAACTGTCTGTAAGTCAGAAACAAGGTTTGATAACTTGTATACCAAAGGCAGACAAAGCAAAACATCTTTTGAAGAATTGGAGACCTATTTCACTTTTAAATGTTTCATATAAAATCGCATCATCAACTATAGCTCATAGAATTAAATCAGTTTTACCAGATATAATCAATGAAGACCAAAAGGGATTCATTCCAAAGAGATACATTGGTGAATGTACAAGACTTATTTACGACATTATTGACTATTCAGAATGTATGGAAGTGCCAGGTTTGCTGGTTTTCATTGACTTTGAAAAGGCTTTCGATTCGGTAGATTGGACCTTTATTCAAAAGGTATTGGAATTCTTTAATTTTGGATCATCTATTAAAAAATGGATAAGCACCTTTTATAATGATATAAAGTCAAGTGTTCTTGTCAATGGCTTCGGCTCTAGTTTCTTCAAATTATCAAGAGGGTGCCGGCAAGGCGATCCTATTTCTCCTTATATTTTCATTCTATGTGCAGAAATACTTAGCATCATGCTAAGAAGCAACACTGACATAAAAGGAATAACAATTGGTGATGTAGAATATCTCACGTCGCAGTTTGCTGACGACACTACTTTAATACTTGACGGAACTGAAAAAAGTCTTCAAAACGCACTTCAAACCCTTAAATCATATTCAGAATTTTCAGGTCTAAAAATAAACCCTTCTAAAACACAAGTGATGTGGATAGGTTCAAAAAGATATGAAAAACGTGCTCTTTGTAGCAATTGGAAACTAGACTGGTCACAAACTTCCTTCAAAATCTTAGGAATAACATTTACTCACAATTTGGCAGAAATGGTTGAACGAAACTATAAGGATAAACTAAAAAATATAAGAATTGAAATGAATATGTGGCTTGCACGAGACTTAACGCCTTTAGGCAGAAACACAGTGTTGAAAAGTCTGTTGCTTCCCAAACTTAATCACCTCTTTTCATCATTACCAAACCCCAGCGAAGACATAGTACATGAATTAAATAAACTTTGTTATAAATTCATATGGAGAAATAAACCAGATAAGATAAAACGTAATGTTCTAACTAACACGTTGGAAATGGGGGGTATACGAGCCCCAAATATAAAACACATAATTATGTCACAAAAACTTTCATGGATGAGACGTCTTCATAACACTACAAACGTTTTAAGAACAAACATTTTTCATAAAAATACATCAACCTACTTACCAAACATAATACAAAAATGTGAGTCATATATTAATGAAAAAGTAATAACGGTGAGAACAAACGCTTTTTGGAGAGATGTACTAAAGGCATGGGGTAGATTTTTAACGATTAAAGGAAGTAATATAAAAAACGAAAATGATATACTCACACAGCCTTTGTGGCATAACGCTAACATAACGGTAAACGGGAAACCAATATATGTAAAAAGACTGGCAAACGTCGGCATACACTATGTTAATGACATTATTGATAATCAGGGAAACTATCTTGATATAAATACTGTTACAAAACAGTTTGACGTGAAGACAAATTTTCTCGAATATGCAGGTATTATTGCAGCAGTCAAATACTACATAAAATCCCAAAACAAAGTAATAACCAGCAAACAATCGAATCCAATATTACCTTATTTTCTTGAAAATTTAATAGGTAATAAAACGGGATGCAGAGAATTTTACGATATACTGCAACTTGAAAATAAGAATGACAATAAACAAAGCTACCAAACAAAATGGGAAGAGGATTTAGATTGCAGTCTCACAGAAGATAACTGGAAAATAATACACCAATCTCCTCACAAATGCCACACATCTAGTAACCATTTATGGTTCCAGTATCGTTTGATACACAGGATCCTACCCACAAATACGTTATTGACAAAAATGGGCTACAAAGATAATGATACATGCGACTTCTGTGGGGAAAGCGCCGAAACTCTGCTCCACTTAATGTATGAATGCAAAATATCAAAACGTATCTGGTTAGAAATAGCTGATTGGATTGAGGTAAAGACACAATGCAGATTAAATTTGTCAAAAGAAACTGTTATTCTCGGATACCCTGAAAGCAGAAACAATGTTCTAAACCTGATTTTGATAATCATAAAATATAATATATTTAAAGCAAAACAACAAACCATATTACCAAACCTTCTGTACATGAAAAACGATATTCGCAACATATATAACATAGACAAATTCTCTGCGTATACTTCATGTAATTATTCAAAATTCATGTCATTCTGGTCATCATGCCACAAATTGTTCTCAACAAATTAAGTTAAAAAAAACAAAAGACCCATTTCTGAAATCATATAAAAACAAGTAATGTACATGTACATCCTAAGAATATTTATTACCAGAATTTAGAATTGTTCTTTAATTACATATGTTTTTTTGTCCATATCTCTTGTTTTCTCGATTGATTTCACTGGATTGAATATACTGTACTGTTGATTTATTGCCTTACATGTTTGAATGTGTATGAACATGAACAAAAATGAATAAAGTTATAAAAAAAAATTTCCATGCTTGATAACATGCTCAAAGCGCTTGAGTCACTGTACAGTTTTTTAAAATGCTTCCTGGAAGAGGTGAGATTTCAACTGGGTTTTGAAGGACTTGAAGTTGGAACAAGAGCGGAGATGAGCAGGAAGATTGTTCCAGTGGGTGGCTGCAGCATGCATGTGAGAAGCATCTTCCTCCGTAGCCAGCCGTTTTGATTCTTGGAATGACTAGAAGATTTTGAGATTCTGAACGGAGTGTTCTGTTTGGAACATACTGCTGAACCAAGTTTTGGAGATATTGGGGTGCAGATCCTTCTATGCATCGAAATGTGAACATAGAATTTTGTACTGTATTATTTGGCGTACCGGAAGCCAGTGAAGGATCACTTGATATCCCTGGCCACCACACACACAGTGCTGCTCTTTCCTGACACTTACTTATGCCTTGGTGCCCCGAGTGAATTTGTTGCAGGATTTCTTCTCGGAGAGCTTCGGGTACCACGATACGATCGCGGAACACCAGCAGGTCTTCTACGACTGACAGTTCCCCTCTAACTTTGTAGAACTGTTGTAACTCAGATGATACACTCTTACTGTGTTCTGGCCAACCTGTTCGAGTGAACTGCATAGCACGTTGGATAGTCGTGTCATTGGCCGACACCATCTTCAGTGTATTGACTTTCTCGTCCGAGATAGGTCTCTGTGAAGATATGGACTCCACGTAAGTTTCAATCTCCTCTCTCAATGTTGATTCTACACATTTCATAGGACTTCTGGACAGTGTGTCCGCAACAACAAGAACGTATGTAGCCTTGACCTGAAATCTCCTCAAACGCATTAGCAATCTCTGACATCGGATTGGTACTTTGTTCAGGTCATATGAATTGATGAGTGGGACGAGAGGTTTGTGGTCTGTTTGCAGTGTGAATCCATCCAAACCTATCAGGTAGCGGTTGAATTTCTCACATGCCCATACCCCAGCTAGGGTCTCCTTTTCGATCTGCGCGTAACGGCACTCAGAACCCGTTAGCGTTCTTGAACAGAATGCAACTGGCTTCCGTGTAGTTCCACCATGAAGCTGTAGTAACGCACCTCCAAGACCATGGCTGCTTGCATCTGCACTCACAATCGTTGGCAACTTGGGATTATAAAATGCCAGTACAGGTGCACTGGTTACCATGACTTTCACTTTTGAGAAAGCAGACTCTTGATCTGGGCCCCAATACCACATAGTATCAGCATGAAGCAGATCAGTCATTGGTTTCATAACAGTGGAAATGTCCGGCAGGAACTTTCGAAAATAGTTCACGAGTCCAAAGATGCGTCTGAGTTCGAGATATCCTTCGGAGATTCCAGTTCAAGGATAGCATCAACTTTGCTTGATTCTGGACTTATTCCATCTTTGCTTATTCTGTGTCCGAAGTATACTGTTTCTGATTTCCAGAACTTGCACTTGTCTTTGTTCAGCTTTAGTCCTGCTCTTTGTATTATGTTTAAGTGTGTCCTTGAGTCTTCTGTCATGTTCGTCATCTGACGTACCGTGAATGAGTATGTCATCCATTATGACTTCTGTGCCGGGTAGACCGGTCAAGAGTTCTGTCATCTTGCGCTGAAATATTTCTGGAGCTGAGGTCACTCCAAAAGGCATTCTCCTGAAACAATAACGTCCAAAGGGGGTCATGAACGTTGTAAGTTTCTGACTATTTTCATGTAGAGGGATCTGGTAATACCCACTAGAGACATCTAGGGTTGTATATATCTTGGATCCACAGAGCTTTGTCTTCCAATGTTGGCATCATCTAACGCTCTCTCTCTACTGCCTCATTCAGCCTTTTCAGGTCAACACAGATTCTTACTTTGCCTGATTTCTTCATCACAGGTACCATTGGCGCACACCACTCTGTTGGCTCGGTGATCTTTTCTATGATACTGGCATCCTTCATACGTGTCAACTCTTCTTTCACTTTGTCTCCGTGGTGTTACAATGTTAAAAGGAACTGCCTCTTGTTTCAGCTTTATCTTTACCGGATCACATTTTACCAGTCTAAAAGCACCAAATACATTTGAGTCAATTTCATCCATGTCTGTGCTGATTTCGTGAATGTTCGGCTTCACAAAACCCATTTTGTGCGAAACATTCCTACTCAGCAGATTATTATGTCCATCTGTGACATAAACATTGAATTTGTACACTTCACCATGATACCTCACCTACGCAGGAAACAATCCTGAACACCCTATCATGTGTGAATGTCCTGACAATTCTCTATCTGGTGGAAATAATTTTTAGTTTGTCAAAGACTTTGTCATAATTTTCTTGAGAAATCACTGTGGTATCTGCACCAGTGTCAACCTTGAATTCAACAGGTGTTTCATGAACATACAAGGTAACTAACCATGCCTCATTATCATCATCACAGCTGACTGACCCAATGTAAAATCCACTTGCCTGATCATCTGACAAAACTTCTGTTTCTACACTGTGAAGATTTTGTTTTCTATTGCTAGTACTCATTTTGGCATACTAATCCTTTCTTCTTACACACATGACATGTCTGACCACTAGCACTACACCTTCCTGAATGAATGTTACCACAACGTGAACAAGGCCTGTTTTTACCAGTAGATCGGTGATTTCTTTGGTTTCCATGGTAAACATTGTTTCCATTATGTGCATTCCGTGAGGGACCATTTCTCCTACCTCTATGGGCATTAAAGTTCATATTTCTAGAATTTCTTCCTCTTACCTCTTCTAAATTTTGAACAGTATCCTGATTCTTGATTTGAGCCTTGATTAATTCCGTTTACCTGGCTGTCTGTATAGCCTGATCCAATGTTAATCCAGGAATTAATTGCATCCGTTCTGAAACTTGTCAGTCAGAAATTCCTATGACAATCCTATCACGAATACTTTCGTCACGCATATTCCCAAATTCACAGTACTTTGCAAGTTCATACAACGAGCGTATAAACGCTTCCACACTTTCACCTGATCGTTGATTGCGTTGATGAAACTTGGACCTCTCGTGAATCACATTCCTTTTTGGAACAAAATGTTTGTCATATTTCTCGAGCCCTTTATCAAATTTGTCTGCATCGCTAAGTTGGTAAAAGTGAAAGAGTTCATAATGTGTTCACCTTCCCTCCCCATCCCAAGCCATTCGGCCGGAGTGGAAAAATCAAAGTTTTCTTGAGGCGAAAATCTTGCTATCTTCTTATTTACTTCTTCACAGCTTTACTTCTGACACAATGTCATAGAATTCAGGAATGGGTGACGTTTCATCAGGGTTTATTGACCTTCATTACGTACATGTCGTGATGCCATATTGACTGTTGGCTGGCGCCATATTTCGCGCGTCGTCTGAACAGGAAGTATGATACTGCGCATGCACATGATAGGGAGCAGTTATTATTACGTGATTATATGACAGTGACGTCACATTAGATTGTAAAATATCCAAAGAAAAACGCATATAAAATAATGTTAGATAGTTTTAGATACTCCCAATCATCATGATAAGGTGGACACCTCAATGATCCACATATTGCCCTCAACTGAGTACATCACCTGACCGTTCACATTAGCATGACCTCCCGGTATAGTTTCAGCATCAGAATCAACACAGATATATTCACCAGCGGCGAACCCGGGATAAGGACCCATCAGGTATCCAGAGTATTCCAGTGTCCAGCCTGGGTAACACTGATTCCGCGCAGGAACCATGATAGCTGAACTCCTGACATTACTCTCGCAGACGGCACATGGTTTGTTTTCTTTCAATTTTCCCCTGAACGGGGAACCAGAATACTCATTTTGAAATTCAGTTCTATAAATGTGAGAGACATACGTATTTGCTGCGTCGGTATGGTTAGCATAGATCGTTTGGTGTTGCAAACAGAGGATTGTGGCTCCAGATGCTTCGTTTTGGAAGATGCTTTGTCTTGGAGATAAGTACCTGTAGTGTAGCCTGTTATAGGAAAAATATGATTATGAATTTGTTAGTGCATATTATTGAAATATCCAATAATAAGGTAAACTAAATTTACAAATGATGTACACTGAGCGTTAGTGAAGATCCTGACACAATAACTCTTTAGGCTTGAAATAGTTAATATATCTGTTGTCACTACATGTAAAAGATCCGGAAAACCTATGATAGATCAAAACAATTTTTCCTGAGTAAATTATTTGAACAGAAAAACTATTGCATTCCAAGAAAATTATGATATAGTTAATACCTTTAATACGCATATCTGTTCAAATTTGGGTAACATAACTGTTGATGAATATTTAAATATGTTCAACTTTTCGATGAAAAACGAGAAAACGTTATTTTTATGACTGAAATATGGTTTGACTAAACTGCTGTGATAAACAAAATCATTGCACACAACTTCCACAAAAATAGCACCAACTTCCACTAAAACCCTACTGATATATATTTGATGGACTTGTTGAAAACTATTTTTTCCTCAGCAAAACAGAAAAAAATTCCAAGACAATTACGAAAACTCAATTGGTATGTCTGTTCTAGTTTGGGCAAAATAGAATGTGATGAATAGCAATTTAAATATGTGCATTTACTTTCAGATGAATAACGAGAAACCATTATTATTATAAATCAAGGATAAGTTGATTAAGCTAAAACACTACTGATAACAGCTTGATTATTAAATTGACGTGTAACAGTTTGACTTTGAACTTCAAGACCTCACCCTTGTCAATTAGCTTGTTGTCTGGACACGACATTCTTCCTCATCAAGTAAATTTGCACCACCTGTAAGATGTAAACATGTCCTGTAATGAGGAAAAGCTTTTGGATAAGGAACCAGTGAAGCATTGTATTTTGAGATTACACTAACAGTAGAACAGTTTGTAATTGTTTAAAACATAATGGCGTATATCATTTAGGTAATTATCAAACGTAACATTGTTATATTTGGGATCACACTATCTGCATATCTGGCGGGATTCGAACCCCGGACCTCTTGATCTGAAGCCGAACGCGCTAACCACTGAGCTATCCCGTCCCCTGTATTAAAAGATACTAATTAACAATTGTAACATTGTTTTATTTGGGATCATACAATCTGCATAATTTCAGTACACATGATTGTAATGTTTCAGTGACAAGTAATGCTGACTTTATAACATACAATCAATACTGTTTTTCACAGCCACGCACTTTAACTTAATGGTCAAAAAACTTCATAACTCCTGCTTAAAACTGATCTTAAAAGAAGTTAATTTTTTCCAGATGGCAGTATATTTTCAGTTTTGAACAACACAGTTAAAGGGAGACTAATCGGTAGGCCTAGTCATAAGCTGGCCCCTAGCTGACCGCTAACGTGACACCCCTGCCAAGCTCTTAGCGCGGTTAATTACTTCGAGCCATTCGACCGTGAACCGAAACTTGGTTCCCTCCGTGCCACGAGACGTGGGCCACGAGAGGGGAATTCCCTTTTGACATCTAATCGCTGATTGGTCCATTGTCATCGTAAAGCATATAAACAAGGCAACCATCATGGCGGACAGTCAAACATGGCTAGTGTTTCCGCAATGTCTTGTCGCTGTAAGAACACATGTAATTATTGTCCTTGTTGATACAAATCATCTCTCATTATACAACCCAATTATATAACCAGATGTATATATACACACACTATATTGTTCTGTTGTTTATTGCCTTACTCAACACTTGAGATGCAAGCAGTTTTATTGCAGCCTCGATTGATATTCCAACACTGGTGTGATCAACCATAAAGTGGAGTCATTATGTAATAGTCTGGTCTACTTCCTGGGTGGGATATCCACTTGGTTACATAATCCAAGTAGCAATTATCACTCATTATCAGGGGGTTCCTCACATATTGTAACTAAAATTGCTTTTTCATAATGTGCAGTTCTGTCGCAAATATTATAGGTGTCTTGTCATTTGGTAGTATTCCAGTTGTAAACCAGAAACAAATAAATTAAAAAGTAAATATTTGATTAAAACAGTATCTTATTTCCATATATTACACAATATATTTAGATAAATACAAATACAAATATGATTAGCAAACAGGCTGAAATAGCCTATATAAAAACTTCTTAAAATATAACAAATAAGTTACATATATGGAAAATATTTGTAAATATTTCAGGTATATACATATATATTTAGGTATGTGTGATAAATGTTTTCAATACATCATGAGTCTTGCTAGTCCAGCATGCTAGACGTCTTCCTACGTCGACAAGGATCCCAAGCCCATTTTATCATCAGCAGCTTCCGATGCGATTCTTGATCGGAAGGCTTTTTTCACCTTCAAACAGCTCTGACTCGATGAATACGAAATACCTGGTGTAAATCGACACACGGATCGAAAGATCAACCCTTTAGTTACTACATCCGACCGTTGTTTTACTGAAGAAAATTTTTCTTAATATTCAGCAACATTTAATTCAAAGCTACCCCCTTCTTTTCAGATGTCATGACCTAGAAATCGAAATTGCGGAACGGTTCAGAAACGAACCGGAATTCAGTTACAGTGATCTCTGCATCTCCGGGTTCTTTTATATATTCACTTGTTTCAAACCCAGCAACAGGACATATTAAGTCATTCTTCTTTGTATCATATTGCTATTATTGACATTGATGTTTGCCTAAGCCGTTTATCATAAAAAAAAAATCGTTTCATTAAATATAAACTTTTTTTTCACATGTTGATTTTCCTGTTTTATTTTCACTAGACTACGACATTCAATATTTCATAATCTTCTTTTGTCAGCTCTCTCATTTCTGTTAATTTATAATTCAAATACTTAGTAAAAGCCTGTTATATAAAAATAAAGATGATTATTTGTTTTCGTGATATCAAAGTACGATGTTCAATTAATTATTTGTATATGTGCAGAAACCGAACCATTGTAAAACATTTTATTACGAAGTCATTATAATCGTAATAATAATCGGTAATACGAAATTGTCTACAAAATTAACTGCTGTCAAATAGAGACTGGCAGAAAAGAAGACACATGGCATATGCTGCAAATTACGATGATTATTTTTAACATAAAAAGGGGTGTCGACAGTAAAAAATAAATCATATATCGCTCGTCCAATGATAGAGATTTATGATAGTTTTTATTGAAAATATAATATATACTCAACTTTTGCCACTTTTATTTCCATATAATCGGCTATAGAGAATTATGAAAATATTATAAATGTAACATCCTTTGGTTATTCTATATGAATAATCATATTTAAGAAGTATATATTAATGTTTCAGGGGATGTCTTAAATATCAACTCCTGTAAATGGATTGATTGGTAGATCCGAAACCCTAACTTCGTAAAATTGAATTGATAGCAAGGCACAGTTGACGTGATTGATAGTTTGATATATATAAATTTGAAGTGAATCTGATCAAACCAATTGACATATTTTTTTTCAAATGTGTCTATGATATGCGAGATCGTTTTTATTACGAAATTCCATAAAAGGATCCGATCGTTGTTGTATTTTTGGTGAATATTTTTTAATAAGTAGTAAATGAAGAAATCTGGTAAGTATATGATTCTATTCAATTAACAAATGCACCACATATTTAAAAAAACACGAATTTGGATATCAACCTCGATTAACAAATGTATATGAGAAGATGTAACGGTAAGTTGCGGTCAATGGGTAATAGTAATTTAGAAACAAACACATACTGTTTTACGCTTATATATTTATTTCATACTTTAAACAAATCACGATCAAACGTAAGATAAATTGGTTTGTCTATTATCATTTTTATGAAAGTCACTAATATCCAAATTTCAATTTCATATTTGCGTCGTAATTGTTCAAATACGTTGTTGTTGTTGTTTTGCGTAATAAGAAATATGATAACTCATACTTACCTCATTTTAATATTTTTATAGTATAAATTAACACAAATCAACTATTGTAATGTAAGCTCTCAAAATGAAACATCGTATTGAAAAAAAATCGGCAAGGAAAGAATCTAACTTAAATATTATAACAGCTTGAGACTCTTAACGTTGGGTGCGCAGTCATCGCACATAAACCGACGTTTAGATTATCTGAACTAGAGTCTTGCCTACTCGAAAGCAACAAGTGTTCGAAAATTATGAACCATTATTCCTTCTAACATTTCTGAGAAGTACAATGAACTTTTTGATGCCTCGGACACCATGGTAGGAGACATATATAAACATATTTAAAATACCAACGCCATCTTGGCTATTTATAGTACTTTACATCCGGCAGTGAGGAGGCGAGCAATTGCTTCCGGCGCAAATTAATCGTAAAACCAGTCAAAGTATTTCCCAGAATACAACGCAACTTCCGGTAAAAACAATAACAAAGTCAAAGAGCCCGTCCCGGCATTTACTCGATCTTTAGGTTTTGCGATCATCAGATTAGTCTCCCTTTAAACTAGGGAGTTTGTTTTTACAAACTTTGATTGCACTGATAAAACAGGAACACTATGTCTTCAAGCCAGCAAAACACTTGAAAATGACTTCCTGAAACCTTTGTGAATATACATAACAGTTCACACTGTTTCGTATGTGTGTATACTGGTTGTGAAGAGGACAAGTATAAGGCAAGCGAAAGAAACGTACCTGATATGATGTTCTGTGTCTATGTTCTGTTTTTATGTTTCAATACTTCAATCGCAATCTCAACTTTCTTCAAATCTTCCTTCACATCCTTCATCTCTCCTGCAACAAGATCCGATTTTAGTAGACACCTTGTTTCCTATGGTTTGTTCCAACAGAGCGATGTGGCTGAGAAGACTTGAGATGTCCAAAGTTCCATCTGGTTTAGTAACCAGCAGGATCAGTCCAGGTACAGAAGAAATACTCAGTAAAAGGACAATATGGCACAGGTTAAACATGTCTCTATTCTATGACTAATATTAGAGAGTGTTTATGTGAAGTCAGGTCACTCTACATAGAGATATGAATGTGACCAGAGCACATGTTGTTTTTACCGTCCTTTATCATCGTTTGTTCACACTATAGCAGAGTGTTCATATTGATAAGTATACCTTTTTCAGTAAAACATATACAATGCATGCAAGATTGTTTGGCTGGACTGTGGTGACATCATTGCGTTTGATGTGATTTAGTGACGTAATTACACTCCTATCTTGCATTGCAACTGCGCGATTGCTAGTTTACATGTTTAGCTCAATAGGCCGATGGGCTTATGGGATGGCATGGTGTCTGGGCGTCCGTCCGTCCATCCGTCTGTCCATCTGTAAACTTTTCACTTTTTCGAGTACTTCTCCAGAACCACTGGGTCTAGGGAGCTGAAAGTTAGTGTACAGACTCCTTGGCCAATGGGGATACATTGTAGATTGTGTGATCCAGTGGCCCCAAATAAGGGCCTCAAAGACCATAACCTAAAAATAACTATTTTAATCTTTTTCTCAAGAATGAAAAGACCTGAAAGGCTGAAATGTTGTGTGCAGACTCCTTGGCCAACGGGGATACATTGTAGATTTGCTGATCCTATGACCCCAAAATAAGGGCCTCACTGGCAATGACCTAAACACCTATTTTCATCTTCTTCTCCAGAACAAAAATACCAAGAAGACTGTAATGTTGTGTGCATAGTCTTTAGCCAATGTAGATTTGGTGACACTGTTGCCCCAAATAAGAGCCTCACAGGCCATGACCTTATAACTTATTTTCATCTTTTTCTGTAGAAAGAAAAGACCTAGAAGACCGTGATAGTTTGTGCAGACTCTTTAGCCAATTGAGAAACTCAATTGTAGATTCGATGAATCTGTGGTCCCAAATAAGGACCTCACCCGCCATGACCTCAAAACATAATTTCATCTTCTTGTCCAGAACAAAAAGACCTAAAAGGCTGTAATACTGTGCGCAGAGTCTTTAGCTAATAGGGATTCTAAAGTGTAGAGGTGGTGACCCATTTACGGACCTCACAGGCCATGACCTTAACAAACTATTTACATCTCCTTGTCCAGAACAAAATGAACTAGAAAGCTGTAAAAGTGTGTGCATGCATACTCTGTAGCAACTAGTAATTCTAAATTGTAGATTTGGTGACCTGTGGCCCCAAATAAGGGCCTCACAGTACTTGAACTAAAAATCTATGTCAGTCATCATAATTAAACAATATAAACTCCTTCAGCGACATTACTGGCTTTTGAAAAAAAAGCCTTTGACTCTGTGCCATAAATAGACTTTAAAAGATTCGGGTATGGCCCCCATATGTCAAAGAGGGTAAACATTTTGATTATCATCTCTTCAAATTTTGATAACGATAGAGGCTGTAGACAGGGGCCCCATTCCCACCATATTTATTCCTTTTGGTTGCAGAAATATTGGCTTCAATGTTAAGAAATAACTCTTAAGATTCAAGATATTTACCTACAAAATACAGATCATAAAGAAGGTCAGTACACAGCATGTTTAGATGGCTCAGAGAAAAGTTTACGAGCTGCATTAGATACTTTGGAAACTTAAATTTTTCAGGATTGAAAATGAATTCAGATAAAACTAAGGCAGTTTGCCTAGGATCACTGATTGCAAGCAATATTAAAGTATGTGATGATGTTAACCCTGGGAAAACAAATTATATTTAATCATTTACTCCTATTTAATCCCGGAGTAAATATCATCTTTAGTCATATTTAATCCCGGAGTAAATATCATATTTAATCATATTTAATCCGGAGTAAATATTTGTAAATATTTGTAAAGTTTTGTAAAGTTTTGTAAATATGTTATTTAATTCAGATTAAATGTTTGTAAATATCATCTTTAATTAAGATAAAATATTTGTAAATATCATCTTTAATCAAGATTAAATGTTTGTTAATATCATGTTAATATGAGATTCAATATTTGAAAATATAATTTTAAATGATGTTAAATATATTGTCTTTAAACGGAATGTAGCATGCCGTTCTTACGGAAATAAAGAGCTCTATAACGGGAAGGAAGTGTAAGCAGTGGCTTAATAATACTGTCCATCAATGAAAAGAGTTGTTAAATAAATAAACTCGATTCGTTTAAGCAATGAAACACTCCCTAAATTGAATTATGTCAAGGTGTAAAAAAAGTAAATATTTATCATGTTTTTGGAGGGAATTTACAAGTTGAATACATAAAAATCAATATTTTATCATAAGTTTTTATATATCGGAGTAAATGATCACTACCGGATAAAAGACTCAAATTTACTTTAAATGCGATCTCTCCTGTCATAAGTATATGAAACTTTCATTGAGTTACTTATTAATTCAAGAAAATAAAAGTTGTATCCATAATCACGGATAGACGGACAAGACACGGCTATATATCCCACAGTATTGCATGCCGGTGGGATAAAATAATATTTTTACTTGCCAAAACATGAAGCCCGCAAATATGATAACATTTTATGAAATACATGTAGACATTCAGTAGCAAGCAATTGCATTTTGGAACAAATTAATATTTTCCTTGGTTATAATGTCAATCATCAGAAGACCGTCTACGCCATCTATATGATATAATACTATTTACGATGTTGATTTAGCTGTTTACACTGTGAATGTCCCGTTTTTCAAGGTTAATCAAACACTTTGCAAAGGAGGCTCTCTTAAAATTCCATTTCTTACAATCCCTTTTCAATATTTGATAAAATGGTATTATTTTCAGAATACATACTTTTTCTGAGTGAGTCTGAGTGTAAGACTATCATGTACTCAACCGCAAAAGAAATGTCACCAGCCCCTAAAAATTGCTGTCTGAGAAAGTAGATTTTGAATGTTTACGATGGACACATATTTATTGAAGAAGTAGTAACAAATTCATACGTTAGAGAATGATACTTTTCTTTTAATGTCAGTTCAAATACAGTTGCAGTGTTGAAATCGCTTTTTCAAAATGTTTTTGGGCCAGAGTATTTGGCATTTAAAATGTAGAAACTACATAAAATGCAATAAAATATGGTGTCGACATGAATAACCTTCTTGAACTTAAATTTGTTGACCCGTCTTTAATGTAGGATGTCATAAAAATGCCAAAAAAGCCCCTTTGGACTCTCCTATCTCATCTAGTTAAGGATATTCGAAAACGTGGAGTTTGAGAATTGCCAATTGTTAAAAGTGTGTTTCTCAGAAATATGCATAGATAATGTTTTAAAAGTTCAGGTTTAGTTAAGTTTTCCTTCTGAAGACATGATGTATCTCTGTTTCAGTCGTGAGTATCACTCGTGGAATGAATTATCTTGTATATTGTATGGTGACGTTTCTTTTGCGGTTGAGCACAGAATACACCAGCTAAATTTTACTGTTGAGTGTATAGACAATTAAATCCCGACGAACATCCTGTTTAGTGACTGCGTAAGCTATGTAAGAGAAAGCATGGGAGTAAGTGACACCTGAACACACAGTTGTGCAGATGTTTATCTATAACATTTTTTCCAAACATATACATGCAAAGAACGAAAGTGTTTCCTTTAGTTCAACCTGGTTACAATACAATAGCAGGTGACATTATATTAAGGGTATACTATTTAACATTACAAGGATCAAACATATCAGTAAAGAAACAATATTCTTGATTGCTACCTTGCTAAACCAGATTTGCTGATATGAAGTGGACCATAAATGCGTGACTTACAGTAAAAACTGGAACTACTGACCTCCCTAATTATGATCAATCAAGCCTCCTAAAAAGCAATCAGTATTTAGCCTGCTGTCATTTATGCAAAATGACAGACAGGAATATAATGTATGCCGATGCAATCGCTAGTTAAAAATTTAATTTATGTTACCTTCCTTTCATGTTGAGACATTTACGTTAAGAATATATTCTTTTCAGAAATAGTTAAAACATCCAAATGAATAAGAAGAAATGTGCTCTAAACTGCTGTTTCATTAAAAGAACAATCATTTTTTCAAACAAAAATTACACATTTTACACAGAATGGAATTAAATGACATACAAATGTAAATGTCTAAAAATAATCTAGCGTCACTTCATCGCTGATTACTAACTCATATTATTACAACACACAACATAATTTGAAACATTTTTCGTTAATCAAGGAAAAATTTAGTGTACGATTTTGTACCGCATCTATACGTGAAAAGCGTCAAAGCGTGAAAGCAGTTGAGTGAGCTGCAGGTGTTGTCATATGTGAGTAGTTTAAATACGTGTACTGCAAAAAGTCTAAAAACGATTAACAATCAGTAACCTTTAATTCAGTATCACAACAATGCAATACTATAGTGGCCCGATGCAACATGAACGCCCAGGGTTTGATGCACAAACTTCCCTCCAAATAAGCAGTTTAAATGTAAGTGTAATTTACGATTAGATTACATCTTATCATCTTGATCTGCATTTCATATGAGATTTTCTTTGATTAACTTGTAAAGTATGACAATTCAGGTCTGAATGATCTAGTGACAATAAATATACATGTCAAATATTGAAGGCCTATCACTAAAAACCCGATGACCAAAGTTACGTTTTTCAGAAAATACATCCTACACCAAGGTCACAAGGTCACAAGGTCAAAGGTTATGACCTCAGTGTGTGTCATCAGAAACAACATTTTCATAGGCCTATCCTGACAAATTAAAACACATTTATCAAGTTTCAAAGACATATCATTGATAAATCAAACGTCTTAGCCAAGCTATAAATTCAGTTTTAACCCACGGTCTGAAATGAGAAAGTCAAATGCTCTTATCAAGGGTCAATACTGTAAATACACAGGTCCGATTGGTCCCAAAAAGCACATGCGTAACACCTATGTATATCCAAAGCATGTGTAAATTTAAGTTTCAGAAAGATTGATCAAAAACTGTGGGAGGAGTTGATTTCAGAACACAGGTACATTTTTCAAGACGGGCGGACAGACGGATTCGCGCCACGACATAGACCCCTTGGGTTTCACCCGGGGGTTATGAACTGTACTTGTGCAACAATGTACATGTTGAATGTGAGACTTTGTGTATATGTGTCCATGTTTGTTAACAATTTTTTGTGTGTGAAGAAATAATTCATTATAAAATCCATAATTTATGTATGTTGTTAAGGTGATTAGGAAGTGTGAGGTGTGTGGGTGAATTTAAGAGTGGTTATCTTATTTTATTTTCATTTGTATATTTCATACATATAAATTTATATTTATCTTTTATAGCCTTCTGTTCTGGTGGCTCATATATTGTATTGAATCAAATATATGTACCTGTCTGTCTGTCTGTCTGTCTGTCTGTCTGTCTCTCTGTCTGTCTGTCTGACTGTCTGTCTGTCTGTCTGTCTGTCTCTCTCTCTCTCTCTCTCTCTCTCTCTCTCTCTCTCTCTCTCTCTCTCTCTCTCTCTCTCTCTCTCTCTCTCTCTCTCTCTCTCTCTCTCTCTCTCTCTCTCTCTCTCTCTCTCTCTCTCTCTCTCTCTCTCTCTCTCTCTCTATCTCTCTGTGTCATTTCCGCATTTCTTCTTGATTAACTAAATTAGGGCTCATTAACAAGATACCAAACAGGTGTAAGTCATTAACTGTCGAATTTGCTCCGGCTCGTTAACAAGGGTGAGAATGACCGATGGTTAAGAAGGCATAAGCCGAATACACAAAAACATTAGAGAAAGCATTTGATTTGATATACCCGCGAGTAATGAACAACATATACAAGATCGAGAGCGAGGTCTTGAATTAGCAGTTGGTTTCGTATTCCGACATCGATGACATTTATTGAATTGCTTGTTTTCATAGGATACATATTGGCTATCAGCTCGTGTAACATACATCTTAGTTTCACAGAATTGCAATATATACTGGCATATAGCACAGGTATTATTTACAGTATTGGTTAACAAGAGGTTACAGCTATGAATTGTGGGGTTTCCAGTGTACTTATAAGATAAATCCTTTTTCTAAAATTACTATAGGCGTTACATACAATGAGAAAAGGATATTCATATACAGTGTTACAATTTCTACAACGCGCATTATTTTCACAATAACAACAGTACACGCACCCACAGGAGTTGTTCAGCTAAACACAGCTAAATCAATTAAGGAGACTGCAAAACCGGGGACAACCGTTCCAACTCGTTAACGAGGTGTGCAAATTGACTGATAAAGATTGAAATACCAAAGGGGTCAAAAATCAAATACACAGAGGTTCAGAATACACCTCTGTATTGAAGGTCGCCATAGTCATTCATGTTGCTTTTATTGCCTGACATACACATCTTGCTTCTATACAACAATATATTCGGTGTATGGTATAGAACAAAAACAGATGCACTCACCATGAGCAAAGAGTAACAATACAGATGTGAAATTACATGTTGATGTTTATTATAGTGATTTTTCTGTGTACCATTATAGACTGGAATAGAGTATATTTCATAAAATCTGATGTGCCAAAATACCATATGTGATGATTTGAGTTCACATAATCTCACTCGACTTGAATATATATTCCAAAAGGCCACATATTTCACAATTACTTAAAGTTGAGTTACGTTTTCACATATGTACATGAAGCCGCATTTGTGCACCCATGTTACGTATCTATAGGACCCACTAGTAAACCAACTGTGTCTTCTTTAGATAAGTTTCCAAAATTACATTGATTTGCGCGCACGCCTGTCTTGGTGCATTGTAGTTATTCTCACTATACTGAACTGGGGAAAATAGTTATTTTCATTAGCTGTCAGTTGTGCTCGATATATATCATCGATGATAACATTTGACATATGGGAACAACAAACTCAATGTAGAGAATCTAGGGAGGTTTAGACATAATAACACATTAATACAACAGCATTTATTCCAGAGTTGTTGATATATCGACATGAAATTATACCTGACAGAAATCATGGGTACACAGAGGAACAGTAGATGGCGTTTATCACTGCGCTACCCCGCCCGTTATTTTTTAAAAAAATAAGTCATTTGTCAAATCATAAACATTTATAACAAAAAATGTTTTACCTTTAGTTTTACTTTTTTACAATATCTGTTTTACTGCCAGAAAATGATTTTATATTTTACATTTAATTAGGATATCTGTGTCTCTTATGTATGTACATTTATACTCTAATATATAGCATTAACTTTCCATGTTTGTATATCATCCAGTCTCTCATAACCCTAAAATGTGGTTGTATATCTATATATATTTGTTATGTGAGGTGAGACCTTAACCGTCTGTCTGTGTATCTGAACAGAATATCTTCATTAAAGAGTTGTGATCATCACGGCCCGTGCACAGCGTGTATTGAGTTGTGTAATGCCAGTGAATCTCCTTTGGCTGCCGCTAATTAGGGGTAATAAATTAATTTCGGTTTAGCTTTGCATTGTCAGACAAAGGCGTTATTTGTGTAACGGCATGTATATTCCATTACATTCAAGAACTGAATTTTGATGACATTTTATCTAGGAGAAATAATTGTGTTTTGTCATCACTGAACCATGTTTTAATTATACCATCCCGCCATCTAGATAATTCCGAATATTCTTTTAGTATCTCACCATAGCATGTGTATTATGCAGCAAATATTTTAAAAAGAGGGACGTGAAGTGATTTGGAGTTTAACGCCCCTCTCAAGAGTATTTCACGGCTGATAGTATTATGGCAGGGAGAAAGCCCGCGAACCATGGTACTACGCTGAAATTCAGTGTAGCATTGCACCCAAACCTCACTGCGTATAGAACAGTTCTCTACTGTTAAATATAGTTAAAAAGCTTAAACGTAACAAAGCTGCTGGGATAGACCAAATTGAAAACGACTACATCATTGATTCAATGCATATTTTAGGCCCTTGCCTGGTAAACCTGTTTAACTTGATAATTGACACGGGCTTTATCCCCGAAGAGTGGTTAACAGGAGTTATAAAACCAATTTACAAAGGTAAAGGTGCTAAAACGGATACAAATTCATATCGCCCTATTACCATTCTTAGCTGTCTTGGCAAATTTTTTACCGGTGTACTGAATGCTAGACTTACTGAATATCTAGAGTCGAACGCACTACTATCCAAATGCCAAGCTGGCTTTAGAGCCGGCTACTCAACGATTGATAATATGTATGTAATGACAATGGTAATAGATATATTAAAACACAGTAAGCAGAAACTGTATTGTGCGTTCATAGATTTTTCCAAAGCATTCGATAATGTTTGGAGAGCCGGCCTGTGGTCAAAACTACTCAAGAATGGAATCACAGGTAGATTTCTTATCCTTGTAAAAATATGTATCAGAATATCAAATCATGTATACAACTGAAAGATAACATTTCTGATTATTTTCCAAGTCATTCAGGAGTTCGGCAAGGTGAAAACCTGTCGCCTTTATTATTTTGTATGTACCTCAATGATATTGAGCTGTGGATGAAACGTCATAAGTGTGAATGCGTGAATGTTTTTTGTTCAGATGATGATGCCTTGATGTATATAAAATTGTTGCTATTGCTCTATGCCGATGATACAGTTCTGTTTGCTACAAGTCCGAAATCTTTGCAACATTCACTAGACTGTTTTAAAAACTACTGTGATGAATGGAAACTGGATATAAATAATAAGAAGACTAAAATAGTTATATTTGGGAGTGGCAAAAGAAGGGTTAATAAGTTATCATTCTATATAGAGGAACATGAAATTGAGATCGTGGACAACTACTGTTATCTTGGATTTGTATTTAACAAAAATAGAAAATTTACCCTTGGTTTGAAATCATTAGCTGCCAATGCTACTAAGTGTATGTATATTCTTCTAAGAAATGCTCGTAATCTTGACCTACCGCTTGATTGTATTATCAAAGCCTTTGATGTAATGATTCTCCCCATACTACTATATGGTGCAGAAATCTGGGGCTACTCAAATGTCAATGTCCTAGAAAAGGTTCATCTGAAGTTCTTGAAGTTGGCAGCAGGCCTTAAGATATCTACACCAAACTTTATGGTATATGGCGAACTAGGTAGAAAGCCACTAGAAATTCAGATAGCTAAACGAATAATCAACTTCTGGCATAAACATGTATCAGAAGACAATAAGTTATCATGTGATATGCTAACTTTAATTACTTCAGATGTATCTTGCAACTATCGTTCACCATGGGTTAAGCACATTGAATCAATCTTAAACAAATGTGGCCTGTCATTTGTATTATTGTTACCAAAGCTGTATGACAGACAATGGCTAATCAATGCGGTAGACGTGGTCCTTAGTGACCAATTCTACCAGTCATGGCGAAGTGCGATTGATAACAGCTCCAAAGGTTTCTACTATAAATATCTCAAAAACATCCCAACCTTTGAATACTATCTTTATCTCCCAAAATCCATTGCTTACCCCATACTTAAATTCAGGACCACCAATCACAAACTACCAATTGAAAAGGGTCGCTGGACCAATACACCCAAAGAAAATAGAACCTGTAAATTATGTAACTCACCAGCGATAGCAGATGAATTACATTATATATTTCGCTGTCCTGCGTTTGATATCGAAAGGAACAATCTTTTACCAAGTACATTTGTTAAAAACCCAAGCCTAATCTCATACAAATTACTTTTCTCTCTCAAGGAAAGACAAATTTTGAAATCACTCTCAACTTTTATAAACATTATAACAACTAAAGTATCATGATCAGTATCACTGTCCTCTCGCACGAGTGTCCATTGATTCAATATTTCTATTTTATAATTGTCATCTTGTCATGCTATGTATGTTACATTATACCTTGTACTGTATTCTTATACCACCTCTGGTGGTCTTATGGAATAAAACGATTGATTGATTGATTGCAGACAAAGCTGCTGTGATCTTGGCGGGGTTTGAACTCCGGATCCGAAGCCGAAGGCGTTTACCACCCGCTACCCGCCCCTTATTTTTAAAATACAAATTACATCGTGATTTGATCTTGAAATTATGTCATTTGTTCAAATCATTAACATTTATAACAAGAAAGGTTTTACCTTTAGTTTTACTTTTTTACAATATCTGTTTTACTGCCAGAAACTGAGTTTATATCTTGCATTTTATTTGGATAGATGTATCTCTTATGTAAGTACAGTTATACTCAAATAGATAGCATTAACTTTCCATGTTTATATTTTATCCAATCTCTCATAATCCCAAAAAGATGGTTGTATATCTATATATATGTGTTATGTGAGGTGAAACCTATGTCTGTGTGTCTGAACAGAAAATCTTCATTAAAGAGTTGTGATCATCACGGCCCGTGCACAGCGTGTATTGAGTTGTGTAATGCCAGTGAATCTCATTTGGCTTCCGCTAATTAGGGGTAATAAATTAATTTCGGTTTAGCTTTGCATTGTCAGACAAAGGCGTTATTTGTTCAACGGCATGTATATTCCATTACAGTCAAGAACTGAATTTTGTGATGACATTTTACGTAGGAGAGATAATTGTGTTTTGTCACCATGTTTTAATTGTACCCTCCCGCCATTTTGTACATATAACGACACCAGACTGGGTGGCGCCAATTTGATTACCTAGTGGTATCAATATTTAATCTACAATTATGACGAACAATACCTATGTCTACGCAACATGTGATTGTGAAAATTAGCCTTTATCGCGTTTTGTTTTTTTAGTTGAATGAATTCAAATCACATGTATTCAATGGTAAGTGCATTGTAAATATATAATGCCAATAGTATTACTTCAAACATAATTGATATATTATAATAAACAGAGCATCCTGGAAAATATTATTTGTAAATCTAATTCATTAAGAACCTTATATGTTGTTAAATAATGGTCTCTCATACTTAGCTGTGCATACGATTCTAGACGTTTAAAATGCATTATTCTAGTCCAATCTGATAGGATTTAAACACACGCTTTACATTATTTCCGGTTTGTAGCATTAAGACGTACCCTTAGTTGGCTTGAATATTAGGTTTATTTAATGGATAATGACACTAGTTATGATCATACTGAATATTTCCATAAACTCAAGGCTACTTGGCTTGGCTGCTAACAGATCATAATAAGGTTAGCAAGAGTTACATATATTGACAATAAGTGTACAACTTAACACGTGGTGACAGCATATGGATAGTTTGATCTAGGTAGCGATATTTTCTGTTTGAAATAAAGTATTAATATTAAATATTGAAGGCTATACGATGAACGTTTTTTAAATAAATTGTTAAAGTGTGGTGATGGTATAAACCAAAATATGAGAAAGATATTTGTCAAGATCATATATTTGCCTTTATCATTATTTTAAGCTGAATCAATATAACCCATCATTTTTAACGAGGAATAGTTAAACTACACCGGTATGTAGGTAGGTGAGTTCACAATACATTAAGGTAATATTAATGTCACTGGATATTAGATGCTATACAAATGCATTAGAATGTCTAGCTTCCAAAGACAAGAAAACGGTACGCACCAGTAAACCTGTTTTATACAATCTTGAAAGCAAAAATATTTTGCCTATCATCTTGGAGTATTTTTTATTCCAAAATCGTATAACAAATCAGTTCTCTTTAACACTTAATAGTGTAGATATCGCATTCGGTGTGACACTTACCATGCTAGTACATTGAGTAGTGAAACGACCTGAGTTAAAGTCTGGTAATGAAGGTGCTGTGATGGGAGGTTACCGGCTGTCATGTATAGCGTTATAGAATCATTGAAGTGCGATAAGTAATCAATCGTCATGAGTTTCACAACTACCTGTCGAAAATGGAATAGTATACTCAAATAGTACACTTATATCAACATCTTATTACATTCAATGCAACAGGTACTGAATATGTATTTTACAATATTTGTTAAAACTTTGTATATTAACTATATGGTATGTGAATAAACTTCTCTCAAATAAATTGCCACACAATCATGGAATATATATTGAATATCTGTCGCAAGTCGTGTCATACTCAAAAGGACATTAAATCAGCTTGTCACACATCCTTACATCCTATGCATCATGTAACGAATGTTTGCTAAGATCACATCTTTGTTTATGAACTATATGGTATGTGAGTAAACCTAGTATCTTGTGAATATATGTCGCACATGATGTAATACTCATAGAGCACAATTAAATCAACTCTTTATATTAATACTTTCACTTACATGCTATGCCTATATATATGTCGCACATGATGTAATACTCATATAGCACAATTAAATCAACTCTTTATATTAATACTTTCACTTACATGCTATGCCTATATATATGTCGCACATGATGTAATACTCATATAGCACACTTACATCAACTCTTTATATTAATACTTTCACTTACATGCTATGCCTATATATATGTCGCACATGATGTAAACTCATATAGCACAATCAAATCAACTCTTTATATTAATACTTTCACTTACATGCTTTGCCTATATATATGTGTCGCACATGATGTAATACTCATATAGCACAATTAAATCAACTCTTTATATTAATACTTTCACTTACATGCTATGCCTATATATATGTCGCACATGATGTAATACTCATATAGCACATTTAAATCAACTCCTTATAGTAATACTTTCACTTACATGTTATGCCTAT
The DNA here is from genome assembly GCA_936450465.1 of Gibbula magus. NCBI lineage: Eukaryota > Metazoa > Mollusca > Gastropoda > Trochida > Trochidae > Gibbula > Gibbula magus. The sequence goes on from OW388302.1 coordinate 6,639,182, forward strand.
ATATATATATATATATATATATATATATATATATATATATATATATATATATATATAGACCAAGACCCCACGCCATTAGAGCGTAGATTTTGTCAAAATGTGGAAACTGAAGTTCATTTTTTTTCAGAATTTCACTTTTACAACGACCTCAGAAGTAATTTAATCAAGATGTTTATAATGTAAGGGGGCCTTTAGATCTTTTTATCATAATGTTAACGGAAAATAGCCCCACACGCATAAAATGCATCTGTACACCCATAAGAAATATTGTTTATAGATGGAAATTATTTTTATCATTCTTATATCTATTTACTTACTTATTTAATTACTATTATAAACCTGTATCATTGCTATTTTACCTATACCTATATTTACGAATATGTTGTACACTGTTTTATCTTGTAAAGTGTCCCATTAGCCAAAACTTGGCTCGTTGTTTAATTTATAGTTTATGTCTTTTATACATGCTTTTTACAATGTATATTTAACTTGTGACATTATGATAAAATATATCTGTCTGTCTGCCTGTCTATATCTATCATAACTGTGTATCTGAACTGCTATATCGAATCACAAAGTGATTACAATGTTACAATATGGCATTAATGAACAATGTTTAACAATCAAATAGCAATCTAAATAATCAAAACGTTATGGTTCCTTTAATATGTCCCCGTCACCTTGCTAAATGTTGCTATCGCAGTTGAATTCTGTAATATTTTCAGCTTTTTCTGACTGGCAAAAAATGTAAAACTGCTGTAAATGGTAACTAATAAAGTAATTTGGTTCACCAATTGCCAAACAATAGATCCATCTATATTCATTTTTATGTAAGTAGATATTTTCATGAGATGATACTTATAATATCTGTATAAGTTACTAAATCATGTTAGTCATTTTGCCGAATTGGTCATATTTTCATCAAAGGTAATTTTTTCCATTAAAGACATTTTTATCATCAAAGTAATTTTTTTTTTTTTACCAAAGTCAATTTCTTCACCAAAGTTAATTTTTCATTAAAGTCAATTTATTATCAAAAACAATTTGTTGATCAAATGAAATTTTTAAATTAACAACATTTACACATGTATGTTATCAAAGTAATTTTTTCCATCAAAGTCAATCTTTTCATCAAAGTCATTTTTATCATCAAAGTTAACTTTTTCATCATCAAAGTTAACTTTTTCATCATCAAAGTTAACTTTTTCATCAGAGTAATTTTTCTCATTAAAATCAATTATTTCATCAAAGTCAAATTCTTCATCAAAGTAATTTCTTTCTTTTAAGTAAAATATACCATCAAAGTAACATTTTTCATCAAAGTCATTTTTTTTCATCAAAGTCATTTTTTTTCATTGAAGTCATTTTTTTCATTGAAGTCTTTTTTTTCATCAAAGTAAAATTTGTCATCAAAGTTACTTTTTTCATCAAAATGTATTCTCTATTTAGGTAACTTTTTGCAATTAATATTAATTTATCCATTAAAGCAAATATTTTCATCAAAATCATTTTTTCATCAAAGTCTTTTTTCCCCTCAAAGTCAAAATCTTCATACATATCATTGTTGTCTTCATCAAAGTCATATTCTCCATTCAAGTCACTTTTTCTATAAAAGCATTTCTTTTCATCAAAATAGTTTTTAATTAGAGTAATGTTTTGTTAGCAATGTGCAAAGCAACTTGTTTCAATAAAGTTACGTTTTGATGAAATTATTTTATTTTTTATTACAACATGGTAAAAAACCTGTCTGAATATTACAAGACTTTAATCTTATTTAATCACCTTTACAAATATTTAATCTCAGAGTAAATATGGAGTAAATATGGATTAAATGTGATATTTACTCCCCTTTACTCTGTTGTATATTGTGTCTTGAATCCGGAGTAAAGGGGAGTAAAGGGGATTAAATGACATCTTTAATCCATATTTACTCCGATTAAATAGGACTTTTTCATCCAGTGTAATTTGGACTGGGATGAAGGTGACTTTGAAGTTTTGGGCATTCAATTAAACGCAAGTTTAGAGAGACTTTGGGTGATCAAAACCAGGAAAAGACTAGAAAATGGAAAAGAATACTGGCAAATTTGCGAAAACATAACTTGACATTAATTGGGAAAATAAAAGTTGGTTCTATCTACACTAGTACACATTTTCTCTGCCTTGCCGAAACCATCTAGGGACTTAATCAATGGGTTAAACTCAATATTATGTAATTTAGTGGGAACTCAAACCCGATAAAGTTAAACTGAGAAATTTGACAAGAAGCTATGATAATGGTCGTTTGGAGATGTTATATATAAATGTATATATTTCTTTGCTTAAGCTAAGAATCCTTAAACAACCATGAACAAGAAGTTATATAAGAGTTATTTTCCACTAAATATTCTTTTTGATTTTGGCTCCCAGGTGCATTGTTACAGACCTTGTAAAATTGATAACCAATATTGGCATGATCTGATACTCACTTGGAGTAATCAGTCACACTTAAATGACACAAAAGATATCAGTTCTGTTTTGACTAAACCGATATGGTTTAATCACCAATGTTAATACTCAACACTTATCATCATAGAAGAATGGTTCCTTAAGGAGGTACATAGGATAAAAGATTTGTGTGATGAGAATGGATTCATGTATTTTACCGATCTGAACTCTGAAGGGAACATATTTAGACTGTTACAGTGTTCTTAGCAACAATGGAAACTTGTCCACGTGTCTTTATGATCTTGACATCAATACGTTCTGACTGGTTTGGATCAAATCCGTGAAAGGGCTCTCAAAAGATTTATCACAAACTTATGCAAAATGTCCATCTTCCTACATCTGCAGCATATGACAGCATATGTTTTTAGTCGATTTAAACTCGAAAGAGTTATTAGACAATGCTGCACAGATATTAAGTTGCAGGATTTTCAATGAAAAAAATTGTATAGTATTATATATACTAAACACGAATTGGCTAAAATGACATTAATTGGCAATATATGCAATATTGAAGATTAATCCATAGTACATGTATATTTTGAAAGTCGGATGGTTGTTCATTTCTGGGCTAAACTTGAACATTTTGGTTTTAAGACTCATTTGGGCTTCAAAACCATTTCATTCGGTATAAAAGGAGACTGTAACTGTTGAACCATTGACCATTGACTTAAAAAACAATCATTGTCACATTGAAAGATATTTTGTAAGTTGAGAGGTATAGTGCCAGAATGAAATATCAACCAAATGAATTTACACGGAAATGGTTTCCATTGCAATATGTAATCAATTGACTTGTCAAACTCGAATTGTATCTCCTATAATGTATGTACACTATTATGACAATCTTATGTGAATGTACCTACTCATATGAATCCATATATTAAACACTGGTTTTAACTGGTAGAAGATCAGTCATTGTTTTATTTTGGTGTCAATACACTGATGTGTTAAGATGTTGAGCATTACAACATTATATTGCTTTTGTTCATACATAAATATGTAATCTTTTATGTGTTAACTATACTTGAAGAGACCAATATTCAATGTCACGAGTTCATTAATAACAACATTACTTAGATGATAAATGTGATGTGAACATTATTACCAATACATCAGGGTGCAATTTAAAGACATTGATATAATTCAAGATATTTTGAAAGTTTAATGTTGTACAATAATTTTTTGTCAAGAATACCATGGCAAATGGGTGGGCTCTCAGAGATCTTAATTGTATGAACCTCGAGATATATCTGATTTTAACTGCCTCTACAGAAAAGCTTGATCACAATTTACTCTGGATAGATGTCAACGAATGCTGTACACTTGTAAATCAGATAGTTTCCTTAAAGCAGTAAAGTAAACACATGCGAAAGCATTAGTTACAAGATTGAATGATTTAATTTCCAGCTCTTTGTGCAACAGGCAAGCTGCTTTGAAGACTCGTCATTTATTCATGTATAGTGGCGTGGTGGCGTGCAAACACATTTCGCAAAACCAAAATCAGAAGATGATAACGGTGCGGTTGTACCTGTTCCAACACAGCCATGTGGTTAATATGGATTATTTCTATTTTAAAAGGACAATAGCACGTTTTTTCGCTGAAATAAGTCGATGAAATGTATTTGGAAAATAATGTCATCAATAACAAAACACTCCTCTCTCTTCGGAAAATCAAGTGAAAAAATGAGTGTTCATGGCCATGGGAAAGCCAGGGGAATGGGTTTTTCATTCCAAATAATAAAATGTGTTCACAATAAAATGGCTGCCATGCAATGTTTACGTTTACCACTACGGATAATTGGTTTGTGTAATAGATGTTGTACTCTAAAGTAAACATAAATGACATAAATTATCATTATAAATGGGAAATTTGAAAGAAAAAAAATGCAAATAACTACTGCTACTGTCCCTTTAATATTAGTAAACCAGGAACTTGCGACAATAGAACCGAGCACAACAGCACGCTACGGTTGTCTAATATCCCCTCACTCACACCAATCCTCTAACATCTGTTATTGTTCAGTCAGTAATCACTGAACTCCAGTACAACATTTGAAGACAATATCTAGCCATTATGCTTAACATACAAAGACGTTAGCTGATCAAACGATACAACATAAACAATTTATAAGGCTTGAGCTCAAACACATATTGAATTAAACACAACGCCTAAATTAATTAATATGTTTGTGAATTTTATTCGTGTCACTAAGAGCAGTGAACACATGTGACGACCTTGCGGAGGTAAAAACAAATGAATCACACTTACACTCAACTGGATACATAAAGCGCCCATATTTTTGCACTGTAGCCCCTGGGTTACAACAAAAGAGAACAGTTTTGAACTAACTTGTTTGTGTTAGTATGGGCTGATGACAAATAAAATAATGCATTTTGTAGGAGAAATTTATATAGTGGGTTTAGTTTAATTGCAATCATTTCATATACTGTATTTCAAAGAATGTTTATTTAAATCATAAATTAAATTAAATCATAAACCACGTTGTTCCCTGGTGGACATGATGTTCTTCCCCATCTGGTGTACACACTGCTGCCTGGGGACAGAGAGACATAACTCATTATAATGTTCTGAAAGCTAAAGAAAGCTTATGATTTATTTTCTGAGCGTGTACCATATGAACTTTACTTAAATGTGAATGCTTCCTGCAATACCCGATCATGAGTTGGAAGGCGCTTTGTAAAAGTAGCTTGGCACACTATCGAGTGTAATAATATGTTTTTGTACAAATTCCATTTATATGTTTTATATAACAGAGTCATGAACAAAACCAGTACTCAATCAAATATTTCATGATGTCAAGTTTATATGAGCACATATGCATATATCACTTAAATGACACGTATTATGCTTTATCATATGTGTTATAAGACAATGATATGAAAAGTATATATATGGCTGAACAATGGTCACATTAAGGGTAAGGTAATTGTAACATAGCAACGATATAATTTTGAACTGGATTAGGTCGTGTTAACTCGGCCTATGCGTGTCATTGATGCCGTGCACACTTTCCACGCCCTGTCAATCATTAATAAACACGTTTATTTTTATCTTTAATATGGTCACCTGTAGTGGTATCCATCAGTTTTCAAATGCTCACCTTAAATAATAAGTTTATTCTGTGTTTCGACCTTTTTTGAATGGTATCTTGCAATTCTCAACCTTCGATTTTTCGATCCTCATTCATCTTAATTATTTCAAATTCGTATTTTTTAAAAATGTTTTTTTTTCACATTTTTCTTTCAAAACAAACTCCTGCCTGTAAGCAGGATTTTTTTGTATTCATAACACTACCATTGCGAGGGAGGAATTTTGCATTTAACAAAGAAAATAGAGCTTTTTAAAGCAAAAATGACAAAGCAAATGACAAAGTAATTGTAGAATGTTTGACAATGTATAAACCTTTATAACATTCAATATAACATTTTAAAACATTGTGTTACAATTCAGTAAGTGTTCATATCAGTGTAGTTGCAACACTGATCATATTTACGCATGTTCGGATTTCGGTAATTCTTACTGTAATAAAATGGTTGTTAACGGCAATTTTACGACATGCCTCATGTCGTTATCATCACCTTTATTCGCGGTAAATATGTGACCGTTTCAATGAAATACATATCTTTAGTAAGTGATGAATATAAATCACCTTGTATAATTAACTGATAGTTGTTCTTCCATTAAGCACACTTAGATTGAGTGTATGTTCAATAATAATTACACGATAGGCCGTCAGTTGAATTGATCAAAACTGCCGTTAAGTCAGATGTTTAGGTAGGTGATTTAAAAAATGACGTTTAAGTGATGAAAAACGTTCGGTGACCCCCTATTATTATTTCTAAATTCGTTTGTTTATTCAACTGTGCACGTCATATTACACTTTTAGTGATATCTAAAATATGTGTTCCAGTGAAAAATCCTGTTGAATATGCAAAAAAAAAAACGATTATAAAAATGCCGTCTTTATTTAAAAACTGCTTAATTTTATTTTATTATATTCAACAGTGTCGTTAATTGTCAAAATATAAACTTGCTACGTATCCACGAATGTGATAAAATTGGATTTGAAAGGAATCTGTAGGTAGGTGAAATCGGTAATGAAAATAGCGTAAGTTGCCAACAGGAGTGTTACTATTAATACCAATAACTTTTCAAATCATTAGGTGACCCCAAATTTAATTACATTGTTTGGATACAAGACATGATCAACGTGTTATTTTGAAAAAATAAGCGAATTCTAAAATATTTTAATTCATCGTCCCATTTCTCCTTAAGTCAAACATTTTCGACACACCAAATGTTAAACATTTCTCCAAACATCATGAAGCGTTAGTTTAACAAATTGATTTAACTAAAGATTTTCTAGAAAGACTTGGCGTGAAAATCAAAATCAATATTGCATTAGACATAACACGAATGACATGAAAGTTAATGTGTATGTTATTACATTTACTTTGAGCAAACAACACAGGTGACGAAGTTTCCATCTTCATACGGAGGACATGCCAAGGCACCACACTTGGACTCAACAGGGTACAGTACTCTCCCATATATTTCTGCATGACCACCTGGAATAGCTTCAGCATCAGAATCCACACAGATGTAATCAGCGGATGAATGATCCTTGAATCCGCCCATCAAAAACCCCGAGTACTCCCGAGTCCAGCCCTGGTAGCATGCATTTCTCGCTGGAACCATGATGGATGTTGCTCTCTTGCTTTCACACACCGCACACGGCATGTTTTCACGTGATAAATGATAAAAGGGCAAATCAGTTTCGTGTGCCATATATTCTGTCCCGTAGAGTAATGATGTGAGCGTATGGCCACCAACAAGAACGGTGTTGTTAGAATAGATAGGATGTTCTGGAAGGCAAACCATTGCAGCTGATCCACCTGTGCCATCGAAATATGATCCGGCTGCGTCACCTTAAACATTAAATAAAAGTCTCGTTAATTTCATTTTCAAATCGCTGCAGCACTCTGTCCTTACTGGAATAAAGTGATCTCACCAGAAGGTAAAACATGTTACCATTGGCTAAATAATACCCCCGAATCAATGAAAAGAGTTCCAAAAGGATGAATATGGCTCGGTTAAACTATGCGAGTCAATTTTCCCTTCAAGCGGCCATTTTAAGGTGTTCACGTTAAAATGGTCGATCAAAAGTAGTTCAAGTGATCTGACTGATGTAGCGATACCTAAACATAAATAGTAGATTTTTAAATATGGCAGACTGATAGAATTGTCAACCAACTTTCTGTCCGAAATCTCAAACTCGCATTAGACCTGAAACCCTACCTCTCACAATGAGTTCCACGAACTTGTCACCATATGTTCGTTACTGTTTTTGAATACAGCGGCTTATCAGATCGTGTAATGAGATGTTTAAGCCTCTAACATTACAATATATTGAATGAAATGTAATGATCAATGACACATTTGATAAAACGTTATATAAAAAAAGGCTTCAGTGTCTTTAAGTATCAAAAAGGAAATATACCGTTAAGACTAGTGAAGAAAATAATGAATTGGGTTTATGTAATGTTCAAATAATTTAGGAGAGAGAAACGCTTTTGTCAGTTTGTAAGGAGAGAAACGAAACGATTTACATCTTATTGCATTATTCGTCCATTGTAAAATGTTTCAAAGAATGTTGGCTTAATGTTTACCTCATGTTTTTATGGTTCCATTCCCAACACAAGCCCAGGTTTAAGAAGCTATATAAATAGTGTTTATTCCTAATGCAGGATATTTACCATCCCAAAACACACGAGCATGATAACATCTTTATCATACAATGTCATTCTTCATTCATTTTGCAAAAAACAGCTTGACAACATTAATTTCAAAGTTGTCTTCAACTACATATACTGATATATACATATATACGATATACATCGTGTTATTGTTACGGTAAAATCACACAAAATAGTGACTACTAAATGATGATTTCAGTTGAAATAATTGTAATTTTGGCATGATCTTAATTTTCAGTGTTTTAATACCTTTCAAAATGCGTTTTTAAAATGAAAAATATTTAACGCAAGGACGGCGAATTCGAACTCGCGTCCTGTTGCTTTCATGTTATCATGACTGTGGGCGAGTACATCTCATGAAGGGACGAGGGTTGCTTCCCTTCCGCTCAGTTGCCAATGGCGACCTAACTGAATACTTTCACAAATCACATTATGGAACAGTGAAGATTGACTATCGGTAAATTAATATATGACTCAAACTGCCTTTGTTACCTGTGAGTATTCATAAAGTGTTTGCTCCGTAGATTTCAACTTGCGATTAACATATTTTGGCACAGCTTGATCATAATATATATTGCCGCACTATGCATTGCACACTGTCTTTTTTGTAAGTTTTCTGATTAAGGTATATGAAAATGTAGCTTGTTTATTTAAATGTAGCTGTTAACTGTTATGGCAATGTACGTTATTACAGGCGTTCGAAATGTTAACGAGTGTGTTATTAATAAGATGACCTTATTTTTATGCCCCCGAATCGAAGATTCCGGGGGTATATTGTTTTTCACCTGTCTGTCTGATACCTTGTGATGAGACCTTTCAGATGAGGTCATCATATTTGACCTTGTGACCTTGACCTTGCCGCAATGAAAATTTTCAAAAAACTTTAACCTTGGCCATAACTTTTGATTGTTTAGAGTTAAGGCTTTCATACTTGGCATGTGCATACCTTGTGATGAAACCTTTAGATGAGGTCATCATATTTGACCTTGTGACCTTGACCTTGACCTTGCCGCAGTCGACATCTTCAGTAAACTTTAACCTTAGCCATAACTTTAGATTGCTCAAAGCTACGGCTTTCATACTTGGCATGTTCATACCTAATGATGAGACCATCAGATGAGGTCATCATATCTGACCTTGTGACCTTGACCTTGCCACAGTGGACAATATTTAGAAAACGTTAACCTTGGCCATAACTTTGGATTGCTCAGAGCTACGGCTTTCAGAATTGGCATGTTCATACCTAATGATGAGACCTTCAGATGAGGTCATCATATTTGACCTTGTGACCTTGACCTTGCCGCAGTGGACAATATTTAGAAAACGTTAACCTTGGCCATAACTTTGGATTGCTCAGAGCTACGGCTTTCATACTTGGCATGTTCATACCTAATGATGAGACCTTCAGATGAGGTCATCATATTTGACCTTGTGACCTTGACCTTGCCGCAGTGGACAATATTTAGAAAACGTTAACCTTGGCCATAACTTTGGATTGCTCAGAGCTACGGCTTTCAGAATTGGCATGTTCATACCTAATGATGAGACCTTCAGATGAGGTCATCATATTTGACCTTGTGACCTTGACCTTGCCGCAGTGGACAATATTTAGAAAACGTTAACCTTGGCCATAACTTTGGATTGCTCAGAGCTACGGCTTTCATACTTGGTATGTTCATACCTAATGATGAGACCTTCAGATGAGGTCATCATATTTGACCTTGTGACCTTGACCTTGCCGCAGTGGACAATATTTAGAAAACGTTAAAATTGGCCATAACTTTGGATTGCTCAGAGCTACGGCTTTCATACTTGGCATGTTCATACCTAATGATGAGACCTTCAGATGAGGTCATCATATTTGACATTGTGACCTTGACCTTGCCGCAGTGGACAATATTCAGAAAACTTTAACCTTGGCCATAACTTTGGTATATCCGGGGGCATCCGTGTTTAACAAACACATCTTGTTTAAGACTCTATCATTGTTAAGCATAGCAAATGCGAGGAACAGACTGCAGTTTTAAGGTGTAATCAATTACCACATTGTTTCAGGTATAACATTGTCTCACGGGGCCTCAACGTTACTGTAATACAGTTTGAAGGTTAAAACATGAATTGAATCATGAAATGAACAGTCAGAAAAACTGAAATGAAGACATGATGATTGACCTATTGTTGCTGTGGTACAATGGTACACTCTCTATAGTAAATTTTAAAATGAACAACATTGTTGATAGCACGGCTGACTATCTGTACATTCAATACTTCATTGAATCGAGTTGTTTACTTGAAACTAACAGTAAAAGTTGCGTAGAAATACGACTGGAACAATAAGAACACAATCAAGTCAATAACAAAACTTTTCTAGAATTTGTTCTGTTTTGGTTTTGATAATTCATCGCAATAGCTATCGCAATAGTAGGTCACAATAGACTATCGCTATTGCAATAGTGAGTCACAATAGACTATCCTATAGTCATTGTGGGTAAGAAATCACCCCTTATGAGAATGCAACTGCAGTAAAAGAGGTTCACTCACCTATTTGCATTGATACGAGAAACAACATTACGTTATTCAAAGAGGCACATTAGTATAATGTTGAGGTTATAAAACAATTGTTTTATCGAATAAAGACACATATTAAAGAGGGTTATACTGTTGTTCATATTTGGTCTGTTATAATTATTCCAAGATATAAATTTCCACGTGTTTCAATGTTATAATACTCAAAAGTACCAAATATATCATAAGCATCTGCTTTCAGAAATCAATTTATCTCTTATACAAATACACACTAAGACACACTCCCGGACACAGACATATGCATGCATTTATTTACATACATATTGACGGGTACATTTAGAGACAGTAGACTACAACATTTACCTTTATAGACCATGTTGTTCCCTGATGGACATGATGTTCTTCCCCATCTGATGTACACACTACTGCCTGGGGACAAATACACAAGATAATAAGTCTCTACAACTCTAAGAATTGAGCTTATGATATGTATAACTCAAGTATATGAGCTACATGGCCTTTACAAGAAATTATACACACTAATGAGTGTTATATTTTCTACCCATTTATTTGCATTTGAATCGTTTAGAAGATTGATTCAAGAACACTGTTTTTGCCTGCTGCAAGCAGTGCATCCATGACGTAATGCTGTGAAGACCATTATGTAGCTTAGCAAATGTTAAGACAAACATATGCAATGTATCTTCATAAAAGTAAAATAAAATATTTATTAAATGAGTGACAATACGTCATTGCTGACAACGTGTTTTGTCATGCATTATTTAAGTTTTTTTAATACAAGTACATGTATGTAACTCCGTCAGTTTTCCCCATTTGATAAGTTTTACATTCATCATAGTTTTGTGAAAGTATATAATAGCACATACGATTAAGGTACACTTTTAATTATGTTAATTTATGAAAATCTCAGAGGTTATCCATAAACATGTAGTAAAATGTGGATCTACTACCATTCATGATGTCAGGTTAATGCAAGTATGTAATTGCGCCAATATTATCATTATGTTAATCTTTAATGTCAGCATTAATTTATAAATATATTATGAGACAATAAGAGAAATAATAATCTATATTAATGTATAGATTTAATGATTTTCATTCAAAGCTAACGCTTTAATTGAATTTTTTTTAAATTCTCTGAAAGACAAAGAGGTAATTTAAGAACTTGACGACAAGTAGCATACCTTGTAGCATGCCTTGAGATGTAGCGGTCCTATTATACAGAGACTGAAGCTGAAACATCTCGGTCTTGATGATGGATACATCAGCTGAGAGATGGGAGACATCTGTTTGATTTGCGAGCGTCTTGAGCTGCGTAACTTCAGATTTCAAGCTTGACAAATCAGAAGAGAGACCGGATACATCTGTGTTGTTTGTTAACGATTGAAGCTGGTCTACTTCTGATTTCAAGGCGGATACGTCAGCTTGAAGACCAGACAGATCTTGTGCAGGTTGACCTCCAAAGTTTCCTGAAGATCCACAAGAACATTGACTGTTCCCTGACTGAATCTGACTCTGTAGAACTGCCAGCTCCGTCTTCACGTTAGAGAGATCCTTCAGTTCTTCCAGGGCTGTGTCAAGCTTGCCTTGTGTGACTCTTTGCTCTGTCTTCAAATTAGACAGATCCTTCAAGTCTATCAGTGCTCTGTCAAGCTTGGTTTGTGTGACGGTCAGGTCATGCAGCGCAGTTGTCAGTTGAGATTCCAGCTTTTCATCTCTCTGTTCCAATAAGCTGATGTGGCTCAGAAGACTTGTCATGTCCATTGTTCCATCAGGTTTAGAAATAGGCATGATTATAGCCCATACAGGAAACAGTGTGGTCACGATAATTATAGATGCTAGGTACATGGCTAGTGTCTTCAACACATGTGCGGTGGTTTATACACTGCCAGTCAACAGCTTTTCTTATCAGTGATAAGATTTCAAGAACATGTTCAACTGTGCATGTTCATTTTTAAAATCTGATTATATCTGTAACTTCATATATATATGCTTAATCAGCAGTTCCTATGAAGTAGTATAATACTAAGAGATATGTCCTATTTACATAATATGATTAATCTAAACACGTGACTTTGTGTAAATGTTGGGCTGTTAGAGAAGTCTTATTTCGGATAGTACAGTGTCCACACAGACAGTGTTTAACCTAATTATGCATTAAATTATTCTTTAGGCCAATAAACATTATATATAATCCACAATTATTAATTCGACAATGTTTTTGGAATGTTTATGTAATGCATTCAACTTTTTTGTGTTTGGCGATAAATATTTAGTCACTGCCGTTTTAGAAAATATCAATTATTTTTTTATAAAATTGTGTGTGATATGTTTATTTAAAATTCTTCCTCTCTTAATCACTATTTAAATGCAAACCAGTTTACATGTTTAAGGAGGGGAGTTGCTTAACTTAGCATTAACTCACTTGCACAAGAAACGCCATCAATCTAAAAACTGAATTATATTATGGCTTTTCTGAAACACGCCCTCTAAACAAAATATGTTTTGAATCTCCTATCTCCTTAACAAGGAAATATAAAGTGATGGAATATGAGTGATAAGAGACTTTTGGGCTTGTTTTTTAACAACATACAGTGATGATGCGTCAATGGAGTATCGTCCAAAGAGGTAAATAAGTTCGCAAACATATTGTATTAAATAATTTCCACATTTCTTAATGTTTTAAACATACTTTCCAAACACTCTAATCCATATTGAAAAGAGATATGCCAGTACCCCATGTGTGTCAGAATAGACATAAAATAGAAATTGTGAGCACTTCTTTACAGAACTTATTATTATAATCGTAAGACTCAACTTGAAAATAATTGATTAAACAAGTCTTTTTCTCGGAGCGACTACAGTTGTGTTATATCACATCGCTCTACGTGCGACACGTTTCTGTGAAATGATTGGCTGATGTCCTGACATCAATATTCGTGAAAACTATTTCGTCTTCTGAAAACTGATAAGTGACTCTGAGACATGCACATCACTCTTTATTTTGGTTAAATCTTTTGAATCACTTGAATGGCTAAAATGCACTGTGTAGTATACATTCATGGAGAAAGGATTGGCTTATCGGTAGCAATGTGTTCTATATTATTAATGTACTTACTTACGTTCTAGATAGATATAATGTCTAATGAAGCTGCTCACTCACACGGTCATTTTGTTGTTCTGAAAATTTAATTTGGCTTTGATACGTTAGAAGACACCACATGTGCTGTTTACAGTACAAATAAATTCACTCAACTTGCATATTCATCCCCAATCGCCAAATATATCGTAATTACTAGTTTCCAATTAAAATCGAGTAACATCATTATGCATGTGTAGAAACCGAAACTGCACTTCTCATTTACATGCACAGTAGTTATGTGATCTATTAAACATTATCAACTCAAATTTTGCATTTTGTCTGTTATAAATTCCCAAAGTTCGTTCGCATCAATCGCGATGCATTGTCCTGTTTTCGATCAGAAATCACTACTTTTACCTTCATATCGTCTATATACTCAGTCCACTATCATCAACATGGAGGTTTTCGGTAACAGTTGGTACTACTCAATTAAGTTACACCATTTATAAAGTTTGGAACATTTGACCCCAAACAACACAATGGATGTACCTTTGATACACAGATTAAAAGTCACTGTTACACATCTTAGCTCATTGTGCATAATTGTTTTGGAGGTTCAAAATGTTAACAAATAGGTTCATCATAGACGATTAAAAACCGAAGACCTAGAAATAAGTACTCCTGATGATAAGATCTTACATATTTACATTCTAAAGTAATTAGGTTTCATTATTAAAAAATAATTCTAATGTAGGAAATAGCCTGATATTTAGATTACATTTGAACATTATATCTGAGAGTATTTACTGCGTTATTCCTGTGATGTGAAGTGGGCGATTTTGGATTGTTTTTAAAAAAATTCAATTTATCATGTCGGTAAGCATTATTGCAGGGAGATAGCATGCAAATCCATTGTTGTAAGCTGGAAAACAATTGCGTTACTTCACTGAAATTCAGTGTAAGATTGCACTCAACAAAACTGTCGAACAGTTCTATAAAACAGCCGCGTCCAGGTCTTCATATCTGTAATGTCACTCACTAAAACTTGTGCATTACGGTACATTTTACGGTTTCCATTGAAGGTTGCTAAATTATTGCATGAATACTCTTCGAAATTAAGCAACGCCCTAATTTGTACACTGATATGTGGTGCTCTGGGAATGTTAGGGTAAATTGAAGATTTATTGACTTATGATGGAAAATATTCCACAGTATGCAAAATTTATGACGATATGCGGAAAAATGTGATGGTACTGAATTTTTACACAAAATAACTAGGAGAAAATTAGATAAGAAGCTAGTTAGACATTAAACTTTCAGTCCTTTTTTTAAAATAATTCAGGAAATGATTACATCAATAGGATCTGTGATAATTTGTTCGATGATTATTCGAGTTCAATCTGTTTCTGACCATATTTGTGCATTATGGAAATTTTACTGAATGTGACAGTTTCATGTTTTATGTGAGTTTGGCGGTTCATAATGCTTTAAAAAATGCCTCTGGTTAGTCAATTATCATAGGGTCATCGCTTTAATTGAAATAATGACACTCATCACATTTATTGCAACAAATACTTATTTTCATTTCCCATTATAACATACCTTAGATTTTGACACCAATATACCAAGCTATTTTAAAAGTGGTTATCACGGCAGACAGTGAGCCTATTTGAGTGCACTTTTCTTTCAACACTACTACATATTTTTACCTAATGTCTCTACTTGTTTTAATGTAAGATTGTCTTTTTACTTGTCGGAACGACTTTGCTGTTAAAAATGTGGGTGTTGCTTAGTTACTTTCTATCTGTATAAATTTACATCTGTGTATGAATTATGCAAACCACCATATACAGATTATAATTCAAATCGTACTTATCAAGTCTCAAGAAGGGCATTTAGAAATGGAATACACAAATGGTTGTTTGGGTGGTTGATGGTTTTATTTGGCTTCCCAAATTTGATTCTGATGGGTGTAATGGATGCCCAACTGTAACACGTGTACCGTGAATCCTTGAAGAATCGTCCGATTATTTAATTCGGCGAGGGGTAAGACCCGGCGTTTATTCAAGGTAAGCGATTATTTAATTCGGCGAGGGCGATCGACAAGACGCGTCGGTAGGCCACACACTGACACATCAAATTAATTTTGTACACAGGACATTGAAGCTACTTGCTGATGCTCTTGGTCAATAGTGTACTGATGTTTTTAAAAATATATCTACAATTATATTTTCTTTGTTAAAACTATAGCTAATGCACTGTATAATATCAGATGATTTCCTGTCATCGGATATACATTTATTCAAGCGGAAATAGTCTGGTAAACTCTCGATTAGACTTTTCAATGATTCGTAAACATTTTTAGGATTCGCATGGAAAGAGTGGAATTTTACGAAGTAGTACTTGTGTTTGACCTTTGACCTGTTTTGCAAATTTATCAGATTTGGATACTAAGTTTATCAAATTGCTTTATTGTATCGATAACACCGTCCATTATATAATAAAAGTATGTATTGTTGCATACTTCACGTCACACAAAATAAACGATTTCCACTTAGTCATATCGTCATTCTTACGATAAGATTACACATTTGTCACATGTTTTTGTAATTAAATTTAACAAATATTTGATTTTCATAAATTATGTTCATTGTCTAATTGGACCCTCCAAGATTGCCTTGTTTGTCACGGTCATCTTATGACGTCATCAATATGTTATGATTATATGACATGATTGAAACTGTTATATGTAATATTGAAGATAGTGTTATGCCAAATGTAACCTTGTTATATTTGTTCACTATCTAAATTACATATATTTATAATGCATTCAGCCGTGGGAGCTGCGCCAATTTAGGTCTATCAGAGGGGTATCGAATGTAAAATTAGCTTAACTCACACCGTAGGGACGTGGTCGCCTGGAAATTGTTACTCAAAGTGAAGGAATTTCTCTGCGAGAGGTCAGTTTAGTTTTGTGCA
Source organism: Gibbula magus (assembly GCA_936450465.1). Lineage (NCBI taxonomy): Eukaryota > Metazoa > Mollusca > Gastropoda > Trochida > Trochidae > Gibbula > Gibbula magus. The sequence continues at coordinate 6,656,052 of OW388302.1, forward strand.
TTTGGTGTAGAATGTTGTTGGATAAATCGGTTATGAGGTATTTATGAGAAACAATGTTCCAGGCTGTAAACTGGTAGACATCGGTGAAGCACTAGACGAAAGATAATGTCATTATGTGCCCTCAGTCGACTTTTACATCATAATTTAGGAGTCGAATTTCGCATGTGGAACTTACGTTTGTTTGATATTACCTTGCTTTCAGAAAATCCATAAAAATACTCATATATGTTTTTACCATGATGTGAAATATACATATATGGACATATATGGCAAATATTGAGACTAATTATTGAATACCAAAATTAGAACCCCTGAACCACACGTGATGTCAAAACATAGTGAACGAGTTACTACAAGGGGTGGTGAACGAATTACAGAAACTTGGTGTTTTCTTTAGGAACGTGTTCACCAGGATATTTTACCAGCAGTCATTGTAAATATCTCAGTAACTATTGTTGGATTATGACTAAGTGTGCTAGTTTTGATAAATATGTTTCAGCCTTTTTGGAAATATACTTGAAAAAAATCGTAGGTTTGTTTTAAAACAATATATCGACCGCGTTTGTGTGCAAATATATTTTGTTGGCGTGCAGTCTCGAATAAAACTGTCTCTTTTAAGCTAGTTCTACTCAGCTTCTCATTTCGAAAACCAATTTTGTGTTTACTAATGTCTACTATTTTACAGCCTGAAATATATTTTGTCATAAGTACGTGGACACCGATTTATCAAACAAATTCCTACACCAAATGCACGAAAACAAACTGGACTCTCGCAGAGAAATTCGTTCACTTCCGTTGAGTAACAATCTCCAGGCGTACACGTACCTACGGTGTGTTAAAGATCTGATTAAATGCATTTTTTTCAAGAATGACAGATGATTACCTCTACGTATATTGTACATCGGAATAAATTGAGCAGATAAAGGAGACAATATACACTTGCAATTGATAATTAAAACGATTTTAATTTACCCATTTTAACACTAGCGCAATCAGTCTGGCGATTCATTTTGTAAATGTTTACTGAGGCGTGACTGGGATAAGCGACAGGCGGGGCCGCTAGACAGCTACTCCGCCGGTGTCTCTTTTATTAATTAATGATGATTATCACTGCCGCTAAATGAATTTATGAGGTGTATTACATCGCCAAAAAGACATGTCTATGTAATAATTGTGTAATTGTCATCTGCGAAATTACCTAGTTGGATATCTAAACATTTGATATATTGGAAATTTAAGTTGGTTTATTGAAGATTCCTTTGTGAAATTAACAATCAAAATGTTGCAAAATAACGTTGAATTATGACTATCGGCGAAAATCAGATTCCTCCTGATACGTCACAGAAGTCATCTCTTCAGGGGTCACGACCCCGCAGACTTTCATTCTGGTCGCCGGGGCTAAATAAGGCGTTTTTTTAAAAAGCCATATATAAGTTATTTATGGACCGATTTCAGAAATTTAAAATCGAGCAATTGTCAAATTGACATCACATTTGAATGAATCCGATTTTGACCATATTACATTTCATCTTTCTTTTAACTACCATTGTTGGATTTCAATCTGTGTGGTATGCTGTTGGTCAATCAGTGCTGGCGATAATGAGGTGAGTTGGGGTTTAACTACGCTTCTCTTATATCGCGGCTGCTAGTATTATGGCAGGGAGAAATCCCACAACGTTATGTGGCTATGCAATGCGGTGAAACCTGCTAACATCGGCTGGAACTAGCGAACCATCGGTGAAACTACGCTGAAGTTCAGTGTAGCATTGCACCCAAACCTTACTGCGTGTAGAACAGTTCTCTACTGCAGACAAAGTTGCCGTGCCCCTGACGGGATTCGAACCCCGGACACCTTGATCCGAGGCCGAAAGCGCTAACGCTGGCGATAGCTGCCTTACTCTGAGGGTGTGGGTGCGAATCCTGCATGGGAAATTCTACTTTTAAAGGTAATGTTAATCCAAATGTAACTTGTTATATTTGTTCACTATCTACATGGCATATATTTCTTATTGAAATCAAGTAAAAAAATAAATGCTATTCATGTCATATCATTGAGGTGCACCAGATTGTATTAAGACAACATGTAAATCAATCTATTTACCACAAGTTGTAAACTAACAATTTAAGGTCTGTGCATGTTACTCTGTTTTGTGTCTTTGGTCGACAAAATGGAGCATTGATTTGATGCTTAATTTTCCCGGATTGCAATCTCATTTTTTAGACACACCTTAATCCAAGTCCATTTGTAATAAGCGTTGGTTACGGTGATACCAAGATGGACGTTGCTAACAGAAACGATTCTATATCAGATCAATTCATATGTGTTTAGTCTGATTAATATCAGATGCTATGGACGACCACGGTATCTTTGAAGTTACCGCTGTAAAACTTGACCGCAACATTTGACATTACTGAATTCTGAAATGATATGTGATAACATGTTTACAGCAAGCATTTGTAATAACATTTTGTGTTGATATAGTTAAACACTTTCATGAACATGTAAGAATCACCTTGGAGACACACCGGGTAAATTTGTATACACTATTTTAACTATGTTACATTTACTTTTTTTCCAAACATGTGACACAAACTAGACGGAACATTAATAGCGGAAACAATACTTTGAAGTGTTTGAGAGAAAGTTAAGAGTGTTTCTTCATCTGAGTGAGTGGAACATTTAACCCAAGACCTTGTTGCAGAAAGCTGCATACCGAAAAATTGTTCACCTTCATCTGTATCTTATACAACGTCAATAACATTTCATCACAACAATGACAATGACCCATCATATATCCATGAGTAAAATAATCCTTCTCAAACGTATCCTGAGAATGACTAAACACAATCGAGTCACATTTTAAACATTCAAATTTAAGTGACTTTTTAATAAAAAGATACCGACTAAATGAGAACAATTTCATCATAAATACATTAACTGAGTATAAGAGGAAATATATCATGTATGTTCGACAAAACTGATCACTTACTGAATATTTCACAGCAGAAAATTAAAATTTTAGATTTGAAAAGATTAACAAATAGTCACTTCAAAAAGCTGCCAAAAGTGTTACTGTTTACTATGAGGCAATTATATATCAGATTATATTATCGAAAACTCAACCGTCTCCTTATAACGCAAACATGTAAAGTGGTCGGTATAGTTTTCATAAATATACAATGCTTCAAAGACATGACAAATTACACGATATTTGCACAGAAATACACGAGTAGGTGAACAAACTTTCGATATGCAGCTGTAAAATACAAGACACATGACAGTAAATGCAGTCGGGGAGTGCTGAGTCTACAGATATATTAACCCAAGTGAGGAGGGAAGACTTTCGGGAAAGCATGCTGTTATTGAATACGGAATATTGAAACACCTGCTAATGTTTAACCAGTAACAATGGTTGTAATAGTATGCAACTGCACAGGCATTTAACAACTACTTTATAACATTTCTTCAAGCATATTTTGTCTGACATTATCTCACTCACACCCAGTATATATATGGTATATATCATATATGACTTGAACATGGAATACACATTGAATTAAATATAACACCCACATTAATATATGTGTAGTTTATTCCATTTACTTAGAGCAAAGAACACATGTGACAGTTTTGCCGTCTACATATGGAGGACAAACCAAGGCACCGCACTTGGACTCAACAGAAAACAGCAATCTCCCATACTTTAGATCATGACCCCCAGGAATAGCTTCAGCATTGTTGTCCACACAAATGTAATCAGCAGATGAATGATCCTTGAACCCGCCCATCAGAAACCCTGAGTACTCCCGAGTCCATCCCTGGTAGCATGCATTTCTTGCTGGAACCATGATGGACGTTGTTTTCTGGCTTTCACACACCACACAAGGCATATCTTCATGTGATAAGGGACTGAAAGGTTTATCCGCGTATACTGCATAATACTCTGTCCCGTAGATTAGTGATGCTTCATTATCATGAACACCAAAGGTGCGATTAGAATAGACTGGGTGTTCTGGCAGGCATAGTATTGAAGGAGATCCACCTTTGGCATCCCAATAAGATCCAGCCGTGTATCCTACAACATTCAAAATAGATTTCTTGTTATGTTCCTTACATATTTAATAGGAAAGAGATAAGGTTTTTTTTAATTTTCGTGTGCAATAGCTAGTTTATTGTGTTTTTTTTTATATAAAATAGCAGATTGAGGCAAAATCATCAATGGTCGGACAATGACCAGATTCAAATATTATGAAAGAATGTTCAATTCATAATAACCTGTAAATAGGCATTTTTAGCAACAAAGATAGTTTATATAAAGTATTTGACTCTATTTCGACATACATGTTAACCTTTCTGAATTGTTTGACCTAACCTGTGATAGTGCCATCTAATTATCCGGCATGCATATCAAGTTGATTTATCAAAATGGTTATTCATGTCCGAAAAAACACCCGATGGATAGCACATTTACAGCGATATAACCGCAGTTAAATTACCGGAAGTAATATGTCATTAATACAGAGAATGCTTCCCGATATTAAAAAACTGATGCATGCCTATATATATGACGTCATAATCACATGCGTAGGAATTGATGCAAAAACTATGTGTACGGCCAGCTTCTCATTTCTCACTCAATTTTCTTGCCATATGTGAAACTGAAACGTTTCTACATATTTCCTAGGTTCATTTCAGCGTCACTTACAACCTTACAAGTATTTGCAAAGACAATTAGAAAGTGTCTGTACAATAGTCAAAACTGCCCGAAGGTCAAGGTAATTTTAATATAAAATCAAAATCTCAATTCTTTACCCTTAAATCCTATTTGAAGTATCATTATTCTAATAATTGTAATAGATAAAGTTTTCCATGTATATTCCTGCTACTGATTTATACTGTAGATTCCTATAGTCTGTCATGCTAACGTAATGACTGCAATGTTGGTAACTATCTCTGTTTGTAAAAATGAATAAATGTATTTTCATGTTTCTGCGTGACATACGTGAAACTTATTTTCACAGTCACAGTGATCACCTATTAATAAAGTTACTTACATAGCGATCATTATTTTACCGTAATATTTTGTAGAACCCAAGCCATGTGTATAATCAATTAATGTAATGTCTGACTGGTGACGTCAGGATGTAAAATTGTTGTATTTCAAGGTCAGATTAAGTATCGATTTTGTAAACCGTTTGTAAACCGATGAGGTACATCTCACAACTCGATACAACACTCGCCTTCACCTTTAACATAGTGTTGTCCTTAGGGGTAATCGTAGCACTCATATCCTCAATATATTATCTATTAAGTAAACAGTCGGAGGTTTGTGGGATAGAATAATATCGAAGAGTTTTAGTTTGGTTGCCTCCTCTGGATATTGCAAATTATGGTTTGACAGCCATGAAACCATTTCTGGTTTTATTCTGTACGGCACTCTCTACTATCTATTGACTTCGTCCTAAATACTAAATCACAGCCAGGTTAAAACGCGCTGTGCAAAAAAAGCATGGACAGATATAAGTCTTTCTCCTTTCCATGTCACATTAAGCTGTCACTGCTATAATGAGGTGTTATTGGCATTAACTAATTTGTCATCGAGGTATATAACTTCATATCCTTCTGCTCCTCTTTTCTGAGATCGACCGTTCCCACTTCTCAGTTTTATCAGATCTTTCACAAAGTGACAGTTTCGTACTGGATCCACGTTTATACCTGAATCCAAATTTAACTTATGGTTTAGATATGGTGTATCCGGAGTGAGAAATGTCATGTTCATTCTGAAGAATCTTCTTCAATATTCGTAAAGAAATGCTCATTTCTCTTATAACCTCTCTAGTCACTCTGACACTAATTTTAACACAGCTCCAGAAAATTAAAATGTTGTGTGCAGACAACTTGGCCAAAGGAGTTTTAAACTGTATATTTGGTTACCCTGAGACCCATAATTTTAAACTTCTTCTCCAGTATTAAAAGAAGAAAATTAACACAATGGAGTGACGTCATCGCTATGAATTAACAAAGGGATATCAATAGTAAATGATGCACGTGAAAACAGTGCTAAAGTCACCAGTCAGACATTACATTCATTGATTGTACACCCTGAACATAATACAGGAAACGTTTAAGTATTTATCAACAGAAATTACAAGCAGAAAACATTTTATAAAAAAGTACCATTTTGGAAAAAAACTTATTATTTAAATACCTATCTGTTGACTAGACCTACTTTGCCTTACCTCCTAAGGGTAATGCTATTTCAACCTTAATACAGACGAACTTGAAGAGTGGAGAAGGGGTGCGTAAAATCCCTTATCCAAGGGCCGGTAAGTCTAGGTGGTCTCGTGACGTCACTACCTGTTCATATCACTCTCCTAAAAGTTGCAGAGCAAGGCAGACGTGTTTTGTTCTGTGACTGGGGTTTTAGCGGCTTGTGTTGCTAACTTGCTATTTTTCTCTTGTTAGTTCAAGAGATACCCTCAACTTTATTCTTCGATAGTGCAGGTTGTGTTTGCAATCTGTTTTCAAGTAGGTGTTAGTTTTCAAGGGGCCTTGTTGACATGTGCTAGCTAGCGACCACCCGGAGTAGGTGGATTGCATGCGCCGCACGTGCAGCTCGTGATTCTTTGTTTTCTCTCACCTGACTGTTGGGTGTTTGACTTGCGTAGGGTAAAGGAGCAGTGGTATCTCTCCTACGCGTGTGACTCGCTTCGCTTGTCATCCGCTTTCGCTTGTCATTCGCCATTCGTTCCGAGTGCTAACTGTTAGGTGTTTGTCTTGCGTATGGTAGAGGAGTAGTGGCATCTCTCCTAATCGTTTGACTTGCTTCGCTGGCCATTCGCTTTCGCTTGTCATGCGCTTTTCGGTCTGTACTCTAGTGCTAACTGTGGGTTGTTGACTTGCGTACGGTAAAGGAGCTAGTGGAATCACTCCTAATTCGCTTGTCATACGCCTGTCGGTCGTACTCTAGTGCTAACTGTTAGGTGTTTGTCTTGCGTATGGTAGAGGAGTAGTGGTATCTCTCCTATTTCGTTTGGCTTGCTTCGTTTGTCATTCGCTTTCGCTTGTCATACGCTTATCGGTCCGTTTTCTAGTGCTAACTGTTAGGTGTTTGTCTTGCGTATGGTAGAGGAGTAGTGGCATCTCTCCTAATCGTTTGACTTGCTTCGCTGGCCATTCGCTTTCGCTTGTCATGCGCTTTTCGGTCTGTACTCTAGTGCTAACTGTGGGTTGTTGACTTGCGTACGGTAAAGGAGCAGTGGAATCACTCCTAATCTGCTTGTCATACGCCTGTCGGTCCGTACTCTAGTGCTTACTGTTAGGTGTTTGTCTTGCGTATGGTAGAGGAGTAGTGGTATCTCTCCTAATCGTTTGGCTTGCTTCGTTTGTCATTTGCTTTCGCTTGTCATACACCTTTCGGTCTGTACTCTAGGGAACTGTGGGTTGTTGACTTGCGTAGGGTAAAGGAGCAGTGGAATCTCTCCTACGCGTTTGGCTTGCTTCGCTTGTCATTCGCTTTCGCTTGTCATACGCCTGCGGTCCGTACTCAAGTGCTTCGCGTCTCGCTTGGCTTCTCGCCTCGCCTGTCACTGGCTTCGCTAGTTGTTCGCCTAAGGTGGGTGACTAGCTTGGTTAAGGAGCAGTGGATACACTCCTCGTCAGTGACACGCGTTGCCCGTTGCTAGCTTTCGCCTACCATTCGCCTTTGGCATCGCCTTAGGTCGAATCTACGCGACTCATCCTTAGGGTGAATCACTTTGGTTCAAGTGACTCGCTACGCCAGTCACTTACGGTTTGGTACACACACGAGTGTTATGTGAAATAAGATTGAATTATCTTGTAAGTGTTTAGCCTAGTTTTTGTCTGGCTTGTTCGTCTTTGTTTACCTTGGCGGGTCGTTACTTGATTTTGACTTTGTGCTCTTCGAGTTCAAATGTTTTGGTTCAACTCTCTTGATTGCATATCGTCAGAGTTGTTGTGCTTTTGTGAAATAAAGATTGAATTATCTTGTAAGTGTTTAGCCTAGTTTTTGTCTGGCTTATTCGTCTTTGTTTACCTTGGCGGGTCGTTACTTGATTTTGACTTTGTGCTCTTCGAGTTCAGAGTTTTTGGTTCAACTCTCTTGATTGCATATCGTCAGAGTTGTATTGCTTTTGCTCCGCCGCTTGGGTGTTTCACGTGTGTGACTCACCTCGTCTACACTACGCTACTTAGGTGTTTTTCTGTAGGGATTCACCTCGTCTACGCTACACGAGTGAGTGTCTCGCGTTTCGCCACGCCGCGTATGTGACTCGACTGTCTTTACCTTAGCTTACGTTACGCGTCTTATCGTTTCGTCCGCCATGTACTCCGCCTTTTGCACGAATTGCGGAGGCAGGAAGTCCGCCTCTAAGGATCCGCACTTGTTATGTAGGAAGTGTAAGGACCTTTGCGAAGAGGAGTACCGTTGCAACGAGTGCGCTCCTCTCTCCGAATACGTTTCCGCCATACGCAAGTCTGTGGTCAATAGGGCTTCGCTTCAGAAGCGTGCGTCGTCAGCTCAACGTAGGGAGATGTCTCCCATTCGTCATCCGTCTCCGGAGGAGGACGTAGACATTGTCCTCACGGAACGGGCGGATGAATTCGACAGGGAATCGTCGGTCTTGTCCGAACCCGCTAGGGGGTCGAAGGATTCGCGCAGCCCCCCTCCGCCGTCGTGTTCCAGTTCTCGTCCGCGGACTCGCCCGTTGTCCCCTCCTTCGCCAGACAAGCGGTTGTCTCCGCTTAGGCTTAAGGTTGGCGGACCCACTACGCCCATGAGCAAAAAGAAGAAGTCCAAGAAGGCTAGGTTTGACAAGGTCAATCCGTCCCTCCTTCTGACATCCGTCAAGGATATGGTCTCTTCCTTGCTCGATGCGCGTCTGGGTCCGCGGACCTTACCCACTCACACTACGACTACGCTACCGTGTGAACCCAATGCGGATGTCGTACCTCAGGGTTCGCGTTCTACGTCCGCTAGGGCCTCCGAATCCGCGACCCCATCGCGTACCCCTCACACCCTACGCGTCGTGTCACGGTGGTGTCACCCTCACGTGATTTGTTGTGTCTTACGCTACGCTACTTAGGTAGTCAGTGATTCGCCGGTTATTCACCTCGTCTACATTCACGTGTGAGTATCTCGTCTATCGCTCACCTGCATAAGGGAACGGGCTGTCACTCACCTGTCTCTCGCCTTAGGCTCGATTCTACTTGACTCGCTTCGGCTAGCAAGTGACTCGCTTCGCCAGGCACTCGCGTAGCCAGTCATTCGCCTTTAGGTTGTCAATTTGTTTTGGCTCTCTTTCGTCAGTGGCTCGTCTCACTCGCCTTGCCTGTCACTCGCCTTCACCTACGACTCAACTTGATTGCCTCGTGTCGTCTGTGACTCGTTTCGCCAGTGTCTCGCTTCGTCAGTCTTTGGACTTCGCACACTTCGGGTTCGGAGCCTCTGCCTTCAACACTTTCGATAGTCTCTCTCGTCTCGCCTTGCGTGTTTTCACTTAAGCCTTTTCATTCTACGTTTTCGTGAGTTTACACTCTGGGTGTTTTTGGAGTAATTAGCTATCAGAAGGGTTGTTTTCTTCCTATGTCAGAACTTCGTTCTTACACTACTCTACTTTGCTTTTCGCGTCGTGAATCGACTGTCATTCACCACGCGCCTGTCAGTAAGTGACCTAACTGTCACTCACCTCGTCCACGTTAGTGTTAACTGATAGAGGGTCAATCTCCTGTCACTCACTTCATCAGCTTACGCGCGTGGGTCAGTGATTGATTATCACTCACGTTGTTACTTCAATATGTACTCTGCCTTCTGCACGAATTGCGGAGGTAGGAAGTCCACTATCAAGGATCCTCACTTGCTGTTTAGGAAGTGTAAGGACTTGTGTGAGAAGGATTTTCGTTGCGACGAGTGCGTGTTGGTGTTTTTGGAGTAATTAAGCTATCGGAAGTGTTGTTTCTTAGTGTCAGGAATTAGTTCTTACACTACCTTATGTAGGTGTTTCGCGTCAGTGACTCGTGTGTCATTCAGGGGCGGGATAGCGCAGTGGTTAGCACGTTCGGCTTCGGATCAAAAGGTCCGGGGTTCGAATCCCGCCAAGGGCACGGCAACTTTGTCTGCAGTAGAGAACTGTTCTACACGCAGTTAGGTTTGGCTGCAATGCTACTCTGATTTTCAGCGTAATACCAACCATGGTTCGCTAGTTCCAGCCGCTGCTCGCAGGTTTCACCGCAGTGCATAGCCACATGGCGTTGCGGGCTTTCTCCCTGCCATAATACTAGCAGCCGCGATATAAGTGAAATACTCTTGGAAGCGGCGTTAAACCCCAACTCACTCACTCACTCGTGTGTCATTCACCTCGTCTAGTTTACGCAAGTTAGTGACGCGCCTGTCGCTCATCTGTTAAGTGATTTGAGTGTCACTCACCTGGCCTAGACTACACACGTTAGTGGCTTGTCTGTCACTCGTCTGTTAAGTGACTCGACTGTCACTCACCTCGTCTAGATTACACGTGTCAGTGGCTCGTCTGTCACTCACCTGTTAAGTGACTTGAGTGTCACTCACCTCGTCTAGATTACATGCGTTAGTGGCTCGTCTGTCACTCGCCTACTAAGTGACTCGACTGTCACTCACCTCGTCTAGATTACACACGTCAGTGTCTCGTCTGTCATTCACCTACTAAGTGACTCGGCTGTATCTCCTGTCACTCACATCGTCTAGCTTACTCGTGTCAGTGGCTCGTCTGTCACTCACCTGTTAAGTGATTTGAGTTTCACTCACCTCCCCTAGCTTACATGCGTCAGTGACTCGTTGTCAATCACCTGGTAGTGTCTCGAGGGTCGCGTCAGTGACTCGACTATCAGTCACCTAGTTACTCTACTACCTCGGTGTTTGCGTCACTACGTACTCTGCATTTTGTACATTTGCGGAGGTAGGAAGTCTGTTAGGTCTTGCCTTGTATGAAGTGCAAGGACCTGTGTAACGAGGGTGTCATTCTTTCGTCTTCAGACTTCCTGGAGTATGTTTCGGCCATTCGTAGGTCTGGTACTTCTTCCTGGAAGCGCAGTGACAACGGAACGTGGCAGTCTTCAGGGGGTTGTGTCTCCTGTTCGGCACCCCTCTGAATCTTTGCATTCTTTCAGTTTGTTATTTAAGAACTGGTTCATCGTCCCATGTTTTGGATTTTGCAACAAGTCTGGAACTGTTACAAAACCAGGCAGCTGTTGAGGCTGGTCTTGCCTCACTCGCCTAGGAGAGCCCAAGGGCTAGATAAGCGAGTGTTGGGGGTGTACCTGAGGTCATTGATGCGTACAAGGCCGCTGACCTGCCTCCTCCTTCGCGTTCCAACCCGCATGAGATCCGTGCAGTGTCAGCCACAATGGCTTACCACTGTAACATCGCGGTCTCGGGCTAGCTCAGTCGGTAGAGTGCGAGACTCCTCGTCTCGCGGTCCTGGGCTCGAGCCATCAATCAACACTAACATGTCTGCTATCCTGTCTGTCCTCAGGAAGAGATCGCCAGGGTTGGATGTGTCGGTCCTCAAGGACCTCATTAAAACATTCCGTTTGGTTGACGGCAGGTCCAGGCTTCGTCCACCTGAGTGGGACTTAGCCATTGTGTTCAACCACCTTCGCTCCGATACGTGAACCGCTCTCCGACGTGTCCCTTCTCCCTCTCACATGCAAGGTCTTTTTTCTGGGGGCTATGGCCTCCGCAGCGCGGATTTCGGAAATCCATGCGTTGCAGGCGGACCTTCTACGTTATGAGGTCAGGGAGGGGGGGATCGACCTCTCTTGAGTTGGCTCCCGACTTTGTCTGTAAGGACCAGGCAGCTTATGAAGCTGACCTTAAGTTCTCTATCACGGTTCTGGGTTCTGACTCAGGAGATCTCTCTCTGTGTCCGGTGAGAGCCTTGAGGGTGTACCCGCAGGCTGAGGGATGGCAGGCGTCGTCTGTTTCTTGCCTCACTCACCGAGGAGCACCAAGGAGCTTGATAAGCGAGCGTTGGGGGTGTATCTAAGGTCGGCGGTAATTGATGCGTACAAGGCCGCTGATTTGCCTCCGCCGTCGCGTTCCATCCCTCATGAGATCGGAGCAGTTTCAGCCACAATGGCGTATCACTGCAACATCGCGGTTTCGGATGTCATGGCAGGGTGTTTTTGGCGTTCATCAGAGGTTTTCGCCTTCCATTACCTACGAGATGTCTCCACAGCAGATCTTGAAGGCATCTCTAGGCTGGGTCCACAGGTCTTCGCGCAGACGAAGGTGGTCCCCCCCAACCAGACCAAGAAGGGGTCATCCTTCTTAGACGCTTTTGAGACTTATTGTAAATAAACATGGTTTACATTACTAGCTCTCGTGTCTGTTTGTTTTTTTTTTAACTTCGCTTTAACACCCCCCTCCCTGTTGGGGTTTGGGGGGCGGTGTGTTGATCGGAAGTTGAGTGGCAGGGTTGTCTCTTCGATCAGCTTAGCGGTAGAGATGGTATCTCCCGGGCTGTGCCTTGTCCTCACCACAGGGTGGAGGACTCGTAGGTTAGCTTACACTCAGGGCTAGTCGCTGGTCTCGTCACTACCATGTATCTACTGACCCGCCTCCTTGCGGTGGGATTCTAGGCAAAGTAGGTCTAGTCAACAGATAGGTATTTAAATAATAGTACGTTTTTGATTAAACGTAATTATTTATACTTACCTGTTGACTAGACCTACGCTCTAGGCCCTCCCATCCTCCCCACTTGGTCTGTCTTGCCTTTGGGACTTTCGGAGAGTGATATGAACAGGTAGTGACGTCACGAGACCACCTAGACTTACCGGCCCTTGGATAAGGGATTTTACGCACCCCTTCTCCACTCTTCAAGTTCGTCTGTATTAAGGTTGAAATAGCATTACCCTTAGGAGGTAAGGCAAAGTAGGTCTAGTCAACAGGTAAGTATAAATAATTACGTTTAATCAAAAACGTACTATTACAGATCAAAGTAGCAAATGTTTGAAGTTTCAGTGACTTCGGGTGTTTCCAAGCTTCAGTCAGTTTAACCTAGTTGCTTTATGATTTATTACAAACGTTTCAAGTAAGGGGTTTCCGAGGATATTTTATGAGACCATAAATGACAGGTCAAGCACAGTGTAAGAAATATTAACGTCAGAAAGAGGAGGTTCATAAACACATTTAATTTTGTTCATGATACAACTTAAAAGTTATACAATTAGACCTCGTTTACCCAGACACTGTATATCTGGAAACGGAAAGTTTTTCAAATCTGCCTTTTGCATTTCAATGCAAATAATGATTGCTTAAACACAAACCGAGACGATATAAAACTGTAAGGAAATTGTGTCGATAAACAGGGACTTATTGTATACAACTGGAACATTGCAAAATGATAATATCATGTTATGGGAGGTAATTGTTTTAAAAAGACTACAACAAATATTACTTTTACAAAATAGTGAAAATTAATGTTTTACACACTTCGTCTATTAACACAACACAAATAAACGTTATTTATGATACATACCATTTGTATATTATATAAGAATTATAATGATTGAACTTTTGGCATTGTTCAAATCGGAGACATGAGGTTGAAGCCATGATAACCTTGTTGTTTTAAAATGAACCAAATATTCATAAATATTCAAGTTTAAAACTTTCAACTTCAAGGGTGTGTCCGATGCCAAAATCCTTATTCAATACTAAAAGGACTTCTGTTTCCCTCCCAGCAATATTCTTAAATATGCCACCACAAATAAATAGTATAAACAGCAGCATTACACCAATCAAACACCCCGGGCCCAGCCACATGTACGCACATATATATGCACACACACCTCAAGGATCCAACTTTTACCTTTATAAACCATGTTGTTTCCTGTTGGACAAGATGTTCTTCCCCATCTGGTGTACACACTATTCCCTGGAAACAGAGAGATGAATAATAATAAAGTGACGATAAAGGGATTCAAATGAATGATAAAAATATTTGAAATATAATGAATTGAGACATATTTAAAATGTTATTGCGCATCTTTTCAAACAAATGACAAGTTACTAAAATGTCCCTACAACTATCTTTACCGAATATGAACATGACAACATCAAAGAATTGTAAAGAAATCAAAACGCCGACTAAACCACGTAAGCTACAACTTTGTCATGATTTACTTTATTTCTTGCATTGTTATTGCGCATATTTTGAAAAAAGGTTTCAAGCCTCCATGTGGATTTTGACAAATTCCCGTATATGACAATTTTTCATCCTTAATTATGACCGGAAATGACTGGGGGGTGGGGGTATACCCCAAACAGAAGGCCCCACGGCTTCAACTGAAACATGGGAAAAAAAAGTAAAAAAACGGATACAAAACCACCAATTTCACTTAAGGAAAACTTCCATGTTTCAAGTCGTATTACTGACGTCACAGTTTAGCTTAACTTAAAAGGTGGGATTTGGAGCCGCTTTCTGAGCTTGACTTGGTGCATCTCAATCGACTACAGTGTAAATATCGTATGAGTTTTTTCCAGGATGTATCACTCAGTTCGTTTTAGCTTTTCACTCGAACTGGTATAATTTAGTACATAGTAGCATGTATATCTGTTGAGAAAAAATAATTTTAAAGGTTTCCGGGAGGCCACGATGAACCGGACATTGTCGATACTATTGTCCAGTTATTCGAGTTTAAGTATGAGTCTTTTCACTTAAAAATCAACTTATCAAACAAGTGTGTAAATATCATATGACTTCCTTCCAGGATGTATATCTCAGTTCACGTAGAATTCGTTTCCACTCGAACTACTATGACTTACAGCTTGATTACATTTGAATCTTTGGAGAAATAAGAATTTTAAAGATTTCCAGTAAGGCCTCCATGAAGCAGACAGTGTTGATACTGTTGTCCGGTTATTCCTGTCTTAGCATGATTAGTTACACTTTGCAAAATCTTCTAAATCGACTGTTGTATAAATATCATATGAATTTCGAACAGGTTTTACCTCACATTAGGCGTAGAATAGATTTAAACTCGAACTGGTATGACTTATTTCTCTTTAAAGTGTATATTTTTAGAGAAATAAGAAAATTATATTTTTGTAAATACCTAGGTAATTATTCAAAGTTATCATACTTTGAAAAGTAATTGTGAAACAAATAATAGGATTTCGCTAATAAGATATAAAACGTGTTGTTCTCCAATGGTTCAGCTGCTTATTCATCCAAGTTTCAGCTCTAAGATGCAGATATCTTCGGCGTGGTGCTTCCGCAAAAATGCACAGGGTTAAAACATTTGAAAACGTTAAAATTTAAATATGGAGTCGAAACAACGTGACCTACGACTTCGCAATGGTAACATATTTTGCTTGTCTAGTTATTAAGCATCTTTTAAAACACGTTGGGAGTCTCTAGTGTGTCACTTGGAATATTTAGAGGGAAATATAACATAAAAAATCCGAAAATTTTAAAGAAAATCAAAATGGCGGCTCAACCACGTGACCTGCGAATTCGTCATGATTTACTTTTTTGCTTGTATTGTTCCTGCGCATCTTTTGCAAAAAGTGTCAAGTCTCTCAGTGGATTACCAAAAAAATCCCATTTTAAAAAGTTTTTCTTTATTTCGACCAGTAATGACTGTACGCGAGCGATTTTATTATTGATTCATAAAGACCATTGTCCTGTCTCCTGAAAAAATCTTTCAAATCGATGGGTAGGTTTTTGAATTATCGGACCTGAAAGTTCACGGTTTTCTAAATTTGCCTGACTTTGAAAGGTCACTGTGAATAAAGTATTAAGAATTCGCACAAACAAGATCAAACTTGTTATTCCTCAATGTGTCAGCTATATATAAATAAAGTTTCAGTTCTTAGGTGCTGATATCTTTGGAGTGCTGTTTCCGCAAATGTACATTGGGTCCGAAAATTTGAAAAAATTGAAAAAAAATCCAAGAAGGCGATTAAACCAGGTGATTGACGACTGATGATTTACTTTATTGCTCGTAATGTCATTGAGGAACTTAAGGAAAAAGTTGCAAGTTTCTAGGTGCATTTTGAAAAAAAATCCCATTTTAAAAATTTAAATTTGGATTCGACCTTTACCTTTAATGGCTGATTCGATCGGGCCCAAAATCTACAAAATGTCCACAAGATTGGTGCAAATAAAAAAATAAAAAAACAAAACAAAACATGCTAATAATAATAACGAGTCAGCCAATGGCGATTTGGTGATTATTAGTCTCTGCTTTAAAATGCGCTATCAAACATGTCTCAATCTTCAGTAGTTTTTGACAATGAAAATGGATCAATTGCTTATTAATGGACCCAGACATGATCTTTCTCACGATTAACACAAAATGGTTAATATTTTCAAACTGAGGTATAACATAGATACAACTGAAGTAGATGTAATCATCATTAAAATTGCATACATATGTAATGTGTTATGTTGTTTTGAATATTCAAAAAAATACTTAAAAATGCTGAAATTTGGACCCCTAGACAACATTTCCTATGTTTGAAGTTTAACTATCACCTTTTTGATGAAAGGGTCCAAAATAAAAGTTATTGGACGTGAAATTGTGCATACGTAGATGTCAGGAAGTTGCATTTGCATAATTAGTAAGGCAGTAATGAACCTTTGAAGATGGATGACAATGTTATCTGACAAGTCACACATAAACTATGACAGATACATGCTTCAACATTATTGTCTTTAATACAAATTTCGTAGAAAACTGTTCATTAGTTACTTCTGGACACGAGCAACAAAAAACGTCCAAAGAATAATAATAATAAATCAAAAACAGGATAAGAACAATAGGTCTTTCAGACATGCGTCTTGAAGACCTAATAAGCACGCCAATAACAATAAGGATTCAGCAAAATTTGCTGAATCCTTAGTAATTAAAAACGTCAATACCATATTTGAAAGAGTCGTTGTGTCTCTAAGGTTTTGAGGAAGAGAATTCCATAGTCGTGGGCTGACAAAGGAGAAAGCACATTTGAGTAGTCTGTTTAATGATTGTCACTGGAGGATCTGAGATTTCGTTGAGGTGAGTACGGGGTGATAAGTTCTTTGTGGTAAGATTGAAATTCTTCATTATGGAGGCAATCGTGAGTCAGTATGAGGAGTTTGAAGGTAATTCTTGCAGAAATCGGAAGCCAGTGAAGCGATTGAAGAACGGTGGAGATATGATCATAGGGTGAATAACTGAGTTCTGAATTCGTTGCAGTTTTTGAATTGATTTGGCTGATATGTTGGCGTACAGTGCATTGCAATAATCAAGCTTCGAAGTTGCTAGGGAGTGCATACATTTTTTGCAGGTTTGAATGTCAAGATAGTGGCGTACTCTGCTGATGTTGAATATGCTGTAGTAGCAAGCTTTGCTGACAACAACAATATCGGCCTCCATGGACATCACTGTATGGGATACGCGACAGCGACAGCTGTATTTGAACGAGCAGATTTGTTAGGTCAGTTGTATGAGCGCTGAGGTTATTGAACGAGCAGCACATTATTTAATGGATGATGCCAGTAGATTGGCGTTAATGTTTACTAGGTAAGCTATATCGCCTATTCAAACTTTCGTTTTTATCATACGATGCCTTGGAGATAACTTACAAGAGAAATATTATATTTTTGGTTTTATTTTATCATTTAAATCAATATTGTGAGAAAAATACCACTCAACAAATAAATGATAAATTCCTTTATCAGTTTGTCTTTTTTATAATTTACAAATGTTAAAACATCAATCTTTGCGTAATTGTTCATACGCTGAGTTGAAAAAGGTACATGCAAACACAATACTCATATCTAAATCTTAAATTTAAAGTGTAGCACACTTAACAGGGGAGACGGTCTTTTAACAGTCGGCAACGGTATTTGAGCATGAGCAGAATGGATTTTGAACCGTTTTGGTAAGTAAAATAATTTGAGTTTATGGTATTTTTTCTTCGTATTTATCCGATTTAGGGATATTGATTTAAAATTTACACATACATATATGTTAGGAATGTATATTTGAAGTAGATTGCCTTGTTTTATCATATACATCCTTAAAATCTTTTGTTTTGTAAATGTAGATGCTCACTGTATGAAATGTGCGACAACGATAGCTGTCTTTGAGTGAGCAAATTTGTTAGTAATACGATATTGTTACGACTTACTGGACTGACTTGATGAAATACCTTAACAACTCGTTCAAAGACCACAGCACTTTAAAAACCATCGCACTTTTATAATTTCTTGGAAATTATATATTTCATTAAGGGTCTTTTAACAAACAATCACACATTTTTTTCAATTAATTTTGCTTGCACAAAAACGACAATTTTGGTAAGGCAAATACATTTTTACATCGGATTATATAATTATATTAGTATATAATTATTTAGTGATTTAGTGAAAATTATCCTGATATACACAGTATCTATTTCACATATATATTTTTAAATTTCAATGAAAAAGATGATTCTTTAAAGAGTTGACAGTAGATTTACAAACCCTCTTCACTAATATATCATGCTCTCATTCCAAAACCTCAGCGTTCGTACAACGGACGTTACGAATTTGCTCGTTCAAATACAGCTGTCGACATAGACATGGTGGAGTAAACAATGATTCCAAGATTTCGCGCACTGTGTGTGGGCAAAACTTCAGAATCACCGATGCGAAGACACATGGGGGTAGATTCTCGCTTTCTGAGCTGGTGTTTTGATCGAGTGAGGAGAAAGTATGTCTTGTCATTCAGCATGAGAAAATTTGATACCATCCATAGTCTTATTTCCTGAAATCACTGTTCAAACTTTGAGATGTTGCATGAGGGTCCAGAGGATTTGAAGCTGATATACACTTGTGCGTCATCTCCATATCATTGGAAATCTAAAAAATGTTTCCTATTTATATCTTCAACAGTAAGGATGTAAATTGTGAACAGCAGTGGCCCCAAAACAGATCCTTTAGGTACACCGAATAACAGAGCTGTTTTTGAAGAGTAAGCATCATATATTAATATCCGACAGCTTAAGAAATATAGCTTTTGATATATAATCCAATCGTATGTGCCTTTAATGACATTAAACGTTTCCCCTGAAATACCGAGCAGAAGCGAATTGAATAATTAGTTTCTGAAAATTTCTTTGATTTGAGTCATGTAAGAGTCAAGGACAAACTAATCAATGGTTATAATTGTATAAAAATCACTGTGATCTTAATTGTATTGCATTGTTGCTTAGCATAAGTTATATGAACACATATCCACGAATCATTTATATGTAAACGATTTAGCTTGAACATGTATGTTATAAGAACATGTTATGATATCTTAAACAATTTTCAGAATTATTGCATTACGTCAGTTAAATACAAAATTAATATGTATTGGCATTGTGTTGTAAAAGTATAATGACGCATTAGCAGATACAGTACACCTTGATTGATCCTCATTTAACACTCATTGCTTCACTTTTTGATTATATTTGAGGTCATTTAAAACTTTGTAGTAAAGAGTTGATCAAATACCTTGTATTGTGCTTAGAGATGTGGCACTTCTATTATGGGGAGACTTTAGTTGAGAGATCTCGGTCATGATGGAGGACACTTCAAAATAGAGACTGGTGACATCTGTTTGGTTTGTGAGAGACTGAAGCTGATTTACCTTAGATTTCAAGGTGGACACGTCAGCTTGAAGGCTAGATAGATCTTGTGGTAGTTGACCTCCCGAGTTCACGGACGATGCACACGTACACTGACTGTTCCCTGACTGAATCTGATTCTGTAGAACTGCCAGCTCCGTCTTCACGTTAGAGAGATCCTTAAGTTCATCCAGGGCCGTGTCTAGTTTGGTTTGTGTGACTTTCTGCTCCATTCGAGCTGTCTGCAGTTCAGATTCCAGTTTTGACATGTCACTCTGGGATGCTTTGTTTTCTATTGTCTGTTCCAATAATGAAATGTGACTAAGGAGGCTAGATACGTCCAAAGATCCATCCGGCTTTGAAATCGGCATAATCAGTGCCTGTGCAGAAAGCATTGAGGCAATGATAAGAACACAAAGTACTCGCATCGTTAGAGAATGGAATGAGACTAACTATTGAAATGTGCAATAAACATTCGTAGAGAAGGGAGTGGCTTATCAGTGATAAGGTGACATATATATCTGAATGTGTGAAATTGCATTATAATTGGCTGTGCAGAAAGCAGCGAGGCACAGATAACAACATTAAGCATGACTAGCGACTTGAATGAGATTTAACCCAGGTGTTATGTACGTATATTCTAGAGTAGGGACTGGCTTAGCAGTGATAAGGTTTATAAAGCATTTATGCTATTTTAGGACACCAAATTATAATTTGTCGACAATGTCATAAGTATCAATTGTTTTATAACCTCGCTTTTACATTTAAGTTATTTAAAATTAACATTTTAGTAGTGTATACACATACAAATACGTTTTACATTGATTTCAAATGCTCTGGATTAATCTAATTTAATTGTTTCATCTTGACCAATTCAACCACCATGTCACCCTGACCAAAACGTCCTTGATTACTTAGAGAATAACCAACGAGGTACGAGTGATTACGGGAAATATCCACGAGTCTAAATAATGTTCTGAACATTATTTTTACGAGTGGATATTTCCCGTAATCACTCGTACCGAGTTGGTTATTTTATATATTACCCATTATGCAATTTAATTGACCAAAAATACGCTTGCTTATTACATTTTCATGTTGGGCGGCCGCTGTGAAGGACCCGTCGCCACAGTAACATTGTGACGTCATAAGATAATTCGTCTTGTCAGACCATTGATTTATGACGTCATAGACATTCTTTCTCCGGGTAACCGACCAATCAACGTTGAGAATCACTTGAAAGCACAGGTGCAAATATCACAAAAATAATCACCTGTGTCTTCTCACCCGTATAGGTAATATACTGACTTATCTCCTTTCCTGTATGTACTCACAGGAAAAGGTTACTCTACCAACATTGATACGTTGTTGATCACATTTGTTCACATTTATTTTGTTACTGTACGGAACTAGTTAGCATTAAAACGATTTTCAGCAAATGTCAGTACTTACATTGTGGCTCCAACAATATACTCAACGTTCCTTTAAGCGTGTATGTGTACATGTGTGCTTGGTCTTAATCTTTACCATGAGAGACCCTTACCTTTCCAGTTTTATTTAATTGAACATTTCACAATTATTATATATGACATCTGACATAATGATGATAACCTTAAAATAAAACAATCATGTCAGTGCTCAGTTGTCTTCATACTAAATCTCATGTTGCTGTGGAAATAATACAAAGGTGTTGACTTCTAAATCTAAGTTTTGGAATTATAGGCCTATACCATTTCTGCAAATACTAAATGTGTAACATTTCAAATGTTATATCAACATGACCCAATATTGAAAGAGTGTCTAACTAAATGTATTGACTTTATTATGGAATAATATAATACTTTTAATTTATATTATTTTAACTAATGGAAATTTGGTGGCCATTTCGGATTTAAGGTAATTGAGGCAAAGCAAATTCAGGTGTTAACTTTCAAATTTAAAATGGGAAAATAACTGTACATATTAAATAAATACATATTAGATATTGTATAAACAAACTTTTTATATCCCACATTATGTATCAGCATGTCCCAACATTTAAAAATGATCATTGATCAGACATAGTAAAACATTAATAATTATAAAACTTTAGCCAAAAATAACAAACTTTTGACTTTTTTACTACAAAATATGCAATAAAATGAACCAGATAAGGGATTTTGCATGCTGAAATAAATTCAGACTTTGAAATTTAAGCGATATGCTCTCTGTTGATTGGATTAAACAAGGTCATGTGACCGGTATACATTCTCATAAACACAAGACTGACAGCTGAAAAGGATAACCTTCATAACCTGACGTTTACAAAAAATAACCTGCGGTACTACTGTATCACTGTATCATTGCGCAATTATGACACTGCTATCACATGCTCTTTTCTTGATTAAACTTTTTAAAACCTTACAACGTGAATTCTAATTGTTGTTTGATTTAAAGTTTGATTAAAACAGCATATTAGAACCAAAAATTAATTACTTTAATCATATTTCCTGTGAACTACGTTTTGCGCATGGTGACACATAAGTGATGCGGTATTATTGTGGGCGGAGCCTAGCACATGACCTACGACAGTTACTTAACATTTGTTTCATCATGCACTGTACACTTTTTGCAGAGACTTTTTATATTAAAAAGTGTATTTACTGATTAGAAATCACTTAAATTTCAAAGTTTGAATTTATAAGAAATAGATTTGATAATGTGTTTGTTCACTGGCTTATAAACGGTTTGAAAGTTCAAGTTAAACTGTAGTATAAATGCCGTTGACAAGCTCCGGCATTTATACCAGTTTAACTTGCAGCCAGTGAACAAACACATTATCAAATCTATTTCTTATAAATTCAAACTTTGAAATTTAAGTGATTTCTACTCTTTTACAGTCGAATTAGAATCTTGCAAAATAATAATGTTATGCGAAAAAGAGGACGTCTTTTGTGATACTGGGAAAGGTGGTAACACTGACCTGGTATCATCCTGCAAAAGAGCTGGTAGCATTGAAAACTGTGTTCCTGCTAACTGGATTTATGTTGCAAATGTGATGTTAAACCAAAGCTGTTGTTGTCGTCAAAGTAAGAAAATGATTAAGGAGAAGTAAAGTACTGCAGTTTAAGTTCTTTTTGGCGTTGATGACCCTCGGTTTTCCGATTCTTAGTCTGGCATTGGTGGGCTGTTTGTATCCTTTGTTTTCCTCCGCGGTCAAAAGTCAAGGTCAAGAGCTTTGAAATAACTTTGAAATCGCTGTATGATAACTTGATAACATGGATACTTTCTATGCTTTGAGGTTCTTATTGTTATACATCAAGTATGGATAATTGTCAAAATCTGAAAAGATTTTCGCTTAAATCCGTTCAAGGTCAAGGGAGGTCACACCTTAGACATGTTTTAACGAATTTGCCTTATTGTAACTATGAACACTTTATTATTGTTATTGTTATACACAAAGGAAAGTAAAGTGATAGTCTAAATGGTACTAGCTGTAAATGCAATGTCTTGAATTTAAAGGGGCAGGAGCACGTTTGTTCGTTCAAATAAGTCGATGAAATGTATTTGAAAAATAATGTCACAAATAGTAAAACACCCTTCTCTCTTCAGAAAATCAAGTTAAAAAATGATTGAACATGGTTTGGCAAAGCCATGGGAATAGTTTTTGTAATTCGAAATGATAAAATGTGTGCACATTAAAATGGCCGCCACGCAATTTTTGCTTTATATGCAACATTGTTATTACCACTACGGATAATTGGTTTGTGTAATAAGATAGTTTACCCTCTAAAGTTAATATAAATGACATAAACTATCATTATAAATGGGAAATTTGAAAAAATAAAATTTGCAAAAACCTGCTACTGCCCCTTTAATGTTCAATTGTCTTTTGGGGTATATTTATTTTGATAAGTTGGGCCTTTTACTGTTGCTATGGAGAAGGCAGAACAAGGGGAGGTGAGATATTCAGTTTCATGGCTGCTCTGCATTTGCAGTGTCCCACAAATGCTAATCTAGTTTAATGTCATGTTGACCAACCATCTTATCACCGGGACCAAATTGTTCTAGATCGTCTTTCGGATGACTACGTCCCGCCCTATATAGATATATTCTCTGGTAATGTTGACCTCTCCCATTGTTGTGTAATAGAACAACTACAATAAATAAATGTAACCTTGTTTCAACAAGTCAATTTTCTTAGTAATATAGTCATTGAAGATTGGAAAATAGACAACTAATGTCTCCTACTTATAAGTCAAACTTATTATATATATACAGTCTCAGAGAAACGATGTTCCTGAACAGTTCTATTTGATTTGATTCTACAAATTAAAGGTACAACATTCCATCTTTCATGAGAGTTAAGGGATTGAAGTTTGAAGATTGAAGGCCGTTTCTAAACATATTTAAGTAGTAATGAGTAATATTACTTTAGATAGAAAGCGACTTCTAGACTTTACATTGCAGTTTAACGTGTCATCATGGGTGGAAGTAGCCAACCATGGGTGATACTACACTTAAATACATTGCAGTATTGCTCCCAAACATATTACATGAATAAACAAATAAAAATAAAGTGTATTTACTTCTTCACGTGAGCACAAAAACAATATGGTGGGTGCTCGTGATATAACTCTCAGTTTAATGTTGTATAATGTCTGCTTTAAATTTAACTCGTACTTTTCGTTCTCTTCCTTGTATAAAGTAGACCTCATCTTAAACGAGATATTTGTATCTAGATGTATTATATTTATCAAACTTGTTACATTATATACAATGTAAGTATTGCTGTTATTCAAAAGGAAAGCATAAAAAATGTGTATTTGTGTTGTCTTGTATTATAATTCTTAATTTGAAATTGTGTTCATTAATAATTATATTATAAGCTGTCTCAAGTAATCAAAACTTAATTAACTTGAGGTTTTTACATGTAAGTCTTGTATAGGGGTAAAACGGTTAACATCTACATCAGTTGAAGTACAGACTTTGTTCTCTCAAAGTGTTGTTTTTTTCGTGTGGTTAGCTTATACTACGAATAAATAAATAATAATAATGAAGTCTATATAGTGCTATTTCCACACAGTATGTATTGCTGTCATGTTATTCAAAAGGAAAGCATAAACAATGTTACATGTATTTTTTGTTGTCTTTTATGATAATTCTTACTTTGAAATTGTGTTCATAAGTAATTATATTATAAGCTGTCTCAAGTAATTACAATTTAAATAACTTGATGTTTTAACATGTATGTTTTTATAGGAGTAAAACGGTCAACAACTACATATTTTATATATATCAGTTGTACAAACTTTGTTCTCCGTGTATCAACTTAGCTTAGCTCAGATTCACTTAAAAATTTAACATTTACATAATGTTTGTTTGGTAGCCATTGGAAACAGGCAATTAACATAAAGAGGACAATTGAAGATGACTCTACAAGATGTCCCTTAAAGGTCAAATGTATTAAACTGTTCTAAAGTATGTATTTGATGTACATTTGGTTTTTGGTTTTTGTCACAAAGTTTTCTGATAAAGGCGAATCAATTACACTTCAGTTAACACTTCAAGCTTTCGACATTAAGCATTAGCTTCATCCATGTATGTAAAAAAAAAATCACGAACACAAGTATTATAAAATATTACTTTTAAAATGTCATTGTGTCTAACGTCACCTTACTCCTCGTCATAATCCAAAATAAATGTAGTTCACATCACACAGGCATCACACACATGTTGTGTAGAGTACAGAAAGGGTAACATTTGTCTATGACTTGGAAATCTAACAGACTTAAAGTATTAAATAGAACACCAATGAATGATAGTGCATTTTATTCGTTTCACTTAGAGCAGAGAACACATGTGACTGATTTGCCGTCTACATATGGAGGACAAACCAATGAACCACACTTGGACTCAACAGAAAACAGCAATCTCCCATACTTTAGATCATGACCCCCGGGAATAGCTTCAGCATCAGTGTCCACACAGATGTAATCAGCAGACGAATGATCCTTGAACCCGCCCATCAGAAACCCCGAGTACTCCCGATTCCAGCCCTGGTAGCATTCATTTCTCGCTGGAACCATGATGGACGTTGCTCTGTTGCTTTCACACACCACACAAGGCATATCTTCATGTGATAAGGGACTGAAAGGCATATCCGTGTATTCTACCCAATACTCTGTCCCGTAGATTAGTGATGTTTCATTATCGTGAACACCGAAGGTGTGGTTAGAATAGATTGGGTGTTCTGGCAGGCATAGTATTGAAGGAGATCCACCTTTGGCATCCCAATAAGATCCAGCCGTGTATCCTAAAACATTCAAAGCAGATTTCTTGTTATGTTTCTTACATATTTAATAGCAAAGAGATCAGATTTTTTATATTTTTGTGTGCAACAGCTAGTTAATTTCTTTTATAAAATAGCAGTTTGTCAGGATAGAGACAAAATTATCAATGGTCGGACAATGACCCGATTCAAATATTATTTAAGATTGTCAAATTCATAATTATCTGTAAATAGTCATTTTTAGCAACAAAGATATTTTATATCAAGTATTTGACACTATTTCGACATACGTGTTAACCTTTCTGAATTGTTTTATCTAACCTGGGACAGTGCCACCTATTTATCTGACATGCATAACAAGTTGATTTATCAAAATGGTTCTTCATGTCCCAAAACACATGTTGGATAGCACATTTATAATATTATAACCATAGTTAAATAACCAGAAGTAATATGTCAATAATACAGAGAATGCTTCCCGATGATAAATAACTGATGCATGCCTATATATATGACGTCATAATCACATGCGCAGGGATTGATGCAAAAACTATTTGAACGGCCAGCTTCTCATTTCTCACTTAATTTTGTTGTCATATGTGAAACTGTAACGTTTCAACATATTTCCTAGGTTCATTTCATGGTCACTTAAAACCTAACAAGTGTTTGCAAAGAAAATGTAAAAGTATCCAAACCATGGTCAAAACTGCCCGAACCAAGGTTATTTCAACATAAAATCAAAATATCAATTCTTTACCCTAAACTCGTATTTGAAGTATCATTATTCTATTAATTGTAATAAATAATGTTTTCCTTGTATATTCCTGCCATTGATATATTCTGGAGCTTCATATAGTCTGTCAACCAAACTGTATCACTGTATTTTTGGTAACTATCTCTTTTGTTATACATTCTTATGTAAAAATGAATAAATGTATTTTCATGTTTCTTCGTGACATAGGAGAAACTTTTCTTTACAGTCACAGAGATCAATTAATAATAAAGTTACTTACGTAGCTATCATTATTTTAACGTAATATGTTGTACAACCCAAACCAGGTGTACAATCAATGTCTGACTGGTGGCGTAACGATGTGAAATGGTTGTATTTCACGTGCATGACCTATGGACAGGTTAAGTATAAGAAATAATTAAATGAATGAACTTACAGTCAGAAAGAAAGGGTTTCATAAACACATTTCATTTTGTTCAAGATACAATTGCAACAAAAAAGTGCAACTTAAAAGTTATACAGTCAGACCTCGTTTACCCAGACCGTGTATATCTGGAAACGTGGTATTGTTCAAATCGTAGACATGAGGTTGAAGACATGATATCGTTGTTGTTTTGAAATGAACCAAATATTGATGAGTGTTCAAGGGGGAACAAATGTTTGTTCAACTTCGAAATGTGTCCAGTGCCAAAATCCGTATTCAATACTAAAAGGAATTGTGTTTCCCTCCCCGCAAAGACTATGATCTTTTCATCTGTTCCAAGATATGCAAGTGAAAATGCATAAACTTCAGCAGCATTACAGCAAACAAACCCCATGGGTCCAGCCTCATGTACGCACATATATGCACACAAACCTCAAGGATCAAACTTTTACCTTTATAAACAACGCTGTTCCCTGGAGGACAGGACGTTCTTCCCCATCTGGTGTACACACTGCTACCTGGGGACAGAGAGGTGAAAGCTTAAAAAATATAGCTTATGATATATTATCCAATTTAAGGAGAGATGGGACCCAGAAATCGACCTCACTTACGGCAACATTTTGAGACAACAATTTATTGTTGCGAATAAGTCTCAAAATATATGGATTACGTTGCTTTGGGCATAAGTGTATCTGTACACTAACGGGGAGCGCTTAAATTTACCCTAAAGCCTTTATAACAGTCATTTTACGACATGTCGCATAACGTTACCGTCACCTATATTCGTGGTAAACGCTGTACTACGTGTATTATTCAAATTACATGCGTATCTCAAGTTAGTGGCGAATTTAAATAGCCTGGTATAATAACCTGATAGTTATTCTTTCACCGTGCACTCTTAGATTGATAATATGTTCAATAATGATTACACGGTAGCCCGTCAAAGTCACACTTGAAATCATCAAAACTGCCGTGACATCAGGCTTTTACGTTTATGAAGGTAATTTTTAAAATGACGTTAAACTGATGAAAAATGTTGCGCATTGCAACTCTGCATTGAAATGAACTTTTTAAAAATAGAGCCACTGGCTCTGTAGCTCATCAGGCTTTATACATTAACTAATTCAAAATGTTAACTTTAAGGTGAATGGTAAAACAAATAGGAAGCACTTTAAATGGAGATGAAATAGGTCCTTACCCCTCTGACCTATCTCGGAGGCCAGATATAAACTCCCTTTCAAATAAAGACACACTTGAACATTTAATTCATCACTGTTGTTTAATTACCTCCCTTTGAAGAGCACATACAATCTAAAGATGAAAATAGCTTTTGTGGTCATGACCTCTGTGACCCCAATTGAGGTCAAAGGGTCACGAAATCTACAATTTAGAATCTCCATTATCCAAGGAGTCTGCACACAATCTTTTCAGCTCTCTAGACCTTTTGGAACTTGAGAAGAAGATGAAAATAGGTTTTTAAAGATGTGACCCCTGTGACCCCATTTGGGGTCAAGGGGTCACGAAATCTACAAATTAGAATTCCCATTGGCCAAGGAGTCTGCACACAACTTTTCAGCTCTCTAGACCTTTTGGAACTGGAGAAGAAGATGAAAATAGGTTTTTAAGGATGTGACCCCTGTGACCCCATTTGGGGTCAAGGGGTCACAAAATCTACAATTTAGAATCCCCATTGGTCAAGGAGTCTGAACACATTTTTTTTAGTTCTCTAGACCTTTTGGAAATTGAGAAGAATATGAAAATAGGTTTTTAAGGATGTGACCCCTGTGACCCCATTTGGGGTCAAGTGGTCACGAAATCTACAATTTAGAATCCCCATTGGCCAAGGAATCTGCACACAACTTTTCAGTTCTCTAGACCTTTTTGGTACTTGAGAAGAAGATGAAAATAGGTTTTTAAGGATGTGACCCCTGTGACCCCATTTGGGT
The DNA here is from genome assembly GCA_936450465.1 of Gibbula magus. Lineage (NCBI taxonomy): Eukaryota > Metazoa > Mollusca > Gastropoda > Trochida > Trochidae > Gibbula > Gibbula magus. Next base: position 6,685,066 of record OW388302.1, read on the forward strand.
TGAAGGGGTCAAAAAATCTACAATTTATAATCCTCATTGGCCAAGGAGTCTGCACACAACTTTTCAGTTCTCTAGACCTTTTGGAACTGGAGAAGACGATGAAAATAGGTTTTTAAGGATGTGACCCCTGTGACCCCATTTTGGGTCAAGGGGTCACGAAAACTACAATTTAGAATCCCCATTGGCCAAGGAGTCTGCACACAACTTTTCAGTTCTCTAGACCTTATGGAACTTGAGAAGAAGATGAAAATAGGTTTTTAAGGATGTGACCCCTGTCACAAAATCTACAATTAAGAATCCCAATTGGCCAAGGAATCTGCACACAACTTTTCAGTTCTCTAGACCTTTTGGAACTGGAGAAGACGATGAAAATAGGTTTTTAAGGATGTGACCCCTGTGACCCATTTGGGGTGAAGGGGTAAAAAAATCTACAATTTAGAATCCTCATTGGCCAAGGAGTCTGCACACATCTGTTCAGTTCTCTAGACCTTTTGGAACTGGAGAAGACGATGAAAATAGGTTTTTAAGGATGTGACCCCTGTGACCCCATTTTGGGTCAAGGGGTCACGAAAACTACAATTTAGAATCCCCATTGGCCAAGGAGTCTGCACGCAACTTTTCAGTTCTCTAGACCTTATGGAACTTGAGAAGAAGATGAAAATAGGTTTTTAAGGATGTGACCCCTGTCACAAAATCTACAATTTAGAATCCCAATTGGCCAAGGAATCTGCACACAACTTTTCAGCTCTCTAGACCTTTTGGAACTTGAGAAGAGGATGAAAATAGGTTTTAAGGATGTGACCCCTGTGACCCCATTTGGGGTCAAGGGGTCACAAAATCTACAATTTAGAATCCTCATTGGCCAAGGAGTCTGCACACAACTTTTCAGCTCTCTCTACCTTTTGGAACTGGAGAAGAAGATGAAAATAGGTTTTTAAGGATGTGACCCCTGTGACCCCATTTAGGAAAGTACGAGTAGACGGTGGAAGTGAATTCAAAGGGGCTTTTCAGGCATTCCTACGAAGGGAAAATGTAAAACTTACCATAGCTCGCAATGAAAATATGAAAAGTAACTAGGATTGACGCGTCAATACTTAGGTCTTCAAGACTTCTGCTTGACCTAGAACTCCATGTTGGACTCAGGGTTATTCGTCTGTTTCTCCGCTTTAAAATGAGCTATCAAACATGTCTCTATCTTCAGTAGTTTTTTTACAAAAATTCTCCAAAGAAGGTACCCCTCTGAAAACGGAAAAATCACATATTAATTGACCCCTACATTACATTTCTCACGATTAAGACAAAATGGTTAATATTTCCATACTAAGGTGCAACATAGAAAATGTTGTGCTTTAATTTCCACTTAAGAAGATGTAATCATCATTTAGATTGTATACATAATTAATGCGTTATGCCGTTCTGAATATTCAAGAAAATACTCAAAAATGCTTAAATATGGACCCCTAGACATCGCTTGCGATGTTCGAGCCTTAACTATCAACTTTTTGATGACAGCGGTCAACATAAAAGTTGTTCTTCTTGAAATTGTGCATACGGAGGTGTATGTAAAATTTCAATAGCATAAGAAGTGAAGCAGTTATGAACCTTTCAACTTTGTTGAAAATGGCGATTTTTTAAAAATGACAAACTTATATGACTTGTCAAAGAAAAACTAAGCCAGATTTGAGCTTGAAAAATATTGTCCTTAATAAATGACGTTTCTACATCACCATGATTTATTTAAAGTCTTCCTATCTCCATTGGTTCATAACCAATAATTCTCCCAAGGATATACCCCTCGAAAATGCTCAAAATCACAACATTTTACTTTTTTGGGAATATCTCAAATTTATGCCGAAACTATTAACTTTTATATGATATTGATGTATTATGGAAGTGTGCAGCTCTTTATTAGAAAGATATGGCTACCAATTACTTTGACATAAATCAATTAGTTACAGAGTTATGCCCCTTTGAAATTGCAGCCAAAAAACGCCCTTTCTAAAAAGGACCATATTCAAGGGCAGATTACTCGAATTCTAGGCCGAAATTCAAAATTCTGTTAGCAAATTATATTCTACGTTGTCTTGGCTTTCAGATGAGCTATCAAACATATCTGTATGTGTTGCCGTTAGTGAGGAGAAGAAGTTTGAAGACGCGTACCCTCAAAATCGCGAAAATGCACGAAATTTTCACTTTTTTCGAAATAGCAAAAAATCTATGCTATTCATGTCATATCATTGAGGTGCACCAGATTGTATTAAGACAACATGTAAATCAATCTATTTACCACAAGTTGTAAACTAACAATTTAAGGTCTGTGCATGTTACTCTGTTTTGTGTCTTTGGTCGACAAAATGGAGCATTGATTTGATGCTTAATTTTCCCGGATTGCAATCTCATTTTTTAGACACACCTTAATCCAAGTCCATTTGTAATAAGCGTTGGTTACGGTGATACCAAGATGGACGTTGCTAACAGAAACGATTCTATATCAGATCAATTCATATGTGTTTAGTCTGATTAATATCAGATGCTATGGACGACCACGGTATCTTTGAAGTTACCGCTGTAAAACTTGACCGCAACATTTGACATTACTGAATTCTGAAATGATATGTGATAACATGTTTACAGCAAGCATTTGTAATAACATTTTGTGTTGATATAGTTAAACACTTTCATGAACATGTAAGAATCACCTTGGAGACACACCGGGTAAATTTGTATACACTATTTTAACTATGTTACATTTACTTTTTTTCCAAACATGTGACACAAACTAGACGGAACATTAATAGCGGAAACAATACTTTGAAGTGTTTGAGAGAAAGTTAAGAGTGTTTCTTCATCTGAGTGAGTGGAACATTTAACCCAAGACCTTGTTGCAGAAAGCTGCATACCGAAAAATTGTTCACCTTCATCTGTATCTTATACAACGTCAATAACATTTCATCACAACAATGACAATGACCCATCATATATCCATGAGTAAAATAATCCTTCTCAAACGTATCCTGAGAATGACTAAACACAATCGAGTCACATTTTAAACATTCAAATTTAAGTGACTTTTTAATAAAAAGATACCGACTAAATGAGAACAATTTCATCATAAATACATTAACTGAGTATAAGAGGAAATATATCATGTATGTTCGACAAAACTGATCACTTACTGAATATTTCACAGCAGAAAATTAAAATTTTAGATTTGAAAAGATTAACAAATAGTCACTTCAAAAAGCTGCCAAAAGTGTTACTGTTTACTATGAGGCAATTATATATCAGATTATATTATCGAAAACTCAACCGTCTCCTTATAACGCAAACATGTAAAGTGGTCGGTATAGTTTTCATAAATATACAATGCTTCAAAGACATGACAAATTACACGATATTTGCACAGAAATACACGAGTAGGTGAACAAACTTTCGATATGCAGCTGTAAAATACAAGACACATGACAGTAAATGCAGTCGGGGAGTGCTGAGTCTACAGATATATTAACCCAAGTGAGGAGGGAAGACTTTCGGGAAAGCATGCTGTTATTGAATACGGAATATTGAAACACCTGCTAATGTTTAACCAGTAACAATGGTTGTAATAGTATGCAACTGCACAGGCATTTAACAACTACTTTATAACATTTCTTCAAGCATATTTTGTCTGACATTATCTCACTCACACCCAGTATATATATGGTATATATCATATATGACTTGAACATGGAATACACATTGAATTAAATATAACACCCACATTAATATATGTGTAGTTTATTCCATTTACTTAGAGCAAAGAACACATGTGACAGTTTTGCCGTCTACATATGGAGGACAAACCAAGGCACCGCACTTGGACTCAACAGAAAACAGCAATCTCCCATACTTTAGATCATGACCTCCAGGAATAGCTTCAGCATTGTTGTCCACACAAATGTAATCAGCAGATGAATGATCCTTGAACCCGCCCATCAGAAACCCTGAGTACTCCCGAGTCCATCCCTGGTAGCATGCATTTCTTGCTGGAACCATGATGGACGTTGTTTTCTGGCTTTCACACACCACACAAGGCATATCTTCATGTGATAAGGGACTGAAAGGTTTATCCGCGTATACTGCATAATACTCTGTCCCGTAGATTAGTGATGCTTCATTATCATGAACACCAAAGGTGCGATTAGAATAGACTGGGTGTTCTGGCAGGCATAGTATTGAAGGAGATCCACCTTTGGCATCCCAATAAGATCCAGCCGTGTATCCTACAACATTCAAAATAGATTTCTTGTTATGTTCCTTACATATTTAATAGGAAAGAGATAAGGTTTTTTTTAATTTTCGTGTGCAATAGCTAGTTTATTGTGTTTTTTTTTATATAAAATAGCAGATTGAGGCAAAATCATCAATGGTCGGACAATGACCAGATTCAAATATTATGAAAGAATGTTCAATTCATAATAACCTGTAAATAGGCATTTTTAGCAACAAAGATAGTTTATATAAAGTATTTGACTCTATTTCGACATACATGTTAACCTTTCTGAATTGTTTGACCTAACCTGTGATAGTGCCATCTAATTATCCGGCATGCATATCAAGTTGATTTATCAAAATGGTTATTCATGTCCGAAAAAACACCCGATGGATAGCACATTTACAGCGATATAACCGCAGTTAAATTACCGGAAGTAATATGTCATTAATACAGAGAATGCTTCCCGATATTAAAAAACTGATGCATGCCTATATATATGACGTCATAATCACATGCGTAGGAATTGATGCAAAAACTATGTGTACGGCCAGCTTCTCATTTCTCACTCAATTTTCTTGCCATATGTGAAACTGAAACGTTTCTACATATTTCCTAGGTTCATTTCAGCGTCACTTACAACCTTACAACCTTACAAGTATTTGCAAAGACAAATAGGCACATGTCAACAAGGCCCCTTGAAAACTAACACCTACTTGAAAACAGATTGCAAACACAACCTGCACTATCGAAGAATAAAGTTGAGGGTATCTCTTGAACTAACAAGAGAAAAATAGCAAGTTAGCAACACAAGCCGCTAAAACCCCAGTCACAGAACAAAACACGTCTGCCTTGCTCTGCAACTTTTAGGAGAGTGATATGAACAGGTAGTGACGTCACGAGACCACCTAGACTTACCGGCCCTTGGATAAGGGATTTTACGCACCCCTTCTCCACTCTTCAAGTTCGTCTGTATTAAGGTTGAAATAGCATTACCCTTAGGAGGTAAGGCAAAGTAGGTCTAGTCAACAGGTAAGTATAAATAATTACGTTTAATCAAAAACGTACTATTACAGATCAAAGTAGCAAATGTTTGAAGTTTCAGTGACTTCGGGTGTTTCCAAGCTTCAGTCAGTTTAACCTAGTTGCTTTATGATTTATTACAAACGTTTCAAGTAAGGGGTTTCCGAGGATATTTTATGAGACCATAAATGACAGGTCAAGCACAGTGTAAGAAATATTAACGTCAGAAAGAGGAGGTTCATAAACACATTTAATTTTGTTCATGATACAACTTAAAAGTTATACAATTAGACCTCGTTTACCCAGACACTGTATATCTGGAAACGGAAAGTTTTTCAAATCTGCCTTTTGCATTTCAATGCAAATAATGATTGCTTAAACACAAACCGAGACGATATAAAACTGTAAGGAAATTGTGTCGATAAACAGGGACTTATTGTATACAACTGGAACATTGCAAAATGATAATATCATGTTATGGGAGGTAATTGTTTTAAAAAGACTACAACAAATATTACTTTTACAAAATAGTGAAAATTAATGTTTTACACACTTCGTCTATTAACACAACACAAATAAACGTTATTTATGATACATACCATTTGTATATTATATAAGAATTATAATGATTGAACTTTTGGCATTGTTCAAATCGGAGACATGAGGTTGAAGCCATGATAACCTTGTTGTTTTAAAATGAACCAAATATTCATAAATATTCAAGTTTAAAACTTTCAACTTCAAGGGTGTGTCCGATGCCAAAATCCTTATTCAATACTAAAAGGACTTCTGTTTCCCTCCCAGCAATATTCTTAAATATGCCACCACAAATAAATAGTATAAACAGCAGCATTACACCAATCAAACACCCCGGGCCCAGCCACATGTACGCACATATATATGCACACACACCTCAAGGATCCAACTTTTACCTTTATAAACCATGTTGTTTCCTGTTGGACAAGATGTTCTTCCCCATCTGGTGTACACACTATTCCCTGGAAACAGAGAGATGAATAATAATAAAGTGACGATAAAGGGATTCAAATGAATGATAAAAATATTTGAAATATAATGAATTGAGACATATTTAAAATGTTATTGCGCATCTTTTCAAACAAATGACAAGTTACTAAAATGTCCCTACAACTATCTTTACCGAATATGAACATGACAACATCAAAGAATTGTAAAGAAATCAAAACGCCGACTAAACCACGTAAGCTACAACTTTGTCATGATTTACTTTATTTCTTGCATTGTTATTGCGCATATTTTGAAAAAAGGTTTCAAGCCTCCATGTGGATTTTGACAAATTCCCGTATATGACAATTTTTCATCCTTAATTATGACCGGAAATGACTGGGGGGTGGGGGTATACCCCAAACAGAAGGCCCCACGGCTTCAACTGAAACATGGGAAAAAAAAGTAAAAAAACGGATACAAAACCACCAATTTCACTTAAGGAAAACTTCCATGTTTCAAGTCGTATTACTGACGTCACAGTTTAGCTTAACTTAAAAGGTGGGATTTGGAGCCGCTTTCTGAGCTTGACTTGGTGCATCTCAATCGACTACAGTGTAAATATCGTATGAGTTTTTTCCAGGATGTATCACTCAGTTCGTTTTAGCTTTTCACTCGAACTGGTATAATTTAGTACATAGTAGCATGTATATCTGTTGAGAAAAAATAATTTTAAAGGTTTCCGGGAGGCCACGATGAACCGGACATTGTCGATACTATTGTCCAGTTATTCGAGTTTAAGTATGAGTCTTTTCACTTAAAAATCAACTTATCAAACAAGTGTGTAAATATCATATGACTTCCTTCCAGGATGTATATCTCAGTTCACGTAGAATTCGTTTCCACTCGAACTACTATGACTTACAGCTTGATTACATTTGAATCTTTGGAGAAATAAGAATTTTAAAGATTTCCAGTAAGGCCTCCATGAAGCAGACAGTGTTGATACTGTTGTCCGGTTATTCCTGTCTTAGCATGATTAGTTACACTTTGCAAAATCTTCTAAATCGACTGTTGTATAAATATCATATGAATTTCGAACAGGTTTTACCTCACATTAGGCGTAGAATAGATTTAAACTCGAACTGGTATGACTTATTTCTCTTTAAAGTGTATATTTTTAGAGAAATAAGAAAATTATATTTTTGTAAATACCTAGGTAATTATTCAAAGTTATCATACTTTGAAAAGTAATTGTGAAACAAATAATAGGATTTCGCTAATAAGATATAAAACGTGTTGTTCTCCAATGGTTCAGCTGCTTATTCATCCAAGTTTCAGCTCTAAGATGCAGATATCTTCGGCGTGGTGCTTCCGCAAAAATGCACAGGGTTAAAACATTTGAAAACGTTAAAATTTAAATATGGAGTCGAAACAACGTGACCTACGACTTCGCAATGGTAACATATTTTGCTTGTCTAGTTATTAAGCATCTTTTAAAACACGTTGGGAGTCTCTAGTGTGTCACTTGGAATATTTAGAGGGAAATATAACATAAAAAATCCGAAAATTTTAAAGAAAATCAAAATGGCGGCTCAACCACGTGACCTGCGAATTCGTCATGATTTACTTTTTTGCTTGTATTGTTCCTGCGCATCTTTTGCAAAAAGTGTCAAGTCTCTCAGTGGATTACCAAAAAAATCCCATTTTAAAAAGTTTTTCTTTATTTCGACCAGTAATGACTGTACGCGAGCGATTTTATTATTGATTCATAAAGACCATTGTCCTGTCTCCTGAAAAAATCTTTCAAATCGATGGGTAGGTTTTTGAATTATCGGACCTGAAAGTTCACGGTTTTCTAAATTTGCCTGACTTTGAAAGGTCACTGTGAATAAAGTATTAAGAATTCGCACAAACAAGATCAAACTTGTTATTCCTCAATGTGTCAGCTATATATAAATAAAGTTTCAGTTCTTAGGTGCTGATATCTTTGGAGTGCTGTTTCCGCAAATGTACATTGGGTCCGAAAATTTGAAAAAATTGAAAAAAAATCCAAGAAGGCGATTAAACCAGGTGATTGACGACTGATGATTTACTTTATTGCTCGTAATGTCATTGAGGAACTTAAGGAAAAAGTTGCAAGTTTCTAGGTGCATTTTGAAAAAAAATCCCATTTTAAAAATTTAAATTTGGATTCGACCTTTACCTTTAATGGCTGATTCGATCGGGCCCAAAATCTACAAAATGTCCACAAGATTGGTGCAAATAAAAAAATAAAAAAACAAAACAAAACATGCTAATAATAATAACGAGTCAGCCAATGGCGATTTGGTGATTATTAGTCTCTGCTTTAAAATGCGCTATCAAACATGTCTCAATCTTCAGTAGTTTTTGACAATGAAAATGGATCAATTGCTTATTAATGGACCCAGACATGATCTTTCTCACGATTAACACAAAATGGTTAATATTTTCAAACTGAGGTATAACATAGATACAACTGAAGTAGATGTAATCATCATTAAAATTGCATACATATGTAATGTGTTATGTTGTTTTGAATATTCAAAAAAATACTTAAAAATGCTGAAATTTGGACCCCTAGACAACATTTCCTATGTTTGAAGTTTAACTATCACCTTTTTGATGAAAGGGTCCAAAATAAAAGTTATTGGACGTGAAATTGTGCATACGTAGATGTCAGGAAGTTGCATTTGCATAATTAGTAAGGCAGTAATGAACCTTTGAAGATGGATGACAATGTTATCTGACAAGTCACACATAAACTATGACAGATACATGCTTCAACATTATTGTCTTTAATACAAATTTCGTAGAAAACTGTTCATTAGTTACTTCTGGACACGAGCAACAAAAAACGTCCAAAGAATAATAATAATAAATCAAAAACAGGATAAGAACAATAGGTCTTTCAGACATGCGTCTTGAAGACCTAATAAGCACGCCAATAACAATAAGGATTCAGCAAAATTTGCTGAATCCTTAGTAATTAAAAACGTCAATACCATATTTGAAAGAGTCGTTGTGTCTCTAAGGTTTTGAGGAAGAGAATTCCATAGTCGTGGGCTGACAAAGGAGAAAGCACATTTGAGTAGTCTGTTTAATGATTGTCACTGGAGGATCTGAGATTTCGTTGAGGTGAGTACGGGGTGATAAGTTCTTTGTGGTAAGATTGAAATTCTTCATTATGGAGGCAATCGTGAGTCAGTATGAGGAGTTTGAAGGTAATTCTTGCAGAAATCGGAAGCCAGTGAAGCGATTGAAGAACGGTGGAGATATGATCATAGGGTGAATAACTGAGTTCTGAATTCGTTGCAGTTTTTGAATTGATTTGGCTGATATGTTGGCGTACAGTGCATTGCAATAATCAAGCTTCGAAGTTGCTAGGGAGTGCATACATTTTTTGCAGGTTTGAATGTCAAGATAGTGGCGTACTCTGCTGATGTTGAATATGCTGTAGTAGCAAGCTTTGCTGACAACAACAATATCGGCCTCCATGGACATCACTGTATGGGATACGCGACAGCGACAGCTGTATTTGAACGAGCAGATTTGTTAGGTCAGTTGTATGAGCGCTGAGGTTATTGAACGAGCAGCACATTATTTAATGGATGATGCCAGTAGATTGGCGTTAATGTTTACTAGGTAAGCTATATCGCCTATTCAAACTTTCGTTTTTATCATACGATGCCTTGGAGATAACTTACAAGAGAAATATTATATTTTTGGTTTTATTTTATCATTTAAATCAATATTGTGAGAAAAATACCACTCAACAAATAAATGATAAATTCCTTTATCAGTTTGTCTTTTTTATAATTTACAAATGTTAAAACATCAATCTTTGCGTAATTGTTCATACGCTGAGTTGAAAAAGGTACATGCAAACACAATACTCATATCTAAATCTTAAATTTAAAGTGTAGCACACTTAACAGGGGAGACGGTCTTTTAACAGTCGGCAACGGTATTTGAGCATGAGCAGAATGGATTTTGAACCGTTTTGGTAAGTAAAATAATTTGAGTTTATGGTATTTTTTCTTCGTATTTATCCGATTTAGGGATATTGATTTAAAATTTACACATACATATATGTTAGGAATGTATATTTGAAGTAGATTGCCTTGTTTTATCATATACATCCTTAAAATCTTTTGTTTTGTAAATGTAGATGCTCACTGTATGAAATGTGCGACAACGATAGCTGTCTTTGAGTGAGCAAATTTGTTAGTAATACGATATTGTTACGACTTACTGGACTGACTTGATGAAATACCTTAACAACTCGTTCAAAGACCACAGCACTTTAAAAACCATCGCACTTTTATAATTTCTTGGAAATTATATATTTCATTAAGGGTCTTTTAACAAACAATCACACATTTTTTTCAATTAATTTTGCTTGCACAAAAACGACAATTTTGGTAAGGCAAATACATTTTTACATCGGATTATATAATTATATTAGTATATAATTATTTAGTGATTTAGTGAAAATTATCCTGATATACACAGTATCTATTTCACATATATATTTTTAAATTTCAATGAAAAAGATGATTCTTTAAAGAGTTGACAGTAGATTTACAAACCCTCTTCACTAATATATCATGCTCTCATTCCAAAACCTCAGCGTTCGTACAACGGACGTTACGAATTTGCTCGTTCAAATACAGCTGTCGACATAGACATGGTGGAGTAAACAATGATTCCAAGATTTCGCGCACTGTGTGTGGGCAAAACTTCAGAATCACCGATGCGAAGACACATGGGGGTAGATTCTCGCTTTCTGAGCTGGTGTTTTGATCGAGTGAGGAGAAAGTATGTCTTGTCATTCAGCATGAGAAAATTTGATACCATCCATAGTCTTATTTCCTGAAATCACTGTTCAAACTTTGAGATGTTGCATGAGGGTCCAGAGGATTTGAAGCTGATATACACTTGTGCGTCATCTCCATATCATTGGAAATCTAAAAAATGTTTCCTATTTATATCTTCAACAGTAAGGATGTAAATTGTGAACAGCAGTGGCCCCAAAACAGATCCTTTAGGTACACCGAATAACAGAGCTGTTTTTGAAGAGTAAGCATCATATATTAATATCCGACAGCTTAAGAAATATAGCTTTTGATATATAATCCAATCGTATGTGCCTTTAATGACATTAAACGTTTCCCCTGAAATACCGAGCAGAAGCGAATTGAATAATTAGTTTCTGAAAATTTCTTTGATTTGAGTCATGTAAGAGTCAAGGACAAACTAATCAATGGTTATAATTGTATAAAAATCACTGTGATCTTAATTGTATTGCATTGTTGCTTAGCATAAGTTATATGAACACATATCCACGAATCATTTATATGTAAACGATTTAGCTTGAACATGTATGTTATAAGAACATGTTATGATATCTTAAACAATTTTCAGAATTATTGCATTACGTCAGTTAAATACAAAATTAATATGTATTGGCATTGTGTTGTAAAAGTATAATGACGCATTAGCAGATACAGTACACCTTGATTGATCCTCATTTAACACTCATTGCTTCACTTTTTGATTATATTTGAGGTCATTTAAAACTTTGTAGTAAAGAGTTGATCAAATACCTTGTATTGTGCTTAGAGATGTGGCACTTCTATTATGGGGAGACTTTAGTTGAGAGATCTCGGTCATGATGGAGGACACTTCAAAATAGAGACTGGTGACATCTGTTTGGTTTGTGAGAGACTGAAGCTGATTTACCTTAGATTTCAAGGTGGACACGTCAGCTTGAAGGCTAGATAGATCTTGTGGTAGTTGACCTCCCGAGTTCACGGACGATGCACACGTACACTGACTGTTCCCTGACTGAATCTGATTCTGTAGAACTGCCAGCTCCGTCTTCACGTTAGAGAGATCCTTAAGTTCATCCAGGGCCGTGTCTAGTTTGGTTTGTGTGACTTTCTGCTCCATTCGAGCTGTCTGCAGTTCAGATTCCAGTTTTGACATGTCACTCTGGGATGCTTTGTTTTCTATTGTCTGTTCCAATAATGAAATGTGACTAAGGAGGCTAGATACGTCCAAAGATCCATCCGGCTTTGAAATCGGCATAATCAGTGCCTGTGCAGAAAGCATTGAGGCAATGATAAGAACACAAAGTACTCGCATCGTTAGAGAATGGAATGAGACTAACTATTGAAATGTGCAATAAACATTCGTAGAGAAGGGAGTGGCTTATCAGTGATAAGGTGACATATATATCTGAATGTGTGAAATTGCATTATAATTGGCTGTGCAGAAAGCAGCGAGGCACAGATAACAACATTAAGCATGACTAGCGACTTGAATGAGATTTAACCCAGGTGTTATGTACGTATATTCTAGAGTAGGGACTGGCTTAGCAGTGATAAGGTTTATAAAGCATTTATGCTATTTTAGGACACCAAATTATAATTTGTCGACAATGTCATAAGTATCAATTGTTTTATAACCTCGCTTTTACATTTAAGTTATTTAAAATTAACATTTTAGTAGTGTATACACATACAAATACGTTTTACATTGATTTCAAATGCTCTGGATTAATCTAATTTAATTGTTTCATCTTGACCAATTCAACCACCATGTCACCCTGACCAAAACGTCCTTGATTACTTAGAGAATAACCAACGAGGTACGAGTGATTACGGGAAATATCCACGAGTCTAAATAATGTTCTGAACATTATTTTTACGAGTGGATATTTCCCGTAATCACTCGTACCGAGTTGGTTATTTTATATATTACCCATTATGCAATTTAATTGACCAAAAATACGCTTGCTTATTACATTTTCATGTTGGGCGGCCGCTGTGAAGGACCCGTCGCCACAGTAACATTGTGACGTCATAAGATAATTCGTCTTGTCAGACCATTGATTTATGACGTCATAGACATTCTTTCTCCGGGTAACCGACCAATCAACGTTGAGAATCACTTGAAAGCACAGGTGCAAATATCACAAAAATAATCACCTGTGTCTTCTCACCCGTATAGGTAATATACTGACTTATCTCCTTTCCTGTATGTACTCACAGGAAAAGGTTACTCTACCAACATTGATACGTTGTTGATCACATTTGTTCACATTTATTTTGTTACTGTACGGAACTAGTTAGCATTAAAACGATTTTCAGCAAATGTCAGTACTTACATTGTGGCTCCAACAATATACTCAACGTTCCTTTAAGCGTGTATGTGTACATGTGTGCTTGGTCTTAATCTTTACCATGAGAGACCCTTACCTTTCCAGTTTTATTTAATTGAACATTTCACAATTATTATATATGACATCTGACATAATGATGATAACCTTAAAATAAAACAATCATGTCAGTGCTCAGTTGTCTTCATACTAAATCTCATGTTGCTGTGGAAATAATACAAAGGTGTTGACTTCTAAATCTAAGTTTTGGAATTATAGGCCTATACCATTTCTGCAAATACTAAATGTGTAACATTTCAAATGTTATATCAACATGACCCAATATTGAAAGAGTGTCTAACTAAATGTATTGACTTTATTATGGAATAATATAATACTTTTAATTTATATTATTTTAACTAATGGAAATTTGGTGGCCATTTCGGATTTAAGGTAATTGAGGCAAAGCAAATTCAGGTGTTAACTTTCAAATTTAAAATGGGAAAATAACTGTACATATTAAATAAATACATATTAGATATTGTATAAACAAACTTTTTATATCCCACATTATGTATCAGCATGTCCCAACATTTAAAAATGATCATTGATCAGACATAGTAAAACATTAATAATTATAAAACTTTAGCCAAAAATAACAAACTTTTGACTTTTTTACTACAAAATATGCAATAAAATGAACCAGATAAGGGATTTTGCATGCTGAAATAAATTCAGACTTTGAAATTTAAGCGATATGCTCTCTGTTGATTGGATTAAACAAGGTCATGTGACCGGTATACATTCTCATAAACACAAGACTGACAGCTGAAAAGGATAACCTTCATAACCTGACGTTTACAAAAAATAACCTGCGGTACTACTGTATCACTGTATCATTGCGCAATTATGACACTGCTATCACATGCTCTTTTCTTGATTAAACTTTTTAAAACCTTACAACGTGAATTCTAATTGTTGTTTGATTTAAAGTTTGATTAAAACAGCATATTAGAACCAAAAATTAATTACTTTAATCATATTTCCTGTGAACTACGTTTTGCGCATGGTGACACATAAGTGATGCGGTATTATTGTGGGCGGAGCCTAGCACATGACCTACGACAGTTACTTAACATTTGTTTCATCATGCACTGTACACTTTTTGCAGAGACTTTTTATATTAAAAAGTGTATTTACTGATTAGAAATCACTTAAATTTCAAAGTTTGAATTTATAAGAAATAGATTTGATAATGTGTTTGTTCACTGGCTTATAAACGGTTTGAAAGTTCAAGTTAAACTGTAGTATAAATGCCGTTGACAAGCTCCGGCATTTATACCAGTTTAACTTGCAGCCAGTGAACAAACACATTATCAAATCTATTTCTTATAAATTCAAACTTTGAAATTTAAGTGATTTCTACTCTTTTACAGTCGAATTAGAATCTTGCAAAATAATAATGTTATGCGAAAAAGAGGACGTCTTTTGTGATACTGGGAAAGGTGGTAACACTGACCTGGTATCATCCTGCAAAAGAGCTGGTAGCATTGAAAACTGTGTTCCTGCTAACTGGATTTATGTTGCAAATGTGATGTTAAACCAAAGCTGTTGTTGTCGTCAAAGTAAGAAAATGATTAAGGAGAAGTAAAGTACTGCAGTTTAAGTTCTTTTTGGCGTTGATGACCCTCGGTTTTCCGATTCTTAGTCTGGCATTGGTGGGCTGTTTGTATCCTTTGTTTTCCTCCGCGGTCAAAAGTCAAGGTCAAGAGCTTTGAAATAACTTTGAAATCGCTGTATGATAACTTGATAACATGGATACTTTCTATGCTTTGAGGTTCTTATTGTTATACATCAAGTATGGATAATTGTCAAAATCTGAAAAGATTTTCGCTTAAATCCGTTCAAGGTCAAGGGAGGTCACACCTTAGACATGTTTTAACGAATTTGCCTTATTGTAACTATGAACACTTTATTATTGTTATTGTTATACACAAAGGAAAGTAAAGTGATAGTCTAAATGGTACTAGCTGTAAATGCAATGTCTTGAATTTAAAGGGGCAGGAGCACGTTTGTTCGTTCAAATAAGTCGATGAAATGTATTTGAAAAATAATGTCACAAATAGTAAAACACCCTTCTCTCTTCAGAAAATCAAGTTAAAAAATGATTGAACATGGTTTGGCAAAGCCATGGGAATAGTTTTTGTAATTCGAAATGATAAAATGTGTGCACATTAAAATGGCCGCCACGCAATTTTTGCTTTATATGCAACATTGTTATTACCACTACGGATAATTGGTTTGTGTAATAAGATAGTTTACCCTCTAAAGTTAATATAAATGACATAAACTATCATTATAAATGGGAAATTTGAAAAAATAAAATTTGCAAAAACCTGCTACTGCCCCTTTAATGTTCAATTGTCTTTTGGGGTATATTTATTTTGATAAGTTGGGCCTTTTACTGTTGCTATGGAGAAGGCAGAACAAGGGGAGGTGAGATATTCAGTTTCATGGCTGCTCTGCATTTGCAGTGTCCCACAAATGCTAATCTAGTTTAATGTCATGTTGACCAACCATCTTATCACCGGGACCAAATTGTTCTAGATCGTCTTTCGGATGACTACGTCCCGCCCTATATAGATATATTCTCTGGTAATGTTGACCTCTCCCATTGTTGTGTAATAGAACAACTACAATAAATAAATGTAACCTTGTTTCAACAAGTCAATTTTCTTAGTAATATAGTCATTGAAGATTGGAAAATAGACAACTAATGTCTCCTACTTATAAGTCAAACTTATTATATATATACAGTCTCAGAGAAACGATGTTCCTGAACAGTTCTATTTGATTTGATTCTACAAATTAAAGGTACAACATTCCATCTTTCATGAGAGTTAAGGGATTGAAGTTTGAAGATTGAAGGCCGTTTCTAAACATATTTAAGTAGTAATGAGTAATATTACTTTAGATAGAAAGCGACTTCTAGACTTTACATTGCAGTTTAACGTGTCATCATGGGTGGAAGTAGCCAACCATGGGTGATACTACACTTAAATACATTGCAGTATTGCTCCCAAACATATTACATGAATAAACAAATAAAAATAAAGTGTATTTACTTCTTCACGTGAGCACAAAAACAATATGGTGGGTGCTCGTGATATAACTCTCAGTTTAATGTTGTATAATGTCTGCTTTAAATTTAACTCGTACTTTTCGTTCTCTTCCTTGTATAAAGTAGACCTCATCTTAAACGAGATATTTGTATCTAGATGTATTATATTTATCAAACTTGTTACATTATATACAATGTAAGTATTGCTGTTATTCAAAAGGAAAGCATAAAAAATGTGTATTTGTGTTGTCTTGTATTATAATTCTTAATTTGAAATTGTGTTCATTAATAATTATATTATAAGCTGTCTCAAGTAATCAAAACTTAATTAACTTGAGGTTTTTACATGTAAGTCTTGTATAGGGGTAAAACGGTTAACATCTACATCAGTTGAAGTACAGACTTTGTTCTCTCAAAGTGTTGTTTTTTTCGTGTGGTTAGCTTATACTACGAATAAATAAATAATAATAATGAAGTCTATATAGTGCTATTTCCACACAGTATGTATTGCTGTCATGTTATTCAAAAGGAAAGCATAAACAATGTTACATGTATTTTTTGTTGTCTTTTATGATAATTCTTACTTTGAAATTGTGTTCATAAGTAATTATATTATAAGCTGTCTCAAGTAATTACAATTTAAATAACTTGATGTTTTAACATGTATGTTTTTATAGGAGTAAAACGGTCAACAACTACATATTTTATATATATCAGTTGTACAAACTTTGTTCTCCGTGTATCAACTTAGCTTAGCTCAGATTCACTTAAAAATTTAACATTTACATAATGTTTGTTTGGTAGCCATTGGAAACAGGCAATTAACATAAAGAGGACAATTGAAGATGACTCTACAAGATGTCCCTTAAAGGTCAAATGTATTAAACTGTTCTAAAGTATGTATTTGATGTACATTTGGTTTTTGGTTTTTGTCACAAAGTTTTCTGATAAAGGCGAATCAATTACACTTCAGTTAACACTTCAAGCTTTCGACATTAAGCATTAGCTTCATCCATGTATGTAAAAAAAAAATCACGAACACAAGTATTATAAAATATTACTTTTAAAATGTCATTGTGTCTAACGTCACCTTACTCCTCGTCATAATCCAAAATAAATGTAGTTCACATCACACAGGCATCACACACATGTTGTGTAGAGTACAGAAAGGGTAACATTTGTCTATGACTTGGAAATCTAACAGACTTAAAGTATTAAATAGAACACCAATGAATGATAGTGCATTTTATTCGTTTCACTTAGAGCAGAGAACACATGTGACTGATTTGCCGTCTACATATGGAGGACAAACCAATGAACCACACTTGGACTCAACAGAAAACAGCAATCTCCCATACTTTAGATCATGACCCCCGGGAATAGCTTCAGCATCAGTGTCCACACAGATGTAATCAGCAGACGAATGATCCTTGAACCCGCCCATCAGAAACCCCGAGTACTCCCGATTCCAGCCCTGGTAGCATTCATTTCTCGCTGGAACCATGATGGACGTTGCTCTGTTGCTTTCACACACCACACAAGGCATATCTTCATGTGATAAGGGACTGAAAGGCATATCCGTGTATTCTACCCAATACTCTGTCCCGTAGATTAGTGATGTTTCATTATCGTGAACACCGAAGGTGTGGTTAGAATAGATTGGGTGTTCTGGCAGGCATAGTATTGAAGGAGATCCACCTTTGGCATCCCAATAAGATCCAGCCGTGTATCCTAAAACATTCAAAGCAGATTTCTTGTTATGTTTCTTACATATTTAATAGCAAAGAGATCAGATTTTTTATATTTTTGTGTGCAACAGCTAGTTAATTTCTTTTATAAAATAGCAGTTTGTCAGGATAGAGACAAAATTATCAATGGTCGGACAATGACCCGATTCAAATATTATTTAAGATTGTCAAATTCATAATTATCTGTAAATAGTCATTTTTAGCAACAAAGATATTTTATATCAAGTATTTGACACTATTTCGACATACGTGTTAACCTTTCTGAATTGTTTTATCTAACCTGGGACAGTGCCACCTATTTATCTGACATGCATAACAAGTTGATTTATCAAAATGGTTCTTCATGTCCCAAAACACATGTTGGATAGCACATTTATAATATTATAACCATAGTTAAATAACCAGAAGTAATATGTCAATAATACAGAGAATGCTTCCCGATGATAAATAACTGATGCATGCCTATATATATGACGTCATAATCACATGCGCAGGGATTGATGCAAAAACTATTTGAACGGCCAGCTTCTCATTTCTCACTTAATTTTGTTGTCATATGTGAAACTGTAACGTTTCAACATATTTCCTAGGTTCATTTCATGGTCACTTAAAACCTAACAAGTGTTTGCAAAGAAAATGTAAAAGTATCCAAACCATGGTCAAAACTGCCCGAACCAAGGTTATTTCAACATAAAATCAAAATATCAATTCTTTACCCTAAACTCGTATTTGAAGTATCATTATTCTATTAATTGTAATAAATAATGTTTTCCTTGTATATTCCTGCCATTGATATATTCTGGAGCTTCATATAGTCTGTCAACCAAACTGTATCACTGTATTTTTGGTAACTATCTCTTTTGTTATACATTCTTATGTAAAAATGAATAAATGTATTTTCATGTTTCTTCGTGACATAGGAGAAACTTTTCTTTACAGTCACAGAGATCAATTAATAATAAAGTTACTTACGTAGCTATCATTATTTTAACGTAATATGTTGTACAACCCAAACCAGGTGTACAATCAATGTCTGACTGGTGGCGTAACGATGTGAAATGGTTGTATTTCACGTGCATGACCTATGGACAGGTTAAGTATAAGAAATAATTAAATGAATGAACTTACAGTCAGAAAGAAAGGGTTTCATAAACACATTTCATTTTGTTCAAGATACAATTGCAACAAAAAAGTGCAACTTAAAAGTTATACAGTCAGACCTCGTTTACCCAGACCGTGTATATCTGGAAACGTGGTATTGTTCAAATCGTAGACATGAGGTTGAAGACATGATATCGTTGTTGTTTTGAAATGAACCAAATATTGATGAGTGTTCAAGGGGGAACAAATGTTTGTTCAACTTCGAAATGTGTCCAGTGCCAAAATCCGTATTCAATACTAAAAGGAATTGTGTTTCCCTCCCCGCAAAGACTATGATCTTTTCATCTGTTCCAAGATATGCAAGTGAAAATGCATAAACTTCAGCAGCATTACAGCAAACAAACCCCATGGGTCCAGCCTCATGTACGCACATATATGCACACAAACCTCAAGGATCAAACTTTTACCTTTATAAACAACGCTGTTCCCTGGAGGACAGGACGTTCTTCCCCATCTGGTGTACACACTGCTACCTGGGGACAGAGAGGTGAAAGCTTAAAAAATATAGCTTATGATATATTATCCAATTTAAGGAGAGATGGGACCCAGAAATCGACCTCACTTACGGCAACATTTTGAGACAACAATTTATTGTTGCGAATAAGTCTCAAAATATATGGATTACGTTGCTTTGGGCATAAGTGTATCTGTACACTAACGGGGAGCGCTTAAATTTACCCTAAAGCCTTTATAACAGTCATTTTACGACATGTCGCATAACGTTACCGTCACCTATATTCGTGGTAAACGCTGTACTACGTGTATTATTCAAATTACATGCGTATCTCAAGTTAGTGGCGAATTTAAATAGCCTGGTATAATAACCTGATAGTTATTCTTTCACCGTGCACTCTTAGATTGATAATATGTTCAATAATGATTACACGGTAGCCCGTCAAAGTCACACTTGAAATCATCAAAACTGCCGTGACATCAGGCTTTTACGTTTATGAAGGTAATTTTTAAAATGACGTTAAACTGATGAAAAATGTTGCGCATTGCAACTCTGCATTGAAATGAACTTTTTAAAAATAGAGCCACTGGCTCTGTAGCTCATCAGGCTTTATACATTAACTAATTCAAAATGTTAACTTTAAGGTGAATGGTAAAACAAATAGGAAGCACTTTAAATGGAGATGAAATAGGTCCTTACCCCTCTGACCTATCTCGGAGGCCAGATATAAACTCCCTTTCAAATAAAGACACACTTGAACATTTAATTCATCACTGTTGTTTAATTACCTCCCTTTGAAGAGCACATACAATCTAAAGATGAAAATAGCTTTTGTGGTCATGACCTCTGTGACCCCAATTGAGGTCAAAGGGTCACGAAATCTACAATTTAGAATCTCCATTATCCAAGGAGTCTGCACACAATCTTTTCAGCTCTCTAGACCTTTTGGAACTTGAGAAGAAGATGAAAATAGGTTTTTAAAGATGTGACCCCTGTGACCCCATTTGGGGTCAAGGGGTCACGAAATCTACAAATTAGAATTCCCATTGGCCAAGGAGTCTGCACACAACTTTTCAGCTCTCTAGACCTTTTGGAACTGGAGAAGAAGATGAAAATAGGTTTTTAAGGATGTGACCCCTGTGACCCCATTTGGGGTCAAGGGGTCACAAAATCTACAATTTAGAATCCCCATTGGTCAAGGAGTCTGAACACATTTTTTTTAGTTCTCTAGACCTTTTGGAAATTGAGAAGAATATGAAAATAGGTTTTTAAGGATGTGACCCCTGTGACCCCATTTGGGGTCAAGTGGTCACGAAATCTACAATTTAGAATCCCCATTGGCCAAGGAATCTGCACACAACTTTTCAGTTCTCTAGACCTTTTTGGTACTTGAGAAGAAGATGAAAATAGGTTTTTAAGGATGTGACCCCTGTGACCCCATTTGGGTTGAAGGGGTCAAAAAATCTACAATTTATAATCCTCATTGGCCAAGGAGTCTGCACACAACTTTTCAGTTCTCTAGACCTTTTGGAACTGGAGAAGACGATGAAAATAGGTTTTTAAGGATGTGACCCCTGTGACCCCATTTTGGGTCAAGGGGTCACGAAAACTACAATTTAGAATCCCCATTGGCCAAGGAGTCTGCACACAACTTTTCAGTTCTCTAGACCTTATGGAACTTGAGAAGAAGATGAAAATAGGTTTTTAAGGATGTGACCCCTGTCACAAAATCTACAATTAAGAATCCCAATTGGCCAAGGAATCTGCACACAACTTTTCAGTTCTCTAGACCTTTTGGAACTGGAGAAGACGATGAAAATAGGTTTTTAAGGATGTGACCCCTGTGACCCATTTGGGGTGAAGGGGTAAAAAAATCTACAATTTAGAATCCTCATTGGCCAAGGAGTCTGCACACATCTGTTCAGTTCTCTAGACCTTTTGGAACTGGAGAAGACGATGAAAATAGGTTTTTAAGGATGTGACCCCTGTGACCCCATTTTGGGTCAAGGGGTCACGAAAACTACAATTTAGAATCCCCATTGGCCAAGGAGTCTGCACGCAACTTTTCAGTTCTCTAGACCTTATGGAACTTGAGAAGAAGATGAAAATAGGTTTTTAAGGATGTGACCCCTGTCACAAAATCTACAATTTAGAATCCCAATTGGCCAAGGAATCTGCACACAACTTTTCAGCTCTCTAGACCTTTTGGAACTTGAGAAGAGGATGAAAATAGGTTTTAAGGATGTGACCCCTGTGACCCCATTTGGGGTCAAGGGGTCACAAAATCTACAATTTAGAATCCTCATTGGCCAAGGAGTCTGCACACAACTTTTCAGCTCTCTCTACCTTTTGGAACTGGAGAAGAAGATGAAAATAGGTTTTTAAGGATGTGACCCCTGTGACCCCATTTAGGAAAGTACGAGTAGACGGTGGAAGTGAATTCAAAGGGGCTTTTCAGGCATTCCTACGAAGGGAAAATGTAAAACTTACCATAGCTCGCAATGAAAATATGAAAAGTAACTAGGATTGACGCGTCAATACTTAGGTCTTCAAGACTTCTGCTTGACCTAGAACTCCATGTTGGACTCAGGGTTATTCGTCTGTTTCTCCGCTTTAAAATGAGCTATCAAACATGTCTCTATCTTCAGTAGTTTTTTTACAAAAATTCTCCAAAGAAGGTACCCCTCTGAAAACGGAAAAATCACATATTAATTGACCCCTACATTACATTTCTCACGATTAAGACAAAATGGTTAATATTTCCATACTAAGGTGCAACATAGAAAATGTTGTGCTTTAATTTCCACTTAAGAAGATGTAATCATCATTTAGATTGTATACATAATTAATGCGTTATGCCGTTCTGAATATTCAAGAAAATACTCAAAAATGCTTAAATATGGACCCCTAGACATCGCTTGCGATGTTCGAGCCTTAACTATCAACTTTTTGATGACAGCGGTCAACATAAAAGTTGTTCTTCTTGAAATTGTGCATACGGAGGTGTATGTAAAATTTCAATAGCATAAGAAGTGAAGCAGTTATGAACCTTTCAACTTTGTTGAAAATGGCGATTTTTTAAAAATGACAAACTTATATGACTTGTCAAAGAAAAACTAAGCCAGATTTGAGCTTGAAAAATATTGTCCTTAATAAATGACGTTTCTACATCACCATGATTTATTTAAAGTCTTCCTATCTCCATTGGTTCATAACCAATAATTCTCCCAAGGATATACCCCTCGAAAATGCTCAAAATCACAACATTTTACTTTTTTGGGAATATCTCAAATTTATGCCGAAACTATTAACTTTTATATGATATTGATGTATTATGGAAGTGTGCAGCTCTTTATTAGAAAGATATGGCTACCAATTACTTTGACATAAATCAATTAGTTACAGAGTTATGCCCCTTTGAAATTGCAGCCAAAAAACGCCCTTTCTAAAAAGGACCATATTCAAGGGCAGATTACTCGAATTCTAGGCCGAAATTCAAAATTCTGTTAGCAAATTATATTCTACGTTGTCTTGGCTTTCAGATGAGCTATCAAACATATCTGTATGTGTTGCCGTTAGTGAGGAGAAGAAGTTTGAAGACGCGTACCCTCAAAATCGCGAAAATGCACGAAATTTTCACTTTTTTCGAAATAGCAAAAAATCTATTGTTACGGCCGAAAACCGCTATAGGCCTAATCGATGGGGAATGTTGTTGCCCACATTTTGGTGAAAGTTTTGTGAAATTATCTTGCTTAGTGTTCGTGCTATTGAGGTTTGAAGTTTCAACTTCAAGGGGAGATAACTCAAGAACCAGTTCGAAATTCAAAATTCGGGCTCCGTACAGAGCGAGATCTTGATACGCTCTAACATCCCTGAAAGTTTCAGAAAAATCGCTTCTGTCGTTAGTTCAGAACCCGTGGGACAAAATCGGTACAAATAAAAATAATAATAACTAGGATTGACGCGTCAATACTTAGGTCTTCAAGACTTCTGCTTGACCTTGAACTCCATGCTGGACTCTCGGTTATTCACCAGTTTTTCTGCTTTAAAACGAGCTATCAAACATGTCTCTATCTTCAATAGTTATTTTACAAAAATTCTCCAAAGAAAGTACCCCTCTGAAAATGGAAAATCACATAGTAATGGACCCCTGATTGATCTTTCTCACGATTAAGACAAAATGGTTAATATGTTCATACTAAGGTGTAACATAGAAAATGTTGTGCTTTAATTTCCACTTCAGGAGATGTTATCATCATTTGGATTGTATACATAAGTAATGCGTTATGTTATTCTGAATGTTAAAGAAAATACTCAAACATGCTACAATTTGGACCCCTAGACAACCTTTGCGATGTTCGGAGCTTAACTATCAACTTTTTGATGAAAGAGTTCAACAGAAACGTTGTTGTTCTTGAAATTGTCCATCTGTAGGTATAAATACAATTTCAATATGTTGATTAGTTAAGCAGTTATGATCCTTTGAACTTTGCTTAAAATGGCAATTTTGTAAAAATGACAAACTTCTATGACTTGTCACCAAAAAAATAAAACAGATACGAGCTTGAAAAATATTGTCCTTAATAAATGACGTTTCTACTTCAACATGATCTATTTAAAGTCTTCCTGTCGTCATTGGTTCATAATCAATAATTATCCAAAGGATATACCCTTCGGAAATGCTCAAAATCACAAAATTTTACTTTTTTGGGATTATGTCCAAATTGTGCCGAAACTATCAACTTTTATATGATATTAATGTATTATGGACTTGTTTAGCTCTTTATTAGCAAGAGATGGCTATCAATAACTCTGACATAAGTCAATTAGTTACAGAATTAAGCCCCTTTGAAATTGCAACCGAAAAACGCCCTTTTTAAAAAGGACCATATTCAAGGGCAGATTACTCGAATTCTAGGCCGAAATTCAAAATTCTGTTAGCAAATTATATTCTACGTTGTCTTGGCTTTCGAATGAGCTATCACACATATCTGTATGTATTGCCGTGATTTAGAAGAAGATTTTTGAAGACGCGTACCCTCAAACCCGCGAAAGTGCACCAAATTTTCAGTTTTTTCAAAATAGCAAAAAATCTATTATTACGGCCGAAATCCGCACTAGGTCTAATCGATGGGGAATGTTGTTGCCCACATTTTGGTGAAAGTTTTTTGAAAATATCTTGGTAAGTTTTCGAGCTATTGAGGTTTGAAGTTTCAACTTCCAGGGGAGATAACTCACGAAAGAAGTCGAAAATCAAAAAAGTAAAAAAAAGTATATCTCAGTTTGGTTACAGGCTACCTTCCCTGAAAATTTCATGGAAATCGGCCTAGCCGTTACTTGGGAAATCTGCTGAACACAATTGGTACAAAGAATAATAATAATAATAAAAAATAATCAGGATAATAACAATACGTCTTCGAGACATACGTCTTGAAGACCTAACTAGGATTGACGCGTCAATACTTAGGTCTTCAAGACTTCTGCTTGACCTTGAACTCCATGTTTGACTCTCGGTTATGCACCAGTTTCTCAGCTTTAAAATGAGCTATCAAACATGTCTCTATCTTCAGAAGTTATTTTACAAAATTTCTCCAAAGAAGGTACCCCTCTGAAAATGGAAAAATCACATAGTAATGGACCCCTACATGATCTTTCTCACGATTAAAACAAAACGGTCAACATTTTCATAATAAGGTGTTACATAGAAAATGTTGTGCTTCAATTTCCACTTCAGGAAATGTTATCATCATATGGATTGTATACATAAGTAATGTGTTATGTTATTCTGAATGTTAAAGAAAATACTCAAAAATGATACAATTTGGACCCATACACAACTTGTGCGATGTTCGGAGCTTAACTATCAATTTTTTGATGAAAGACTTCAACAGAAACGTTGTTGTTCTTGAAATTGTGCATCCGACGGTGTAAATACAATTTTGATATCTCTATTAGTTAAGCAGATATGATCCTTTCAACTACGCCAAAAATTGCGATTTTCGAAAAATGACAATGTTCTATGACTTGTCACATATAAACTATGACAGATACGTGCTCGAAATATATAGTCATTTATAAATGACGTTTTTACATCAACATGGCATACGCAAAATCTTCCTATCTTCAGTGGTTCATCATCAATAATTATCCAAAGGATATACCCCTCGAAAAATGCTCAAAATCACAAAATTTTACTTTTTGAGGAAAATGTCAAAATTGTGCCAAAACTATCAACTTTTATATGATATTGATATATTATGGACTTGTTAAGCTCTTTATTAGCAAGAGATGGCAATCGATAACTTTGACATAAGTCAATTAGTTACAGAGTTATGCCCCTTTGAAATTGCACCTGAAAAACGCCCTTTTTAAAAAGGACCCTATTCAAGGGCAGATTACTCGAATTCTAGGCCGAAATTCAAAATTCTGTTAGCAAATTATATTCTACGTTGTCTTGGCTTTCGAATGAGCTATCACACATATCTGTATGTATTGCCGTGATTTAGAAGAAGATTTTTGAAGACGCGTACCCTCAAACCCGCGAAAGTGCACCAAATTTTCAGTTTTTTCGAAATAGCGAAAAATCTATTATTACGGCCGAAATCCGCACTTGTCCTAATCGATGGGGAATGTTGTTGCCCACATTTTGGTGAAAATTTTTTGAAAATATCTTTGTAAGTTTTCGAGCTATTGAGGTGTGAAGTTTCAACTTCAAGGGGAGATAACTCAAGAAAGAAGTCATTAATCCAAAAAGTAAAAAAGTGTCCTCTAAGTTTGGTTACAGGCTACCTTTCCTGAAAATTTCATTCAAATCGGCCCAGCCGTTACTGAGTAATCTGCTGAACAAAATTTGGTACAAAGAATAATAAAAAAAAAAATAATCAGGATAATAACAATACGTCTTCGAGACATACGTCTTGAAGACCTAACTAGGATTGACACGTCAATACTTAGGTCTTCAAGACTTCTGCTTGACCTTGAACTCCATGTTGGACTCAGGGTTATTCGTCTGTTTCTCCGCTTTAAAATGAGCTATCAAACATGTCTCTATCTTCAGTAGTTTTTTTACAAAAAATCTCCAAAGAAGGTACCCCTCTGAAAACGGAAAAATCTCATATTAATGGACCCCTAGATTACATTTCTCACGATTAAGACAAAATGGTTAATATTTCCATACTAAGGTGCAACATAGAAAATGTTGTGCTTTAATTTCCACTTAAGAAGATGTAATCATCAGTTAGATTGCATACATAATAAATGCGTTATGCTGTTCTGAATATTCAAGAAAATAGTCAAAAATGCTTAAATTTGGACCCCTAGACATCGCCTGCGATCTTTGAGGCGGAACTATCAACTTTTTGATGAAAGCGGTCAACATAAAAGTTGTTCTTCTTGAAATTGTGCATACGTAGGTGTGTGTAAAACTTCAATAGCAGAAGAAGTAAAGCAGTTATGATCCTTTCAACTTTGTTGAAAATAGCGATTTAAAAAAAATTACAAACTTATATGACTTGTCACACAAAAACTAAGACAGATTTGAGCTTGAAAAATATTGTCCGTAATAAATGACGTTTCTACATCACCATGATCTATTTCAAGTCTTCCTATCTTGAGTGGTTCATTATCAATAATTCCCCAAAGGATATACACCTCAAAAAGTCTCCAAATCAAAGTATTTCACTGTTTTGGGAATATGCTCAAATTATGCCCAGACTAATAACTTTTATATGATAATGATGTGTTATGGAATTGTTAATCTAGTTATTAGAAAGAGATTGAAGTCAGCAACTTTGATATAACTTCATTTATAACAGAGTTATGTCCCTTTGAATGCACGCCCTAAAAATAAGTTTTTGAAAAAGTTCAATTTTCAAATTGCTGTAGCTCGTTAACCGTTAAAAATAGAGCAAGGGTTGGGGGGATTACTTTTTGCAGCATTCTTTTAGCTTTCGAATGAGCTACTGCATGATGCTGTATCTATTGCCGTGATTTAGAAGAAGATTTTTGAAGACGCGTACCCTAAAAATCGCGAAAGTGCGCCAAATTTTCAGTTTTAGCGAAATAGCAAAAAATGTATCATTACGGTCGAAAACCGCTATAGGCCTAATCGATGGGGAATGTTGTTGCCCACATTTTGGTGAAAGTTTTATGAAAATATCTTGATAAGTTTTCGAGCTATTAAGGTTTGAAGTTTCAACTTCAAGGGGAGATAACTCAAGAACCAGGTCGAAATTCAAAATTCGGCCGACGATAAAATCTAAGTTAGGACACGGACTATCATCCCTGAAATTTTCATGCAGATCGGATGAGCCGTTTTCCCGGAAAACATGGAACAAAAATCGTTGAAATAATAATAATAATAACTAGGATTGACGCGTCAATACTTAGGTCTTCAAGACTTCTGCTTGACCTTGAACTTCATGCTGGACTCTCGGTTATTCGCCAGTTTCTCTGCTTTAAAATGAGCTATCGAACATGTCTCTATCTTCAATAGTTTTTTTACAAAAATTCTCCAAAGACAATGACCCTCTGAAAATGGAAAAATCGCTTATTAATGGACCCCTACATGACCTTTCTCACGATAAAGACAAAATGGTTAATATTTTCATACTAAGGTGCAACATAGAAAATGTTGTGCTTTAATTTCCACCTAAGTAGATGTCATCATCATTAAGTTTGCATGCATAAGTAATGCGTTATGTTGTTTTGAATATTCAAGAAAATACTCAAAAATGCGTTAATTTGGACCCCTAGACAACATTTGCGATGTTCGGAGCTTAACTATCAACTTTTTGATGAAAGGGTTCAACAGAGCCGTTGTTGTTCTTGAAATTGTCCATCCGTAGGTATCAATACAATTTTAATATTTTAATTAGTGAAGCAGTTATGATCCTTTGAACTTTGCTTAAAATGGCGATTTTTTAAAAATGACAAACTTCTATGACTTGTCACGAAAAAACTAAGACAGATACGAGCTTGAAAAATATTGTCCTTAATAAATGACGTTTCTACTTCAACATGACCTATTTTAAATCTTCCTATCTTCAGTGATTCATCATCAATATTTATCCATAGGTTATACCCGTCGAAAATGCACAAAATCACAAAATTTTACTTTTTTGAGAATATGTCCAAATTGTGCCGAAACTATCAACTTTTATATGACATCGATGTATTATGGACTTGTTAAGCTCTTTATTAGCAAGAGATGGCTATCAATAACTTTGACATAAGTCAATTAGTTACAGAGTTATGCCCGTTTGAAATTGCAGCCGAAAAACGCCCTTTTTAAAAGGGACCATATTCAAGGGCAGATTACTCGAATTCTAGGCCGAAATTGAAAATTCTGTTAGCAAATTATATTCTACGTTGTCTTGGCTTTCGAATGAGCTATCAAACATATCTGTATGTATTGCAATGATTTAGAAGAAGATTTTTGAAGACGCATACCCTCAAAACCGCGAAAGTGCACCGAATTTTCAGTTTTTTTGAAATAGCTAAAAATCTATTATTACGGCCGAAATCCGCTAAAGTCCTAATCGATGGGGAATGTTGTTGCCCACATTTTGGTGAAAGTTTTATGAAAATATCTTGTTATGTTTTCGAGCTATTGAGGTTTGAAGTTTCAACTTCAAGGGGAGATAACTCAAGAAAGAAGTCGAAAATCAAAAAAGCCAAAAAATTACTTCTAAGTTTGGTTTCAGGCTACATTTCCTGAAAATTTCATGCAAATCGGCCCAGCCGTTACTGAGAAATCTGCTGCACAAAATTGGTACAAAGAATAATAAAAAATATAGTCACAAGTGACGATAAAAGGATTCAGCGTATAGATGAGTAAATTATTTGAAATGTAATTAATAAAGCCACTGTAACATTAATATTGCACAACTTGTAAAGAAAGTTGCATGTCTCTAGCATGTGTCTAGGATTATTGAGACTCGCATTTCAATGTTCAAAATTTCATATTTGTTTACCCCTGAATAAAAACCCAAAATGTGGCCGAACTATTAA
Organism: Gibbula magus; assembly: GCA_936450465.1. Classification (NCBI taxonomy): domain Eukaryota; kingdom Metazoa; phylum Mollusca; class Gastropoda; order Trochida; family Trochidae; genus Gibbula; species Gibbula magus. The sequence goes on from OW388302.1 coordinate 6,714,985, forward strand.
TTTGTATATGATAATGACTTGAAATGGAATTGTTGAGCAAATATTGGGAACATATTTCAATAAAGAACTGAGACATAAGTCTATTTATTACAGAGTTATGTCCCTTTGAATATAAAGCCAAAACACAAACATTTAAAATATGACCATATTCAAGGGGAGACAATTTAAGTTCTAGAACGAAATTCCAAAATGTGGCTCGTTACTTTGTTAAGCACTTATTCAGCTTTAAAATGAGCTATCACACTTGTCTGTACTTGTTGCCATTAGTGAGAAGAAGATTTTTAAAGACGCACACCTTCAAAATCGCAAAATTTCAGTACATTTTCAGTTGGTTTCGAAAATGTCCAAATTGTTCCGTAACTATCAACTTTTATATGATAATGATTTGCAATAGAATTGTTGAGCAAATACCGGGGAACAATTAGCAATAATTAACTCTGAAATTAGTTTATATGTGGCAGAGTTATGTCCCTTTGAACATAAAGCCAAAAAACAAACATTTAAAAAATGACCATATTCAAGGGGAGATAATTTTAGTTCTAGAACGAAATTAAAAAATTTGGCTCGTTACTTTGTTAACCATTTATTCAGCTTTAAAATGAGCTATCACACGTGTCTGTACGTGTTGCTGTTAGTGAGAAGAAGATTTTTAAAGACGCACACCTTCAAAATCGCGAAATTTCAGTACATTTTCAGTTTTTGTCAAATTGTGAAAAGGAATGACTGTTCGCGAGCAATTTTATTTTTGATTTAAAACGACCATGATATTGTCTTACTATCCTGAAAAAATAATGAAATTCGACGGGTAGGTTTTTGAGTTATGTCCCTTTGAAGTTTGCGCATTTTTCAAAATCGACCAACTTTGAGTGCTCACTGTTCAAAAAGAATTGGGGGTACACTCTTGAAAAGACACACCATGCATTCACCAATGCATCAGCTACATACATATATAAGTTTCAGCGTCGTGGTGCAAGTATCTTCAGAGAAGAAGATTGTCAAAGATGCGTGGGGTCGGGAAATTTTACAGAAACGCTAAAAACAATATGGCGCCGAAACCACGTGATCTACGATTTCACTGTGATTTACTTTTTTGCTCGTATTGACAATGCGCATCTTTTAGAAACAGTTGCAAGTCTCTAGCTGCATTTTGAATAATTTTCCCATGTTAAAAATATAAATTTAGAATCGAACTGGACCTTTAATGGCTGTGTCCATTATGTCCAAAAGCTTATTTTTAGTAGTTCGCAGTAAGGGCTATCATTTTGCAAAGTTTGGTTGCATTAGCTCTTTTCGTTTGGCCGAAATCGTGACCACGCCCTCGCTGGAAGAATAATAATAATAAATATAGTCGCAAGCGACGACAAAAGGATTCAGCGCATATTTGATTAATTTCCTAGTAAGTATATCATATCAGCAGTCATTCCTGACAGTTACACGAAGATCTCTATAAGCATTAAGCTACAGCAGCCTCTACCTGTCCATCATGTAAAACGAAAGTCGGATTTAACAACAACAATCAAAATGGCGGCTAAACCACGTGACTTTCGAATTCGTTCTGATTAACTTTTCTGCGTGCATTGTCATTGCGCATTTTTTTTAAAAAGTTGCAAGTCTCTAGGTGAACTATGAAAAAAATTCCCATGTTAAAAATCGAACTTTACAATCGTACTGGACCTTTAATGGTTTGATTGATTGGGCCCAAAAGCTCCGCTGCAAAACTACATGGTAAGGGCTACCAGCCTACAAAGTTTGGTTGCAATAGTCGGATTCCTTCTGGCAAAAGTCATGTTTACAAGATCCGTGGTAGAAGAACAAAGGAATTGCGACTTTTACACAGTCTATGGGCGTGACCTGCATCCTTTTTCTGTGTTGTTCAAATTGTGTGAATAGTTTCGCATAAATAGCGACGAAACCGTACATCTTACAAAATTGTTATGATTGACTTTTTTGTCTGTAGTGTTACTGTCTATCATATTAAAAAAAATTAACTCTCTAAGTGCATTTTGAAAATTCCCCCCATGTTAAAATTGTCAGTGTTATTTATCTATAATTATGTACCCGTTCTCAAAAACCGGAAATGACTGTTTAGCGTCGATTTTATTGTTGATTCGTATAAACTATAGTATTGTCTTACATTTCTTGGAAAAATCTTGAAATTTTCGATTAAATCTTATGAGTTATCTCCCTTTGAAGTTTGCGATTTTCAAAAATTGTCGGACTTTGAAAGATCACTGTGCAAAAAGTATATCGAATTTGCAAAAATCCGTCTGATGACTTTTGTTAGCAATATATCAGCTACGTTATGTGAAAATATGAGCTTTCTAATGCTTGTATCTTCAGAGGAGAAGATTGTCAAAGGTGCATGGGGTCGGGAAATTTTGAAAAGTGTCTAAAATCAAAATGGCGGCGAAACCACGTGACCAACGACATCGTCATGATTTACTTTTCTGCTCGCACTGTCAATGCGCATCTTTTAAAAAAGGTTGCAAGTCTCTAACTGCATTTTGAATAATTTTCCCATGTTAAATATCGAAACTTTGAATCGAACTGGACCTTTAATGGCTGTGTCGATTGTGCCCAAAAGCTTATTTTTAGTAGTTCGTAGTAAGGGCTATCAGTTTGCAAAGTTTGGTTGCATTAGCTCTTTTCGTTTGGCCGAAATCGTGACCACGCCCTCGCTGGAAGAATAATAATAATAATAATAATAATAATAAAACACGCCAATAACAATAAGGATTCAGCACTTTAGTGCTGAATCCTTAAATATAGTCGCAAGCGACTTAAAACGGATTCAGCACATATATGATTCATTTCCTATTAGGTACATTATATCAGCAGTTATTCCTGAAAGTTAGACGATTATGTGTAAATGTGTAAAGCTAAAGCAACCTATTCCAGTCCATCATGTAAAACGAAAGTAGGATTTACCCCCTTTGTTTACAGTACTAGAAAAAGTTGCAATTTGATCAAGATAAAATACTTATAACTCATTGGTTATGTTTATCCTCAAACTAAAAATGCTTTCCACGTGTAGAGTAATCCTTTCCCATTCTAACGAGGTATCAAACAACATGCTATGATTTTGCATTGTTGAACTATGCACAAACAAAGATACACTACAAACGTGGCGATTATCAATTTAGAAAGAAGGCAAAAACTGTCCAACTTATAATACCCGTTACTCATTGGTTATGAACACCACTACTGTACTTATTTCATTTTCCGTATATTCCACTAAGGTTGATGTAGTCATAAGTTAGATTGCATACATGGTTAATGCGTAATGTTCTTTTGAATATTCAGGAAAATACTAAAAAATGCTTATTTTCGGACCCCTATACCACTTTTCCGATGTTTGAGGCTAAACTATTAACATTTTGATGAAAGGGTTCAACATAAAAGTTTTTATGCTTGCAATTTTCTATTCGCAGGTGTGAATAAAAGTTCAATAGCATAATTGGTTAAGCAGTCATGATCCTGTGAACTTTGCTGAAAATGGCGATTTTTTAAAAATGACAATGTTCTGTGACTTGTCAAACATAAAGTATGACAGATACGCAATTGAAATTTATTATTCTTCATGAGATACATTTCTACTTCACAGTGAGCCATAAAACATTATTGTATCTTCAGTGGTTTAAGAAGGAAAATTCTCCAAAGTAGGTACCCCTCGAAAGGTCTCAAAATCAGAAAATTTAACTTTTGGGGGTGTATGTCTAAATTGTGCCTAATCTATCATCTTTTACATGATCATGATATGCTATGGAATTGTTAAACAAATTATTATAAAGAGATTGAAATAATTAACTTTGACATAAAGTAATTGGTTATAGAGTTATGCCACTTTGAACATGCAACCGAAAAACGCACTTTTCGAAAAGGTTCAAATACAAGGGCAGATAACTCGAATTCTAAGCCAAAATTCAAAATTCTGTCTCGATAACTTTTTTACACGTTTATCCAGCTTTCAAATGAGCTATCACACATAGCTGTATGTGTTGCCGGGATTTAGAAGAAGATTTTTGAAGACGCGTACCGTCAAAACCGTGAAAGTACACAACAAATTCAGTTTTTTCGAAATAGCAAAAATTCTATTGTTACGGCCGAAAACCCCTATAGGCCTAATCGATGAGGAATGTTTTTGCGCACATTTTGGTGAAAGTTTTGTGCAAATATCTTGATAAGTTTTCGAGCTATTAAGGTTTGAAGTTTTAACTTCCAAGGGGGATAACTCACGAAAGAAGTCGAAAATCCAAAAAGTAAAAAAAATAGATCTAAGTTAGGTCACAGGCTACGATCCCTGAAAGTTTCAGAGAAATCGGTCAGGCCGTTAGTTCAGTACCGCGGTCACAAAATCGGTGGAATAATAAAAAAAAAAACAAAAAAAAACACGCCAATAACAATAAGGATTCAGCCTTATGGCTGAATCCTTAAATATAGTCGCAAGCGACTTTAAACGGATTCAGCATATATATGATTCATTTCCTATTAGGTACATTATATCAGCAGTCATTGTTGAAAGTTACACTATTATGTGTAAATGTGTTTAGCTACAGCAACCTATTCCTGTCCATCATGTAAAACGAAAGTAGGATTTACCCCCTTTGTTAACAGTTCAAAATAAAGTCGCAATTTATCAAGATAAAATGCTTATATCTCATTGGTTATGTTTATTATCAAACTAATAATGTTTTCCCCATATAGAGTAATCCTTTCCCATTCCAACGAGGTATCAAACAACGTGCTATGATTTTTCATTGTTGAACTATGCACTAACAAAGATACACTACAAACATGGCGATTGTCAATTTAGAAAGAAGGCAGAAACTGTCCAACTTAAAATACCCGTAACTCATTGGTTATGAACACCACTACCGTACTTATTTCATTTTTCGTAATTTCCACTTAGGTTGATGTAGTCATAATTTAGATTGCATGCATGGTTAATGCGTAATGTTCTTTTGAATATTCAGGAAAATACTAAAAAATACTTATTTTCGGACCCCTATACCACTTTTCCGATGTTCAAAGCTAAACTATTAACATTTTGATGAAAGGGTTCAACATAAAAGTTGTTATGCTTGCAATTGTCTATTCGCAGGTGTGAATGAAAGTGCAATAGCATAATTGGTTAAGCAAACATGATCCTGTGAACTTTGCTGAAAATGGCGATTTTTGAAAAATGACAATCTTCTGTGACTTGTCACACATAAAGTATGACAGATATGCAATTGAAATTTATTATTCTTCATGAGAGACATGTCTACTTCACAGTGATCCATAAAATATTATTGTATCTTGAGTGGTTTACGAAGGAAAATTCTCCAAAGTAGGTTCCCCTCGAAAGGTATCAAAATCACAAAATTTAACTTTTGGGGGCGTATGTCTAAATTGTGCCTAATCTATCATCTTTGACATGATCATGATATGCTATGGAATTGTTAAACAAATTATTATAAAGAGATTGAAATAATTAACTTTGACATAAAGTAATTGGTTATAGAGTTATGCCACTTTGAACATGCAACCGAAAATCGCACTTTTCGAAAAGGTCCAAATACAAGGTCAGATAACTCGAATTCTAAGCCAAAATTCAAAATTCTGTCTCGATAACTTTTTTACACGTTTATCCAGCTTTCAAATGAGCTATCACACATAGCTGTATGTGTTGCCGGGATTTAGAAGAAGATTTTTGAAGACGCGTACCCTCAAAACCGAAAAAGTACACATAGAATTCAGTTTTTTCGAAATAGCAAAAAATCTATTGTTACGGCCGAAAACCCCTATAGGCCTTATCGATGAGGAATGTTTTTGCGCACATTTTGGTGAAAGTTTTGTGCAAATATATTGATAAGTTTTCGAGCTATTAAGGTTTGAAGTTTTAACTTCCAGGGGGGATAACTCACGAAAGAAGTCGAAAATCCAAAAAGTAAAAAAATAGATCTAAGTTAGGTCACAGGCTACGATCCCTGAAAGTTTCAGAGAAATCGGTCATGCCGTTAGTTCAGTACCGCGGTCACAAAATCGGTGGAATAATAAAAAAAAACAACACGCCAATAACAATAAGGATTCAGCCTTATGGCTGAATCCTTAAATATAGTCGCAAGCGACTTTAAACGGATTCAGCATATATATGATTCATTTCCTATTAGGTACATTATATCAGCAGTCATTGCTGAAAGTTACACGATTATGTGTAAATGTGTTTAGCTCCAGCAACCTATTCCTGTCCATCATGTAAAACGAAAGTAGGATTTACCCCCTTTGTTAACAGTTCATTGGTTCATTGGTTATGTTTATTATCAAACTAATAATGTTTTCCCCATATAGAGTAATCCTTTCCCATTCCAACGAGGTATCAAACAACGTGCTATGATTTTGCATTGTTGAACTATGCACTAACAAAGATACACTACAAACGTGGCGATTGTCAATTTAGAAAGAAGGTAGAAACTGTCCAACTTAAAATACCCGTAACTCATTGGTTATGAACACCACTACCGTACTTATTTCATTTTTCGTAATTTCCACTTAGGTTGCTGTAGTCATAATTTAGATTGCATACATGGTTAATGCGTAATGTTCTTTTGAATATTCAGGAAAATACTAAAAAATGCTTATTTTCGGACCCCTATACCACTTTTCCGATGTTCAAAGCTAAACTATTAACATTTTGATGAAAGGGTTCAACATAAAAGTTGTTATGCTTGCAATTGTCTATTCGCAGGTGTGAATGAAAGTGCAATAGCATAATTGGTTAAGCAGTCATGATCCTGTGAACTTTGCTGAAAATGGCGATTTTTGAAAAATGACAATCTTCTGTGACTTGTCACACATAAAGTATGACAGATACGCAATTGAAATTTATTATTCTTCATGAGAGACATGTCTACTTCACAGTGATCCATAAAATATTATTGTATCTTGAGTGGTTTACGAAGGAAAATTCTCCAAAGTAGGTACCCCTCGAAAGGTCTCAAAATCACAAAATTTAACTTTTGGGGGAGTATGTCTAAATTATGCCTATTCTATCATCTTTTACATGATCATGATATGTTATGGAATTGTTAAACAAATTATTATAAAGAGATTGAAATAATTAACTTTGACATAAATTAATTGGTTATAGAGTTATGCCACTTTGAACATGCAACCGAAAATCGCACTTTTCGAAAAGGTCCAAATACAAGGGCAGATAACTCGAATTCTAAGCCAAAATTCAAAATTCTGTCTCGATAACTTTTGTACACGTTTATCAAGCTTTCAAATGAGCTATCACACATAGCTGTATGTGTTGCCGGGATTTAGAAGAAGATTTTTGAAGACGCGTACCCTCAAAACCGAAAAAGTACACATAGAATTCAGTTTTTTCGAAATAGCAAAAAATCTATTATTACGGCCGAAAACGGCTATAGACTTAATGGATGGGGTACGATGTTGCGCACATTTTGGTGAAAGTTTTATGCAAATATCTTGATCAGTATTCGAGCTATTAAGGTTTGAAGTTTTAACTTCCAAGGGGGATAACTCACGAAAGAAGTCGAAAATCCAAAAAGTAAAAAAAATAGATCTAAGTTAGGTCACAGGCTACGATCCCTGAAAGTTTCAGAGAAATCGGTCAGGCCGTTAGTTCAGAACCGCGGTCACAAAAATCGGTGGAATAATAAAAATTAAAAAAAACACGCCAATAACAATAAGGATTCAGCCTTATGGCTGAATCCTTAATAATCAGGATAATAACAATACGTCTTCGAGACATACGTCTTGAAGACCTAATAATAAGGAAAAACACGATAACAACAATAGGTCTTCAGACATTCGTCTTGAAGACCTAATAATAATCTGGATAAAAACAATAGGTCTTCAGACATTCGTCTTGAAGACCTAATTATGTGGAACGTTTTAACAGGACACTAAAATCACTGATCACGAGGTACATGAGTCATAACAACACCAAACATTACATGGATGTTCTGCAAGATTTAGTATATAACTACAATCATACCACACATTCTTCTTTGCCTCATCTACCCCCGCTCGTGTCACTAAAGCCAACAAAGTGAAAGTGTGGGATCATATCTACCTGAAACCTCTGTGAAATGCCAAGGGTAACATCAAAAAGTACTTATTTAAAGTAGGTGACCTGGTTCGCATCTCATACCTCAGAACCACCTTTCAGCAAGGAACTTGATCTCAGGTGGACCAAAGAACTATTTAAAGTGACCCGACCTTACAAGAAACAGTCGTTTACCCAGTACAAACTGAAAGATTTTCATGATGAGCTCGTGATAGGTTCCTTTTACACGAATGAGCCTCAAAGGTCAACAAAGACCCATATGCATTGTGGCAACTCGAGAAAATTATAAAAAGGAAAATGGTTAAGGGGAAGAAGTATGCCCTGGTCCGCTGGCTTGGCTGGCCAAAGTCTCTTGACTCATACGTGAGGGAAAGCGCATTGAAAGACTTGTAAGTGAAACTATGGAGAAGTATGTATTTCTAAAGAGCTCTGACTCCAAAACAGTTTACTTCAAATACAACACTTCCTATAATTTTTTAAGAAAACTCAAACCAAAGACTATTGTTTGACGGATTCTGGGTGGTATCTTAAACCGAATTGAATTTAGATGATTTGGATCTAAAAAAAAGTGAAGAATTCGTATATAGACGTTTTATGTAATCTGTGCGACAGTTCATTAGTAGATGACAGACAGTTACCTTTGTTGAGACACATTGACCTCAGGAACAGTCCTAACTATTCATTTGCTAATGAATACTACATTAATGTGAAGGTTAAAGAGTCTCCTGATAAAGAAATCTGTATAAAAGCGAGCGACGACACACCATTGTCACTCTTGAAAGAGTAGACTCACATAACACTTCATTTGAGACAGTACCTATTTGCTGATTGAAAACCAGCGAGAAAAATGAATTCTCAACTTCTTTATGTACCGGATTATGAAAAATGGATTTTTTTTTGTCGACAAACACATGACAGGAAGTTCATGTCTTGTCAGAGGAAAGGTCCAGCCCACCAACCAAGTCATTCCCACTACACTCACGACCTAGGCGGAACCGAACATCACACAGCATGTGTCCTCGGGAGTCACAGATTACAGTGGAGAGAGCAGCTGCTAAACAGAAACGTAAGGGATCTTTAAAATGAGCTGCAGGTCATAAAGTTGTCACAACCAAGAAAATTCTTCAAACCAACAACATCAGACCTTCAAAGACAGCCAAAGCACTCAAGACCACCCCTGTGAAAGCAGTGAAAATCTTCGTTTAATACACTGCAACTCAACCCAAACATCATGTCATTGCTGAACGACAAAGCCTTTGAAGAGGTAGTGATCTAAATTTAAACGTATTCAGCATGACTCCCTATGAGACTGGCATTCAGAAGCATTATTTTGAGTCAAATCAATGATTCTTCCCCTCTCGAATTTCATGTGTCAAATTCCGGAAGAGACTACATTGATCTAAAACGTACTCGTCTACACGTTAAGGTTCAGGTAACCCACGCCGATGATACCTTACTGACAAATTATGAAAATGTCGCCCCGATGAACCTGTTCATGCAGTCACCGTCTCACAGGTCACTGTCTACCTACTGGATCAGTTAGTGTCTTCCAACAATAATCTCTACGCCAACAATGATGCAGGTCCTATTGGACTATGGAGAAGAAGCCAAGAAGACTCAGTTGACCTCCCAGGTGTTTTGCAAAGATTATTCAAAAAGCGACTCTGATCTAAGCAGCAACGTCACTGGATCTTTAAATTCGGGAATGGCAGCGAGAGCTGTCTCCATAGCGGGAAGCAAAGTTCTGACCATGTCTGGACCCATCTTCGAGGATGTCTTTAACATGAACCGTTTCCTCATCAACGATGTGTACTTGAAAATGAAAATGTTCAGATCAGAACCTAAATTTTCTTTAATGAGCAGTGTGACTGATCATGAGTTCAAAGTAGAACTATTGGATGCCTATCAACAAGTGTGCAAGGTAAAGGTCAACCCGGCTTTAATCTTTGCTCACGACACCTTCTTCAAGAATAACAATGCCTTCTTTCCCTCACCAAAAGCGAAGTCAAAGTAACCAGTAGTCCTGACAGTCAGCTGAGTCACATCATTGACAACGTGCCCAACCCGGTTGCTAACAGATACATTGTCAGATTTGTGAAAAGTGCCAGCCTAAACGGCAGTTACATTGGTAAACCATTCAATTTCATTAGCAGATATGATTCAAGTGTACCTTGATTGTTCCTTATTTAACACTCAACGTTTCACTATTCATTATCTTTGATGTCATTTAAAAACTTGAAGTAAAATGTGGATGAAATACCTTGTATTGTGCTTAGAGATGTGGCAGTTCTATTACGGAGGGATTTAAGCTTTAAAATCTCGGTCTTGATGGAGGACACATCAAAATAGAGACTGGTGACATCTGTTTGGTTTGTGAGCGACTGAAGCTGATTTACTTCAGATTTTAAGGTAGACACGTCTGTTCGAAGACCAGACAGATCTTGTGCTGGTTGACCTCCAGAGTTTCCGGAAGATCCACAAGTACATTGATTGTTCCCTGACTGAATCTGACTCTGTAGAACTGCAAGCTCCGTCTTCACGTTAGAGAGATCCTTCAGTTCATCCAGGGCTGAGTCCAGCTTGTTTTGTGTGACTCTTTGCTCTGTCTTCATGTTAGAGAGATCCTTCAGGTCTTTCAGGGCTGTTTCCAGCTTTGTTTGTGTGACTTTCTGCTCCATCCGAGCTGTCTCCAGTTCTGATTCCAACTTTGAGATGTCGCTCTGGGATGCTTTATTTTCTATTGTCTGTTCCAATAATGAAATGTGACTAAGAAGGCTAGATATATCCAAAGATCCATCTGGTTTTGAAATCGGCATAATCAATGCCTGTGCAGAAAGCATTGAGGCAATGATAAGAACACAAAGTACTCGCATCGTTAGAGAATGGAATGAGACTAACTGTTGATATGTGCAATAAACATTCGTAGAGAAGGGAGTAGCTTATCAGTGAAAAGGTAACACTTAAATCTGTATGTGTGAAATTGTATTATAATTAACGCAGCGAGGCAAAGATAACAACACAAAGCATGACTAGAGGCATGCATGAGATTTAACCCAAGTGTTGTGCGCATATATTTATACAGTAGGTATTGGCTTATCAGTGATAAGGTTTCTAAAGCATTTTGCTTGTTTAATACACTTATTCATAATTTATCGAAATTGTCATTAGAATCAGTTCATATATACCCTTGATTTTAATTTTTTAAAGCAAGTTTGAATTAATTTTTTAGTAGTATTCCTTTAAAAACAAATATGTTTGACATTGATTTTAAATATTCTGGATTGTTATAATTTCGTTTGTCGTGTTGACCTAATCCAACCACCTTATCATCCTGCCCATAATAGTCCTGATTATGCTGATTAACCGCCTTTCCTATATAAACTCACAGCCGCAAGAATCTTTACCAACATTTCTTTTGTGTTATCAACATTAAACAGATATAGGGCAAACTGACCGAAGTTCAGACAGTGGTCCGATTCATATATCATGAAAGACTGTGTAATGAATAATAACCCATGGTTTTATATACGCTCCGTTACTCTCCACTATATCACCCATGGGAAACCTTATCAGGAGAATCTGTACTCAAATTACCCGCCCTTGGCCGGCGTGACGAAGTCAGTAACCACAAAAAAATACTCAATACGATAAGACGGAAATGGTCAAGGGAGATAACCAGTGACGGATGGCTAACAAAATGACCTTGCATGCTTTGAAACGAAAAGATATGAATTGTCATTGGCTCGCAGGTCCAAGAATGCGTAGCGGTTTGATTGGCTCACGCCGGCCAAGGGCGGGTAATTTGAGTACAGATTTCTCTGATGAAATTTCCCATGGGTGATATAGTGGAGAGTAACGGAGCATATATAAAACCATGGGTAACCGAGGATGCTAATGTTCCAGCATGCGTACATGAATTAAAACTATTTAATAAAATGATTTGTAATGTCCTGAAGACGTGATGAATAGTACTTGAACAATAATATATCCGTAGTTAAAATACTGGAAGTAATGCGTCGTTAATACAGAGCATGCTTCCCGATGATAAATTCTTAGCAACTGCCCCACTTGTCATTAGAATATATGACGTCACAATCAAATTCACATGCATTTAGGCCAAAACAAAGTTTGAGGGCAAAACTTCTTATTTTGTAACTTAGTTTTGTTTGTTATTTAAAACTGTAATGTTTCTACATATGTTTTAGTTTTTTCCCCGGTCACTTAAAACTATGTAAGTGTTTACAAAGAAAATCTGAACCAATGTCAAAACTGTCGAACCATATTCAGCATTTGGCGATTAACTTTAACATTTTGAAAACACCTATATAGTTTATAACTGTAAAGAGAAATAAATACATTGAACCTTGAACATTGAACAGCTGTTTTTTTATTAGCAGCCGGGACTTAGTCAGTTTTTTGCGACGTTGCCGTGTACCGTCTGCGGTATTCAAAGCTCAAGGTTACGATTTCTGAAATTCAAGTTCTGAAATCACTAAAACTAAATAATTTTTAACACTATAACTTGAAAATGATTTGTGCTGAGAGGCTATCATTGGAATATATCAACTGTTGAGAACATTTAAGGTTTGAAAAGTTTTAGTTAAAACCTGTTAAAGGTCAAGGCCATAGTGAGGTCACAATTTAGGTATGCTTTTCTGAATATGCCTTTTGTTACCTTTTAACACTTTGATAATTACAGGATGGTAAAACACAATATAAAACATCTGCAGGTCACGTCATATATGAGTTTAGGCCATGTTAACACTTTGATCAAATTTGAAATCTGAAATAGGTTTTAACAACTCATACTAACAACTTTAAACCCATTTGGGATTTCTGTTCACGTATTCTCAATGAAACCAATGAAAAACAAACATGTGGTGACTTTTCTTATAAATAAACGTGTGTAGTTCCCTCAGTGATGATCGATTCAAACGTATTAGTAGTGACTCCAGTGATGATTCACTTGTGTGAACTGACCTCAGTAATCATTCAATTTGTAAGTAATGACTTCAATGATGAACAGTTTTATTAAATGCCCCTAGTGATAACGAAACGTTTTTCTAATGACTCCAATGATAATCAAAATTATGTGAGTTCACGCAAATGATATTGATGAGATCTGAATGGTACATTTTGAATTTAATTTTTTTTTTTAAATGCGCATTGTATTGTGGCTGTGGAGAAAGTGGAAAAAGAGGAGAGACGTTCAGTTTCAGGGCTGCTCTGCTTTTGCCGTGTCCAACAAACGCTAATCTAGTTTAAATCAGATGCCATATTGACCATCCAGTTTATCACCGGGGCGAAATTGTTCAAGACTGTCATTCTGCTGACATATGCCATGTTGTAAATTATATTTTCTGGTAATGTTGACCACTCCCACAGTGTTGTGTAATAGAACAACTTCAATAAATAACAGTTACCTTTTATTAGTTTCAAAAAGTCAAAATTTGTACCTATATATACCTGAAGTTTGAAAAAGACAGACAACTAATGTCTCATAGTTTCTAAAATTATGATATAAGCATTCTTAAAGAAATTCTGTTCATTCATGAATTTAATTCTGAAATTAAAGGTAAAACATTACATCTTTCATGAGAAGTGAAGGGATTAAAGTTTAAAAGCCGTTTCTTAACACATTGAAGTTAAAGTAAATAATATTACTTTAGAGAGAAAGCGAATTATAGAATTTTCATTCAAGTTAAACGTGTCAGAATGGGTTGAAGTAGCGAACCATGATTGTAAACTGCACTGAAATGCATTGTAGTTTTGCTCCCAAACTTTCCTGAATGAAGTATGTCACAAAAGTAGGTACATAATTTAACCTGTGATTCATAGTATTGGCAATAGCAAATCACTCAAATAGCATCAATGTTTTACTTTGAGAAAAAAATTATCAAATCTTGGAATCGTTTAATATCATAATGGGTATTCCATTAAATACGTCATTTCTTACGTTCATTTTCATACAAAGATCGTTACAATTATATGAATTGTTCTCAAGATATGTGCACAATTGTGTAATTTACTGTCCTCCACTATTAATATGAGTGGTATGGTTATATTTTATTCCAAACAAAAGCATATTCACATCTGATATATAGTGTAATATATAGAGGATATTTGACTTTTGTTGAATAATACCAAACTTCCCAACGCAAGGCATAACTCTTGCAAGCCTCCATTACTACCTGATTAAAGCCTTGCAGTATTTCCTTAAGGTTTCTGTGCTAGGAAATCGGAGCCCACTATGCATTTCAAATGCAGCGATCCACCATTTTGAGCACCAAAAATCGAGGGAAATACTACAACGCTTAAATCAGACGGTTATAGAGATGATGAGTTATGCCTTGCGTTGACTAATACCATGTTTATCTCAACCCGTGAGGTAGATAAATATTCTATTTCTTATATGATGTTAACCTTGTAATTAAGTCACAAGAGGGTAGTTTTCATATTGAACATCCGTCAGGAACACCCCGTCACATAATATAATTCGCTACATCAGACTACTGATATATGACGTCAAATTATATCAGAACCTGCAAATATAGGATATCTTCACCATAGCTTGACAGACAGTTTATTTCACTGATAAATCCTAGTAATTTATGTCCATTTCTTACTTCGAGGTACACAGTCAACAGAACTAGGAGACTCAGGAGAACATCTCCCTATAACTTCGAGCAAAATCCTGATTTCTAAATTCGATGTGCCGTCTTGTAATGTTTCAAATTAACTGGGGACTAGTTAAAAATGAATTGTTTATACAAAAATGGTCCTTTAACCAGATGCAATCGTTCTTTTAAAAGGCTCAGTTTTGGGTTAGCAATAAATATGTCTAGCACAACATCATACATCAATTTTGACAGACAAGAAGAACATAAAAATAAATTCCTAAACATATCACACTTACATACATGCCATATTGGTATATATACCTGTACCTAAGGTCACATGATGGTCACGCTCTGAATTTATGACGTCATGTTTATCCTATAGCAGTATGTATGTTTACATACATAGATATAAACATTTGCATAGCGCCGATATCCAGATAAGCTAAGCTGCTCAAAGACACGCCCGATCATTGGATGTCACTGTTCACAACACTCTTTGTCAATCTCAGCTCCATTTGGAGTATTGACTTTAGGTACACCGAGTTAAAGCAGCATTTCCATCCTTACGAGTTACCTATTCATAGCTGGGTGGACTAGGACACATTGTTATAGTATGATGTCCAAGGATACTGCATGTTGCTGTACCTCGAACTTGGTGTCTGCACGTATTCATGTGGCCACCATCTGGTCATTTACCAACGGATTCGTGAGTTCTTTTAAGTGCACAGGGTTGTTTACTGTACACTAGGGGTTGTCACAACACTGAAAGAGTCCATACACAAAATTCACCGTGCCTGTAAGTCTGTTATTGAAGTAATGGTTAACAACTACATCAGTTAAACTACAGGCTTTGCTCTCCGAGTATCAATTGTTTATGTATTCAGTTTTAACCACATTATAAACACAGTTTAACCACATTGCCACATGTACGTTATCTTTGGTGTTGTCACAAAGTTTCAGAAAAATACCTAGGTCTCCTGATTCAGGTGAATCAAGTACAAAGTTACATCAAGAACACTTCAAGTTTTCAACATTTTCAACATTACCTGCATTCATGTATGTCAAACAACAGCATGGACACAAGTATTATGAAATAATAATTCTAAAATGTCATTGTATCTAACGTCAGTCCTCGTCATCATCCAAAATAAATGTAGTTGTTGATATTATCTTTTTTGAGGCATCACATACATATTATGTAAAGTAAAAAACGTGTTACAATTTCCTATGACTATGACCTATCAGGAAATCAAACAAACTTAACGTATTAAAGTGAACACCAATGAAGTGATAGCATTTGTTGTTCATTCGTTTCACTTAGAGCAGAGAACACATGTGACTGACTTGCCGTCTACATACGGTGGACAAACCAAGGAGCCACACTTGGACTCAACAGAGAACAGCAATCTCCCATACTTTAGATCATGACCCCCGGGAATAGCTTCAGCGTTGGCATCCACACAGATATAATCAGCGGAGGAGTGAGTCGAATGTCCGCCCATCAGATACCCCCAGTACTCCGGAGTCCAGCCCTTGTAGCATTCATTCCTTGCTGGAACCATGATGGACGTTTCTCTCTTGCTTTCACACACCACACAGGGCATATCTTCATATGATACATGTCTAAAGGGTAAGTCATTGTACAATGCCACATACTCTGTCCCATAGACGAGCGATGATTGATCATCGTGAACACCAAACGTGTAGTTAGAATAGATTGGGTGTTCTGGAAGACAAAGTATTGAAGGAGATCCACCTTTGGCATCAAAATAAGATCCAGCTGCGTATCCTAAAACATTCAAAGTAGACAGTTGTTTTGTTGAATAGGACTTTTTACTATGTTTATGTGCAACGGCTAATTAATTTATTTCATAAAATAACAGTTGGTCAGGAAGGAGGCAAAATGATCGATGGTGGGACAATGATCTGATTCAATATTATGAAATACTGATCAATTCATAAATATCTGTAAAAAGTCATTTTGAGCTACAAAGATATTGAATATCAAGTATTTGATTCTATTTATGACATTTTCTGAATTGTTTGATCTACCCTGGTACAGTGTCACCTAATTATCCGACATGCATAACAAGTTGATTTATCAAAATGGTTCTTCATGTCCCAAAACATGTGTTGGATAGCACATTTACAATAATATAACAGTAGTTAAATTACCAGAAGTAATATGTCATTAATACAGAGAATGCTTCCCGTTGATAAATAACTTCTGCATTCCTATATATATATGATGTCATAATCACAATCGCAGGGATTGATGCAAAAACCATGTGAACGGTCAGCTTCTCATTTCTCATTTAATTGTGTTGTCATATGAGAACCTGTAACGTTTCTACATATTTCCTATGTTCATTTCAGGGTCACTTACAACCTAACAAGTACAGAAAATGTGAAAGTGTCGGTACAATAGTCAAAACTGCCCGAAGGTCAAGGCAATTTTAACATAAAATCAAAATCTCAATTCTTTACCCTAAAATGATATTCGAAGTATCATTATTCTAATAATTGTAATAGATAAAGTTTTCCTTGTATTTGATTTATTCTGTAGGTTCCTATAGTCTGTCACCCGAACTTAGTGACTGCATTGTTAGTAACTATGATATCATTAGTGCGTCTGCTCAAAGTAGAACATGTTTGAAGTTTCAGCGACTTCGGGTGTTTTCAAGCTTTAGTCAGTTTAACCTATTTGCTTTATGAATTATTACAATCGTTTCAAGTTTCCGAGGATATTTTATTGAGACCATAAATGACAGTGACAGCACAGTGTTAGAAATAATGAACTGAATGAACTTACAGTCAGAAAAAAAGGTTCATATACACATTTAATTTTGTACAAGATACAACTTAAAAGTTATACCATTAGACCTCGTATACCCAGACCCTGTATATCTGGAAACGCGGCCAGTATTTCAAATCTGCCTTTTGCATTTCAATGCAAATAATGATTTGCTTAAACACAAACCTCGGTGTCTGGACGATTTTAAACTGTAACGAAATTGTGTCGATAAACAGGGACTCATTGTGTACAAGTGGGAAATTGTAAAATGATAATATCATATTATGAGAGGTAATTGTTTTAAAAAGACTACAACAAATACTAATTTTACAAAATATTGAAAATTAAATGCGAAATTAATGTTTTACACATTTCGTCTATTAACACAACACAAATGAACGTTAATTATGATACATACCATTTGTATATTATATAAGAATTATAATGATGGAACTTTTGGCATTGTTAAAATCGGAGACATGAGGTTGAAGACATGATAACCTTGTTGTTTTAAAATGAACCAAATATTCATCAATGTTCAAGTTCAAAACTTTCAACTTCCAGTGTGTGCCAGTGCCAAAATCCGTATTCAATACTAAAAGGAAGTGTGTTTCTCTCCCCGCAAAGACTATGATCTTTTCATCTATTCCTAATTATGCCACCAAAAATAAATAGTATAAACAGCAGCATTACAGCAAACAAACCCCACGGGTCCAACTTTTACCTTTATAAACCATGTCGTTCCCTGATGGACAGGATGTCCTTCCCCATCTGGTGTACACACTGTTCCCTGGGGACAGAGAGATGAATAATAATAAATAATTATACATATGTAAATCGCCTAACATCCACCTTACAGATGCTCAGTGGCGCTAATACAGTGAGAACAACTGGAACATGTATACATAAAACAGGAATACGTATCTACTTGTACACAGATAAAAACAAATGGGTTTTAAGCTGAGATTTAAAAGAGTCTTTAGTAGTTGTGTCTCTAAGGATTTGAGGAAGAGAATCCCATAGTTGTGGGCTGACAAAGGAGAAAGCACATTCGAATAGTCGGTTTAGTGATTTTGGTTGAGTCAACAGAGAGTCACTGGAGGATCTGAGGTGAGTACGGGGTGATAAGTTCTTTGAGGTAAGATGGAAATTCTTCATTGTGAAGGCAATCGTGAGTGATTATGAGGAGTTTGAAGATAATTCTTGCAGAAATCTGAAGCCAGTGAAGTGATTGAAGAACGGGGGAGATATGATCATAGCTTGAAGAACTGAGTTCTGAATTCGTTGCAGTTTTTGAATTGATTTGGCTGACATGTTGGCATACAGTGCGTTGCAATAATCAAGCTTCGAAGTTACTAGGGAGTGCATCAATGTTTTGCAGGTTTGAGTGTCAAGATAGTGGCGTACTCTGCTGATGTTGAAAATGCTGTAGTAGCAAGCTTTGCTGACAGCAACAATATGGGCCTCCATGGACATCACTGTATGGGATACACGACAGCGACAGCTGTATTTGAAGAGCAAATTTGTTACGTCAGTTGTACGAGAGCTGAGGTTTTTGAACGAGCAGCACATTGTTCAATGGATGATGCCAGTAGATTGACGTTAATGTCAACTAGGTAAGCTATATCGACTATTCAAACTTTTGTATTTATTATACAATAATTTGGAGATAACGTACAAGAGGAATATTATATTTTTGGTTTTATTTTATCATTTAAATCAATATCTGGTGAAAAAAATACCACTCAACAAATAAATGATAAATTCACTTATTATTTTGTCTTTTTATAATTTACAAATGTTAAAACATCAATCTTTGGGTAATTGTTCACACGCTGAGTTGAAAACGTACATGAAAACACAATACTCATATCTAAACCTTAAATTTAAAGTGTAGTACACTAAACAGGGGAGACGGTCTTTTAATAGTAGGCGACGGTATTTGAGCATGAGCAGAACGTTTTTTGAACAATTTTGTCAAGTAAACGAATTTGAGTTTATGGTATTTTTCTTCGTATTTATCCGATTTAGGGATATTGTTTCAAAATTTACACAGACATATATGTTAGGAATGTATATTTGAACTAGGTTGCATTGTTTTATCATATACATCCTTAAAATCTTTTGTTTTTTAAATGTATATGCTCACTGTATGAAATGTGCGACAACGATAGCTGTCTTTGAACAAGCACATTTGTTAGTAAGTTGAATGAGCGTTGAGGTTTTTGTACGGGAGCGACAGTTAAAATTTTACCTAATTCTGTATGTTGCTGGAATGAACATTTATCGATCTTTTGATGATATTCGAATATCGATAGCTTTCAAATACGAAAATTTGGAATGGAAGATACACGATTTGTAAATAATCCTCTTTTTATCGTTACGACTTACTGGGCTGACTTGATGAAATACTGTAACAACTCGTTCAAAGACCGCTGCCCGTTCAAAACCCGTCGCAATTTAAAAATGTCTTGGAAATTCGTTTAAACAAATATTTAATTAATAAAGGACTTTTACCAAACAATCGAACATTTTTTTCAATTAATATTGTTTGCACAAAAAGTACAATTTTGGTAAAGCAAATACATTTTTACATCGGATTTATAATATACTTAATTATATCATTATTTAGTGATTGGCAACCATACAAATTATCCTGATATACACAGTATCTATTTCACATATATCATGAACAACAGAGCTGTTTTTGAAGAGTAAGCATCATATATTAATATAGCTTATGATATATAATCCACTCGTATGTGCCTTTAATGAAATAAAACGTTTCCCCTGAAATACCCGAGCAGGAGCGATTTGAATAATTAATTTCTGAAAATTTCTTTGATTTGAGTCATGTAAGAGTCAAGGACAAACCAATCAATTGTTGTATAAAGATCACTGTGATCTTATTTGTATTGCATTGTTGCTAAGCATAAGTTATATGAACACATGTCCACGAATCATTTATATGTCAACGATTTAGCTTGAACATGTATGTTATAAGAACATGTTATGATATCTTAAACAATATTCAATCAGAAGTCATTGCATTACATCAGTTAAATACAAAATGAATATGTAATGGCATTGTGTTGTAAAAGTATAATGACGCATTAGCACCTTGATTGATCCTCATTTAACACTCATCGCTTCAGTTTTTGATTATTTTTTAGGTCATTTAAAACTTTGTAGTAAAAAGTTGATCAAATACCTTGTATTGTGTCTAGAGATGTGGCAGTTCTATTATGGAGAGACTTAAGCTTAATGATCTCGGTCTTGATGGAGGACACATCAAAATAGAGACTCGTGCCATCTGTTTGGTTTGTGAGCGACTGAAGCTGGTTCATTTCAGATTTCAAGGTGGACACGTCAACTTGAAGACTAGACAGATCTTGTGCTGGTTGACCACCCGAGTTTCCGGAAGATCCACAAGTACACTGACTGTTCCCTGACTGAATCTGGTTCTGTAGAACTGCCAGCTCCGTTTTCACGTCAGAGAGATCCTTCAGTTCATCCAGGGCTTTGTCCAGTTTGGTTTGTGTGACTTTCTGCTCCATCCGAGCTGTCTGCAGTTCTGATTCCAGTTTTGATATGTCGCTTTGAGATGCCATGTTTTGAACTGTCTGTTCCAGTTTTGATATGTCGCTCTGGGATGCTTTGTTTTCTATCGTCTGTTCCAATAATGAAATGTGACTAAGGAGGCTAGATATATCCAAAGATCCATCCGGTTTTGAAATCGGCATAATCAATGCCTGTGCAGAAAGCATTGAGGCAATGATAAGAACACAAAGTACTCGCATCGTCAGAGAATGGAATGAGACTAACTGTTGATATGTGGAATATACATTCGTAGAGAAGGGAGTGGCTTATCAGTGATAAGGTGACACATATGTCTAATGTGATAAATTGCATTACAATTGTCTGTGCAGAAAGCAGCGAGTCAAAGATAACACAAAGCATGACTAGAGACTTGAATGAGATTAAACCCAGGTGTTGTGTACGTATATTTCTAGAGATGGGATTGGCTTACCAGTGATAAGGTTTATAAAGCATTTACGCTAATTTAATAATAATAATAATAATAATAATAGTTCATTTCTAATGCGCACAATCCAGACAGAGATGCCTGCTCAAGGCGCTACAACATATAAAAGTTCAAAACAATCCAAGTGTTCAGTGGGCCTAGATGGTAGTGTGGGGTTGGGAGAATTTAGGACACCAAATTATAATTTGTCGACAATGTCATAAGAAACAATTGTTTTATAACCTTTTACATTTAAGTTATTTTTAAATTAACATGTTAGTAGTGTATACACAGACAAATACGTTTTACATTGATTTCAAATGCTCTGGATTAATCTAATTTAATATGTTCATCTTGACCAACCACCATATCATCCTGACCAAAACGTCCTTGATTACGCTGACTTACATCCTTTCTTATATGTACTCACAGGCAAAAGATAATCCACCAACATTTAAACGTTGTCGATCACATTTGTTCACATTTATATTGTCACTGTACAGAACTAGTTAGCATTAAAATGATTTTAAGCAAATGTCAGTACTTACTTTGTGACTCCATCAATATACTCAATGTTCCTTTAAGCGTTTATGTGTACATGTGTGCTTGGTCTCAACCTTTACCATGACAGATCCTTACCTTTCCAGTTTTATTTAATTGAACATTTCACAATTCTTATCCAGACATCTGACATAATTATGATAACCTTAAACTAAAAAATCATGTCAGTGCTCAGTTGTCTTCATACAAAATCACAAGTTGCTGTGGAAACAATAAAAAGGTCTTGACTTCTAAATCTTAGTTTTGGAATTATAGGCCTATACCATTTCTGCAAATACTAAACGTGTAACATTTCAAAGTTTATATCAACATGACCCAATACTGAAAGAGTGTCTAACTAAATGTATTGACTTCTTTATTATGGAATAAAATAATACTATTAATTTATATTATTTTAACTAATGGAAATTTGGTGGCCATTTTGGATTTTAGGTAATTGAGGCAAAGCAAATTCAGGTGTTGATTTCAAATTAAAACATGGGAAAATAACTGTACATATTAAATAAATACATATTAGATATTGTATAAACAAACTTCTTATATCCCACATTATGTATCAGCATGTCCAACATTCAAGAATGTTCATAGATCAGACAAAGTAAAAAAAAAACAATTATAAAACTTCAGCCAAAAATAAAAAAAATCTTAAATTTTGACTTTTTAACTACATAATATGCAATAAAACAAACCAGATAAGGGATTTTGCATGCTTAAGTACGTGCATTCTGTAGACATTCATTTAAAATAAATAAAAAATCTGACTACATTCATGCATGTAATTATTTATTAAGCTTAGAACTGATTTTCACGAAAATTTGGCGGCCATTTTGGATTTTAGGTCATGATGTTCATTCATGCCAAGTTTCATAATTTAAGCTAATGTTTTTCAATTTTGACACTAGGGGAGTCCACTATTAACAGATATATCACTTTGAAGTGATATACGTTTAACAGGTGATTCATTTGAGCATGTTTTATTCATAAATCCTTAAAACTAACGGTACACACAGTGTACCGTTACACATGGAACTGGGAGTAAATGTCAATTGGAGAACAAACAGGGTTTTAAAACAAAAAAGAAGGCTGTATTTTAAAAATTACATGTCTGAAAAATGGAAGATTTTCCTCTGACATCAAGTGCTCTGATTAACTCTGTTTTAATTTGTAAACTTGATTAACCACCATATCAAATATGACCAAAACGTCCTTTATTACACTGACTTACCTCCTTTCCTACTCACAGGCAAAATATACTCTACCAACATTTATATGGTGTTATCAACGTTAACAGATATCAGATAAATGAAGTTATTTACGTTTAACAGGTGATTCATTTGAGCATGTTTTGTTCAAAAATCCTTAAAACTAACAGTATACACAGTGTACCATTACACATGGAACTGGGAGTAAATGTCAATTGAATAACAAATAGGGTTTTAAAACAAAAAGTAGTTTCAAAATTACATGTCTGAAAAACGGAAGTTTTTCCTCTGACATCAAGTGCTCTGATTAACTCTTTTACAGTCGAATTAGATAAGGGATATTTTCTCAATTGGTCAATGGAGATGGTTCAACAAATGCTTGAAGGGTGATAGGTCGCACAATCTTGCAAAATAATAATGTTATGTGCACAAGAGGACGTCTTATGTGATCCTGGGCATGGTGGTAACACTGACCTGGTATCATCCTGCAAAGAAGGTGGTAGCATTGAATGCTGTGTTCCTGGTAACTGGATTTCTGTTGCCAATGTGATGTTAAACCAAAGCTGTTGTTGTCGTCAAAGTAAGGAAATGATTAAGGAGAAGTAAAGTACTGCAGTGTAAGTTCTTTTTTGGCGTTGATGACCCTCGGTTTTCCGATTCTTAGCCTGGCATTGGTGTGGGCTGTTTGTATCCTTTGTTTCCTCCGCGGTAAAAAGTCAAGGTCACAAGCTTTGAAATAACTTTGAAATCTTTGTTAACATGATAACTTGAATACTTTCTATGCTTTGAGGTTCTTATTGTCATACATCAAGTATGGAGAATTGTCAAAATCTGAAAACATTTTCGCTAAAATTCGTTCAAGGTCAAGGGAGGTCACGACCTAGACATGCTTTTGCGAATTTGCCTTCTTGTAACTATTAACATTTTATTATTGTTATTGTTAAACACAAAGGAAAGTAAAGTGATAATCATGAGATCTGAATGGTACTAGTTGTAAATGCAATGTCTTGAATTTAATGTTCAATTGTCTTCTGGGGTATATTTATTTTGAAACGTTGCGTCTTTTACTATTGCTATGGAGAAGGCAGAACAAGGGAAGGTGAGATATTCAGTGTCATGGCTGTTCTGCAATTGCAGTGTCCCACAAATGCTAATCAAGTTTAATGTCATGTTGACCAACCATCTTATCACCGGGACCAAATTGTTCTAGATTGTCTTTCGGATGACTACGTCCCGATCTATATAGATATATTCTCTGTTAATGTTGACCTCTCCCATATTGTTGTGTAATATAACAACTGCATTAAATAAATGTAACCTTTTAATGGTTTCAACAAGTCAAACTTTTGAGTAATATAGTCACTGAAGATTGGACACTAGACAAAGAATGTCTCCTACTTATAAGACAAACTTATTATATATATATATATATACAGTCTCAAAGAAACGATCTTCCTTAACAGTTCTATTGATTTGATTCTACAAATTTAAGGTACATTATTACATCTTTCATGAGAGTTAAGGGATTGAAGTTTGAAGATTGAAGGCCGTTTCTAAACATATTTAAGTAGTAATGAGTACTATTACTTTAGAGAGAAAGCAACTTCTAGACTTTACCTTGCAATTAAACGTGTCGTCATTGGTGGAAGTAACGAACCATGGGTGATACTACACTGAAATAAATTGCAGTATTGCTCCCAAACATATTACATGAATAAACAAATAAAAATAAAGAGTATTTACTTCTTCACGTCAGCACAAAAACAATATGGCGGGTGCCCCTGATAGAACTCTCAGTTTAATTGTGTATAACGTTTGCTTTAAATTTAACTTAGTTTTCGTTCTCTTCCTTGTCTAAAGTTGACCTCATCTTGAACGAGATATGTGTATCTAGATGTATTCTATTTATCAAACTTGTTACATTATATACAATGTATGTATTGCTGTCATGTTATTCACAAGGAAAGCATAAACAATGTTACATGTATTTTGTGTTGTCTTGTATGATAATCCTTTGAAATTTAGTTCATAAGTAATTATATTATAAGCTGTCTCAAGTAATCAAAACTTAATTAACTTGAGGTTTTTACATGTAAGACTTGTATAAGGGTAAACGGTTAACATCTACATCATTTGAAGTACAGACTTTGTTCTCTCAAAGTGTTTTTTTCTCGTGTGGTTAGCTTATAATAATAATGAATAAATAATAATAATGAAGTCTTATATAGCGCTATTTCCACACAGTCTGTATGCTCAAAGCGCTTCACAAGATTACAAAACAGAGTTCATAGGAGATTCGGAAAAGATGAGTTTTCAGTTGACTTTTGAAGGATTCTATTGACGGAGCAAGCCGTAATTGTAGAGGGAGGTTATTCCAGGCCTGGGATGCAGCAACACTGAAATATCTGAGTCCAAAAGATTTTAATTTGTACGTGGGAACAGTAATCAAACATTGATCGGCTGATCTGAGCTAAGCTCATATTCACTTAAAATTTAACATTTAACTCAATTAAGATTTAAAATGTTTGTTTGTTTGGTTGCCATTGGCAACAGGCAATTAACATAAAGATAATTCATTTTTGTTGTCTTGTATAATAATTCTTACTTGTTACTGTTAATTGTACTCATCAATATTTATATGATAAGCTGTCTCAAGTATTAACAACTTAATCAACTTGAGGTTTTTACATTCGAGTCTTTTATAGGGGTAAAACGGTTAACATCTACATCAGTTGAAGTACAGACTTTTGGCCCTCAAAGTTTTTTGTATTTTTTCGTGCGGATAGCTTAGTTCATATTCAGTTAAAATTTAACATTTAACTTAATTTAGATTTAAAATGTCTGATTGTTTGGTTACCATTGGAAACAGGTAATTCACATAAGGATGGCATCCCTACGAGGGGCGTTCAATAAGTGTTGCAACTTCAATATAAAACCAACTCGCGTAGTCAATTTTTTACTTTTATTTTTCAATATAGTTACCCTTCACCTCAATACACTTATTCAATTTCTCTTTAAGACTTTTGATGCCGCTTTTGTAGAAGTCTTCCGTTTGCCCCCCTAACCACACCTCTGTGGCAGCTTTGACGTCTTCGTCATCCCGGAAGTGCCTTCCACGTAGGGCGGATTTCAGGTTTCTGAACAGGAAGTAGTCACTGGGGGCTAGGTCTGGGCTGTAGGGTGGGTGGTTAAGCTGTTCGAATCCACAATCACGTATAGCGGCCTGTGCAACTCTTGACTTGTGGACTGGAGCGTTGTCATGCAAAATCAGAACACCACGTGTCAACATTCCACGGCGTTTCTGTCGAATTGTCTTTCGCAGTTCTTGCATTAGGTTGGCATAATATTGACCATTCATTGTAGTTTTGGTTGGCAAGTAATCAATTAATAATATGCCTTTTGCATCCCAAAAGATTGTCGCCATAACCTTGCCAGCTGATGGTTGAGTGCGAAACTTCAGGGGAGGCGGTGAACTCGGGTGCTTCCATTGCTTGGATTCCAGTTTAGTTTCCGGGTCCCAGTGGTGGATCCAGGTTTCGTCACCTGTCACCAGACGAGACAAAAACCTGGCTTCATCCGCATTAAACCGATCCAGGAGCTCCATGCAACTTTCGGTTCTTTTCTGGCGATCTTGTGCTGTGAGGTTTCTGGGTACCCATCTTGCAGATACCTTGGACATACCAAGATGGTCATGAATTATTTTTTCAACACTTCCAACTGATATCTGGAATTCCAAAGACAGTTCAGATACTTTAACACAGCGGTCAGCTAAAATTCGTCTTTCGATAGCGGCAATAACTTCAGATGGCCTGCCTGACCGTGGGTCATCGTCTAAGGACTCCCTGCCCCGCTTGAACTGAAGAGACCAGCGACAAACTGTTGAAAAGTTAGGAGCATCCTTACCCATCACATTACACATACGATTATGTATTTCTGTAGCTTTGCATCCCTCTTTAGTAAGGAACTTGATCACAGCTCGTTGTTCATGTTTGAGAGAATCCATGATTATGAAGACCCCTAGGTCAGCGCAGCTATTATATCTAAATAATTGTTATGTCTAGAAATTGTTTTGACATGTGTCAATGTTATGTTTTGACTATATTAACACCTGCTATAAGCTGACACTGTTTATGTAAACACCAATGCCCCGCTTGCAACACTTATTGAACGCCCCTCGTATGTTACATGCGTAATGCATTTTTGTTGTCTTGCATAATAATTCTTATTTTGAAATTGTATTCATAACTATTTATATGATAAGCTGTCTCAAGTAATCAAAACTGAATTAACTTGATGTTTTTACATGTAAGTATTTTATTTTTAAACGGTAAACAACTACATCTTTTATATATATCAGTTGTACAAACTTTGTTCTCAGTGTATCAACTTGTTTCTTTTTTTCATGTGAATAGCTTAGCTCAGATTCTCTTAAAAATTTTACATTTACACACCGTTTGTTTGATTGCCATTGGAAACAGGCAATTAACATAAAGATGACAATTGAAGATGACTCTACAAGTCAGGTGAAAATAACTGACCTTAAATCGCCATATATGGAATTTTTTTATGTATCAAAACCAAACAAAATGTTTTGAAAAATACTGAATGTCCCTTTAAAGTCGAATTTATTACACTGTTCTAAAGTATGGTTTTGATGTACATTATCTTTGGATTTTGTCACAAAGTTTTCTGATACAGGCGAATCAATTACAAAGTTAACACTTCAAGTTTTCGACATTAAGCATTAGCTTCATCCATGTATGTGGAAAAAAAACATCACGAACACAAGTATTATAACATATTACTTTTAAAGTGTCATTGTGTCTAACGTCACCTTACTCCTCGTCATCATCCAAAATAACTGTAGTTCACATCACAAAGGCATCACACACATGTTGTGTAGAGTACAGAAAGGGTAAATGTTTTCTATGACTTGGAAATCTAAAAGACTTAAAGTATCAAAGAGAACACCAATGAAATAATAGCATGTGCATTTTATTCGTTTCACTTAGTGCAGAGAACACATGTGACGGACTTGCCGTCTACATACGGAGGACAAACTAAGGCACCACACTTGGTCTCAACAGGATACAGCAATCTCCCATACTTTATATCATGACCCCCAGGAATAGCTTCAGCATCAGTGTCCACACAGATATATTCAGCGGGCGATTGATTCAATAACCCACCCATCAGATACCCCGAGTACTCCAGTGTCCAGCCCTGGTAGCATGCGTTCCTCGCTGGAACCATGATTGACGTTGCTCTCTTGCTTTCACACACGGCACAGGGCATGTCTTCTTGTGTTAAGGACCTGAAGGGCATGTCCGTGTAGTCTGCCTTATACTCTGTCCCGTAGAGGAGTGATGCTTCATCACCGTGGACTCCATACGTGTGGTTAGAATAGATTGGGTCCTCTGGAAGACACAGCATTGAAGGTGATTGCCCTTGGTATGCGTAGTATGATCCACCTGCATAACCTGAAATATTGAAAGCAGGTGACCTGTTCCTAATTAAATTTAATTAGCTATAACTGCACACTTAGAGGTACATTAACATGGATTACTTCATACAAACCAAAATTTAAAATGTATATAATACAACTGGTACACTGAATAGATATACATCTTGATCTTATTAATATTATTTCCTACACTTTTACGAAAATTGTCATAATATACGAACGTGTAAATACAAAATACAAAAAATTAATAAAATACATAACATACCAGAGTTACATCATGTCTCTAGAAGGCAGATTAACTAAATATGAATCTTTAAATTGTGATCTGTTCATATTTCTGAGGAACTTTTGAACAAAGAGAGAGTCTTGTTTAATAACACTGATGCGTCAACAAAGTTAAGTCCAAGAAAGTTCTTCTGAAAAGTGCTTCTTAAAAAAAATATTTGTCGGCCATTCAAGATAATGATAATAATAGATATGAATATATTGTTCTTTTTCTGATTCAAGTTTGCGACAGAAGACTGAATAATGAAATTCGACAACAACTGTATGTAAATGACACAATTTACACTTTATATTATCTACTGAGATTCATCGTCATCTATCTGTCATTAAAAGTTCAAAATTTCAAAGTTAATTGTAGTGTGGAAAAACAAAGTAGTGTTCCCAATTGAGAGGTGGAATTGATGTAAGCTTTTGGAAAAATTGCAATTAATGGCATAATAAACTGAATAATGTTGAACACACATGTATGTAGATATATGAATGATGTTTTGCATCAAAAGTTATTAAACTCAGCATTCCAAAAACATTGATATGACTAGCATTGATCCATCTGTGTAATGCGCACATTTGTAATACAAGACAAAAGTGGGTCAAGTATATAAGACAATGTACCATTGTTCCACACTTTCACTGTTAGTTCTTTTTCTCGAAAATCGTAAAGTACGCTTCATCTGTGACATAAATTAGGATTGAAGAACTTAGCGGAGTAACGACCGAGAAACACCTGGACAGATAGACACAGACACACATACACTGACAGATTAATCCAGCTCTCACCTTTATAAACCATGTTGTTTCCTGGTGGACAGGATGTTCTTCCCCATCTGGTGTACACACTCATGCCTGGAGACAGATAAACAAACACATGTGGAGAAAGACCATAATAATGCATTTTATAAGATCAAGGTTAAAACCAAAGTAAGTTATTTATATATGACGTCTGTGAAAAGACTGTGAATGCTTGTATTTCTCAAAGGTGAATTGAGAAGTATGTCTGGCCTCTGTATTATTTCAATATTATTACTGAAATAAAAAAAACCACTTCGTAGCAGTAAAAGGCAAGCTGACATACCCCCGCTTGTACAAAGCATTAATTAATTCAAAAACACAAAGCGTCAATCGTGTCAATGCATAACAATAATGTTCATAAGTATCATCGTTACCAAATCTAAAGATTCCTATAGTTATCAAGCTATTCTCCGGAAATGAAACAAAGTCCGAAAATCTATCATTTTGGATCAACATTCGTAATACCCTTTAAACCTTAGAAACCCCTCAAATGCACAACACCACCGAAAAGGTAACTTTTTTACAAAATTTGAAATTTCGGAGTTATTAACACTAAATAATGCAGGGGCTCGGACGCATAGGAGGAACAAACAGAGCACTAAATATTTCTACCTACAACGTTATACCTCCTGCAATGTGGTAGCGGGATTATACAAAAGGAATTTCAATACCTTGCGTTGGGTGTTCAATTGTGTCAGTTCTGTTACGGAGAGACTGTAACTGCAAAATCTCTGCCTTGATGGTTGACACGTCAACAGAGAGGAGGGAGACATCTGTTTTGTTTGTGAGCGACTGAAGCTGGTTCACTTCAGATTTCAGGGTGGACACGTCAGCTCGAAGACCGGACACTTCCTGTGTTGTTTGATTGTCTGAGTTTCCAGGAGACCCACAACTGCAGTGATCATTCCCTGACTGCATCTGGCTCTGTAGAACTGCCAGCTCCGTCTTCACGTTAGAGAGATCCTTCAGTTCACCCAGGGCTGTGTCCAACTTGCTTTGTGTTACATGCTGCTCCATCCAAGCTCTCTGCATGTCTGATTCCAGTTTTGTCATGGTTTGTTCAATTGTGGAGATGACGCTCAGGGAGGCTTTGTTTCCTAGTGACTGTTCCAATAACGAAATGTGACTCAGAAGACTGGGTATATCCAAAGATCCATCCGGTTTTGCAATTGGCATTATCAATGCCTGTGCAGAAAGCAGAGAGGCTAAGATAACAACACAAAGCACTCCCATGGCTGGTGACGTGAATAATACTAAATCTTAGTGTATAGTGCAGTAAAATTCTTAGAGAAGGATTGGCTTGTCAGTGATAAGGTTTCTAGAGCAAATCGCACTGCAGATGTGCATTTACACACATAGACAAATGTTACATGATAAGGTATTTAACAATTTGATTTTATTGTTTTATATACACAAACACAATAAAAAGGTTGAGCAATTATATCACATACATGTACTAATGTTTAACTTATATATATTATATTCAGATGTCATTTTGACAAACGATTTTATCACCATATTATGAAGCCCGTCTTATTAAGTTAAGTCTGATCCAGTTGACGAACTCACATGGTATTATGCAATTGAAATACTACAAAATATGCACGCTTCCTCGCGTTGCCCATGGGTTTCAGGCTAATTTGCATCATGGAATATTAAACATAAAGGGAACCAGGAGATGTTGGTTTTTAATGCAAATTTTATTATTGGAAGGAGATAGCCTTGAACGTCATTGTTACGCACCGAAATTCAATGTAACATTACAACTAAACCGCAGAGCATGTCATTTCTCTCTGTCTAGCACCTTGATCGATTTGTTCTGAAAAAACAAAGCACATCATTTAATCCTTTATTCATAGGGATAACCATACAAGAAACCAGCGAAAACTGGAAATATTGGAGAAGGAAGAGAGAAATATGAAAGAAAAATAATATACATCTCTTTCCTTGACAAATGCCATGCTTATCTCATCGAACGAGGGAGAAAAGTAGATGATTTATGACATTCTATATTATTGTATCATTATTTTGTGTTTTATGTTGAAATTATAGACTTTCAACGTAAGTACATGCATTTGTATTAATGTTTCTGAATTTAGTAATGTTTTGAAATATTGTTTAATAAATAATAAATAACTATGACTGCTGGAAAAGGAGCCACATAATACATTTTAGATAGGGACTGATGTGCTTCTTAAATGCAAGCATACATTTGAAGAGTGTTTGCTTACTGTATATAATAGCATATAGTAAAATATAGGCAATTTCTTGAATTTTTTCAAATTGGTAAAGAACTTGCTAAATATGATTTCAAATTGGTAAAGAACCTGCTAAATATCATCAACCAAGCACGCTTGCAATGCAGCTACATACATTAGCAGTACATTGCCTTGTCGCCTAGCAGGCAGCAGGCTAAATCTGCTCTCTACAAATCAATGAATTTCATCATTTTATGATCGTCATTGAAACCGGAAAATTGGCTTACACATGTGTAACATGTTGTGGAATACCCTGGTTGTATTTTGAACTCTAAAATGACTTTAGCATTGGGAATATCTTTGTATCTTATTGCCATGTTCATTGTGAAAACAAGTATTTCAAACATGGATATTTCTGATACCCCAAGCCTATCAATCAGGACCCCAGAGGTGAAACACTGTGGAGTTGCTTACAGCAGAGAGGAGCTTTGTTCTCTCAACAATGGGCCAATCAGACTTGACCCTACACTGTTCCATCACTTGCGTAATCTTGGTGTGTGCTCATCAAAACCTACACAGAGGGGGAAGCGTGCTGGTTGCAGAAAACAAAGACAAATTCCCATCATATCAAATGTTTTTAACAATTCATTTCCCACAACAAAGAGACAAATTAACTCAAGTAACTTAATTTCTGTTCACCCAAGAAAAACAAAAGATGGGATTTTAATTGCCCATTGGAATGCTCGCTCTGTGAGAAACAAAACTTTGGAAATTGTAGACTACATACTTGAAAATAAATTAGATTTTATAGTTTTCACAGAAACATGGCTTCATGAAAGTGGAGATGAGTGTAAGATCAAAGAAATGACACCAAATGGATACAAATTCAAGCATGTGCCCAGATCAACGCGGAGCGGAGGCGGAATTGCAATACTCTTCAGGGATTATTATAACATCAGCATTGTTGACATGCCATCTGAAGCCTACCCCTCCATAGAACTGATGCAGGTTGTTATATCACTTCCACACACCGTCCTTCGTGTTATTGGTGTATATAGACCACCTCCTTCAAAAGCCAATGGTCTCACTGACTCAAAGTTTCTTTCTGACTTTTCTGATTTGTGTAGTGCCATTGACCAGCGCAAAACACCACCATTGATTATTGGAGACTTGAATATTCATTTTGATGACCATAACAAACCAGTTGTTGCAAAAGTTCAGAAAATGTTCAGCACCCATTGCTTACATCAACATATACAGGAACCTACACACAAATGTGGGCACACAGTTGATGCTGTCATCACGAAAGACTCTTGTGACCTGGTGGAAAGAGTAAGCGTCATTGATTCCCAGATGTCCGATCACTGCTGGATACATGTACATATAAACGCAGTTCCTCCCAAACGGGTTAAGGATGAAACAATCTGTAAAAACATCAAGAATATCTCAATTGAGGATTTTGAGGCCGATCTTCGCGAATCTGAAATAATCAATAACACTATGTCAGAAAACGTGAATGATTTGACAAATCAACTCAACACAACACTGTCGTCTCTGTTAGACAAGCATGCTCCCCCAAAACGGAAATACAAAACGGTGAAATCACATCCACCATGGTACACAGAAGATGTCCAAAAGGCAAAGATGGCTCGTCGTTCAGCTGAGAGACATTGGAGAAAGACACGGTTGGAAATTCACCGCCAAATCTTCAATGAATGTAGATGCAATGTAAATACTCTGATCTATAAAGCCAAGGCCACTTACTTCACTGACCTTATATCAACTCAGACAAACAATAATAATAATAATAATAATAATAATGCATTTGTGTAAGCTCCTAATGTCCAACTAATGCTGCTCAGTGGCGCTGTCCAGAGAAAGAAAGGAAGCTAGTAGGTAGCTTGGAAGAGATGAGTTTTGAGCTGGCTCCTGAAAGTTTTCAAGGAAGACACTGATCTCAGTTCTACAGGTAGAGATTTCCATAAAACTGGTGCAGCAGTACTGAAAGCTCTATCTCCCATAGATGTTTTTGTAGCTGGCATTTTCAGGCAGTCTCGTTTCTCAGATCTCAAGTCACGAGTTGGACGGTAAATTTCGATTAAGTCCTTAAGATAATCTGGTGAATGAATGTCGTAGAGAGTCGAGTAGGTGATGCAGAGAATTTTGTACTCTATTCTCCTTTTGACTGGAAGCCAGTGTAGTGACCTCAGCACCGGGGTGATATGATCCCAGCATTTCGTCCTAGTGATGACTCTGGCGGCTCTGTTTTGTACAAGCTGAAGATGATGGACAGCTGCTGCGCCAGACACAAGGGAGTTGCAATAGTCCAGTCGTGAGATGACGTACGACTGAACTAAGAGTTTGGTTGTGTTGATGTCCAAATAGCGGCGAGTTTTTCCTATTCGGCGGAGATGGAAGGTCGCTGATCTTGCTGTTGTTAGAGCTTGAGACTCTGGTGACATTGAAGATTGGAACACAACGCCGAGAGCCCTTTACGATACTATGGCAACTCTAATGGGGAGAACTTCTGAAGTTGTTCTTCCATCATCAGATGAAAACTTTGAAAAGCTTGCAAACATTTTTGGACAATATTTCTCTGATAAAGTTACCAATATCAGAAATTTGTTTGATGCAGCTCCACAGAGAAGAGATAGCCATGAATCAACTGTTGTACTATCTACCTGTGCCCCCTTTAGTGAAGCCGAAGTGTGTAAGCTGATCATGTCTTCCAAACCAACATCTTGCCCCCTTGATCCCATCCCTACCACTTTGTTGATCAAAGTTATCACAACCTTGCTTCCGGTAATCACCAAGATCATCAATGTGAGTCTGGAAAGTGGAACAGTTCCTACAGTTTGGAAACAAGCAGTCATAAAGCCACTGATCAAGAAACCTTCTCTGGACAAAGACAATTTGAAGAATTACAGGCCGGTGTCCAATCTGCCTTTCCTGTCAAAGGTGTTGGAGAAGGCAGTGAAGATTAGACTATTCACACATCTAGAAAATCACAAACTTATTGACAAGTACCAGTCAGCCTATAGAGTTGCGCACAGTACCGAGACTGCTCTGAATTATGTTCTCGATAAATTGCGAACAAGTGTTGATGAAGGCGGTGTCGCTATGTTGACTTTGCTCGACTTATCATCGGCATTTGATACGATTGACCATATGACCCTGATCCACCGTCTCAAATCCCTGTTTGGAATTGATGGTATGCTCCTCAAGTGGTTCCAGTTTTACCTTCATGAGAGGCAACAGTGCGTCAACATCAAGAGTTTCATATCTGCCAATCAAACCTTGATCTGTGGCGTACCCCAAGGATCAGTCCTAGGACCTGTTCTGTTTACCCTGTTCACAACACCTCTAGGCAAAATCATTGAACCCCATGATCTGCATCACCATATGTATGCTGATGACACACAGCTTGCCAACAGTTTCCAGACCAATACATCATCTCAACAATCTGCCATCAACAACATGGAACAGTGTCTTGGCCAAGTTAAATCCTGGATGGGTGAAAACTGTCTTAAACTGAACGATGACAAGACAGAGGCTATGATCATCGGCCCCCCTCAACGTCTTCAAAAGGTAAATGTAGATCACCTGAAGATAGGCGATGCTCATATTCCATTCTCTCCTGCTGTGAAGAATCTGGGAGTGCTACTGGACTCATCACTGAGCATGGATAGACAAGTCAGTGAAATCATCAAGAAATGCTACTGCCATATCAGATCCATTGGAAGAATCCGACATCTGATAACTGACACAGCTGCAGCAACGCTTGTCAGATCACTAATCCTGAGTCGCCTGGATTACTGCAACAGCGTCTTGATTGGAACATCAGCTGAGAACATCAAACGTCTGCAGAAGGTACAGAACACTGCAGCCAGGATTGTTGTGAAGACCAAAAGGGATTCCCACGTGTCACCTATCCTACATGAACTTCACTGGTTACCCGTCAATCTCAGGATTGATTTCAAAGTCCTTGTACTGGTCCACAACTGCGTGTATGAAAGAGCACCAGAATACCTGCAGGACCTGATCACACTGTACACACCCTCAAGGCTCCTGCGCTCCAGTTCAAAACTTCAACTTGACGTCAAGCAACCAAGGATGAAAACATTTGGTTATAGGACATTTCACTATGCAGCAGCCAAGCTGTGGAAAAAACTGAAAACCCATCTTTTTAGTCAATTTCTTGGACATTGTTAGCGCTTTGAGCATGCATGCATGGAACCCAGCGCTATAGAAGCAGATATATTATTATTATTATTGTCAATATCATGTCGACAACTGTTACTATGTTGTCCCTTCTCTTCTGTTTTGATATCAGTGAATGATATACATAGTAACAATTACAGCACTATGTTGGTTTCAATCCCGATAACTAAGCTACTTTGACATTGTTGTGCTTACACTAGCAACGTGGAGGCGCCATCATTCTTGAAAGAACTACACAATAAATCGGTGCAAGGAGTTTTGATTGTCCAGACGTATATTTCCACTTCGAGCTTATGTATTATGTATTTTTATAAATGCAA
Organism: Gibbula magus; assembly: GCA_936450465.1. Classification (NCBI taxonomy): domain Eukaryota; kingdom Metazoa; phylum Mollusca; class Gastropoda; order Trochida; family Trochidae; genus Gibbula; species Gibbula magus. Next base: position 6,751,540 of record OW388302.1, read on the forward strand.
CTGATTCAAAAAATACAAAGTGACCATAAAATACAGGGAAATTGATCATTGCCTTCAAAACATTATATTTGAAATTCCATCAGTTCTTCAGTGCTGCTCAGTTTACTCAAACGTTCACAATTTGTAAGTCTTGTCTGTGCACTCGCATTGCAAATTGAGCACCACAAAGCTTAAGAAATTAGATTAGCGCGTGCAAAAGCAGAGCAGCCCTACAACTGAGTATCTCGCCTTACCCTTACTTATCTTTGCTGATGGTATGCTTTCCAGTGTTTTTAACCAAAGTTTCCTTAAAGGGAAAATTCTATCACCGATCTATCGGCAGCATCCTCCATATTGGATTTTTTGCATTACTTGAAATGAAAACACGCTTTATTGAACCCAATTTTACACTTTCTAAAAAATAAAACATATACAATGATAGAAAATTCACATAGTAACAGATAACACATAATAAAACTAATAAATAATATGCTGTTACACCGTAACGAAATTTGCCCCACTCGCTGAAAGGCTTCAGTTCCCTTCGTTTTTATTTTTCAACAAGTGTGCCCTTGCGTTTATCAATTTGTGAAATGTAAAGTCATCAACATATTACTTTCATTAGTATCTTTCAATTTGACCGTGTTTTAATCAATAACATATATGTGTAACCAGGAATATCCTCTCGAATTTCGTGTCCACAAACAATACCCTGATAGAACCCTCCTTTTAAATGAGAAGTGTTATAGAAAGTCAACTTCTTTTATTGCTATGAGTGCAACGTTTCGAAGCAGATACTGACACCGGTGATACATTATATATATATATATATATATATATATATATATATATATATATATATATATATATATATATATATATATATATATATATATATATATATATATATATAATAATAATAATAATAATAATAAAGAACTGTAATATAACTTTGATAATTATGTTTTCACATATGTCTGGATTTATTTATAATGTTGTTTAACAATCAATTGGTTTGATGCATATTGTGGTTTGAATAACATTTTTAAGGAGTGAGTAATCAATTAGGTTGATGTACATTAATTTGGATAGTTGTTATACTTGTTTTCTATGGATACATCTTATGACATCAGCCTAACATTCTAATGTTTTATGTATGGAATAGTTCTAAAAAACATTGCTGCCATTCGTCCATTACATCGTTGAAGGGGTGGTATAAAAGGTTTTGTATGGATTTAAATGTGCATGCATTACAAAACTAATTGCATGAGTAATATTCCTTGCTTTTCCTAAAAATACAATAACTGAACAACATTATCAAATTTATGCTGTTATTTCTACTGTGCCACAGACAACCTGTGATAATTAGTGAGCTCAAAATTTAAGATATGGTCAGCACAAGTGTGCTTCGATTCCAACGCTTTTCAATTAATATATTCACAAGATTATTTCTATAAATTATCATGACAAATATTTTAATCAAAGGGTTGTACAACCTGCATATGGTTTTTAAAGAATATTTATGTTTTGCCATTATATTACTTTCATTTATCAGTGTATATCAACTGTAGGGAATAATTTAATAATGAATAATGTTTTTGGTTGAATTAATCAATCACGCTTATGAAAGTTAATGTTCTTCATTAACGTCTTATGTATTTTCAATATATTACTTTATTTCATGATTAACGTTAAATATAGGAATGCGTAATATTACCGGTTTAACAGTATTAACCAATTCAAACATTAACACGATACACATTGCGATATGCAATTTTCAAATATTTCCGTTATTCCACACTCAAAATTATGTTTTATAATACAATGGTGATTACAGACGATACAAATTTACTGGCATGCTAAATAGTAAAGCTTAGGTCATTGCGTGACATTGTTTTCATTCAGAAAGTACATTCAGATGTATGGTTGTGACAGATCTACACATGTATTGAATGAATACACAAAATCATGGAGCAACAGTAGAAACGTATACATCACTGAGAAGTTAGAACATGACATCAGTCTAACATTCTGTAAATACTTCTAAAGTGCTGCCATGTGCATGTGGACGTGGGTCCATTACATCTTTGAAGCATGGTATAAAAGATTTTGTATGGATTTAAATATTCATGCATTAAAAAACTAATTGCATGAGTAATACTCCTTGCTTTTACTATCGTAAAAATACATTAACTGCACAACATGTGTAAGATGAACTCAATACGAAGAGACTATTCAAATAATCGTATTTGGTCTTGTCACATAATGTGTGTAACATGATACGAAGAGACTATTCAATTAAATATAACTACTCTTGTCACAATAGACCTCAATGACAAATGTTACGTCGCAAGCTTGATGTCATTTCAACCAATTAAAAAATGTGGAATGTTTCATTTTTTTAAATTTTTCTATATAGAGTTATTTCTATTGGCAACATACAACATTGACGAATGAAGTAATACAACCTTGCTTTTAGTGTTGTGTTATATAACCTATTTGTAAATGAAGAATGTGTAAAAACTATTTAAAATGAAATTGGAAAAAGTTTATACAAAATATAAATATTCGATATGAACTTGAAAATATTCAAATTGAAATAGACAACATTTAAAATGAAAATGAAAATATCAAAAAATGAAATTGAGAAAAACCTTAACTTAAATAAAGATAGTTCATATATAATTGAAAATATTGAATCGAATTGTGATTTTGAAACAATAAGGTACATGTAACTCAACATTTTCTAAATAATTATTTTAACCATATTATTTTAAGTTTTAACGCTGCATTAGTGCAATGATTTAATTGGATAATATCATTTTTGAATGTGATGAATAAATACTTCAAACACCTATTTGACAATAGTCGATTTTTAGTTTCAAAGATGTTGAATCTGTTGGTCTTGATTTGGCCATTAATTTACCACATTACAATTGTATATCTTCGGTTCATAATCCTCCTCTGGCAAAGGAGTCTGCCCAGGTATATGGCCCTTTGACCTATATTATTGTCATAGGTCATAGGATCTACACTGTTCAGACTACATTGACCATGGAGTCTGTCTTTGAGTTCTCATTTCAAGAGCTTTTGTCTTGAGTAGATTATGCTAAAGGTTAGCGAAGGATTGACCAAAAGCAACAACATGCCTTTAGGGCAGACGAACTTAAGAGTGTTTCAGGGATGACATTCATAATTGTATTTCTTATGATTTATTGTGTTTTAATATAAGTATGTGTAAATGAATATGTCAGAATAGCATCACTCCGATCATATCATCTCAGTTAATAAGATTCAAACGTTTAATATTCACAGTTTGAAATCAAATCATTGTATAATTTGTGATGTTCGGTATGATGAAACCATCTGCGCTCAACACCCCTCAACATCAACACAAAAATGATGTTGATAACATTGTGCAGAAACATAATTGTTGATAAAGTAAAGATGAATTTAACAATTCCTAAACTATCTTATAAACCATTCATTGAGAAGAGTGTCGTATCACAGCACATGCAGGTCAGCTAGGCAAAATTTGGTCTTCTAACTAGTTGATTTTATTGATGATCATTAGAATAATGACCTTTACCCTTTTAAAAATCGCTTTTTGAAACAAACATTTTGTTTTTCAGAAAGTATTTAAAATATACTTGTATTACTTTAACATTTTGACAAATACCTTGAGATTATCCAGAACTAATCATATTCAAATAGAAGATAAAATGACAAAACACCACAAAGATATTGAATGATCTTTTCTGTGAAAGAAATGTAGAATTTTTCCATATTTAATAATTTAATAATATATTTCTTGTGAATGATCCGATAATAAGCCAACTGTTCTTGGGCTTTGTTTCAAGCAATGAATACAGCTCACAATTGATTTGCAGCCTCTTTGGACACCAGCAGTTTTGTCACTATGAATCTAGCACTAATCTTTGGTTTTGTTATATCAAATACTTTCATGCAAGCATGTACACAGAAAATGTTTAAGCATTATGGCCCTAAAATGTGTGATGCTGTTTGCCAAAGCACCAAAGGTTGTTTTGGTTACGAGTTTGATGCTGTCCATTTGAGATGTCAGCTTGTTGGTAATTCATTTAATTCAAACCAAAGCTCTGACAGACCAAGCAGAAAGGAAGAGTTAAACTTTAGTGTTGCTGGTACTCAAACTATGCCACAGACAAAGGAAACCACAACTTCAAAGCAACCAGGTAATTATCAGCACATTTATTGAAGAGTATCAGATTAACTGCCAGTACATTATTCCACAAAGATATATTAAGATCTCTCCATCGTTGTTTAATGAAATAAATCAATTGAATGTCCTAAATCTGAATAACTATTAATAAAATGAACATATTAATATTTATTATGCACATTATACCTTACATCACATACTTTAGACCAAAAACATTACATCTTACATCATACACAATTTATCAAACACACTACACTTTGCATCGTACACCATATATCAAACACATTACACTTTGCATCATACACCATATATCAAACACATTACACCATACATCATACACCATATATCAAACACATTTCACCATACATCATACACCATATATCAAACACATTTCACCATACATCATACACTATATATCAAACACATTACACCATACATCATACACCATATACCAGACACACTTCAGCTTACAGTATACACCATTTAACAAACACATTCCAGTTTACATCGTACACCATATATCAAACGCATTACACCTTACAATACACACCATGTATCAAACACTTTATACCTTAAACACAATACAACTTCTTTCATAAAACAAATAACAAACAAACAATACACCTTACATCATACACCATATATCAAACACATTACACCTTACATCATACACCATATATCAAACACAGTACACCTTACATCATACACCATATATCAAACACAGTACACCTTACATCATACACCATATATCAAACACATTACACCTTACATCATATACCATATATCAAACACAGTACACCTTACATCATACACCATATATCAAACACATTACACCTTAGATCATATACCATGTATCAAACACATTACACCTTACATCATATATATATAGTTCGTCCTTCAGATTTGAAGATGACCAATGAACTTCACTTTGGGTTGTGGGTGCGGAGATGACTGATCAGGCCAATTCTTGCAAGGAATGACTTGTTGCAGTTGGGGCAGAAAAAGTTCGGGGGTTGGCTGTTGGGAGAGAGCGGAGAAGCTTGCTTTGACTTGCGAGCAAGACGTTTGGTCATGGCATCATGAATTCTTGTTTGCTCAAAGGATTTAACACCCTGCTTGATGGAGTAGCGCCACTGTGGTCGGTCTAGTGAGTCCGGTTCCGAAGTTGAGGGGTTCAAGTGGCAGCTCTTGAGAGTGGCCTTCAATGTGTCCTTAAAACGCTTGCGCTGGCATCCATGTGATCTTTTACCTCTGCACAACTCACCATACAGAAGTCGCTTAGGAAGCCTTTTGTCTGGCATGCGATGCACATGTCCAGCCCATCTCAGCTGATTTAGTTTCAATTTGGCATGTATACTGTCCTTACATCATACACCATATATCAAACACATTACACCTTAGATCATATACCATATATCAAACACATTACACCTTACATCATACACCATATATCAAACACGTTACACCTTACATAATATACCATATATCAAACACACTACACCTTAGATCATATACTATATATCAAACACATTACACCATACAGCATACACCATATATCAAACACATTACACCTTACATTACACACCATATATCAACCACATTACACCGTACATCATACACCATGTATCAAACACATTACACCTTACATTACACACCATGTATCAAACACTTAACACCTTACATTACACACCACGTATCAAACACATTACACCTTACATTACCCACCATCTATCAAACACATTACACCTTACATTGCACACCATGTATCAAACACAATACACCTTACATTACACACCATGTCTGCCACATTACACCTTACATTACACACCATATATCAAACACATTACACCTTACATTACACACCATGTATCAAACACATTACACCTTACATTACACACCATGTATCAAACACATTACACCTTACATTACAAACCATGTATCAAACACATTACACCTTACATTACACACCATGTATCAAACACATTACACCTTACATTACACACCATGTATCAAACACATTACACATTACATTACACACCATGTATCAAACACATTACACCTTACATTACACACCATGTATCAAACACATTACACCTTACATTATACACCATGTATCAAACACATTACACCTTACATTACACACCATGTATCAAACACATTACACCTTACGTTACACACCATGTATCAAACACATTACACCTTACATTACATACCATGTATCAAACACATTACACCTTACATTACACAACATGTATCAAACACATTACACCTTACATTACACACCATGTATCAAACACATTACACCTTACATTACACTCCATGTATCAAACACATTACACCTTACATTAAACACCATGTATCAAACACAAAACACCTTACATTACACTCCATGTATCAAACACAAAACACCTTACATTACACACCATGCATCAAACACATTACACCTTACATTACACACCATGTATCAAACACATTACACGTTACATTACACACCATGTATCAAACACATTACACCTTACATTACACACCATGTATCAAACACATTACACCTTACATTATACACCATGTATCAAACACACTACACCTTACATCGTTCACCATATATCAAACACATTACATCTTACATCATACACCATATATCAAACACATTACACCTTACATCATTCACCATATATCAAACACATTACATCTTACATCATACACCATATATCAAACTCATTACACCTGACATCATGCACCATATATCAAACACACTACACCTTACATCATATACAATATATCAAACACATTACACCTTACATCATACACTATATATCAAACACATTACACCTTACATCATTCACCATATATCAAACACATTACACCTTACATCATACACCATATATCAAACACAACACACCTGACATCATGCACCATAATCAAACACACTACACCTTACATCATATACAATATATCAAACACATTACACCTTACATCATACACCATTTATCAAACACATTACATCTTACATCATACACCATTTATCAAACACATTACACCTTACACCATATCGATATATAAAACACATTAAACCTTTCATCATACACTATATATCAAAAACATTGCACCTTACATCATATACCATATATCAAACACATTACACCTCACATCATATACCATATATCAAACACTTTTCACTATACATCACATACAATATATCAAACACATTACATCTTACATCATACACCAAATATCAAACACATTGCACCTTACAAAATACACCATATTTAAAACACATTACACCTTTCATCATACACTATATATCAAACACATTGCACCTTACATCATACACAATATATCAAACACATTTCACCATACATCATACACCATATATCAAACACATTTCACCATACATCATACACAATATATCAAACACATTTCACCATACATCATACACCATATATCCAACACATTACACCTTTCATCATACACCATATATCAACCACACTGCACCATACATCATACACTATATATCAATCACACTACACCATACATCATACACAATATATCAAACACATTACAACTTACATCATTCACCATATATCAAACACATTACATCTTACATCATATACCATATATCAAACACATTACACCTTACATCATACACCATATATCAAACACATTACTCCTTACATCATACACCATATATCAAACACGTTACACAATACATCATACACCATATATCAAACACCTCACTCATTACATCATACATCATATATCAAACACGTTACACCATACATCATACACCATATATTAAACACATTACACCAAACATCATACACCATATATCAAAAATATTACATCTTTCATCATAAGTCATATATCCAACACATGAAACCTCACACCAAACACCATATATCAAACACATTACACCTTACATCGTACACCATATATCAAATACATTACACCTGACATTATACACCATGTATCAAACTTATTACACCTGACATCATACACCATGTATCAAACTTATTACACCTTACATCGTACACCATATATCAAATACATTACACCTGACATCATACACCATGTATCAAACACATTACACCTGACATCATACACCATGTATCAAACACATAACACCATACACTATACACCATATATCAAACACATTACATCTCACATCATAAACCATATATCAAACACTTTACACTTTACACTTTACATCATACACCATATATCAAACTCATTACACGTTACATCATACACCATACATATAAAACACTTTACACCTTACATCATACACCATATATCAAACACATTACACCTTACATAATATACAATATATCAAACACATTACATCTTACATCATACACTATATATCACGCACATTACACCTTACATTACTCACCATATATCTGCCACATTACACCTTACATAATACATGATATATAAAACACACTACTAAGTTAATTCAATGGGATTTGTTAAGGTGAGGGGAGGTGATTTGGGGTTTAACGCCGCTTTCAAGAGTATTTCACTTATATCGCGTCTGCTAATATTTATAAAATTACATCATACACCATATATCAAACACGTTACACCATACATCATACACCATATATTAAACACATTACACCAAACATCATACACCATATATCAAACACATTACATCTTTCATCATAAGTCATATATCCAACACATGAAACCTCACACCAAACACCATATATCAAACACATTACACCTTACATCGTACACCATATATCAAATACATTACACCTGACATTATACACCATGTATCAAACTTATTACACCTGACATCATACACCATGTATCAAACACATTACACCTTACATCGTACACCATATATCAAATACATTACACCTGACATTATACACCATGTATCAAACTTATTACACCTGACATCATACACCATGTATCAAACACATTACACCATACACCATACACCATATATCAAACATATTACATCTCACATCATACACCATATATCAAACACTTTCCACTTTACATCATACACCATATATCAAACTCATTACACGTTACATCATACACCATACATATAAAACACTTTACACCTTACATCATACACCATATATCAAACACATTACACCTTACATCATATACAATATATCAAACACATTACATCTTACATCATACACTATATATCACGCACATTACACCTTACATTACTCACCATATATCTGCCACATTACACCTTACATAATACATGATATATAAAACACACTACTAAGTTAATTCAATGGGATTTGTTAAGGTGAGGGGAGGTGATTTGGGGTTTAACAACGTTTTCAAGAGTATTTCACTTATATCGCGTCTGCTAATATTTTGGCAGGGAGCAACACCATGTGGCTATGCTTTGGAGTGAAAACTAGCGAACCATGGGTGGTACTATGCTGAATTTCAGTTGAGCATTGCACCCAAACCTTACTGCTTGTAGAACAGTTCTCTACTGCAGACAAAAATGCCGTGCCCCTGGCGGGATTCGAACCCCGAACCTATTGATCCAAAACCGAAAACGATTTTCAAGTTAAATGTCCTCCTTTAGTGATGACCAGTTAGTGATGACCATATAGTGATGATTAAGCAGAAAGGTCTGATTTATGCTTAATGTTTAAATCAGCTCTCTTTTTTTTAGAACAGTTTAATAATTTGAAATAATACAATGGAATTGTCAGAACGGAACCTAAGAATAATCAACGCGTTGCGAGGAATGACGGATTATATGTCTCGAGTTAATTATTGTGATAAACTACGAGCTTTAGCGAGTAGTTTCATATAAAAATTCATGCGGAACAGACAATTCTTAATTCCTAGCACCGAATTGGTTATTTGTTGTCTTACCCAAGGTCAAGTGTTTTTGTAATTCAAACAAGATGCGAATTCCCGATCTTAGATAACACTGTTAAGTCCAAATTGTACACCATTCATAATCTCCAAAAGATAATTTGCTGCTTGCGCTCAGAAATCTCTTATGAAACTGTTGAATTGTATTCCCGAAAAAGTATTTCTGACATGATAAACAACTCGCTTATAAAGTAACGGGCAAAATAAAGTGTAAACAATCACATGTTTTCGATTAATTCAATATTTTAAAGAAATGAGATGCATTAGATTATGGCATAATACAATAACACCTTTCGGCAGTAGTTTGAATGACTTAATTGGTGACTGTTTTATTTTTCAACTAAAATATCATTATTTAAAGTAGACAGGGGTATGAAATGAAATTTACACAAACATGACCCCTACCATGTTCAAAATGTTGTAAATGTTTGGAGGACGAAGCACATTTATTGATTTTCACACATAGTTTGTGTTATATGCGGATGAACAGTTGTGTTTTATCAAAATTAATTTTGGGGAATTTCAAAATTTAAATTTTAAATTTTAATTAAAAAATTCAATGCGGGTAGAGGTATTCTTTGACTGATTTAATGTTTTTGACTAATTTCACATACTAATCCGAGATATTTGATATTTTAAAATTATACAAATGATAAATACAACTGATCCATATACTTTATTTTGCCCATACGTTTATGACAAACAATGTTGTCAGGATGAGAGAAACTTGAACAGCTGCAGTGACAGATAGGGATGTAATTCCATTTTTGTTTAATAGGAGTAAATGTGCAATATGCACACTATTATTACATAAAGTATATGTTTGACTTTCTCTGAAAAGCAACTGTAGCAAAAGAGAAAGGTCATCACTGCAAAACTAATTTCGCAGATGAGAAGATTTCTATCGGTATGAGAAGTGCAACTGCTTGTCCTCCTGATGATGTGCCAACTTTATTCGACGCCTGCAGGACTGAGAATTACTAAAATTGTGAACTAGTAATCACTCAGTTGCAATGCAAGATAGGGATGCAACTTTAGCAAAAGAGAACAGATTATTTTAGAAGTCATTACTCTCAATACTTATTCAGAAGATGACAAGACTTCCATCGGGATAAGAACTGCGGCTTCTTCTCCCCCTGATGATAAGACAACTTTTTTCGACGCCTGCAGGACTGGGAATGTAGCAAAGGTGAAGAGACTCATGTCCGTGGAGTCCGTGGATGTAAACTGTCCTGACGATTCCGCGTGTACAGCTGTTATGGTTGCAGCAGAGAACCATCAAGAGGGTATATTTGACATTCTTATGCAACAAAGGCCTCATATGTATATATATAGGCCTTAATGAAAATGATGAGAATGTGTTACATTTAGCTTGTTAAGGTGGCAGCACTTTGTTGTTAAGATATTATTAGATGATCATGAAATGAACACGGAAATTGAAGTTGCAATGTTCCTGATGACAATTAGTGTAAAGGTTAAAACAGTTGATACATTTTATAACAACAACATCCTCCATCAGGCATGCAAATGCCACGATGAAGACATGATCAAACTAATTGTCTCTCCACATATTTGATATAGACTGTAGAGAGAGGGCCGGTAGATCTCCACTCATGATGGCTGTACGTTATGGTAGTTTAGCAACTGTGAAACTGTTGATGGCAAGTGGGGCCGATAGTAATCTAGTGGTTGATTTTAACAACAACATTCTTCATCTGGCTGGTAAAAGTGCCAAGATTATTATGATCAAGTATATTTTGTCACTAAACGCAATTGATATAAATTGGAAAGGAGTAAAGGATTGCTGCAAACAAATAAGATGAGATAAAAACAGGTATAAGGTAACAAATTTGGAGTTATTTTGTCATTACCACTCTATTGTAATCTGAGGAAAAGATTACAGAGGGAATAGTTTTAATTACTCATTAGGTCACTCTATAAGTGTCCAGAAAGCAACATATTCCAGGTTGTAGAGCTGCAAAGGCTTACTGCACAAACACTTTTATTTTATGTTTTGTCTGTATTATTGGCCAAAGGCCTCTTTATTGTATAAAACTGTCTCTCTGTCTGTGGAATTAGAAAACCTCTATATGAAGAATTCAAAATGTGTTCATTAATTATTTGTTTATAAATATATTTGTTTCAAATGTTTCTATTTACTTACACATTCAAGTTAGTTTTTTTTTTTATTAGAATGAATTTAAAACAGAAAATCTCAAGATTCATGTTTTCAAATACTGTGTCAGGAATAATGAGTTCTACAGAAGAATGTATGGATTTTCAGCTAATTTAGTTAACAATGGCGACGTTTTTGTACAGATCGTTATACCGTTATCAAGCATCAAGGATCTTACTGAAACGTTGCAATTGTTCAATAAAGACGTTGGTCATTCACAAACTTATAGTATTTACAACAACTTCTTGTATTCCCCGCAAAGAGATGTTAATTATTACCATATACCACACATCATATTCCACATGTCATACACCACATAGCATACACCACAAACCATACACCACATACCATACACCACAATGTCATATCATACACCACATATCATACACCACATATCATACACCACGTATCATACGCCACAAACCATACACCACAAAGCATACACAACATATCATACACAACATATCATACACCACATACCATACACCACATACCATACACCACGATGTCATATCATACACCACATATCATACACCACATATCATACACCACATATCATACGCCACAAAGCATACACCACAAAGCATACACAACATATCATACACAACATATCATACACCACATAACATACACCACATATCATACATCACAAATCATACACCACATACCATACACCACATATCATACACCAAATATCATACATCACATATCATACACCACAAATCATAAACCACGACTCATACACCATATACCATACATCAAAACCATTTACCACAAATCATACATCACTCAGCAAACCATACACCACAAACCAAACACGACATATCATACAGCATTAGATGGTGAAGTATGTCCTGTCACCAAACATCTTGGATATGTGAGAGATATACCCATACGTTTCCGGTTATACGAATAATAACCTACACTTGTGTAGGGTTTCATTTGATACACGAGGAAAAGTATGGATATATCTGTCTCATACCCCACTTACGGTCGAGTGTAAGCGGATACTATTTCATAATATTTTTAAACAAATACAGCTGTAAACAAGCTTGTGCATGAAACGCACAACACAAATACGGCCTCCTCTGTGACAATGCAGCCTGTGCTGCGTTGTATGGTTACCCATGTTTGGGGCTCGAAATCTACACTACTGTGCAGAATTAAGTACCCCGAACATTTCGCGAACATTTCGCGCACATTTCGCGAACATTTCGCGCACATTTCGCGAACATTTCGCTAATTTCGCGCACATTTCGCGAACATTTCGCGAACATTTCGCGAACATTTCGCTGATTGTTAGGAAGCTACAAGCATCATGTGGTATAAGATTATAATCCTTATTATCAAATCATTTTAACTATTGGATAATATAGTTCACAATTCATCTGCTCTAGATACCAACGACAATGACATTGCCCTGGTTTTCATTACCAAGCTTTCGTTAATCATTTTACTGTTTTAATTGGTAGATGGCATTTAGGATGTCTCTGGGCTATGATGTTTAATCAATTAAACACTATTCGATTTAGAGCAAGTAGTGATATAAAGTATGCCTATGTACACACAACTATAACACAATCTAGTTAACTCATATTTCCGAAACGGTACCTATAAATCCTGTCCTCCTGTTAACGAATATCGGATTATAATCAACTATCCTCATTGACTTAATCAAGTGTACATTGTCATGGCGTACTGACATGTGAACTATGTAGAACATAGATTTAGTCATCGAAATTAAGAATTAATTAATAAAACTACGAGTGTGTTGTGAATTCACTCCAGAAGACACGACATATAAATGGATGGAAAATGTTTTATACTTAACGTTTACATTCCATGCCGAAATTATGAATGTTTGTATGTTATATATGTATATTATACACTACTGATGTTATATCTGTAACATGTTGTGCCTGTACGCTTGTAATATATTTTGTTATTCTTATAATCGTGTACATGTACTATACTCTTGTATAGTATTGTGTATTTTAGTGAAATGTGTAAAATGTGATAAAATATTATATTGAACTGTCGTTCAGTGAACCGTCTAGTTTTAATCCCCGATTATGTCAAGTTTTGATACGTGTTCATTTCATCATGTTCTGTTATAAATAAACACTTTTGAGGTGAGAGTGTTATTCAACTTTTAATACGAGGATGGTACAGACATCTTAGAGTTAATATAGCCAACGTTTCTTGGAACTAAAGTGTAATGTACATTTTCGATTTCGGAGGAACTTTTAAAGGTATATATTCGATTATTTAAATGAAATATATAATGAACAATATAGTAAAAACAAGCAAACATGTGTGCGTGGCTCAATAATATCCCCGACTGACATTTTTATTTTACTTACAGAGAGAGGTGTCGGCATAAACTAAGAAATGTAATTGCTAAAATTAAGGGTTTGTGAAAAGGGTATGACAAATTTATTCGTGTAAAATAGGTGATTTTGGAAAAGTAGGAGTAAGAATAACTTGAAAAGGTAGGGATAACATAATACACTACTGCCATTACCACTGATTTCAACTTTATTTTGGAAATAAATTCATCATAATGATTCATTCGAGTGACTTGAAACAACAGGTACATGGAGGCACACCCGTGTAAGCACAGTGAGGGATATACAGCAGTTTATGACTGAAAGGAAATAAAATTTAACTTTTTTCCAAAAGTAACCGGAAAAATAAAATAATAAAATCAACAAAAGCATCTAATAAAGTACAGCAATAACAAAAATATGGTTCTGTAAATGAAATGTTATATGAATTATTATAATATATCCTCAGATCAGTATCTAAAGAGGAAAACATGATTGTAGTGATAAATAATTATAATAGTTTCTTTTACGATAATACATCCTGTACTTGTTCAAGTGTCTCAATTATGTATTGAACGTGTATGGATATTATGTTCAAGAGAGCGGCCTTAGCATAAGCGCTGTAAGCTTTTTGGCCAATCCCCTTCACAATATATGTATACTATTATGAAATAAATATGTTTAAAATAATAACACACCAGAAATTATGAAAAAATCGATGGAAAAGGATTAGCAAACAGGCTTCAATAGCCTATATAAATGATTCTCCTAAAATAAACTTAAAACAAATCAGTTTGTTTAGTAAACTCGTAGTAGTTAAACATCTGGAAATAAATACCATTTAAATGACATTGTTAAAAATCATTATTTTGGTGTACTAATCGCTTCTCTCCAATATGGCCATTTGTTACGAGGTGTTTTAACTTCATCAATTTATTATTTCATCAAATTAACTTGAATCATAAGAGTGTGCTTCGTGTTTAGCTTCCTTAAATCAGATGACAACGAAGAATTAGTACATTTTAAAGTATATAAAAGGTATTGCTGGTCAATATGATAAGGTAATGTTTTGAAATATTAACAGCGCAAATCATGATAAACTTTACATTCAAATAGAAAATGAGGTTCATTTTCTACAAAGTTAGCATTGCAAATATAACAAAGTCTTTGGTGCCTTGAAAGTCCATCAAATCTACCGGTATTTTTGTATATTGGAAGTGCACCGATTCTGCGCCTTGCATCTTTAGTTTCACAAAAGACAAATAAGGTTCAAAACAAAATACAGTTTTGATACTTGAATATAGATCCAGCGATGTACATTTGTGCATTTCAGAAAATATGAATTGCTTGTGACAGTCAATAATTCTTACATGAAATTCTTTCAAAAACAGCTGCTCAAAAAAAAAAAAACATGCTTGTAGAGAATATTTCGAACAAAATATACCTAAGTTTTCCTATCAACTTTGTCAAAATTGTGTAACATAATATAGCACTGCTTAGGATATCGATCCCCAGGAAAATGTAAAAGTTTAAAGTGACCCAAGTGGCAAGTAAACCATTTGATGTGATGTTATAACAGTATAGTTAAAGCAATTTGACTCTAAACCCGTCTTTCTCAAACCCATACGGTGGTGTTTTGATTCGAGGAGAAAATCCGATTTCAAAGTGAGTACCGCTCAGAGCCATGACACCTTCATCCTAATGAGCTTTTACAGTTATCAACTAATTAGCCTTTGATCAGTGCCGCGCTATTTGAAGACGTGTATGACATCTATATCTATCCAGAGAAAAAATTAGGAAGTGATAATTGAGGCGATAATGAAATGTCTGACAAGATCTACTCCAGAAATTTAAGTCCTAGTACTTTGCAGGTTTTATCTTAGTTGTTGTTATGGTTATTGTGTGCAACATTCTCTTTAAATGTGAATATATGTATTCTGTAGACTTGAGCGGCATCAATATAAGCCATTTCATTTCCTTTAAAGAAAATAGTTTTAAAGTAAACTGTATTCACCGATAATGGTGTAAGAATGAAACCTACCTGTACACAGATAGTACAAATATATTTATTGTAAAAGGGCTATTTGTTGATATCAAATGATTTAACATAAATTGATGATGAAATTATCAACCAGCATATTACATATTTCAAAATGCAAGAGGTATTTACGACAAGGGAGAGAAAACATAGTTTATTACTGTCTCATCTCATACATAAAAAAATGGCACATGGTAAGAGAATAAACATGCATGAACCGCCAAAGTGCTACACGAGACAAATACACTAAAATGATATTATGTCGCAATAAAATATATTAAAATGTATTAAAATAATTTGCAATCACCCTCACTCAGCCATACATACTCATTGAACCACTTGCATGGTCTCAACCCGCAATACACACACAAGCACACTACCCACACACCAAACCACCCATATTGTCTTCTGTTAGTGATTCATGGTCACAGGGCAATACATTACATAAGCCTATCATTAGCGCTTTGATGTCACACTTGGAACGACACAGTGAGGTGGAATTCGTTAGAATCATATTGTTGGGCAAAGTATGACCGGATGTTTATTCACGCGGTCTCCGCGCTAATAGAAAGAGGAATAAAATCCAGATAAACAAACATAAATGTTATTGAGGTTTCAATTTGTGTTGATCTGTAAGGGATATATGCAGTTCAATGTTTTAAACTATTTAAAAGAAACATTTTGAAGTTATCAGGTACTAAACCGACATATAAGTGTACGTGATTCAACACTAATTATTTGAATAATGGAATGAACCAGTAAAACTGTTGTATGCGTATGTAGATACCTCTGACATAAAGATATATATGTTCAAATGATATTGCGTGTTAGTGAAACAAAATGCATGTTTGTCTACTATCACAACTCGTTCATTGGCAGATTTCCTTCTTCGTAGACTGCCACCCATTTTGCCCCGTCACATATAGTATTATAGGTCTGTATCGGTAACTTTCCATATTATTTCACTTTGAAGTCTATCCCGTGTAGTTTTGTTTCCACTTAATTTCTAAAATTATGTTTTAAAAACTAGTTTTTGATATCTTGTAGTTCCAGTTCTTACTATACGTGACATACATTCATCAGTCCAAATGGCAATTTTTCTTTAGCTGTCTAGTGCTTCCATCTTCTCACCGTCTGCAAGAATATACTTCCTTATTCGTGAACAAATCGTGCATCCTTGTGTATTACAAAATGTATATTGCAGTAATTGTAATGGACAATCTTCTCTAGCATTCACAAACAAGCATATATTTTTAATAAGTTCTCACTTTGTGCATACATTACACATATAGATAGTGGTAATATAAGATTAATATAGTCGATGAAGACAAATATGTTATTCACTGCTCGTCTTTCTTGTCATAATAACGTTTCATATCTAGCATATGTACACGGGAGCGGTCTTCACATAAGTTCAATTCAGCTTGTTGACCTATCCAATTCATGTATTTTTGATTTCATGAAATGAATATGTTTAAACCACAAATATGTTATGGATGATCAACTTCTTTATTAACAATAGCGACGTTTCGGTATAGATCCTTTATACCGTTATCTAGCATATGGGAGAGATGATAAAATCAGAGGTTATATACTAAATAAATTATCTATCTATCTATCTATGTTGGTAAAATTTCTGTACTGGTATGATCATGAGATAACAAAAAACAACAAAGGTGTAACAAGGAGGTTGAGATGAAAGGTGTATTAAGGAAGTTGTGATAACATGGATACCAGTGGAAGGCAAGTTAATTAACTTGGAATGGGGGTACAAAGCAGCAGTGAGGGGGACCAATCAGTGGGGATAACGTATGAAGCCAGAGTGAGTAGAGTGGATTAATTATTTAAGAATTAAGCGGTTATAAGCTGTTTGGATGAACTAGCCTTGGTCACCCATCTATCATAAGGATCTATACCGAAACGTCGCTATTGTTAATAAAGAAGTTGATCATATGAACATATGACTTGATACAACTGGACATACTAACTAGCATACTTTATTTAGTCTGATGTTTTTAGCAACACCAATAAGTTTCCATCCGGCTTCACTTCAAAACAATCTTTGATTTGCGGGTTGCATGTTTAGTGTACATATGGCCGTCCAAAACAAGCTTGAAACCACCTTTGTTGGTTGAAATGACTTCAATTATGAATTGTTAAATACTCTACATCATTTTTTAAGACACATTTATACAAATTTTTTATTTGATTTGATCGTCTCAATATCTCATTGTAAATGTATAAGTCAATCTGTTAGAATCATATTCCAGTAAACTACTTGGATGTCTGCACTCTGTTAAAATCACATTTCAATAATTGGCAAACACTTTAATTCCTAGGATATACCCACTCTGCTAAAATCATATTCCAATTGGTAAATGCCTAAATGCCTACTCCACTAAAACACATTTCAATTGGCCAACACTATAAAGCCTGGGGTATACCCCTCTGCTGAGATCACATGTCAATGTGTTAACACTGCATGCTACATCCTGGGACATATTGCTAAAATTTTATTTAAATTGGCAAACAGTACTTGGCAACATTACTATTTACTAATCTAATATAAGTCATACTTTAATTTTGATGAAAATATATTTTTACTCTGTTTTAATACATATTTATACATATTTTTATATAATAGGACTTTTTTTATCCACTAGCACTCGAGCGCACATATCAAATTCATAACATACACTTACAGACACATACACAAGTACGGGGGCTCACACACATACTTACATTCGTACCTACACTGATACACATACAAATGTACTTACGTAACATACCTACGTGATACCAGGGATATATATATATATATATTGTCCCTTGTGATACATACATGCATACATACGTGATACATACATGCATACATACGTGATACATACATGCATACATACGTGATACATACATGCATACATACGTGATACATACATGCATACATACATGATACATACATCAATAACATAACGCCAAGTTATCTTAGTAATCTTGTACCCCCTAGTTTATCGGATGTCTCTGATTATAATTTACGCAATAACACGAATCTTCAAACTATCAACTCTAAAACTGCGAATTATGCACGGTCTTTTCTTCCTAATACGGTTACATTATGGAATTCATTGCCTGCTGAACAGAGAGAAATACAGTCCCTTTCAGGATTCAAAAATGCACTTCTAAATAATAAAAATACCTACTGTCATTTTGATCTAAACAGTGGCAGCAGAGTTTGCCAAATCATTCATTGTCGTCTTCGACTTGAATGCAGTGATCTTAATGCACACAAATACCAACGCTTTATATCTGAAACTCCATCCTGCCCCTGTGGCCATGACTATGAAGACTCTATTCATTACTTTTTCGTATGCCCTATTTATAACGATATACGACAAACTATGTATTTTTACACTAATGGATTTGACCTAAAATCAGTTCTTTTCGGAAACCAAAACTCTCCAGACAGTGTAAACAAAGAACTTTTAAATTCCGTGCACACGTTTATAAATTTAAGTGGCAGATTTGATTCAAAATAATTTCAATGACATTGACGACTAGCAATGATTGGTGTATTATTCTTTTCAGACATGTAATACAATTTATTGTACATTCATCATGACATTTATTTTATGTATTTTGTATCCCGGAGCGGCATTGACATAAGCGTCAGCTTGTTTGCCAATCCGGATCCATTTATGGAATAAATATGTTTAAATCATACAAAGGTTCAAGGTTTTTAATGCTCAATACCCACCAGCGGTGGTACATGAGTAACATAATACACACATATATACATAAGTACACCAAGATGGCATTAGGGTACTATATATAGTGACAATATAATAAACATACATAATTCTAGTATACACATATGTACATACATACATACAACAAGATCGCATTTGAAAACATGACTGATAATGTGACATAATCATGTAATATAAATTCATGATTCTAATCTAATGGTGAAAATATAAGGTCAAACCATTACTTACGTGAAACTGCAACCAGATTGTTAATACATGCAATCAATTTTGATAAGTTCTTTAGATTCTTAGCAGTTTTTGAGCAAAATAATCTTTTAAATGTATAGAAATTGGGCCATGTATTAATGTATTGAGGAATATACAGTTGCCGCTGCTGATGAAGGGCTTGACATCTGAAAAGGTAGTGAAACTCATCACCAACAGCGGGGGAATTACATAGTTTACATAAGCGTTCATTCCTAGGTATATTTGTCCATCGGCCAGTCTCAACAGGTAGATAGTGGTTAATGGTTCTAAATTTTAGAATTGGTAAGTATATAGCTTTAGACATAAAAAGGTAAGGTTCAAAGCATAATTCATGTTTATATAGTTTATAGTAAAAGCCCTTTGAACTTTGCTCTATAGAACTTCTCCAGTTTTGTAAATGTTGGTCCTTTAGTACCCTTTCTACTGTTGAGGCTAGCCACGAGGTAGTGTAAATGGCAGGATTGTCATATATTTCATTTAACCCACAGTCTGTTAAAATCTTTTTAACAAATGAAAACCACTTCAATCTATCTAACATATCACACTTATTAATACGTACATAATTAAACAAAATACTGGAGGTTTTCAGGGTACTGGTATAGGTAGCAATCTTATGCCAAAAACTTATAACCCGTTTATATATTTTGATATAAATTGGTTCTCTACCAAATTCACCATAGAGAGCAAAGTTTGGTGTACTGTTTCTCAAGGAGGAAATGAGCTTTAAGAATTTTATGTGTAATTTTTCAATAGTCTTTAAGTTTTCAAAACCCCAAATTTCGGATCCATAGATCATGATTGGCACTATCATAGTATCAAAGGCTGATATAATACAATCCAGTGGTAAATTTATATTTCGGACTTTTTTTAAAAGGGCATACATTGCTTTTGTTGCACTCTCGACAAGTGATTTGATTGTATTTACGTATCTACCGTTTCTATGAATCTTAATACCAAGGTAGTTGTACATGTCGACAATTTCAATATTCTGACTATTGAAGACGAATGAATGTTTTGATTTACTTGCAGGTCCGCTACCGAAAATGAGCACTTTAGTTTTTGTAAGATTAACTTGTACTTTCCAAGTGAAACAATACTGCTGGAATGCATTTAGTGATTTTTGTAACTCAACTGGACTTTCACTGAAAAGAACAGCATCGTCGGCGTACAATAAAATTATCAATTTTATGATTGTCATTATATTTACATCTTCATTACATTCGAGATCAACACCTTTACAGTTGTTTTCTTGTAGAAAGCTTTCTACATCATTTATGAATATAGAGAATAAAAGTGGGGATAAATTTTCTCCTTGTCTAACGCCAGAATAACACTGGAATGTATTTCATATTTTATCATCAAGCATAACTGCGGACTTAATGTCGTGATACATGTTTTTTATTAGTTTTAGAAATTTACCATTTATCCCGTTTCTGACCATTTTGTGCCACAGGCCGATACGCCAAACTGTATCGAACGCTTTTGTAAAATCAATGAAGACACAATATAATTTCGTTTTTCTTAGTTTTAGCATTTCTGAAAGCATATGTATTACAAAAAGATTATCCGATACTGAATAACCCTTTCTGAAACCTGCCTGGGCGGGACTTAGAATATTGTTTGTGTTAAGAAATTTCGCTAATCTGTTATTCAGAATAGACGTGAACAACTTTCCAAAACATGATAAAATTGTAATCGGGCGGTATGAATTCGGATCTTTGATGTCTCCTTTGCCTTTGTACAACGGTTTTATCATTCCTTTTAGCCAACTTTCTGGAACCCAACCAGAATCTAATATTAGATTAAACAGTTTTAATATCGATGGAAGAATATATTTTAAAGCATCTTTCATATAGTCGTTTTCAACAAAATCGATACCCGATGATTTACTGCGCTTTAGGTTATTAACTGCAGTGACAATTTCGTCTTTTGTTATATTTTTGTTCAAGATTTCAGTGTCATAAACATCGTCTTTCAACTGCGGATCTTCGTCTATTTCTTCAGTACAATAATTTTCATTATTAGATTTATAGAAATTGTAAAACGTGTCTAGGTCAGGGTATGCATCGTGTGACTTCTTCTTACTATTCAGCAACTTCCAGTAGTCTTTGGGTGAATATTTCATGTTTTGCCTAAATTTAGACTTCATATCCCTTTCATATAATTTCATATGTCTATTTAAACACAGTTTATATGATTTAGATATCAACTGCAGGTTACATCGGTTTAAGGGTGTTTTGTATTTATTGTATTTCTTCTTTGCCTTATGGAACTTTTTTCTCATAGTTTTACATTCATTATTAAACCATGGTTTATTCTGCTTTTTATGAGTTCGTTTATAATCACGGCGATTTCGCACGCTGAATGTATCACGTGCAGCCTGCACTAGCACGTGTGCGATATCTGATGCAAAGTTGTTGATTTCATCAGGACTAGCATTGTCTGAGTTCACCTGTTGGTTTAGCTGTGTTAATTTGTTAATGTCTAAGTTCTTACAGAAATCATCAGCTCTGTTAGTATCGTAATGCTTTGGTTTAAAGGACATTGGATTACTATGCGTTTGTTCCGGAGAATATTGTGTTTGTTCATTCATTACGGGATTACTAACTGCAGACGACAGTGTGAAATGGAGTGGGCAATGAACATCCGAATATAAAGGTGAGAAGTCAAGTATTTCAAATTGTCTTAAAAGAGGTAGACACATTGACGATGATATCACATAATCAACAATAGACTTGTTTTTACACGTTGTTTTACCGACATGTTTATCTTTACCAAATCTTCCATTACAAATAAACATATTCAAATTCTTGCATAATTCTAACAATCTAGAGCCAAAATTATTTGTATTGTTTTTATCTTGTGATGTTCTAGTATGAGGTAAATCAAACGAGTCTAAAACAATCTCTGGGTTTACTTCACTGGTCATGTTGTCTATGTCTAGATTAAACTGCTCCACGATATGTTCATCAATAACAACATAATCACATAAGTCCTTTGTCCGCGCGTTAAAGTCTCCAACAAGTTAAACATAATTACTTAGAGTAAAATAATGCAAAATGGAATGTTCTAATTCAACGAAAGCATCATCGTTAACGTATTTGGATCCCTCGGGTGGTATATATACAATACCTAAAAGCATATCTTGGTCAATATTGAGTAAAACTTTGGATATTTGTATCCATAAGATGTAGTTATTACTATTTTTGTCATCTACAACAGTAATGTATTTCTCGTAACGTTTTTTAAAAGCAATTCCATTACCTCCAGACTTTCTTGAACAAATAGTTCTATGTTTCAGGTATACTTTATAACCATCTATTTCTATGTCATCTAAGTTATCAGTTTTAGTTTCCTGTAGACCCATGATATCATAATGTTCTAACATTTCAACAAAGTCAGGATAATGTGTTCTTTTTCGTAATCCACATACGTTCAAACTCAAGAAACTAAGTTCCGATGAAGTATTTGTATCATCATCATCATCATCATCATCATCATCATCATCATCATCATTAACAACAGCAACATCATCATCATCATCAACATTATCACTGAACACATCAATAACGTTATCACTAAACACATCATTATTAACATTATCATTAATGGTATCCACATAAACTTTGTCAATAACAACATCATCATTAGAAACGTCCGATATTTTAACATTATTGGTTAATACTTTGGTAATACAATCACGGTTTTCAATGTTGTTGCTATTAGATCCGGAAGTACATTTGTTTACAAATGAGATAGATTCAGCTAAATTATAGTTATATACATACATGCATACATACGTGATACATACATGCATACATACATATACATACCTAAACATGTACACTTATGTACACTTTGACCGAAATGTATCGTGTAATGTGCATCACATCTTCAAAAACTTTGGAACAAGATACAATCAAATTATTCACTGTAAATTACGACTTGGCTGCAGCGACATAAACTTGATCGTTTTTTACAAAATATGTCAAGTTGCCCTTGTGGTCATCATTACGAAGATTCAATTCACTTTCTATTCATTTGTCAAAAGTATGCCCAATTTCGATCAAAGTGTTTCTTTTACGTTAATGGTAATGACATTCAAACTGTTTTATTTGGAAATTATTCTATTTCTGACGATATAAATACAAAAATTGTTGAATCTGTACATTACTATTTTACCCTCACAAAACGATTTGCTAGTTAATTTATTATTGCTTATTACAAAGTCTGTTAAGATAATAAGATTGTTTTTGTCAGTGATGATGAATGTAACACCATGTATTATATAAATGTATATGTTTGTATGGGAGAGGTATTAAGATAGGCTGCAAGCCTGTTTACCAATCCCTTTCACTTATTTTTTAAATAAATGTTGTTTAAACCACTTATGTACACTTATGTACACTTATGCACCCCTATGTACATACATGCATATACATGCGAAGACATGTACACACATACACACGCACACCCAGACCCCCAGGCACTTGCATTGCAAGTTTTCACGGCATGTTATACAATTGAATCTAAACCCGCCTGTGCAGTATCAAAACAAACGCAAAACTTTAATGAATCTATGAAATCAATGTCAAAATTTAGTTCCTGATACGTCAAACAAAGTAATCAATATGCTTATAAAAAGAATTTGACGTGACTGAAAAATGAATAAGATTTTTGCAGAAAACGCAGTCTCAAAAGTTAGGTTGACGGACTTTATATCATTACATTACACACACGTCCTTCCATTCGAAATATGAGAGATCACACTATATATTAATATTAATACAATTTACATTAGACTACTAATGGAAATCTTCTGCCGGTAAAAAAGCATCAACATAAATTACATTTACAAAATATTCAGGTTCTCTGGAGTATAAAAGAGCTCTGTCATAGCTTCATAGTCACAGAGTTATAAATTGCATAATCAGGGCTTTGATTTCACTCGTAAAGTGGTATCGAACGGGCGGATGTTGTCTAAATGTTGAGTAGTGATGGGCTAGGTAAATAACAGATTGTTTATTCATGGTTCAGTGCACATAAATACAAACTCGAAGGTATCCTATGTGGCGATTTAGTAAGTACGCGCCATTGAAGGCGGCCATTGGATTGATGAGAGCGTTTACCTTTGTGATTTTTAAAGATGAAAGTCCGTTTTTATTGGTGAGACTTGTAATAAAATATCTGTCTGTCTGTATGTCTGTCCGTTTTTATTACAACCAGTCCCATTGTTGCAAAATAATTTCACAGATAGATATGTACACATATAAACTACATTTACATTTATATCTTTATATGTAAGGCGACAAGTAAAATAAATCTTTCTTTAAAAAATTTGTTATACTAAGATTAGCCAAATTCTTCTATACGGCTCTGAGATTTTAGGACGCCTTGATATAATATTTATGGAAATTAATAGATGATGCATATTCCTCCTTTTGTCATCTTTCACCGGTAGAACAGTTGATCTTCTTAATAAATAGCGAATTTGTTATTCCCCTGAATGTATCCCACTCTTAATCGTTTTCTCATTTTATCTAGTTTGTCTTATATTTTAACATGTATTTTAAACGTTTATGGTATAAAAATGTCCATTTGTGTCTCATAGGCCGTTCGACCGGATGCTGTCTATTAAAACGTCTTCTTCTTCTATAATAGAAAATATACAATTATGCAATGTTAAATTGTTTCTCGGTGTAAAAGTTATTATTTCAAATATACAACTGTAATGGTCTATGGTGAATGTACGTAGAATCAAAAACGAAAGTAATAAAACAATGGTTGTAAAAACTAAATATGCCATCCAATAGATTGCCCAAAATGGGTTATGATATGATGATCTTATAATATTATGATAAAAATGTCCAATGTTATTGTGTTACAGAAGTTAAAATTTGTTGTTATCAGCTGGTTTCGATAATACGAATGCAACAGCGTTTAGTCCCTCATTCAAAGTTCTTCATATCCTTTAATCAAAGGCTACAATATGTATATTTGCAAGATTGGCTAAACCACTTTTCTGTAGTTAATAAATGCTTTTGTTTTATTACAGATCTGTTTTTACTATTTTACTACAATTTATTTAAATGAAATCAGGTTATCCCCGTTAAATGTTGATTAAATGAAGAAGTAATTATAGATAACAAAAACGTAAAAGTATGATTTTTATTTCACTTTGAACAGAAAACACAAGTGACCATTTTGCCCTCTACATACGGAGGACAAACCAAAGCACCACACTTAGACTCAACAGGATACATCCGTCTGCCATACTTTAGATCATGACCCCCAGGAATAGGTTCAGCATCAGTGTCCACGCAGATATAATCAGCGGGTGAGTGAGTCCTGTACCCGCCCATCAGATACCCCGAGTACTCAAGTGTCCAGCCCTGGTAGCATGCATTCCTCGCTGGAACCATGATGGACGTTGCTCTCTTACTTTCGCACACCACACAGGGCATATCTTCATTTGATAAAGGACTGAAAGGCATATCAGTGTAGTCTTCCCCGTACTCTGTACCCCAAATCTGTGATGTATCATCATCGTGAACACCAAAGCTGTGATTAGAATAGATTGGTAGTTCTGGAAGGCACAGTATCGAAGGGGATCCACCGTTGGCATCGTAATATGATCCAGCTGCATATCCTTAAACATTCAAAGTAGACTTTCTGTTATGTTCCTTCAATATATCGAATGGGAAGGAGAACAGATTTTTACTGTTTTTGTGTGTAATTTTTTTTCTAAAATAGCAGTTTTTCAGGAGACAGGCAAAATGATCCACGGCAAACTGATTGATGTTTGGTCAATGATCCAATTCATATATTGTGAAAGACAATAACTTAATAATTATCTGTGAAAAGTCAATTCAGCAAGTCAAAATATTGAATATCAAGTTTTTGGTTGTATTTCGAAATACATATGCAGGACATGCAGTTTTTCGTGGTGTTCAAGTTTCGGTCTGTGACCTACTTGGTTTTTGATCTCATGTAAGATGTTACAAGCACAGTTTTAGAAATAATGAAATGAAGTGAACTGACAATTGGAAAAAGGCGTCTATAAACACATATACATTTGTACAAGATACAAAGTAAGGTTATATACATATTGCAAAATGATAATGCTATGT
The DNA here is from genome assembly GCA_936450465.1 of Gibbula magus. NCBI lineage: Eukaryota > Metazoa > Mollusca > Gastropoda > Trochida > Trochidae > Gibbula > Gibbula magus. The sequence continues at coordinate 6,779,266 of OW388302.1, forward strand.
TATTAGAGATATTTGGTTTGAGAAGACCTTATAATTTTACAGAAATATTGAAGATTGAATACGAAATTAATGTTTTACGTAATTTCTCTATTAACAAAACACAATAAAACTTATTTGCTAATTGTGACAGTTGTCAATTGCTTCTCCTGTCATGCTATCTTGCGAGTGAGCGTTGGTTCTCATTAGACGTCGCATTGCAGTCTCTTCACCTTGGTGGGTAGATCTCGGGTCGCGCTACCCTGTGAGTGTTCCCCCTCTGCCTTGTGAACGTCGGGCTCAGTGTAAAGCTCACTTGTTGGCAAGCATTGTTCTCGATTGCCTTCGTTTTGCGGTCTCCCTACCTTAGGGCTGACCTTATCTTTGTCGATAGATTGCTGTTTGTGTTTGTGTTAGTGAGTAAGTGGTCACACTCCGCCTGGCATGCGTTTGCCCCAGCAGTTGGCCATGACGTGTTACACCTTGCACTCTGTTACATTCTTTTATTGCCATATTTATAGGTACTTCCCCTCTGACTTGCAAATGGGTTGTCAGTGGTTGACCATCTCTTTCGTCACAAAAGGAAAATCTCCTTGCCCAGGACCATCGTTTTTTGCTGTCCATGCAGTTCTGCAAGTCAGCTCTCAAAGACCCACGCTGCGTGTGTCCTCTTTGCGAGGCCATTTGTCCTGCTATAGACAGATGTGTAGAGTGTGGTCTGCTCCCCAAGAATGCCTCCGCTCTCTACACCACGACCATTTCTAGAGTGAGAAGAACACACCTTGTTACAGGTCAACAAGGTATTCTGCTTCCTCGCATTTCTCTCCTGGTTGTAGCGTCTGTCGACTTCGTAGTACATCCTACGTTCCCCATCTTCCAATGTGGATTTGGTTAATCTCGAAAAGGTGGTGGAGCAGGCAAGACAAAATTACCAGATACGAGGTGCCAACCATCTCTTCTCCCCTTCACCTTAGAGCAGGCAGTCTCAGGGCCGCAACCCCTTTTGTTTTTCCTCAGGTTCACCCAAGGTGATATCACTTTAACACTCAATGTCTGGGGCACTCTGTGGCAGTCTACATTCCACGCAGAAGCTTTTCTCTCACCCAGACAGCCCTCCAACCATGGAGTGATAGCTGAACCGACAGGTGTTTTAGTCATTGTGTCACCAGTTCGGCAAACATCTAATAGACATATTTGTGACAAATGCCAGTTGCCGCATATGTGTTGCCGGTCACAGACCCTTGATCCTACGGTCTTGACACACTCTTGTTAGAGTAGGAGGGGATGGATGCCTCTTGTTTTCTCCCGATGGCCATCCTCTCTCTCTCTCGTGGTAGCGCAGCTACTGACCACTTGAGTGGTAAACCCCCTCCAACTTCCAGTGGCAATCTTTTGCTATGCGAGACTTTCTGGCTGCAAAGGAGCTTCTTGTTGTAAGTAGGTCCCGTAGAGACAAAGGGTCCTCAATTGACTAAGTACTCCAGTCCTTGTCTATAAGAAACCAGGCTGCTGAAGACCGACTTTTTTTCAATTACATCATTGGGTCCTGCCACAGACTCGCAGGCTCCCCATTTGTGCAAACCAGGGGCATCAGTCAAGGGCGATGATGGCTTTTCCTACCTCAATCACCAAACAACGCTAAGGAGCTTAACAGGAGGACATTTAGGGTTATCTGCTCTCAGCAGTCATTAGTGACTCTGAGGCAGCCGATCTCCGTATTGCATTAGTCTCGATGACTTTCCATTGTACCGTCGTCATCGCAGTCTACGTAGTTCGTTCATCTTCCTACATACTGATGGGTACATAACTCAATTGTTCAAAAAAATTGTTCAATAAATTTGTACAATAAACACTTGTTGTTTATCCCCACCGTATTCTGTTTGTGCATGGGTATGGAACGGATGATCCTAGTTAGCACAATCATATGGCACCTGTACTTTGATTCTTACTGTACTCTTCTCTTTCAAGTGTGCCAGGCCATGGGTTCAAACGATGTGTTTCACATGTGGCGCACGTTACTCTGTTCAGCCCATCTCCTTGTTGTGGTAATCTGGGCAGAAATGGTTGGCGGGAACTGCATGTAACATGCATTGTTTTTTCAAATGCTATAAGTAGGTTTAGAATTTAATATTTTTGACTAAATGTCATTTTTAATACTTACCTGGTTGTAAAACCAACCCACTATAGTTCCCACCCAACCTCCCTTCCTAGGTTTGAGTTTGACGCAAGCTTGCACAACGTGGCTCGAGTGCCAGCAATACTGGGTAGGGTCCGTTTTCTATCTGTGTTATCTATGTTAACACTTCTTGTTGGTGAGTATAAACCATTACATTTACTCACAAATGTTAAATAATTGTTATGGACATTTTGACATTTATCAAAATGTAGACGTGAAGAATATAAGTTGAGACTATCAACAAAGTTGTTGACATGATAAAATAAATGAAGTGGCTGGTTTTTTTTAAAAAGTGTATCACAAATTCGAACCTAGTCTAGTGGCAAAACCCGTATTCATTTTTAAATGGGAATGTGTTATCCACCTCATAAGGGTGAAGAACTTGTCATCCATTTCCAATATGTCTAAATGTCTGCAGCAATACAGCAAAAACAGGCAGAGACACAAATACGCACACGAACACAACAAACCCCCCCCCCCCCCCCCGCCCCCCAAAGGATTCAAAGGCAATCTTCCATGCACACAACACCTACAGTTCACTCTAGTAAGATCCAGTTTTACCTTTATAAACCACGTTGTTTCCTGTTGGACAAGATGTTCTTCCCCATCGGGTGTACACACTGTTGCCTTTGGACCAAAAATTATATTTATATTAATACCCTAAAGCTACAGAAATATAAACATTTGATACATTACCCGAACGTATGTGCGTATTTCATTAAATGATTTCCCTTAATTATCGAAGCAGGAGCGTTTGTAGTTGTTACGTTCTTCAATGTTTTAATTTGAACTATGTAAAAGTCAAAGACACAATGATACAATGAATAGTTGTTGCTAGGCATATATATGGCAGTTATATGATCACATATCCACGATTCATTTAAATGTCACTTATTTTAGTCGATGATACATGTAGGTTTAAAGAACATGTTTTGAAATGTATTTTCAAAATGTATCAGTCAATCAGTCAATTTTATAATTTTATATTTAAGTTATTTTAAATAAACATTTTAGTATTGTTTACACGTACAAATACGTTTTACATTAAGTTCAAATGTTCCGGATTTATCTTATTAAATTTGTCATCATGACCAACCACCATATCATCCTGACTAAAAAGTAATTGATTACGCTGACCTACCTCCTTTCCTATATAAACTCACAGGGAAAAAAATACCCTACCAACATTTATATGGTGCTGTTAATGTTAACAGATTTCATATAAATGAAGTGATATACGTTTAACATGTGATTCATTTGAGCATGTTTTGTTCACAATTCCTCAAAAGTAACAGTATATGCAGGGTAACGTTACATATGGAACTGGGGGTAATTGTCAATTTGAGAACAAATAGGGTTTCAAAACAAAAAAGAAGGCTGTATTTTCAAAATTAGTTTACTGGAAAGTTTTTCCTATTACATCAAGTGCTCTGTTTAAAGGGACACCGCTTCGAGTATAAATATGAGATCAGCTTTATCTACCTATGCTGATTAACGTGTCTGCTAACTAGTCACAAACCCCCATTTTCAGACAATTGAAGTTATTGATAACATAAACTACTCTATGTAATCTGTGCAGCGAAGCGTAACTCGTTAGCAGACACGTTAATCAGCATAAGTACATACATCTGATCTAAATTTTATCCTCGACGCAGTGTCCTTTTAACTCTTTTACAGTCGAATTAGATAGGGGATTTTTCTCCTAATTTGTCAATGCAGATGGTTCAACAAGTGCTTGAAGGGTGATAGGTCGCAAAATCTTGCAAGATAATAATGTTATGCGCAAAAGAGGATGGTAACATTGACCTTGTATCATCCTGATTTTATATTTAAGTTTTTTTAAATTAACATTTTAATAGTGTATACACAAACACATACAAATACGTATTATATTGAGTTCAAATGCTCTGGATTAACCACCATATCATCCTGACCAAAATGTCCTTGATTTCACTGACTTACCTCTTTTCTTATATACTGGCAAAATATACCCTACCAACATTGTCAACGTTAACAGATATATCAGATATATCAGATAAATGAAGTGATATCCGTTTAACAGATGATGCATGTTTTGTTCACAATTCCTCAAAAGTAACATGACAGTATACGTAGTGTCACGTTACACATGGAGCTGAGGGTAAATGTCAATTGAAAAACAAATAGGGTTTTAAAAGGAAAATGAATGCAGTATTTTAAAAATGTCATGTCTGAAAAACGGAAGTTTTTCCTCTCACATCAAGTGCTCTGATTAACTCTTTTACAGTCGACTTAGATAAGTGATTTTTTTCCTTATTTCTCAATGCAGATGGTTCAGCAAATGCTTGATGGGTGATAGGTCGCACAATCTTGCAAAATAATAATATTATGCGCAAATGAAGATGTCTTTTGTAATCCTGGGAATGGTGGTAACACTGACCTGGTATAATCCTGCAAAAAAGGTGGTAGCATTGAATACTGTGTTCCTGGTAACTGGATTTCTGTTGTCAATGTGTTGTTGTCGTTAAAGTATGGAAATGATTATGAAAGAAGTACAGTACGGCAGTGTAAGTTTTTTTTTGGCGTTGATGACCCTCGGTTTTCCGATTCTAAGCCTGGCATTGGTGTGGGCTGTTTGTATCCTTTGTTTCCTCCGCGGTCAAAAGTCAAAGCACGAGCTTTGAAATAACCTTGACATCTTTGTAAACATGATATCTTGAATACTTTCCTTGCTTTGAAGTTCCTATTATTATACATCAAGTATGGAGAACTGTCAAAATCTGAAAAGATTTTCGCTAAAATCCGTTCAAGGTCACGACTTAGACATGCTTTTGCGAATTTGTAACTATTAACACTTTATTATTGTTATTGTTATAAACAAAGGAAAGTAAAGTGGTAATCATGACATCTGAATGGTACTAGTTGTAAATGCAATGACTTGAACTTATTGTTCAGTTGTCTTCTGGGGTATATTTATTTTGAAAAGTTACGCCTTTTACTATGTCTATGGAGAAGGCAGAACAAGGGAAGGTGAGATATTCAGTTTCATGGCTGTTCTGCATTGGCAGTGTCCCACAAATGCTCATCTAGTTTAATGTCATGATGACCAACCATCTTATCACCGGGACCTAATTGTTCTAGATCGTCTTTCGGATGACTATCTATATAGATATATTCTCTGTTAATGTTGACCGCTTTCATATTGCTGTGTAGCAGAACAGCTGCATCAAATACATGTAACCTTTTATGGGTTTCAACAAGTCAAACTGTTGAGTAATAAAGTCAATGAAGATTGCAACATAGACAACTGATGTCTTATTATATGTACAGTCTCAAAGAAACGATGTTCCTTAACATTTCTATTTGATTTGATTCTACAAATCAAAGGTACAATATTACATCTTTCATGAGAGTTAAGGAAGTGAAGTTTGAAGATTGAAGGCCGTTTCTAAACATATTAAAGTATTAATGAGTAATATTACTTTAGAGAGAAAGCGACTTCTAGGCTTAACAATGCTGTTTAACGTGTCATCATGGCTGGAAATACTTAACACTTAAATACATTGCAGTATTGCTCCCAAACATATTACATGAATAAAAAAATAAAAATAAAGTGTATTATTTTCTTCACGTGAGCACAAAAACAATATGATGGGTGCTTGTGAAAGAACTCTCAGTTTAATTTTGTATAAAATTTGCTTTGAATGAAACTCGTACTTTTCGTTCTCTTCCTTGTCTAAAGTAGACCTCATCTTGAGCAAGATATTTGTATCTAAATGTATTTTATTTTTCAAACTTGTTACATTATATATAATGTATGTATTGCTGACATGTTATTCAAAAGGAAAGCATAAAAAATGTGTATTTGTGTTGTCTTGTATGATAATTCTTAATTTGAAATTGTGTTCATAAGTAATTATATTCTAAGCTATCTCAAGTTATCAAAACTTAATTAACTTGAGGTTTTTACATGTAAGTATTATATAGAGGTAAATGGTTAACATCTACATCAGTTGAAGTACGGACTGTGTTATCTCAATATTATACTAATAATAAATAGATAATAATATTTTTTAATAATATAGCGCTATTTCCACACAGCCCGTATGCCCAAAGCGCTTCACAAGGTTAGAAAACAGAGTTAAAAGGAGATTCGGAAAGGTGAGTTTTCAGTTGACTTTTGAAGGATTCTATGGACGGAGCAAGCCGTAAGGGCCTGAGCTGCAGCAACACTGAAATATCTGAGTCCAAAAGATTTCAATTTGTAAGTGGGAACAGTAATCAAACATTGATCGGCTGATCTGAGCTTAGCTCATATCCACTTAAAATTTAACATTTAACTTAATTGAGATTTGAAATGTTTCTGTGTATGGTTACCATTAGAAACAGGCAATTAACATAATGATGAAAATTGAAGATGACTCTACAAGTCGGGTGAAAATAATTGACCTTAAATCACCACATATGGAATTGTTGCATGTATCAAAACCAAACAAAATGTTATGAAAAATACTGAACGTCCCTTTAAGGTCAAATGTATTACACTGTTCTAAAGTAAATTATTTGATGTACGTTATCTTTGGCATTTGTCACAGAGTTTTCTGATACAGCCGAATCAATTACAAAGTTAACACTTCAAGTTTTCGACATTAAGCATTAGCTTCATCCATGTATGTAAAAAAAAAGATCACGAACACAAGTATCATAAAATATTACTTTTAAAGTGTCATTGTGTCTAACGTCACCTTACTCCTCGTCATCATCCAAAATAAATGTAGTGCTTCACACAGGCATCACACACATGTTGTGTAGAGTACAGAAAGGGTAACAGTTTTCTATGACTTGGAAATCTAACAGACTTAAAGTATTAAAGAGAACACCAATGAAATGATAGTTTGTGCATTTTATTCATTTCACTTAGTGCAGAGAACACAAGTGACGGACTTGCCGTCTACATATGGAGGACAAACTAAGGCACCACACTTGGTCTCAACAGGATACAGCAATCTCCCATACTTTATATCATGACCCCCAGGAATAGCTTCAGCATCAGTGTCCACACAGATATATTCAGCGGGCGATTGATTCACTAGCCCACCCATCAGATACCCCGAGTACTCAAGTGTCCAGCCCTGGTAGCATGCATTCCTCGCTGGAACCATGATGGACGTTGCTCTCTTGCTTTCACACACTGCACAGGGCATGTCTTCTTGTGTTAAGGACCTGAAGGGCATGTCCGTGTAGTCTGCCTTATACTCTGTCCCGTAGAGGAGTGATGCTTCATCACCGTGAACACCATACGTGTGGTTAGAATAGATTGGGTCCTCTGGAAGACACAGCATTGAAGGCGATTGCCCTTGGTATGCGTAGTATGATCCAGCTGCGTAACCTGAAATATTGAAAGCAGGTGACATGTTCCTTATTAAATTTAATTAGCTATAAATGCACACTTAGAGGTACATCAACATTGATTAATTCATACAAACTAAAATTTAAAATGTATATTATACAATTGGTACACTGAATAGATATACATCTTGATCTTATTAATATTATTTCCTACACTTTTACGAAAATTGTCATAATATACGCACGTGTAAATACAAAACACAAAAAAATATATCGATGTGGGATACATAACATACCAGAGTTACATCATGTCTCTAGAAGGTAGATTAACTAAATATGAATCTTTAAATAATGATCTGTTCATATTTCTGAGGAACTTTTGAACAAAGAGAGTCTTGATTAATAACAATGATGCGTCAACAAAGTTAAGTCCAAGAAGGTTCTTCTGAAAAGTACTTCTTAAAAAAAATATTTGTCTGCCATTCACGAGTTTCATAAACATGTTATCAAACGGGACCGAGTTTAGTATTTTATTTATTACTCAATGATGTAAATAGCGTTGAATTGGAAGAAAGTCGTTTTTAGTGACGCTCACTTGCAAAAAGGTCACCCGCTATTGCAGTCGAGCGGCTAACATTGTGACGTCAACCCAAAACGACTATGACGTCACGGGTCGATTATGACGTTACGGCAGCACGCGGTGGTATCACACATGTGTGTAACCAACTCATTGTTATCTAATGAGTGATCTCACCACGGTTGAGTAATAAAATAATAATAATAGATATGCATATATTGTTCTTTGTCTGATTCAAGTTTTCGACAGAAGACTGAATAATGAAATTCGACAACAACTGTATGTAAATGACACAATTTACACTTTATATTATCTACTGAGATTCATCGTCATCCATCTGTCATTAAAAGTTCAAAATTTCAAACTTAATTGTTGTGTGGAAAAACAAAGTAGTGTTCCATATTGTGAGGTGGAATTGCTGTAAGCTTTTGGAAAAGTTGCAATTAATGGCATAATAAACTGAATAATGTTGAACATACATGTATGTGAATATATGAATGATGTTTTGAATCAAAAGTTGTTAAACTCAGCTTTCCAAAAATATCGATATGACTAGCATTGATCCATCTATGTAATCCGCACATTTGTATTACAAGACAGAAGTTAGTCAAGTATAAAAGACGATGTACCATTGTTCCACAATTTCACTGTTAGTTTTATTTCTCGAAAATCGTAAAGTATGCTTCACCTGCAACAGAAATTAGAATTGAAGAACTTTGCTGAGTAACGACCGAGAAACACCTGCTCAGATAGACCAAGACACACATACACTGACAGATCAATCCAGCTCTCACCTTTATAAACCATGTTGTTCCCTGGTGGACAGGATGTTCTTCCCCATCTGGTGAACACACTGCTACCTGGGGACAGATAAACAAACACATGTGGAGAAAGACCATAATAATACATTTTATAAGATCAAGGTTAAAACCAAATTAAGTTATTTATATACGACGTCTGTGAAATGACTATGAATGCTTGTATTTCTCAAAGGTGAATTGAGAAGTATGTCTGGCTTCTGTATTATTTCAATATTATTACTGAAATAAAATAAAAAACCACTTCGTAGCAGTAAAAGGCAAGCTGACGTACCCCCAATTGTACCAAGCATTAATTAACTCAAAAACACAACGAGTCAATCGTGTCAATGCATAACAATAATGTTCATAAGTATCATCGTTACCAAATCTAATGATTCCTATAGTTATCAAACTATTCTTTGGAAACGAAACAAAGTCCGAAAATCTATCATTTTGGATCAACATTCGTAAAATCCTTTAAACCTTAGAAACCCCTCAAATGCACAACACCACCGAAAAGGTAACTTTTATAGAAAAATTTTAAATTTCGGAGTTATAACACTAAATAATTCCGGGGCTCGGACGCACAGGAGGAACAAACAGAGCACTAAATATCTCTACCTACCACGTTATATCTCCTGCAACGTGGTAGCCGGATTATACAAAAGGAATTACAATACCTTGCGTTGGGTGTCCAATTGTGTCAGTTCTGTTACGGAGAGACTGTAACTGCAAAATTTCTGCCTTGATGGTGGACACATCAGCAGAGAGGAGGGAGACATCTGTTTGGTTTGTGAGCGACTGAAGCTGGTTCACTTCAGATTTCAGGGTGGACACGTCAGCTCGAAGACCGGACACTTCCTGTGTTGTTTGATTGTCTGAGTTTCCAGGAGACCCACAACTGCAGTGACCATTATCTGACTGCATTTGGCTCTGTAGAACTGCCAGCTCCGTCTTCACGTTAGAGAGATCCTTCAGTTCATCAAGGGCTGTGTCCAGCTTGCTTTGTGTTACATGCTGCTCCATCCAAGCTCTCTGCATGTCTGATTCCAGTTTTGTCATGGTTTGTTCCATTGTGGAGATGACGCTCAGGGAGGCTTTGTTTCCTAGTGACTGTTCCAATAACGAAATGTGACTCAGAAGACTGGGTATATCCAAAGATCCATCCGGTTTTGCAATTGGCATTATCAATGCCTGTGCAGAAAGCAGAGAGGCTAAAATAACAACACAAAGCACTCCCATGGCTGGTGACGTGAATAATACTAAATCTAAGTGCAAAGTGCAGTACAAATTCTTAGAGAAGGATTGGCTTGTCAGTGATAAGGTTTCTAGAGCAAATCGCACTGCAGATGTGCATTTACACACATAGACAAATGTTACATGATAAGGTATTTAACAATTAGATTTTATTGTTTTATACACACAAACACAATAAAAAGGTTGAGCAATTATATCACATACATGTACTAATGTTTAACTTAGATATATTATATCCAGATGTCATTTTGACAAACGATTTTATCATCATATAATGAAGCCTGTCTTATTAAGTTAAGTCTGATCCAGTTGACGAACTCACATGGTATTATGCAATTGAAATACTACAACATATGCACGCTTCATCGCGTTGCCCATGGGTTTCAGGCTAATTTGCATCATGGAATATTAAACATATAGGGAACCAGGAGATGTTGGTTTTTAAGGCAAATTTTATTATTGGAAGGAGATAGCCTTGAACGTCATTGTTATGCACCGAAATTCAATGTAACATTACAACTAAACCGCAGAGCATGTCAGTTCTGTCTGTCTAGCGCCTTGATCGATTTGTTCTGAAAAAACAAAGCACATCATTTTATCCTTTATTCATAGGGATAACCATACAAGAAACCAGCGAAAACTGGAAATATTGGAGAAGGAAGAGAGAAATATGAAAAAAAAGAATATACATCTCTTTCCTTGACAAATGCTATGCTTATCTCATCGAACGAGGGAGAAAAGTAGATGATTTATGACATTCAGATTATTATATCATTATTTTGTGTTTTATGTTGAAATTATAGACTTTCAACGTAAGTACATGCACTTGTATTAATGTTTCTGAATTTAGTAATGTTTTGAAATATTGTTTAATAAATAATAAATAACTATGACTGCTGGAAAAGGAGCCACATAATACATTTAGGCACTGATGTGCTTCTTAAATGCAACCATAAATTTGAAGAGTGTTTGCTTACTGTATATAATAGCCTATAGTAAAATATAGGCAATTTCTTGAAAAGAACTTGCTAAATATGATTTCAAATTGGTAAAGAACCTTCTAAATATCATCAACAAAACTCGCTTGGAATGCAGCTACATACATTAGCAGTTCCATTGTCAATATCATGTCGACAACTGTTACTATGTTGTCCCTTCTCTTCTGTTTTGATATGAGTGAATGATATACATAGTAACAATTACAGCACTATGTTGGTTTCAATCCCGATAACTAAGCTCCTTTGACATTGTTGTGCTTACACTAGCAACGTGGAGGCGCCATCATTCTTGAAAGAACTACACAATAAATCGGTGCAAGGAGTTTTGATTGTCCAGAGGTATATTTCCACTTCGAGCTTATGTATTATGAATTTTTATAAATGCAACTGATTCAAAAAATACAAAGTGACCATAAAATACAGGGAAATTGATCATTGCCTTCAAAACATTATATTTGAAATTCCATCAGTTCTTCAGTGCTGCTCAGTTTACTCAAACGTTCACAATTTGTAAGTCTTGTCTGTGCACTCGCATTGCAAATTTAGCACCACAAAGCTTAAGAAATTAGATTAGCGTGTGCGAAAGCAGAGCAGCCCTACAACTGAGTATCTCGCCTTCCCCTTACTTATCTTTGTATCTTTGCTGATGGTATGCTTTTCAGTGTTTTAAACCCCAAGTTTCCTTAAATGAGAAGTGATATAGATAGTCAACTTCTTTATTGCTATGAGTTTAACATTTCGATGCACATACTGACAGTTTTATCAAGCACGTGATACATTATGATAAAAGCAGAAGAATATATACAATTTTGATAATAATGTTTTCACATATGTTTGGATTTATGGATAATGTTGTTTGACAATTGATTGGTTTGATTTATATTTTGGTTTGAATAACATTGTGAAGGTGAGAGATTAATAAATTAGGTTGATGTACATTAATTTGGATGGTTGTAACACTTGTTTTCTATGGATACATCTTATGACATCAGCCTAACATTCTGATGTTTTATGTATGGAAATAGTTCTAAAAACATGGCTGCCATTCGTCCATTACATCTTTGAAGGGTTGGTATAAAAGATTTTGTATGGATTTAAATATTCATGCATTAAAAAACTAATTGCATGAGTAATATTCCTTGCTTTTCATATCATAAAAATACATTAACTGCACAACATGTGTAAGATGAACTCAATACGAGGAAACTATTCAAATAATCGTATTTGGTCTTGTCACATAACGTGTGTAAGATGATACGAAGTGACTATTCAATTGAATATAACTACTCTTGTCACAATAGAGCTCAATGACAAATGTTACGTCGCAAGCTTGATGTCATTTCAACTAATTAAAAAATGTGGAATTTTTTCTATTTTTTCTATATAGAGTTATTTTTATTGGCGACATACAACATTGACGAATGAAGTAATACAACCTCGATTCATTGTGTTGTGTTATCAAACCTATTTGTACATGAAGAATGTTTAAAAACTATTTAAAATGAAAGTGAAAATATCAAAAAATGATTTTGAGAAAAACCTTAACCTTAAAATATTTCATATATAATTGAAAATATTGAATCGAATTGTGATTTTGAAACAGTAATGTAAATCAACATTTTTTAAATAATTATTTTAACCATATAATTTTAAGTTTTAACGCTACATCAGTGCAATGATTTATTTGGATAAGATGATGTTTTACTGTGATGAATTAATACTTCAAACACCTATTTGACAATAGTCGAGTTTTAGTTTCAAAGGTGTTGCCTCTGTTGGCCTTTTTTTGGCCATTATTTACCACATTACAATTGTATATCTTCGGTTTATAATGCTCCTCTTGTAAGGGAGTCAGCACAAAACAGCTCTTTACATAGAAGAAGACAAACATAAGCTTTACATATATGGCCCTTTGACCTATATTATTGGTTGAAAAGTCATAGGATCTACAATTTATAGGCTACATTGATCATGGAGTCTGTGTTAAAGTTCTCAATTCAAGAGCTTTTGTCTTGAGTAGATTATGCTAAAGGTCAGCGAAGTATTGAGCAAAAGCAACAACAGGTCTTTAGGGCAGACGAAATTAAGAGTGTTTCAGGGATGACATTCGTAATTGTATTTCTTGCTATTTATTGTGTTTTAATATAATTATGTTTAAATGTATATGGCAGAATAGTATCAATCCGGTCATATCATCTCAGTAAATTACATTCAAACGTTTGATATTCACAGTTTTAAAGTCAAATCATTGTATAATTTGTGATGTCCGGTATGATGAAACCATCTACACTCTTCACCCCTCAACATCAACACAAAACTGATGTTGATAACATTGTGCGGAAACATAATTATTGATAAAGTAATGATGAATTCACCAAGCAGCCATTCATTGAGAAAAGTGTCGTATCACAGCACATGCAGGTGAGCTAAGCTAAATTTGGTCTTCTTCTAACTAGTTGATTTTATTGATGATCATTAGAATAATGTACTTTTCACTTTTAAAAATCTCTTTTTGAAACAAGCATTTTGTTTTTCAGAAAGTATTTGTATTATACTAGTATTTCTTTAACATTTGGAAAATCACCTTGAATTATTCAGAACTATTCATATTCAATTAGAAGATAAAATGACAAAACAACACAAAGATATTGAATGATCTTTTCCGTGAAAGAAATGTATCATTTTTCCCATATTTAATAATATAATAATATATTTCTTTTGAATAATCAGATAATAAGCCAACTGTTCTGGGACTGTGTTTCAAGCAATGAATACAGCTCACTATTGAATGGCAGCCTCTTTGGAAACAAGCAGTTTTATCACTATGCATCTGGTACTACTCTTTGTTCTATCAAATACTTTCTTGCAAGCATGTTCACAGAAAATGTTTAAGCCTTATGGCCCTAAAATGTGTGACGCTGTTTGCCAAAGCACCAAAGCTTGTTTTGGTTACAAATTTGATGCTGTCCATTTGAGATGTCAACTTGTTGGTAATTCATTTAATTCAAACCAAAGCTCTGACAGTTCAAGCAGAGAGGAAGAGGTAGACTCTAATGTTGCTGGTACTCAAAGTATGCCGCAGAGAAAGGATACCACAACATCAACACAACCAGGTAATTATGACCACAAGAGTATCACGTTATCTACCGGTACATTATTACGCTGAACATGCAAAGATCCATATCGAGATCTCTCCATCTGTTTCTTAACATTAATACATCAACTGTCCTAAAGCTGGTGATTGCTGATCTTGTCCTGAACTATGAATGAACTGAAACTATTAAGGTTTACTAATATTCTGGTCGTATTGATAGGAAAACAATATCAAGGAGATAAATACTAGTTTTTGAGCTCGTGATTTTTAGGTATCTCATGGAACCACTCACCATGCACCAAACACATTACACCGTACATCATACACCATATATCAAACATGTTACAGCTTACATCATATACCATATATCAAACACACTACTAAGTTAATTCCAAGGGATTTTCAAGTTAAATGTTTTCATTTAGTGATGGCCAGTTAATGGTGACCATATAAGGATGTTTAAGGAGAAAAGTTGGATTTATGCTTTATGTTTAAATCAGCTCTCTTTTTTACCTGCATTATGTTTTTTGTGTGTCTGAAACAATGGGGCTGAATCATATTCATTGTCAATTGTTAACCGGAAATGGATTAAAAAAGTTGTATTACCCACGTGGTACTTCGTAAAGGGGTTTCATAACAAACTGTTATGACACATATATATACACCTTCAAGTAATTTGATTGGCTAACGATGGTCTTTGACACTGCCTGGATTACTTTATTCATTCATAAAACGAACGTGAATTCATTCACGAATTACAAGTATTTTTAGACAACACTTATAATTAATATTTATGTTATATGATTCAGGAACTCGTACTCACCGCAGTTATTGATTTTAATGAATAATTAACAAATAGGCTACACCATGACTAGAGCAGAGCCAATAAGCACAAAGTTTAGAATGCAGCAAGAGTGTTTGCTCTCAATCTTACCGTTGAGAATGACATTGCACCAAACGCTCAGTATCTCGGCGAAAATAACGTGTTCATAACGGTGCACAATGAATTTGAAGGAAAGCCATTTCAAGCGCGATATCCATCTAAAAATTACATTTATTGAGGTTATTTTAGCTTGTTTACACATTCCGACGATGAGAAACATGCGAATGGATGCCGCCATGACAGGACGTCATTTAAAGGACGGATAACTCTCATCTCATGGCCTCGAGCAGGGAGATGTTATATTATGTACGCTTCTTTCAGCATGACTAGTGCAACTGGTTTCGCCATACTGAACATCATGGATTATAGAATGGTTTGATTTTAAAAGAGTGAATATTTAACGTCGCAATATTATGGACTTATAGATGCTGTGACAGGGTTGATATTACTCCGCTGTTCCGTTCCTTTAAAGGGACACCAGAAATATATTTTAAAACACAATAAGTCGTATGAAATACATGTTTGTAATAAATAGGATACATAACTCGTTCCCCTTTCATATCAAGTTCATGTCCCTCGAGACAAAGCAAAATTATTTCACTCGGGACATAAACTTTATATGAAAGGGGAAACTCGTTAGATATCCTATAAATACATAACTTTATTGAGGGTATTTTTTCTCGGTTGTATAACAGTTTGATAATTTGAAATAATACAATGGAAATGATAAGAAGGAAATATAAGAATAATCAACGCATTGCGAGAAATGATGGATTATATATGTCCCTAGTTAATTATTGTGATAAAGTCCAAGCTTTAGCGAGGAGTTTGACATGATAATTCATGAGGGACAGATAATTTTTAATTCTGAGCACCGACTTGGTTATTTGTTGTCTTACATAATGTAAAAAATGTTCTGTAATTCCAACAAGATCCGAATTTCCATCTTAGATAACACTGTTAAGTCCAAATTGTACATCATTCATAATCTCGAACATCTCATCTAAATAGTTTGCTACTTACGCTCAGAAAAACTCTGAAGAAACTGTTGAATTGTATTCCCAAAAAAGTATTTCTGACATAATAATCAACTCGTTTATATTATAAACAATGTTGCTGGATGACAGAAAATTACTAAAATTGTGAACTGGCAATCGTTCAGTTGCAATGCAAGATAGGGATGCAACTATAGCAAAAGAGAACAGATTATTTTAGAAGTCATTACTCTCAATACTTATTCCGCAGATGAGAAGATTTCCATCGGTATGAGAACTGCAACTTCTTGTCCTCCTGATGATGTGACAACTTTATTCGACGCCTGCAGGACTGGGAATGTAGCAGACGTGAAGAGACTCATGTCCTTGGGGTCTGTAGATGTAAACTGCCTGGACGATTCCGAGAATACAGCTGTTATGATTGCAGCGGAGAACCATCAAGAGGGTATATTTGACATTCTTATGCAACAAAGACCTGATCTGTCAGCTGTTAATGAAAAAGATGAGAATGTGTTATATATTGCCTGTGAAGGTGGCAGCAATTATATTGTTAATACATTGTTATTTCATAAAATGGACATAAAAAGCCGAGACACTTTCGAGTGTACCCCTTTGTATAATGCTGTAGTGTATGGCCACATAGAGATTGTAAAGTTGGGGCAGATATAAGAGCAGTAGATGATGACGGCTTGAATATGTTCCATTGGGCGTGTTATAGTGGTCATGTAGATATGTTGAAGTATGTCCTGTCACTAAACATATTTGATATTGTTTGTGAAGAGTGTCTGTCCATAGCTGTACAATTTTGTAAATTAGAAGTTGGAAAGTTCCTCAAGAAAATTTGTGCTACTGTTACAGTAGAAAGACTAGAGCGTAACCTCCTCAATATGGTGAGTAAATGTAATGTAGACAACGAGTACTGAACTAGACTCTAGGGAAGGAATGGCAAAACAATAAATGTCTGTAAGTTTTTGTAGCTTGGCAACTGTTGAATGGTTGATGTCAAGAGGGGTTGATAATAATCTACTAGATGATTCTTCATTTGGCTTGTCAACGATGCAAAGCTTGTTTACATCTCATCCTGTAAAAGTGCAATAATGTTGTTTGATCGTCGAGTTGTCTCAAACGAATGTGACCTATATACTATCTAAATGACAAGTATTGCTAATGATCTCATCTTTGGGATCTACACAACTTACACCTATAAAACTGGTTCTGAAAGTAAAATTATCAAATCTTTCAAGTAGCTTTGGCTTAATAATATTTAGAAATACATGCTATTTAGATAGTGAACAACTATATAATATGGTTAATTTTGAGATGCGACTAATAATATTGTAATATTGTAGATGTCATGCAGCATTTTGTTTTCATTCTACGTGTTATAATTTAAGATAATATAGCATTGTCATCAGTTAATATTATCCTGTATAGTTTTCATTGAATTAACCATACATATCTCTTCCTAAAATCATGATTGTCATCACATATTACGATATTTCTATTGGCTTCAATATGCTTCTGAAAGACGGAATTACAGCTTCAAAAAGTTATATACATATGTATACATATAAGCAACATATGCATGATTAGTGTATCTGTTTTAAGGATAAATGGGACGATGAAATAGAACTCACTTACGGTTACATTTTGCGACAACAGTTTAATGTGAATAGTCTCACAATATATGCATTAAATCTTTCAAAGCATAGAGTTATAAATAAACTAACAGACAGTTCTTAGATTTACCACAACGTATTTCTAACAGTCATTCTACGACATGCCGCATCGTTACCGTCACCTATATTCGCGGTAAATATGTCATTATGTGTGTTCTTTCAATTACATACATATCTCCACTAAGTGATGAACATAAATTGCTTTGTATAATTAACTGATAGTTGTTCTTCCGCCAAGCAATCTTAAATTGATAGTATATTCGATAATATTTACAAGATAGGCCGTCAAAGTTACATTTGAATTGATCAAAATTGCCGTGAGGTCAGGTTTTTATCTTTATGTAGGTAATTTAAAAAATGATGTTTAAGTGATGAAAAAAGTTTGGTGATCCCCTTTTATTATTTCTGAATTCAACTGAGGACATCATATTACAGTTTAACAATATTTAAAAAAACGTGTGTCACTGAAAAATCCTATTGAAAATGCAAAAAGACTATTATAAAAATGCCCTTTTTATTTATAAACTTCTTAAATTTATTGTATTTCAGTGTCATTTATTTTGAAAATGTAAACTTGCTATGTATCGGCCTTTGGGATAAAATTTTATCTGGGAGAATTCTGAGTTGAATCATTTAAGGGTCCTGTGTTTAATCATTGAATGTTTATACTTTCTTTAAGTAGGTGAAATCGGTCAAAAATAGAGTTATTTGCTTACAGGGGTGTTACTATTGATACAGATAATTTGTTTGCACTTTTTTGGACAAAAGACATGATAAACTTGCTATTTTGAAAAAATAAGCGAATTCTAAAATATTTCGTTTCATCGTCCCATCTCTCCTTAACAGCATTGGATAAGTACCAATTGCACCAAGATTCATACACCATCTAAATCTTTGTGAAACGTGTATCCATTGAAAATTATTCAGAATTCATGATACACAAGTAACCTCTTTGACTCCATATTCTGTTTAAAAGTCCATTATATTTATGAACTTCATTTATGTATACTTTATGTGTAGTACAATTAGAGGATTACTACACTCTTTTCAATGTTTACAAAATGGCATAGATTCTTTGTAAAACCGATTCACCAAATAGATACGAAAATTAAAATGTTAAATGTTTTGATGACTTCTTGTTTCTTTGTAGTTTTATTTTTGTCCTCTACATACGACCATGACAAATGAAGTCAAGCTTAAAATATTTGTGTTAACAAATCTGTTTATACGTGAAGTAAGTAAGGATGTTTAAACTATTTAAAATGAAATTGAAAATATTCAAAATGAAATTTGAAAATAGAGTCACATGCGATGATAAAAGGATTCAGCTACATCTTTGATTCATTCATTGTTTGTTAATTATTTATTAATTTCAGCATTCGCATCACTCTGTTAGTTTCATTATGTATAAAAACTATTCAAACTGAAATTGAAAAAATTGAAAATATTCAAATTGACATTTTGAAATATAGTCACAAGAGATGATCAAATTGTTCATCTGCATCTATGATTCATTTATTGTTTGTTTGTTTCTTTATTTATTTATTAATTTCAGAATTAGCATCATTCTATAAGTTTCATCAGTAAGAATGTATAAAAACTATTCAAAAATGTAATTGACAATATATTAATAAATTTAAAATATTCAAATTAACATTTTACAGTATAGTCACAAGCGATGATAAAATGATTCAGCTGCATCTATGATTCATTTATTGTTTGTTTATTTATTTGTTTCAGCATTCGCATCATTCTGCAAGCTTCATAAGTAAGGATGTATAAAATCTATTCAAAATGAAATTGAAAACATTTAAAATATTCAACTTAACATTTTAAAATATAGTCACAAGAGTGATCAAATGATTCAGCTGCATCTATGATTCATTTATTGTTTGTTTATTTATTTATTTATTCATTTCAGCATTCGCATCATTCTATAAGTTTCATTAGTAAGCGATGATCAAATGATTCAGCTGCATCTATGATTCATGTTCATTTCAGCATTCGCATCATTTCTGCAAGTTTCATTAAAAAATGGTGAATCGTTAGCTAATGCCCTCTTTGATGTACAAAACATCAAGGAAAGGGGAATTGAAAAAAGTCCGTGTTCATCAGTAGCTTACTGTACTTCTTTGTTTCCTATTGATTTGTTTCCTATTGATCAATAAAATTTGATATTACACTTTCTTGACTTATCTTTTGAATAATATGTATTTCAAATCTGGTCGAAAATTGTGAATATACAAATTGCACCATGTTCATTTCTGTCCTATTCTCTAAAACATACAAGTAAAAGGTTTTATTTGGAAAACTATAAAAAAAAGAAATTGCTCCATAAAGTGCATCGAATTCCTATTGTGGTCACTTAGGTCCCTGGGTTAAATACAGAAGGTTAAATACGCATTCATTGTTTTAAACTATATCTTTTTGGCTTTAATATATGCCGATATAAAACATGTACTGATTTTAGTTCACTCACCAAAGATATATTGGATCTGTCAAAGTATGTTTCCATGGAAATGGCTAAAAATAAAAGTTAAAAGAAGTCGACAACCAAAAAGGCACCTATACACATTGTGTCTGTTCAACAAACCAAGTTCCATGGAGCTAGGCCATTCAGTTTTTGAGATCTGGTCCGGAAACAAAACTGTTAAGTATGTATCCATGGGTACAGCCAAATTCCAAAGAAGTTGTTAACCCCAAAAGGTACATCTACACATGATGTTTGTTCCGCATACCAAGTTTCATTGAGCTAGTCCTTAAGGTTTTTTAGTTCTGGTCTGGATACAAAACCCGGACTCACAGACAGATGGACAGACGGAGGTCATTTCCATATTCCCGGACAACTTCATTGGTCGGGAGAAAATATGGCATAGACACGTCTTTTTCTTTTTATTTACTTTTTTATGACATTGTCATTGTGCATTTTCTGAAAACGTTACAAGTCTCTTGCTGCATTTTGAATATGTCTTTCATGTTAAAAATCGAAAATTAGATTCAAACTTTAATGGTTTTGCCAATTTGGCCGAAAAGCTTAACAACAAAACTGCAAAATAAATGTTCAGTGTCAGTTTTAAAAAGTTTGTTTGAATAGCTGTATTCTTTCTGCCAAAGTGGTCCGGACACGCCAATAACAATAAGGAGCAAGCCTTACGTCTGAATCCTTAAATATTCAATGTGAAATTTGGAAATATTCAAAATGAATTTTTTTTTAAATTTGAAAATAAATTTGAAAATAATGATATCTAATTATGATTTTTAAAACAATGTTACTCAACATTTCTTCACCTGTACTTTAAACATGAAATGTTTCATGATTTACATGACAGAGACTCCTTTAACTCTATCTTCAAATGGGAGCCGAAAATGTAAGCAATGGCAATTTTTACACATGCATTATATGATTCAGGTGTAACCCAACAAGTATATGATTAGTGTCTGTTCATACATTAAATCATATAGATGCCTTATTGACGAAATTCTAGGTTTTATTAATGCCATTAGGTTTCTTTTTCAATAATAATGTACCAACCATATATCTCAGTTAGGGGGATATTTAATTAATTTAGATTTATATCCATAACTTTTCAAAATGGTGGAGAGGGATGGTTCACTTATTGAAAAGGTGGGCCCGTCAACTTGACATGTGACAGCTAGCCCACTTACGATGTTTTAGTGTTGTCCCACCTGTCCCTGTGCTCACTAGATTTCGAACATATGTTTGTGTTGGTGAGCTTGTCTGACCAGGGTTTCGACTTGCATGCTAAACAACAAAAGAAAAACACAACAAGAAAATACCTGCACACAGTTTAATTTTGGACAACTTGTGAATATGTATTCAATCATACATAGATGAAACCAACAATGACATACCATAACTACAGATGAAACTGCTGTCGAAAGTTAATGAGACTTATTCTTACCTACAAATACATATCAAATATGCCTGAAAATAGTGTGATAAGCGCTTATCAATTGACTTAAGCTAAGACATCAAGGGTGTCACAAATATCACAAATGAGTCTTTAAAGGGGCAGTAGCACGTTTTTTCGATGAAATAAGTCAATGAAATGAATTTGAATAATAATGTCAACAATGATAAAACACTCTTCTCTCTTCGGAAAATCAAGATAAAAAATTGAATGTACATGGTTCCGTAAAGCCATGAAAATCGTTTTTGTCATTCTAAATAATAAATTGTTTTCACAATAAAATGACGGCCATGCAACTTTTGCTTTATACGCAACTGTTATTACAACTACAGATAATTGGTTTGTGTAATAAGATGTTTTACTCTCTAAAGTTAAGACAAAAACTATCATTATAAATGGGAAGTTTGAAAAAATAAAACCTGCTACTGCCCCTTCAAACTTGTACGTTCCTTCCAAAGCAAGCATATTCTCACATAAATCAAGTAAAATTAAAGACATGGTTATACAAGAACTCACTCTAGACTGACAGTAAACCTCTGACTGTGACACTGTACAAATCCTCTCACGTGTGACCATTTGAGCCGTGCTCTTGCATTATATACCTACCAATCCGCCAGACAGAAAATAGTCCCATGTCCACAATGAAAAGGCATGGTAGGCACAACACAAACTGACAAGAATCAAAATCCTCAAAAAGGTCATTCTCAACTTTTTCTTCCAGATTTTCCTTCAAAAGTTGTGCACTTTGATTTTTGTCCCTTTTTCATCAATTTCCTCCACACTATTAGCGGTGAAACGCTTCGTTTTAAATATGCCTTTTTCTCCAGCACTAGAATTTGTTTTCAAACAATGCAGTCAAGGGGGATAACTCTTAGATAAGAATCGACATATTTTAAGCAATGTCAAATAATTTGTATTGTGGAGTTTTGTCAGAAACAAAGCTGTTGTTGTACAGAGATATAAGATTTGTCCAATTCCACACATATAGCAACATACCACAATGCAGACCATACCTCTAGAATGACACTCCATGAAACAGAAATTGTTAAAGTAGGACAATGGTGAGACATGTTCTTTAGGACGTAACATGGATACATTGATTTCCTGTTTCAACCAATATGTTATTTTGAAGCATTCATGGTGGAATGTATTCTGTTTGAGAGGTATTCTAGAAGATGTTGTGATGAAGAAGAAAAGAAAGTTTTTAATGATCAACTTCTTTCTTTAACAATGGTGACATTTCCCTATAGATCATTGATGCTTGGTTTAAGGATATATACTGTTTATCTCAAACTTTGTTGTTAAATAAGTTAAAATAAAAAAGTTGATTGTCCATAAATTCCTTTTCTTCTTCGGAGTTCTTTATTCCGAATAATGGTGCACAGTATTTGAAAACAGCACTCTTGAGTCAGATTATATTATGTTTTAAGTACATCCAAATATGTTGCTCTTATAAAAACTAACTTTAACCCTCAAAGACCCCCAAGGCCCAGGGGTATTACACATACAAATACGACACTACTGATAAAGTTTATATAGTGCTATGTACCTGCACTTGCTATCATAATCACGGAGAAGTTAAAAATATGGTTGAGCTCAAATGAAAGGAAGGAAATGTATCCAATGTTCTTAAATGTTATTTTACTGTATTTCTAATCATTTGGTGTTTTGTATTTCGGAATATTTTCGCCCTATGAAATGTTTCTGTTTTATTTCAACAAATTCCATGTATTTCAAAATGTTTCATTGTCCTTCACTACATTTCGTTTATGATAATGTAATTGATATGTTGTTGTATTGCATATTTTTGTTATCCCTCCTGGACTGAAATATGTCCAACTATAGAATGGAAAAAAACAGAAAGGATGTATACAGATATGTAAACCTTTAATTAACAGAAGATGTTGTTCTTTACGGAGTCCTGGTTTTCATTTAGTAGAACGAATGAAAATATGTATATTAGGATACATCTATTATTCAATGTTGTCAAAAGAAAAGAACACGAGCATATTCAATCAACGCAAACATGATCAAACAGGCAATCATGTAGCGTTCAGTCAGAATCAACACAAAAGTCTTACTCAGAACAATGATTGCACATTATTCATTTGACGTTGGAGCAGACCTGTAACCTGTGACCTGTGACTTGGGATGTTTTGCAGTAGGGCAGATTCACAAATCCTCCTCTTCCCTGGCTTAGATGATTCTTCTTTTGCAGATGTGGAGGGAAGAAAAGTAGACACATGCCCTTGCAAAACAAGTGCCAATCCACATTTCGGTATTAAATGGATAAGTGCAATCATCAAATGTTCAGCAATAGTTTAAAGATTGTTGATCAGTTTGTCATAGTCTCTATCAAAACAGCATGTTTGCTTAAGATCCTGCATCTAACATCAGTGAGAGAACTGCTTTATCTACCGATATTGGCACTATCCAATCTTTTGATGAGACGTCATAATTACTAACAGTTTTGATGAACAATTCATCCTTAACATGATCAACTTGATATTCAACACTGTGTACTTTGGATCTTCTCACAGGCTTCAACCGAGATATTTTGGCAACAGGATTGAGTTTACCACAGTTGTTACAAACTGCTACACATCTTCTGGACGCGTACTGATAGCCACAGTTGTTACACGAACTAGGACCTTGATCGTTTTGACTGACTAGCAGAGTTTGTTTATTTGCTCCATTGTTATGTTTTGCCCTCTCTTTTTAACTGCATGTTCAGGTAATACACTATCAACAATATGAAGCTCCTGATAATGAACCTTACAGACATCACAACATTTAATACAAGACTGACGGTTACAAGGAGAGACATAAATGCAGATACATGATCTGCACGTGCAAACTCTTTGCGTGCACTATTGTAGTGTGTCAGAGCACTGTCACCGTTAAACGGGAACATATCCTTACAATTAGGTCTACCTATAAAGTATAAGCACCTTCTGACACAAGAACAGTTTTCAAAGTCTATTGGTAGACAAAAAACATGACTTGGCTTTCGAGGCCCACCTCTGCCTTACTGCAACAACAAAATATTTCTTTAAATAATTAACACATTTTATTTTTTTGTTTTGAATGCTTTTGAAGGAGGAAATATATTGATGTATTTGAGGATTAAGTAGAACGAAATTAATATTCTTCAGTAATGAAGCTTGTGAGTGCATGAGAACACGCTCATGAGCCTCAAAGACTCGCCTTGTGCCTTTGAGGGTTAATTATTAATTTAATAAAATCTTATAAATAAGGATAACAGTTTGTATTCGTCATAAAGAGGTATGGAAATTAGACAGACGGGGAGTTTTATTCGGTAAAGAGGCCTTAGGCCAATAATACAGGCAAAAGATATAAGTAAAATAGTGTACGCGTCAAATCTATGCAGCTTTATATCCTGGAATGTATTACTTTCTGGATATGATAAGGGTATAAATAATTTACAGTGTGACCAGAGTAATTAAAATCCATTCTGCCATTATATATTCTCAAGAATACAATCGAACGGTAATTCAGAAATTCCTCCAAATATGTTATCTGGTGACATTTTATGATCTTATCTTTATTTTCTTGCAGCAATCCGTTACTTCTTTACACTTTATATCAATTATGTTTAGTGACAGAACATACTTTACCATCTCTACAGACGCACTTTCACACCCCACATGGAGGATATTGTTGTCATCTTCATCTACTGCTTGTATATCTGCCCCTCTGTCCCATAGCAACTTTACAACCTCTTTATGACCATACTGTGCTGCTATCATCAGTGGAGTTCTACCCCTATCCGCTCTGTGTTCTATGTTCATGTCGTGATCGTTTAACAATGACAAAACAATGTAATGGCTGCCACCAATACATGCATAATACAACAGAGCGTCATTATCTTTAACATTTGTCATATCGTTCTTGTGTTGCATAAGAATGTCAAATATATCATCTTGATGATACTTCACTGAAACCATAACAGCAGTCATTCCTTTAAAGTCGTCAGGGTCCGGACAGTTAACATCTACAGACCCCAAGGACATGAGTCTTTTCACCTTTGCTACATTCCCATTCCTGCAGGCATCAAATAACGTCGCCACAGCATCAGGAGGACAAGTCGCCACAGTTCTAATCATGTTGGAAGTCTTCTCATCTGTGGAGTTAAGTATTTACAATAAGGACTATAGCTATGACATAAACTGTTGTAATTCCTCATAGTATGTCAAAGTAATCTACTACATGTTTGTAAAAATATCAGAAGGAGACGCGGAGAGAGAGTCATCGTCCACCTTGACATCTCTTCATCTGCACAGTTATGTATTTTCAATGATTATCAATTATAATAATTACCTCTACAGTCCATTTCATCGTCCCACCAGAGGTTGTCTCATCGGTAGATTAATTTATTTATTCATGACTTTTTTTTTTATTTTAAATTATACTACAACCTACAATGCAGACTCTCATTTACTCCCATAACAAGAGTTAATGGCATGTTTCTCGCAATTGTCCAGATTTCAAAATAGAAAAACAGCTCTTCATAAATAACTCTTTTGGCAACTCGTAGGAACAATTAGTTTCAAACTTATGTCAGAAGGCATTGTTTCACACAAAATAAAATATACATAGATACAACAATACGCTACCTAGCAAACTAAATGAACACCTGATTTTAAATGTAAAATTTCCAAATTTTAATGAATTCTGGTCTCAAAATTTTAACAAAACAATAATTGATATTACAGTCCATTGAAAACCACGCCCAATGAAGGTGTCTTCTTAATGTTGATACACTTACCACATACATCTGCAGTGTCATCTCCATATTAATAAGACTGCCTGTTTGTATTGCTGCTCATAAGGGTTTGTTAATTTGTTTAAAATGTAATTTCTTTGAGAAAACACTTATTGAACAATGAATGGTTACCCTTTCCCCATTTAAATAATCACCATTCTTCTGAAACTTCGAAAGGTTGTGAATAAATCGTGTAAATTCATGATGATATACTGTTGCTAATATGTTCTTCAATAATCTGTGAGATGTCTGGTATCTGCCAAATAGTGCATGTCTCATCTCTAGGCAGTCGACTGTAAGCTAAGAATTAAAGCAACAATTGTCTGCTTACTTTCTTTCATCATATGAGTACGACAGGAGCATTTATTTTAATTAACTGTTGCTGAGTGAAGCATATATGCACCAATATTCCTCTCACCGAGAACCGCACAGAGGTATCAATTATAAGCACATTTTATTCAACCAAAGACGCATATATTTGTTCTCGCTGTCTTGTTGAAAAAATGTTCGTCAATGCACAGGGGTGTGTATCACTAAGAAGCAGCGTTTGGCTGACATATACCTATATAGATCCTACCTAATTACTATATAAAAGGAAAGGGATGTAAGGACCAAACCAAATTTCGCATCAAAAACTATTTTTATGACACAGACGATGACTGCGGTACGAAGGCTAAATGATTTCCCTACAAAATGAACTATAAATGGTCACAATCGGATCATTATTTCAAAAGCTATGCGACAAAACAGTCCGTATATTGCAACCTCCACAGTTTCAAGCCAATGTCCATGCTCACGAAAATCAGCGAAAACCCACATTTTAAAATCATTTATTGATTCAAGCAATGTTGACAGCACCTATAAATAGGCAGATTCGAACCGCAGAGTGAAACTACATAAATAAACACTTATTACCTACGAGGGCAATCATATCGGGGTTCATATTTTTCATACGATGCCCTAGGTCACTTTGTCATGGTGACGTGACGTCATAAACAATGCTATGACGTTACGTTTCGTCTATGACGTTGCATTCTAAATGCTGTGACGGTGGGTCGCCAGCTTATTGTTGAAAGTGGATGTTAGCGTATTTTCATAAATTTCAGGACTTCGGTAATAAACAGAATATTATATTCGTGTCTATGTCATACTATATTTACGACACTCGTGCCTGAATATCGGTATATGCCTCGCTCTCGCTCGGGATATACTAATATTCAGGCACTTTTGTCGTAAACATAGTATGACATTGAAACTCATATAATATCCTCTATATATTTCAACACCTACATATAATATCTCCGGCTGTACTGCGACATTTTGTCTCAAATCATCATCATGCAAGTTCGCCATTCAGCCATTGATGACCTTGACCTTCAGTTGAGCCGGATATCCCATATTCAGGCCCGGGAAGCTGAATATGGGATATCCGGGTCAACTGAATGTCAAGGTCATCAATGGCTCAACCAAAATTGTTAATAAAAAACATATTTCTATATTTCTATAGCTTTTGTTTGTAGAAACACTTGAACACATTTACAATTTTAATTAAATTAAAATGTACATGTGCCACTTATTTATTTCCATGTGTGTATAAAGGAAAATAACACCTATTGACTTGAGAATGTACACCATGTGTCATGTGACACTGAACACAATGTGGGCATATTTACCTGGTTGTATCGAGGTTGTCGTGTCTTTTCTCTTTGCCATGGATTGGGTATCAGCCAAACCATGGTCTACTTCTTCCTTTCCGCTCGGTCTACCAGAGCTTTGTTTCGATTTAACTGAACAATCAACTAGTTGACATCTCAACTCGACAGCATCAAATTTTGGATCAAAAAAAGTTTTGGTAATTTGACAAAGTGCATCACACATGTTAGTGCCAAAAGGTTTAAGCATTTTCAGTGCACATGTTTGCAAGATAGTATTCAATAGTACAAAGCCAAATAGCAACAATACAATCATGGCGACTGGTGTCTGAAGAGGCTGGGAATCAACAGTGGGTTGTATCTACAATAGTTGCGTTACAACTACACTCAGCTTACAAGTTACCAGCTATTATATCATAACGATTGATTTGGTATTGTTTTACCTATTCGTATGAATAATTTAAGGATATATGTCTAGCAAAACCATGTTCATTTTTGCTGAAAATTAGTTGTTAATTAACCATGCAAAATATTTTCTTACTCATTTTATCACAACTAACATTGATTTACAAGTTTTTAGAAGTTATAAATCAATGGCTACATGATTTATGTTTTTAAATGCGTGATTAAGACTCTTTAGACTATAAACCGACTTTCATTTATATATTCCTTAAGATATAGATGTGGTTTATCCAAAACATATCACTGTAGATTTTGTATAAACAATAAATCGCATGGAAACTCTGTTCCGAATGGAGAAGGTATACCAAAATAGATAGTCTCTGTTCCGAATGAAGAAGGTATACCAAAATACATAGTCTCTGTACCGAATGAAGAAGGTATACCAAAATACATAGTCTCTGTTCCGAATAAAGAAGGTATACCAAAATACATAGTCTATGTTTCGGATGAAGAAGGTATACAGACCGGATGTGCTTCAGAATCATCGCTTCCTCCTTCCCGTCATGTGCAAATATGGTTTTCTTGCATTGCGGCACCCATCTCCTTCGGCTGCCTGTCTCTTATTTGCCTGTAGTCTCCTAGCCAGTGCTGCCACTCCACTGAAGAACATCGGGG
Organism: Gibbula magus; assembly: GCA_936450465.1. Classification (NCBI taxonomy): domain Eukaryota; kingdom Metazoa; phylum Mollusca; class Gastropoda; order Trochida; family Trochidae; genus Gibbula; species Gibbula magus. Next base: position 6,808,476 of record OW388302.1, read on the forward strand.
CTTGCCTACATCTTTTTAATCGATGATCCCCAGTCAAAGCCCATGATTTCGTCACTTCAACAATTAAATAGAAGACATGGTACAAGAAAAACATTTGGTGGCTTTTGTTGAGAGTAAGCTGGGGTTACCCAAAGTCATTTACATGAGGTGAAGTGAGGTGAGTTGGGGTTTAACACCGCTTTCAAGAGTCATTTACATAGATTACATAAGTCGTGTCTTACCATGGTATCGTATAAAGTGAAGTGCTTTCTAAGCTTGAAAAAAATAATAATAATTGGTTGCAAAGAATGTTGGGTTGATTGATGACGCCTCTTATAATCAGTAAGCTTCAGAAAGGTCTTATCTCTACAGGATACTAAGTTGCTGAGTTCTGGTAGCTCCAAACCCAGACCTCTTGATCCGAAGCCGAACGCACTAATCACTGCACTATCCCGCCATCAAAATGGTTCAAACACAAATTGGTTTAATAAATCTGTAACTCAGTTTGGTGCTATCAGTTCATTCCCATACTTATTATTCTAAGAATACTTTTGTATATGTATATGTAATCCGGTTTATATGTGATAAATGTATTTCCTTGTGAGTCATATACATATTATTGTTTTCTAAATCATATATTTGCATGTCTATTATGCTTTGTGTATAAAAATATTATTCAACGTACTAGTACTGTCTCCGTAGCCCTTAATTGTCTATCCATTGATCACTCGACTAGATAACACAGATAATATACAATGGGAGTTACCTGCCTTCCCGTGGCAACTATGGTCATGTCACCAAATACTCATTCGAACTTCCTCAGATAAGGGAATTTTTCTGTGCAGTTGCTCATTCCTACTGAATTGACTAGATTTAGTAACCTCTTAGTTTCCTTTCTCTCTTCCCTTGCTCTCGAGTTTCAAGGGTTCGATTTTGTGTGTTGACTCCTGGGCAGTTAGCGACCACGTTGGCAGTTCTTGAGTGCTGCTGATTTGTGTCACCCTCAACCTCCGCTCCGTTCCACTGATTATGTCTGCGCCTAGGCCCTACCCGGGTTTCTGTGGACGTTGTGGCAACCATAAGTCGGCGGCCCATGACCCCCACTCACTCATGGTAGCAGGCACAGTTTATCTCATCTGTAAGTGACATCGTGTCGGTCCTTATTGACGTCAGGCTCTTGCATTATATACCTACCAATACACCGGACACAAAATAGTCCCATGTCCAAGTAGTCTGCAATGAAAAGGCATGTTTGGCACAACACAAACTGACAAGAATCAAAATCCTCGAAAAGTTTATTCTCAACTTTTTCTTTCAGATATTCCTTCAAAATTTATGCACTATAATATGAAAATGTATTTTTGTGAAGCTGTGAAACGCTTCATTGTAAATATTCCTTTTTCTCCAGCGCTAGAATTTGTTTACAAACAATGCAGTCAAGGGGGGTAATTCTTAGATAAGAATCGACATATTTAAAGCAATGTCAAATAATTTGAATTGTAGATTTTTGTCAGAAACAAAGTAGTTGTTGCACAGTGAATATAAGATTTTTCCAATTCTACACGTATAGCAACATACCACAACGCAAACTATACCTTTAGAATGACGCTCCATGAAATATAAATTGTTAAAGTAGGACAATGGTGACACATCATGTTGTTTAAGACTTAACATGGATACATTGATTTCCTGTTTAAACCAATACCTTATTTTGAAGCATTCATGATTGAAAGCAGTCTGTTTGAGGGGTATTCTAGAAGTTGTTATGATGAAGAAGACACGAAAGTTATGAATGATCAACTTCTTCATTCAACAATGGCGATGTTTCGATATAGAACCTTGATGCTTGACAATGGTTTAAAGATCTATACTGTTTATCTCAAACTTCATTGTTAAATAAGTTAAAATAAAGATGTTGATCGTCCATAAATTCCCTGTCTTCTTCAGAATTTGTTATCCCGGATAATGGTACACAGTATTTGAAAACATGACTCTTGAGTCAGATTATATTATGTTTTAAGTACATCCATATATGTTGCTCTTATAAAAACTTACTATAAATATTAATTAAATAAAAAGGTATAAATAATAACATTTTGAATTCGTCATGGAGAGGTTTGGAAATAAAACCGACAGAACATTTTATTTAGTAAAGAGGCCAATAATACAGGCACAAAATATGAGTAAGAAAGTGTATTTGAAAGTATTTGTTGCACAGTGAATATAACTCTCAGTGAATGTAACTCTAAGCAGCTTTAGATCTATATCCTGGAATGTATTACTTTCTGGACATGATAAGGGTATAAATAATATGCAGAGTGACCTAATTTTCAGAGTTATTAAAATCCATTCCGCCATTAACTTTTCTCAAGATCACAATCGAACAGTTATTAAGAAATTCCTTCTAATGTGTTAGCTGGTGACATATTATAATCTTATTGTTATGTTCTTGCAGCAATCCACTACTCCATTACACTTTATATCAATTATGTTGAGTGACAAAACATACTTGATCATAAAAGCCCGGACACTTTTACAAGCCAGATGGAGAATGTTGTTGTTACTGTGATCGACTAGGTTACTATCAGCTCCTCTTGCCATCAATAGTTTCACAGTTTCTACGCCACCATAACGTACAGCCAACATGAGAGGAGTTTTACCACCCCTCCCTCTGCAATCTATTTGAAATATGTCAAGCGACAGAATAAGCTTCACCATGCCTTCATCTTGACATTTGCTTGCCTGTTGGAGGATGTTGTACTTAAAAACTGTATCTACTGTTTTAACATTAGCTTCATTATTCATCAGAAACTTTGCAACTTCAACTTGACAAAATTGTACTGCTACCATCAAAGGGGTCCTCGCATCCCCTCCTTCACAATCTATATCAAAGATGTTTAGTGACAGAACATACTTCACCATCTCTACATGACCACCTTCACACGCCACATGGAGGATATTGTTGTCATTTTTATCTACTACTCTTATATCTGCCCCCCTGTCCCATAGCAACTTTACAATCTCTATATGACCACATTTTGCTGCCATCATCAGTAGAGTTCTCCCCATCTCCCCTCCCAGTTCTATGTCCATGTCGTGATCATTTAACAATTTCAAAACAATGTAATGGCTGCCACCAATACATGCATAATACAACAAAGTTTCTTCATAATCTTTATCATTTGACATATCGTTCATGTGTTGCATAAGAATGTCAAATATATCATCATGATGATTCTCAGCTGCAACCATGACAGCTGTCAGTCCTTCAGGGTCGTCAGGGTCTGGACAGTTAGCATCTACAGACCCCAGGGATATTAGTCTCTTCACCTCTGTTACATTCCCAGTCCTGCTGGCATCGAATAAAGTTGTCACAGCATCAGGATGACAAGTCAGCGCAGTTCTCATCATGTTGGAAGTCTTCTCAGCTGTGGAGTTGAGTATTTGAAATAACGACTGTGACATAAACTGTTCTAATTTCTCATAGTATGTCAAATAGAGAATCGCACCCAAATGTCATCTGATATCAAATATATTAACACGAGTTGATAAAAGTTACAAATATCCGAGGCTTCCTCTACAGTCCATGTCATTGTCCCACCAAAGGTCGTCTCATCTGTAGATGTGTTCATGACTTTTTTGTATTTTAAATTATATTACAAGCTACAATGCAGACTCCCATTTCCTCCCATAACGAGAGTTCCTCTCAATTGTCCAGATTAAAAATAGTAAAACAGCTCTTCATTAATAACTCTTTTGTCAACTAGAAGGAACAATTGGTTTCAAACTTATGTCAGAAGGCATTGTTTCACACAGAGGCATCAACTATAAGCACCTATTATTCAAACAGAGATGCATATATATGTTCCGTTGTCTTGTTGAAAAACCTTGTTCGTCAATGAAGAGATCTCTTGATGTATTTGATACAGTTTACAGGAAATACTAACCATTGTTAAATGTTTATTCAATGTTTGATAAAGACCATATGTTCATATGTAAGTAATTATGTTATATTAATTAAAATAATACGTTTGGTGCATGTTAGTTGAATTTAAAATAGTCCTTTGTAAAGCTATTATTGCGTTTATACATACAATCTTTTCTAACAGATTGGAAATTGATTATTGGTGCCCATCCATCGACACAAAATATTCATCTGCATTACTGCAAGTGTCTATTACATAGCGCTAAATTAAAATTCTTGGACAAAGTTGAGAATAAATGTAAATAGTTATTTATTTCCTGTAAGTTAAATAACATAATTCAAGTGTACATTAAGTTCCATACAGATTTGATTGTTTATATTATCTGTTTGTGTTGAGCTATCTTATAATAGTAATAGGTATATAGTAATAGTTATAGTAATAGTAATTGCGTATCATATCTGACACCTAAGCATTTGGTTGCAGAACAAAATCGTTGGCGAGTTTGGGTCTTTTCACTTATAGGGGTCTGCAACCAATATTTTTACCGTAACCATTCATCAATATTCCTACTATGGCAGAATATCAGCGTTTTGACAAGAACATCGGAACAGTTTGGTTGCAACGTTTTTAAAATTTACCAAATTTGAAGAAAACATGAATACATAAGGAAATTATATTTGGCAGGTTCTCTCTCGCTAAGCGTGTGACTTACTGAAACCAGTGTGTATGCAACGCATCCTCCCGTTGTTCATTCACTTTCAACCATTTCTTACAAAACAAGAAAAGTCCTATTTCTAAATTTAATATCAAAAGATATCTGATATTAGCCAATAAGAATCATGTGTGACAAAGGCCCAAAATACCCAATGGATGTGTGCCAAATTTCTTAGATTCAATGACGAAAAAACAGAACTAATGATTCTTGGGGCAAAACCGCAACTGATCAAGTGACAAAACTCTATAAGAAATGAGCATGCCTTGAAGTCAACTCGCACTTCAGCAGTGCATCTCAGACGCATCGGCAAAAGGGAAAATTATCTGGACACAGAAACCACCAAGCTGTCTGTGCACTCTTATGCACATCTCTTGACTACTGTAATTGTCTGCTGATCGAATCCAGTGCATCATCACAGCTTCAAAGAGTGCAAAAAATGGCAGCAAGAAGTGTCACAAGGACAAGAAGGTTCGAAAACATCACTCCCGTGTTGAAGCAGTTGCTGTGGCCCCCAGTTCAATAGAACGTCCTTATTCTGGCATAGTCCACTTTGAATGACAAACACTCACCATGTTACCTGAACAAAGTTATTCAAGTCTATCATCCCGCTCGTGCTCTGAGATCTGCTCGTAATCACTGGTCTTGTCCAACACAAAAACAAAATTAGCAGAAAGGTTATTTTCAAGTGCTGCATGCAAAATATGGAATTTTCCCCCTGAACTTAAGCAATCTACATAAATCGAGATATTCAAAGAAAATCTGAAAACTCACCTCCTCAAAAGCTTTCTTACCTCGATCTTATATTATCTGACACTAGCGCCGCTGAGCAGCTGAAGCTGGAAGATAGGCTCTATAAATTCAATAATTATAATGCTAATAATAATAACTTAATGCTACCAATAAGGATGCTTTTAAAAGATTAATGTTCTGCTCCTCTTCATCGGACACAACTCCCTTAGTTCACCTTTTTAGTCCAACAATGTAAAATGAATGAGGACGATAGTCAACTTCTTTGTTGCTATGAATGCGACGTTTTGATGCAGATTATTATATCGTTATCATGCGGGTGATGAATGAAGTTGACTATCCATAGAACTTGTCCTCAAACCAGCTTCCGAATGACTCTCAAAGAAGAAAATGTACATGTAATAAAAATATATCAAAAGTGTTAATCAAAACACATATTTCTATATTTCTATAGATATTGTTAGCAGAAACAACTAGACTGTTACACAGATAAGACGGACAATTTCAATTTTAGTGTTGCCCTTCTTAAATTACCAGGATTCCTAGCATCCCCTGCTTTTATATATGAACTTAATTATACCAACATACATTGATCCAAACGTCGTTTGTGATTGATAATGGGGGAAACTAATCCGCCACATATATTTGCTATTGTGGTCATTGACTAAGTAAATGCGAGTTCTTTTCTGTTTGAGATTGTTAATTGAGGTTTCAAGACGACAAATCACCAAAAACCTGTCAGAAGTCAGTATATGTGACATGGGCCGGGTGATGGCGTCAACCCCTCTCATACCTCCTATGTGTCCGTGAGTTCGTTCCGAGTTGCTGCCACTCACGATGTAAAGCAGCCTCCAAACCAGCAAGATTAAATGAAGGAGGTTCAGTTGTTTGGAATCGGCGCCCAATGATGTTCCAAATGTGTTAAAAGTGTTAAATTCCAATCTCTACTCAAAGCAGGCCAGGAGAGATGGTTGATGGATGATGTTGTGAATATATGCCTTCACAGAACGGGGAAGGAGACACCGAGCGTTGTCATTCATGAATAAGACAAGTTGGTTTAATTATAAGGACGGAGGCTAGGATGTCCCGGATCTGTCGCTCGCCATTGAGATTTGTAACGTGTAGCTTAAAATCATGGGAAATGCATCTCCAGACCATAACTGTAAAATATTATTATTTGTAATATAATTATAATTTTAAAGATTTCCCTGAAGGCCACGATGAACCAGACATTGTCGAAACTGTTGTCCGGTTATCCGAGTTTCAGCATGAGTCTTTACATTTGAAAATCATCTAATTCAACCTTTGTGTAAATAATATGAATTTCTTCCAGTATGTATCTCTCAGTTCGCGTAGAACACATTTCCACTCGAACTGACATGGCTTAAAGCTTAATAACATGTGTATCTTTGGAGAAATAGAAATTTTAAAGATTTTCAGTAAGTCCTCGATGAAGCAGACAGTGTTGATACTGTTGTCCGGTTATTTGTGTCTTAGCATGATTCTTTACACTTGCAACAGGTTTTACCTCTCATTACGCGTAGAATAGATTTTAACTCGAACTGGTATGACTAATTGCTTAGTAAAGTTTATATCTTTGGAGAAATAAGAAAATTAAAAAATTTTAATAACCTAGGTAAATATTCAGTTATCATACTTTGAAAGGTAATTGTGAAAAATTAATAGGAGTTCGCTAATAAGATATGAAACTTGTTGTTCCCCAATGCTTCAGCTGCTTATAACTCAGTTTCAGCTCGCTGATGCAAATATCTTCAGCGTCAAAACCAGCTGACCTAGGACTTCGCCATGGTAACATATTTTGCTTGTCTAGTTATAAGAATGTTCTTAAACAAGTTGCGAGTCTCTTGTATGTCTCTGGGATTATTTAACATGACAAAATCAGACAAATTGAAAGAAAACCAAAATGGTGGCTAAACCACGAGAGCTACAACTTTGTCATGATTTACTTCTTTGCTCGTATTGTACTTCCTTCTTTATTATGACCAGAAATGACTGTACGCAAGCGATTTTATTATTAATTCCTAAAGACCATTGTCCTTTCATACTCTCCTGTCTTTCAATTCGATGAGTAGGTTTTATCGCCCCTGAACGTTTGCAATTATAACAAAATTGCCTGACTGAAAGTTCACTGTTAAAAAGAAATTAGTTGTTCGCACAAAAAGAACAAATTTGTTATTCCCCAATGTTTTAGCTATATATAAATAAAGTTTTAGCATGTACATGTGGTCCGAAAAATATTAAATATTAAAGATGGCGGCTTAATCACGTGACTGACGATTTTGCCATGATTGCTCGCAAGATCAATTGATATCTTTTGGAAAAAGTCGCTAGTCTCTAAGTGCATTTTTGAAATGTTTTTCTTTTTTAAAAAAGTTTCATAGAGGTTATCATGAGAGTGTGTTTTGGGATGGTCAATATCCTGCATTAGGAATAAACATTGTATTTTGCGAGCCTTGGCGAGCTAACTACATTGTGTTTATTCTAATGCAGGATATTTACCATCTCAAAACACACGAGCATGATAACGTCTTTATCATACAATGGCATTCTTCATTCATTTTGTGCAAAACAGCATAACAACATTAATTTCAAAGTTGAACTTTACTGTTACTACGCGTATTGATATATGCAAATGAACTGCGTGCTATTCTCACAGTAAAATTACACAAAATAACGCCTCCTAAATTATGCTGTCAGTGAAAATAATTGTTATTTTGGCATGCTCTTAGTTTTCAATATTTTAATACGTTTTTCAAATGAAAAATATTTAAGGTGAGGACAGCGAATTCGAACTTGCGTCCTTTCGTGTAATCATGAGTGTAGGGGAGTCCATCTTGAAGGGGCAAGAGTTGCTTCCCTTCCGCCCGGTTGCAAATGGGGACGCACACATTCTACACGCAGAGCTAAACTGAATGTTTGGCAGCGAATTCTAAAATCTCCTTTACAAAAGTCACATTATAGAACAGTGAAGATTGACGTTCGATAAATGCATATGTGACTCAAACTGCCTCTGTTACCTGTGAGTATTTATAAAGTGTTTACTCCGTAGTTTTCGACTCGCGATGAACATGTTTTGCACTGCTTTATCACAATGATTGTTTCCGTAACATGCATTGCACTATGTTTGTTTTGTCATTTCTAAAATTAATGTATATCTATGTGAAATGAAGTATGTCTATTTACATGAAGCTATTAAGCTATTACAACTGTTACGGTTATTACTGGCGTTCGAAATGTTAATGCTTGTGACGTCATTTTCAAAAGAAGAACCGTCACTTGACCTCCGAAATTTGCATCTTTATCCGTATATGACCCCAACGGATACCGAAAATATCCGTTGCCTTTATCCTGCCGAGAACACCATTCATTGTATGATAAATTGAATTATCTGCAGCCGTTTTTGCTGTAGAATGGACACAATATTGGTGCAAATAATACAAAGAACACGCCAATAACAAATATAGTCGCAAGCGACGAGAAACGGATTCAGCGCATTAAATAATCATTAATCAATTATTTTAAATATAATAAATTAAGACATCTATCAAATGTTATTGCGCATCTTTTAAAACAAGTTTCAATTCTCTAGCACATCTCTATGAATATATTGATACCTATAGTTTACACGTTAAAATCGAACAGTTGTAAAGAAAATCAAAATTGCTGGTAAACCACGTGACCCACGTCTTCGCTAAGGTCATCTTTTTTGCTGTCAGACTGTAAAGTTTCATTGAATTATCTGCAGCCCTTTTGGCTGTAGAATGGACACAATATTGGTGCAAATAATAAAAACAAACACGCCAATAACAAGATTCAGCATTCTTAAAAACATATTTTGTCACATCCGTTTGAAAGTGCATTTCCAGGAACCCGTGACTACCATGAATGTTATGCAATTCTTTCACAGTGTCTTCACCCCGAAATTTACAATTTGTTAATAGCGGCTCTATTTGATCTCTGTACACCTATACATTTAAACAGGTACAACATATTGCCAAATTTAAATGGTGCCACTTAATCAATTTCGATGTGTCTAAAACGGAAATATAACACCTATCGACTTTGTGAGAATGTATACCATGTGTCACGTGACATTAAATACAATATTGTGATATTTACCTGGTTGTTTTGAGGTTGGCGTGTCCTTGTTCTTTGCCGCCGATTGGGTATCAGTAACACCAAGGTCTACCACATCCTTTCCGCTTGGTCTACCAGAGCTTTGGTTCGATTTAAATGAACTATCATCTAGTTGACATCTCAACTCGACAGCATCAAATTTGGGATCAAAACAATTTTTGGTAATTTGACAAAGTGCATCACACATTTTCGGTCCAAAAGGTTTAAGCATTTTCAGTGCACATGTTTGCAAGATAGTATTCGATAGTAGAATACCTAATAGCAAAAATACAATCATGGCGACTGGTGTCTGTCAAGGAGGCTTGGAATCAACCGTGGGTTGTATCTTCAATAGTTGCGTTACATCTACACTCTTACAAGTTACCAGCTATTATATCATAACGATTTGGTATTGTTTTACCTATGCTTATGAATAATTTAAGAAAATATGTCTAGTCAAAACTACGTTCATTTTTGCTGAAAATTAATGTTTAATCAATCATGCAAAACCTGTTCTTACTGATTTTATCAAAAGCAACATTGTTTATCAAATTTAAAGAAGTTACAAATCAATAGCTACATGATTTATGTTTCATCTATTTGTATATGCGTGATTAAGATCAACATATTTACAGTAACAGAAACATAGACTTTCGTTTATATATTCCCTTAAATATATATGTGGTTTGTCCACAATAACACTGTAGATAATATATAGAAAAAAGTCGCAGTGAAACGAAAATACAGAGTCTCTGTTCCGAAAGAAGAAGGTATAAGCAAAACCAGACCGGATGTGCTTCAGAATAGCTTCCTCTTTCCCGTCCTGTTCCAATATCATTTTCGTCCATTGCGGCACCCATCTGCTCTTGTTGTCTGCATCTTCCTTACCAGTGCCGCACCTCCTCTGAGGGACCTCTGAACAGGGCGACATCTCTTCGAAGTCCATGATTTAGTCACTACAAAATTAAATAGAAGCCTTTGTACGAGAATAACATTCGGTGGCCTTTGTTAAGAGTAAACTAGGGTTATCCCACAGACTTAACTATAGTCATTTATTGCCATGGTATCGTTTAAAGTGGAGTGCTTTCTTAGCTGGGAATAAAGACTCATGATTGGTTGAAAAGAAAGATGAGTTGAGTGATGACGCCTCTACAAACAATAAATAGATAGAAAAGCAAACAAATATATATCCTACGAGGATAATCATATCTGAGTTCATATTTTTCTTATGATTTACTAGGGCGCCGGTGTAATGAAGAAAACGGGTCCTCGTTGAGTAAGTGACCGGGACCTAATTTCAATGTTGAAAAAGTGACTGCATTGTCGTTGTATTTTTGCCGCACCTGTTAAAGTTGGTCCTCAATGTGGTCACCTTTTCAACGCATACATTTTGCAAGTCACTATTTCAACGTTGAAAAGTGTACTTTTTCTGAAAATGTCACTGTCATGTTTGTTGATAGCATATAAGAGAAACATTATAAATACTGTTATTACCCTTCAGATAAAGTTGTTGAATTCTGATTGGTCAATAGGCAATGCATATGCAACGGTATTTTGTTACCTTAGAAACTTTTTTTTTATTTCCATTTGTTCGGTACATTTCCCATTCACTTATAACAGCATTGACATAAAAAAAAAAAAATACATGCGCATATAGAAACACATACATGTGTCATTCAGATGTCACATTTACGTTGGAAAGTATACAGGATTTTTCAAAAGCATATGGAGAGATGACCAGAAAGGGTGAAAGCTTACATGTTTACAGTTGGAGAATGCAATGAATTTGGTTGTTTGATAATATCTGAATATGTCATGTTGTATAGGTTTGAAATTTGGTTTAATTTTCTTAATACTGCATCTATAAAGCATCAATTTTGTTACAAGAATTATTGCGCTCTCTCTCTCTCTCTCTCTCTCTCTCTCTCTCTCTCTCTCTCTCTCTCTCTCTCTCTCTCTCTCTCTCTCTCTCTCTCTCTCTCTCTCTCTCTCTCTCTCTCTCTCTCTCTCTCTCTCTCTCTCTCCTTTATTCCTAAACTGTTTATTTTATATATATATATATATATATATATATATATATATATATATATATATATATATATATATATATATATATATATATATATATATATATATATACAAAGGCATATTGACCTTGACATTATATGATTTACACTCCAATAGATAGTGGTAGGAAGTTTCATAAACATTTCAAAAGAACAACTTGGGGTATCAACAATACCGACAAGGAAGAGAAAGTAATTTAATGGATTACACATGAAACTTAATTTTGTAAGTATGGTATTGTAGTTTCTTGGTCCAAAATCAAAATATTAGGTAAAGTTTTATGTTTAATAATAATATTAGACTCAAAATATTTCGATGACAAACGGCAAAAGGTTGGGATGAGCATGGGAAATCGCGGATAATAGGTACATTTCGCAAACATATATAATGGAATAGGATATGTTTTCTACGTTGAGAAAATATCCAGGACCTTTCTTAAATGGGGGTCGGTTTTCAATGTGTAGGGGGACCATTATACAATGTGTAGGGGGACCCTTATACAATGGTAGGGGGACCATTATACAATGTGTAGGGGGGACCATTATACAATGTGTAGAGGGACCATTATACAATGGTCCCTCTGAAGGGGGACCAATTTTCAAAATTTTCAAAAAATAAACAAGCACAGAAAATGATGAGTTTGGAACCATCAGTGATTTGGTGTTGAACCCCGCTTTAAAGAGTATATCACGGGTGTTAGTAGTATGGCATTGTGAAAGCCTGCAACACCATACAGTGGCTATGCATTGCGGTGAAACAGCGAGCATCGGCTGGAACTAATCGCCCATGTATGGTACAGCGCTGAAATCAAGTGTAGCATTGCATCCAAACCTATTTGTAAGTAGAGTAGGTATCCACAGCAGACTAACTTGACTCTTGATCTGAAGCCGAAGACACCAACTTTTGCACGATCTCGTCCTCAAAATGTTTCAACAACTTAAAGGGGCAGTAGCACGTTTTTTTTCAAAATTTATTTTTTCAAATTTCCTTTTTATAATGATAGTTTATGTCATTTAAATTAACTTTAGAGGGTAAAACATCTTATAACACAAACCAATTATCTGTAGTGTTAAAAACTATGTTGCGTATAAAGCAAAAATTACATGGCGGCCATTTTATTGTGAACACAATTTATTGTTTTGTATTACAAAAACGATTCCCATGGCTTAACCGAAACATGTACATTCATTTTAAACTTTATTTTTCGAAGAGAGAAGGATGTTTTACTATTGATGAAATTATTTTTCAAATACATTTCATCAACTTATTTGAGCGAAAAAACGTGCTACTGCCCCTTTAATTGGATTATCAACTCTGTAAAGCCACTGTCACACCTCTGCATATCCTCATAATCCCCCGCCACGACGAAGTTGTCGGGGATGAGGAAATGACCTCTGTCCGTGCGTCCGGGTTTCGTTTCCGGGTCAAAATTTTAAAACTGTAAGGCCCAGATTAGTGAAAGTTGGTATGTGGAATAGTCATCATGTGTAGATGTGCCTTTGGGGTTTTTCAACTGCTTTGGAATTTCCATGGAAACCTAGCTTACCATTTTCTTTCTGAACGTGTAATACCCCGCTCAATGAAACATGGTATGTGAAACAATCATCATGTGTAGATGTGTTGGCTCTTTGGGATTTTGATATTTAGCCTTTTCCATGGGAAAAACATCATCTGGATACCGGAGCAAAGCTCAAAATGTTTTTTTACAATATCACTTCCAGATCAGATTTTGAAAACTGTTTCAGAGATTAAAACATCTAAAGAAGTTTATAGTCTTGTGGAGCATGAATTTATTACTAATGAGTGATTTAAGATTTATAAATGAATAAAGCTCCATGATGATTGTTCAGTATATTTAAACGTTTCCCACTCTGCTTGTTCAATATGAGCTGTGTTTAGATATTTCTCTCTAACGTGGCCGTAAGCAACATGCGCCACTCATCTTAAAGTTATGTTGCAAACATGCTATTATTCAAAATCATGCCCATCTCATACGCATTTCATACGCATCACATACGCTATGGTCGCAAAATGTTCGCTTCATGTGCGAAACAATTAAGAAAAATACTGAAAACAGATCTTAATTTTGAGCATGTCGGTTGCGTACATGTTATAAGCCCCTGTCACACTTCTGCGTATCCTCATTATGAGTTGCGTTTGGATATTATTTTCATATGCGGCCGTACGCAATATATACGCCGCTCATTGGCATCTTATAAGTTTTCGGTCGGTTCTTGTACGTCGGCATATGCAAAGACCATTTCTATACGCATGATAGTTTTGGGCATGCTCAAAACTATGCTGCGTACGATGAAACGCAACTCATAAGTTATTCATACGCATTGCATCGATTTCCCATCGGTCGAGTTCGGTACACGTACGTAACGAACACGTAAACAGGTGAATACTGTTAAAAAAGGGGTTTCAATGTCAACATGGACACAAATCTGAGATTTCAGGTAAAGGTATGCAAGGTATTCAAACAAATTAATTCAATCGCCAAGGTAACATTGAGCTATTGACTCTATAGGTGATCAGGCCTTGAACAGAATAGGTTTATAACATAAATGTAATGACTCATTACTAAACTTTAAATTCCAGTTCTTTTAACGCTTTCTTACCCCTGACTACATTAAACAAAGATATTTTAGCTGAAATATAACCAATCACCAAGCTTTCATTCAAACAACGGCAAATAAATGATGTTGTATCGTGCCGTAATCAAATGAATCTCATTTCTTTCAAAATATTGAAAAAATCAAAACTTAGGTGTACTTTATTTTGCAAGACAGTTTTGGTGCAAGTACACCAGGGCTTCGTTCCATAACAGCGAGAGCTTATAATCGCTCATTGAGTGCTCAATGTAGCGCTCAAGTAGCGCTCAAGTAGCGCTCAAGTAGCGCTCAAGTAGCTCTCCTTCTCTCCTGAACGACACGGTGCAAAACCTCAAAGTTCGCTCGCTTTGCTACGTGCTACATTGAGCAATCGCAATTGAGCGATTACTTTGAAACATCTCTTGAACACGGCCCTGGTGCCTAATTACCTGGCCGCTGTCTCATCAACACGGACTGGTTAGCACCAACACCTGAGTCTTCCACGTCTTGTCCAGGTGTTGTATCTGGTCTAGGGGTCAGCATACCAGCAAATACACAACTCAACTGTACATCATCAAACGAGTAATCTGAACAACCATCGGTACTGTTACAGAGGTCGTGGCACAGTTTAGGTCCATAGGGCTCAAGAGGTTTCTGTGCACAGGTTTGCAAAATATTTTCTGATAGATGGAAAGTGAGGAATAATATCAAAAGCATCGTGTTAGAACTCTGATCCAGACAAGCGAAAGAAAATGAGATTAATTTTTCGGAAAAGCAGGCTTCTTGTTATGTCCACATGCGACGGAGTGTTTTGAAATATTTAAACAAGTGAGTACTAATTCAGGAGAGTATGTACTGATATTGCCATTTTCTGCCAACGTTTAACTTTATTTATCTATGTAAAACAATAGCAGTGAATAGTTTCAGGATAAGTGTAAAGAAGTCCAGACATGACGATAAGCAAATGTGTGGATGAATAAATAAATAACTGTTTATTGAAGTGGTAGTAATTGCCATATCCTCCCAATATATAATTGTATTTCATGATTATAAACCAATATAAAATCTAGTACAAAGACGTCAGACATGTTTTTCAGCAATAAAATATGTGTGAGGTTTTGATTATTAAAGGGACTGTAGCACGTTTTTTGCAAAATATATTTCCAATTTATAATGATAGTTTGTGTCATTTAAATTTAGTTTAGAGGGTAAAACATCTTATTACACAAACCAATTATCTGTAGTGGTAATAACAGTGTTGCGTATAAAGCAAATATTGCATGGCTGCCATTTTATTGTGAACACATTGTATTATTTCGAATGTCAAAAACGATTCCCATGGCATGACTGAGCCATCTACACTCAGTTTTAACTTGATTTTGCGAAGTGAGAAGGCTGTTTTACTACTGGTGAAATTATTTTTCAAATACATTTCATCGACTTATTTGAGCGAAAAAACATGCTACTGCCCCTTTAAGGCTTAGTCAGAAATATGGTCCAAAGTAAGACCAAACGAGGAAACAACATCCGGGCAAATGAAACACTACCACAGAGTATAGAATGAAAATGAAATACTGCAATGAGCATCGTTTTCATTTGATAAGCAACATAATTACATAGTATTTCATACAGCAATATATGATATTTTTAATCTTTTCGTTTGTAAAAACACAAATGGGATGTTGCTATTGCTTTTTAGGCATTAGTATTGGGCTGGTTTATGAGAACAACAACTGATGCAAAAAGGTCTACAATGGACGCTTACAGCATCACTTGAAGATCTTGACTTGGCAGACGACATTGTCTTACGGAGCTTCAGAAGTACTATATGCTAGATAAAACCGCCAGACTTTTTTCCAAATTTGCAGGCCAAAATGGACTCCAAAAAAATGAAATGAAGACACAGGGAAGAGATTTAACACTCCCAATAGAACCAACACCACTGCGAATGAGAAGAAATTTGGCATCGTAGACACCTTCAGTATTTGTTCATTAAAGGGGCAGTAGCACGTTTTCCCCGTGAAATAAGTCGATGAAATGTAATTGAAAAATAATCTCACCAACAGTAAAACACCCTTTCCTCTTCGGAAAATCAATCTAAAAAATCATTGTACATGGTTCGTAAAGCCATGGGAATCGTTTTTTGTCATTCGAAATAATAAATTGTGTTCACAATAAAATGGCCGCCATGCAATTTTGGCTTTCTACGCAACACTGTTTTTACCACTACAGGAAATTGGTGTGTGTAATAAGATATTTTACCCTTTAAAGTTAATATAAATGACATAAACTATCATTATAAATGGGAAATTTGAAAACATAAAATTAGCAAAAAACGTGCTACTGCCCCTTTAAGGCGAATGTACTGAAATTGGCCGTTTCATGATTTATGAGTTTAAAGGGGCAGTAGCACGTTTTTTGCAAAAATTTGTTTTTCAAATTTCCCATTTATAATGATTTATATTTACTTTAGAGGGTAAAACATCTTATTACACAAACCAATTATCCGTAGTGGTAATAACGATGTTGCGTATAAAGCAAAAATTGCATGGCGGCGATTTTATTGTGAACACAATTTATTATTTCGAATGACAAAAACGATTCCCATGGCTTTACGGAACCATGTACACTCATTTTTAAACTTGATTTTCCGAAGAGAAAAGGGTAGTTTACTATTAGTGACATTATTTTCCAAATATATTTCATCAACCTATTTCAGCTAAAAAACGTGCTACTGCCCCTTTAACGTATCATCGCTTCCCTTGAACGAATGACACTTATCACATTACAGCAACAAATATTGACTTTAATAATAAATAAAAAATCAGACTACCATCGTATAATACCAGGTCCCCATCTACTGCTGGGTGGACACCTCGAACTAAGTCACTTTCCCATGGTGAACCCACAAGTCTCTCAACTCATGTCTCAGTGTGGGGGAGAGACCTTGCAAACATACTTTGTGGTCTTGTGAATCCCTTCTAACTGTAATTGCATTATATGTATCATACATGTGTTAATACATATACAGAGAGTATTACCCGAGGAAGTGTGTCATATGAATATTACGAAACGAGTGTGAACTGTTGTATTGCCCGAGCGAGAGCGAGGGTTAAACATAAATTTTCACGAGTTTCGTAAAAGTCTTATGACGTTGAATGAGCATGCGGTGGTTTCGTCGTTACACCCCTTTCCTTTTATATATAGTAATAAGGTAGAGTCTTTATAGGTATGTCTTCCAAACGCTGTTTTTAAGCGATATACGCCCCTGTGCAGGATATAACACTCTTCCGAGGTTATTGTTCGAATTATAAACATGAGGGGGAAGGTCATAGGGTTCTCTCGACCTCGCATGTTCACGTGTTCAACCAAAACCCAGGTAGAATGTTAAATCTGTCATATAAAGCAACTTTATCAAAATCGGTTGTAAATCATAAAATATATTTCCTATGAAATGGCGTACCCATGATGATGAAACGTGAACAATGAAAAGGTATCCACAAACGCAGCCGTGGACTGTCCGACTTTCTCGAAAGCTCGTGCATCCCACTGCTACAAATACTATCGTTATATGGAGGTGGAGGACATTCCAAGGGCCTTTGTAGTCCCATTGTAGAATGCCCAGTGTAAGGTGCGAAGGGATGCAGGTTCGAATCTCATCATGTCAACTGTGAAATTGTAACTTTTAAATATGTTTCGATAAGTTCTGTGATTGAAATTAAAACCTCAAATGAGGTTATTCCGGGATTTACAATTAACGTTCAAATCATTCTTCTTCCATGGATATTCTATAGAATGATACAGGTATTTTCTATAGAATGTCCAAGGGATATTCTGTATGGCCTTGATAGGAGGTTTACCTGAATAAAGAATAACTTCCAAAATAGCATAAGTATGACACCTGAGGTTTATATAAACATATCCAATAACCCCCTTTCTCGCCAACATGAGTTCAGTTCCACTGTTGTCTAAACCTGTGATTATTGAGATAACTGTCACAGATAGAGCGACACGTGATTTGGCATAGTCGCCAGCTTGAAAGGGAAATAATGAAAGGGAGACTCATGTGACATGCATGGTGTGTATATACTTGAATATGTCTACATGAATGTCAAATATATAAAACTATTTATCATTTATCAACAAACATCGTATTTGAAGTAAATGCGCAAGACATCATTGACATTTGAAAATAATTGCATAAAACACTAGACAGGGGCGTGACTTTACAAATGTACTTCAATAACATGATGGTTTTACACTGGTCAGGCACCTGTCACTTGGTTTTTATTTAGGGTGGGTCTCCGTCTGATTTGATCCCAAGACGGCTTTTTTAACATTAAATATGTTACTGTTATACTCTAATTGAATGTGTATTCACATAAGTATCAATACAGCATCGTGTTTTCATTGCAAATGAATGAAAAACAGAGTCGGCTACGTCCCCCGTCAAGTGGGAAAAACACTTTTAAGTTGTGGTTTCATGGAAACATGTAGAAATATATAATTTAAAAAAATTAAAATACCCCAAAAGGCACATCTGTCGATAATGATTGTTTTGTTTTTTTGTTGACCGAAAATTCAAGTTGTGTTTACATGGAAACGGGGGAAGAAAATGCGAAGAAGTTGAAAAGACCTAAAGGTATATGATGACTGTTCCATAGATCCAAGTTTCATTGTGCTATGGCTTACTTTTATTTAGATCTTCTTCGGAAACTTATGCCCATGTTGCATTTCCATGGAAACAGTTAAACGGCTAAAAATACTAAAAGGCACATCTGCACATTACAATTGGTCCATACACCAAATTTCGTTGAGCTTTGTTTGTAATTATCTGTACTGTAACCAGCACATATGGTATGTTGGAAGGTTTAAAGGCAAATAAATTTGTATGAAACACAATGGTGCTTTTACTTTGGACAAATATAGTTCTATCCAATATGTGTTTATACATGTACATGCTTCACTGTCATGAATACATGGTCAGTACATTGAGAACAAGATGCAAGTCTTCTTGGCATTGGAAGGTTAATATTATCGTTTTGTAGATGTTTGCGTCTCGCGGATAACGTTTGCATCTAAAGTTTCTTGGATTTTCCGAAACTGCAAAAATATTTGAATACAAAAGGACAAAATTTCAATGCCGTATTTGTAGGTTTTGTGAAAGCAATCAATTCTGTGCAACGAAATGAAACTATTGTCCTTATTTCAGCATTGTGGTCATCAACATGAGTAAACTATCATCTAATATGTATGAAAACGAGATTCACCAGTGTTCATCTGTTCAAAATTTCTTCCAGGGATCGAAATCCTTGGCTTATTAATGTTTTCAGCTGTCACATCAGTATAAAATACAACAGAAAATCATACATATTTAAGGATAGACAATTTTAATTGCCATACATTACAACCATGTTGTGAGCAAGTTAATTTTACAGTTTGTACAAAAATATCACAGTTAAAACCTTCAAATTAAATATCATCTAAATAAAAAGTGTTAAAAGTAAATGCTGGAATTGAAAGGAGTGTGGAGGGAACAAATGAAATATAAAACATCAATACAGACAAATGCAGACCGAGTTACTTCCCTTCAGCAAAGAGTTAACTCCCTTGATCAAATGGTTTATATTTGCCAAATGCTTGTTATCTGGAACCCAAATATAAATTTGTCATCGAGATTCAAATATTGTTTCTATGAGATAAATTGTTTTCCAAAGGGTTTGAAAAGGGAATCAGTATTTGTTAAGGAAAATATGCAAATTGTCATAAATATACATACATGACAACTAAGCCCCTTTAAGTGACATCCTAGAATGAGAAGATTGTTTTATTGGAGTACAGGGAGATAACTCTGTTTAATTGGATTACAGGGAGGTAACTCTGACAAAGGGATTTTAAATCAAAGTGTACACACACTATAACACAAAATGGAAAATGTGTTTAGAGCATGTACTTACATGAATGCTGTCATTAACAAGTAGATATATCTTATCATGGAATATGTGCCTCTTATGGAATACTAATGTTATTGATTAGTGTTAGATGATTCAAGAATAAACATTGTTACAAATACATTTAACAGAAAATACCTGTCAATACTTGTTATACATGATTAGCTGTGATTGTTTTTTACAATTGTCATCTTAATTGGAAAAAATTGACACTATTCATAAAAATCGGTTAAATTCAAATCATTATTCTCATTATAAACATAACCCTAAGATATCAACATTACTACATGTATTGTGACATTCAGTAGCACTGTACAAGCAACGGTGAGGAAGACAGGAGCAAATGTCTGATTGAGTGAACACAAAGACTAGTTGTGGGTAAATAGTATCACACAGCAGCAGCAGAAACTGTCATCCAGGGGAAGAAAAAGACCAAATCTTTCTACTTTTCAATCAGTAAATGCTGTTGACCTGACTCTAAAACATTGCTTATCACTTAAGAATGTTCTCCTGAAATGGATTTGATTGACAATAAAATTTACTATCAATAATGAATAATCTTTAGATGGTTTCATTTTCTGAATAAGTTTCTAAATACATACTGTATTCTCTCGAGTATACCAGGGGCCAGGCAGACAAACATATTGAAAACATGGGGGTGGGCTTTTAGATGGGAGAGACCCAACTCAGATGAAATTCACACTGACTGATGAGTCAGTATAGCTTTAATGTAGGTTTTGAAAAATGGGGGTGGTTTTAGGCTCAGATGTGGTCTTATACCCGAGAGAATACTGTACATATGTTTAAAATTTGATTTTATTCAAAATGATAGCAAGTTTTGAGTATCAACATACCATGAAGTGTGTATAACTGATCATTGTACATTTATGAATTGTGAAATGGATTGGCAATATAAATAAACCAGAATAAGACAGAAAAGATGTGATTAGAATGAAAGGAGAAACCGATGAAAATGAGTTGAGTCATTTGAACACAAACACATATTCTTTAGTCTGACTTCATACACAGTCGAAACACATGGCTGCACGAGAACACATTTATTATTGGTCAATCATTTCCTCAGCTGATTGGTTCTTTTGGTCTCCATGGAGACACATTGATAAGGATAACAGCGAAAGAAGACTAGCTTCACATGGCGGCAACAATAACTTAAATCTTGGAGTACGAAACTCTATGGCATCTTATAACGTAATTACAAGCTTTTCTACTGTCAGCTACAGCCTAGTGACACTAACGAGTGGAAAACAAATCTATTTCATCCTCCAAATATGCACGGTGACAAGATACTGCCACAAACAACTTTCCTACCCAAACATATACACACAGGTATACAATATATGCAAAAACACTCAGCAGCCATACATCCATTGTTGTCATGGCAACACAGAGGTCAGCAGCCACATTACAGTGTTCTGACTGTGAAAGCTTTATCAACAACTCGGGTGATGAACCCATCTCAACACAGATTTTTAATAAACCAGTAAAACTGCCAAACAAATATTGTCAACCGTTAGTGAAATTATTTGAATACGATCTTCTTTTCGTATTTTGACAGGAGTTTGACTTTACCTCAATATATATATATATTTGTATATATATATATATATACTCAACAAACATTGTTTCAATATTTAATCATTTAAACGTTGTTCCAAATGATACCTGTACATTGGGCAGTGTACAATCTAGGACGTAGGATTGTGCGATTCATGCTGAAAATTATCATGCATCCCCTTATATAAAAATCACAGTGGGGACTCGCATTGTAATTTTATCCCTACATATCGATAGAAGCAGTATTCCCCTTTCCCCTTGAATTCTAGTTTTCGATTTGTTGCATCGAGATTATCGTTCAATTGACCTGATATCACACTTTTATTAGTAACACTTTCAGGCAAAAAGATTAAAGGTAACATCTTATAACTTTTATAGTAAACTAGTAATTTGCTGAGTAGTCCTATTGATTCACAACCTCTTTTGTGCTGTAAGGTGGGATGTTTCAGTGTGGATACTAACACAGCTAAATAGGTGCTTGTAACACTGAAACATTGCATCTCACTGCAATAAAGACAGGTCGTTTACCAATGGAATTTCTATTTACTCATATTTCCAACTTATGAAATGTCTCTCAAAGAAGTTATTAAACATAACTTAGCGGTCTTCATTCTGAAACCATTCATGATAAGGATGGTATATAATAATAATAGTCCATTTTTACAGTGCTATTTTCATGCTCAAGCATGTTCAAAGCTGTCTAATAACCCTGAAGGAATTATAGTTTGGATGCTGCTACTAAGCGGTTCATACTTCCAGTTTTCATGGAGTCATTTACACAGTTAAGTGGACTAACTTTAGTGTTTGAGGTAAATAAAAAATAATAGTAACATAATGTCTTATGTTCAATTTTAAAAAAGAATAAAATATTTATAAGCGTATTAAACTTGGCACTTTATGAATAGCCAATGTTACTAAATAAGTAAAGATGATGTTAGCTTTCCTGATTAAATACGTTTTGCATTTTGGCCACTTACGATTACAAAACAAAGTCTCCTCAAAAATGCATAAATAATTGAAAATACAATATGTATGATATATGACAAGTCCGTTTACACTGTTCTCAATCTCATTAAAATCATATCAAACGTAACACACATACCTTAAAGGGGCAGTAGCACGTTTTTTCGTTCAAATAAGTCGATGAAATGTATTTAAAAAATAATGTCACCAATAGTAAAACATCCTTTTCTCTTCGGAAAATCAAGTTAAAAATTGAGTTTACATGTTTCCGTAAAGCCATGGGAATAGTTTTTGTCATTCGAAATAATAAAATGGCCGCCATGCAATTTTGACTTTTTTACGCAACACCGTTATTACCACTACGGATAATTGATTTGTGTAATAGGATGTTTTACCCTAGAAAGTAAATTTAAATGGCACAAACTATCATTATAAATATGAAATCTGAAAAATTAAATTTTGCCAAAAAACGTGCTACTGCCCTTTTAATACCAGTGTTACTTCTGATCTGCTTTTAATGAGATTTCACTGTTTTAGTATATTGCAAATTGTAAACAATAAAATATGCATCTCATTTGCTGTAACAGTAGTTAATAAGAGTAAAACTGGTGCAGTGTAAAAGCTGCAACCGACTAAGGACAAAACATAAGTAAAATCAGCCAGTAAGTCAAGTGCATAAAATTGGAAAATAGCGTTGTTAGTACACTTGTATAAAAGACTACAAAAAACACAGTGGTTTAGCACACTCTACACAAAGAAGGTTTTCAAGTCATATCTTTCCACATAAAGTCTGTAACATGACACACAAATATTTCAACTTAACTACGGTAATATAATCATGCAGTGATAGGCTTGAAAAGTAGCCAGCCCAAAAAAGTTATATTTTTGTTAGATTAAACAGCCAAAACCCAACTAAATAACCAGATTCCGACCATCATAATCTCATTAAGTGGTAATTTGCTATTTGTATTACTGCACTTCTCCTTTATCCAATCAAAATGTGTCCTTGAGTAGGTGTTACTAAGAACGATGTCGGTCTCCTTAAGAATTGTATACGGTACATATGTAATCGGTACTCACAATGCAACAGTAATTGATGGCTGTCTCTGAGGGTGTGGGGTTCAGACTTGACCCGAAAAAAAGAATTTGTATTATTGAAGATAATGTGATCCAAATATGACATTATTTAAAATTGCTTGTATTCCTGAAACAGTAACACGATCATAATATTTTCTGGAAATCTTTTGAAAACTTATGATCAAATAAATGGAGCTATTATTGTAAGCATTGTGTAACATGGGTGATGTGGTAAGATATGACTTGAGAAACCTCTGTTGGGAGAGAAGCGCGGCTGTGGTAAGACAGAGATTACAGGTAAATACGCCTCTTTGACGTACAATCAGAACAATGGGCTTAGGCTGGTGCATTGAATGAAATAATCTTAACAAACATAACAGCATAGTAACAGCCAACTTATTAAAGGGACAAATACTACATACGTGGGTATTTTACTGTAGTAATGAAATGTAGAGTCACATGTTATTTCCGTTTGTGCATTTTTGGTGTTAGATCTCATTTAAATATACCTGAAATGAACAGTGTTTTACTTCTGGATTAACATAAACGCATCAACTGAAACTTCCATTGATACAAATGAATTTTGTTTCCCCTAAAAAGCCCACCAAAAGTTCTTTTCCTTGAAATGACACTGAAAGATCAAAACCAAAGATTTCTACAAAATCTTTGAAAATTGGAATTGATCTTGTCATGATGATTTGCAATCTCATTAAAATCAGATCAAAGTTTAAATTTCATGTTTTGCAATGTTGAGAATAGATTGCTGAGTAGGTGAGACAGCTTGTAGCCTTTACCGTGACCTTCATTTTTTTAATTAATTCAACCAATCACAAGACCACATTCACATCGAATCATTCCTGAACATGTCGTTGATTGGCTGGAGTGAAAGAACATGAGACACGACCCAAGTTGAGCAGTGATCAGTTAGATTAGTCCTGATTTTACTGAAATCAACTGTTTTCTAGATAATACAGGCAGATCCAGGGATTGGGGGAGGGATGAGTGATACAATGTATAGGGGTGGGGATAATAAAACATTACATGAAGTAGGGGGAGTTGAACCCTCTAAACTCCCCTCTAGATCGCCATTGAAAATTAACATTATTGATGCTAATGACAAAGTACGATGAAATTACCCACCCATTCAGAAGTTTGTGTTCATCTTGTTACACTGACACTAGAGTGATGACCAGGTTATAATTATATGATGACCAATTTATAATAAAACAAAGTGACAATGATGGAGTTTGGTCCTTGGATTGTATAATGGATACTGTCAAGCATCCTCGGTTACCCATGGTTTTATATATGCTCCGTTACTCTCCACTATATCACCCATGGGAAATTTCATCAGAGAAATCTGTACTCAAATTACCCGCCCTTGGCCGGCGTGAGCCAATCAAACCGCAAACGGAGCATACATAAAAACCAGTCCGCGATCCCCTTCTCAGGCTGACAGATACACAACATCATCTAAACCAGTGCATTCAGTCTCTACTTAGCACCTTAAGTAATTAGCAACATACACTAATTATAGTAAAGCAATATTACGAGGTCAAACAAGCAACCACATTGTTACACATAAAGCATACATGCCAGGCTGCACATTGAGATTGAAACTTGGGGAAAAGTTGATGCAAATATAAAACCATGTATATAGTATTTCTTAACAACAATATATGCTTAAACTTTTTCTCTTGTGCAGAAACTGCATTCTTATGTTTGTTGATAGAAATATTTCCTTAAAAATTTATGTTGCGTTAAATTTGTGTAGATCATTGCATTCTGACGTTTTGTAAGTTTAAACATGAAATAAACATGTATTCAATAAGTTAGTTTGTAGAAAATTGGTTATCTTGCTATTGGCATATCAATACTTCAGTTATGCAAGTGTTAATGATAAACCTTCAATGATCATAGAATTAGTAACATTGGTAGATGGCAAACATATCATGTTAAAACAACCAGAATGATACACTCTGATAATTTAATTAACTTTACAGTCTTGCTTTGTAGTCAGTAACGTTTTGAATCTGAACTGTGAATGAAATTTTAGCCTTTAATAAACAACAGAATTTATAGTTTACCCTTCTGTATCAAAGATATACTTTCAGGATTTGTGGATAACATCAATAAATAAATATTTGCCAACATTGACCGAACTAGTACTGTAATGCCAATTTTCTGGAACTTTCCACCAAGCTTGTTGGACTAGATTTCAGAAGGAACTTCAAACAGTAGAAATCCTCGAGAGAAACTCCATTGATGAACCCAGACACATCCCGTGCAAACTTTGCGACCACGGCAGCACGTTCCTTCTCCAGCCACAAACACAATTCTTGTTCTTGTTCGGAATCCACAACCTCTTGTTCTGTTGGTTCCGGTGGACTGGGACCCCACAGCACATACTCCACCACAGACCTCACCTGGGCCAGGCACTCCACCTTCCGCGGCTGCAGCAGGTTCCGCAGCGTATCCACAGTGTCCAAAGCATCAGAAGCATCTTCCTCAGACTGATGCTGAATGGTCGCATCCGCAAGCAGCTTGTCCAGGAAGCGGCAAGTTGCCTCGCCTTGGTGAACATCCCGCGACCTTTGACGGGGCAGGAAGGTGATGACCTTTCCCCGAAGGTCGCACCGAGTCACGAGGAACACGTCCCTGAAGTCAGTCTCGGTGACGGTGTAGCCCTGGTCGAGACAGTGGGACATGGCACTGAGGAGCTGTAGAGCGACAGACAGGATCACGTTGATGTACGCCTGGGTGTTGTTTGTCAGAGTCTCTCTGAGGAGACAGAGGTGGGAGTCTAGACTCTCGATGATGTCGAAGCTTCCCACTGCACAGAAACACTTGGCCAGGCTGCTGTCGTAGATGGAGTTCTGCACCAGCTGGCTTGTCTTGATGAACTCTTCAGTGAGGAAGGAGAACGGAATCGTGTCCGCGAACACCGCTGTTGGTTTGAGTAGACTTGGATGGGTCATCGTGCTGCCCTCTGTGGCCGGCCGCGAATGAAGGAGCTGTGGATACAGGGAGACAATAGTGTTATGTTTCAGAGATATAGAGCATATTTGACATTCTCATTGAATACCATGTATATCTCATCAAGTGAAGTAGAAATTAATATTTTCACGAGTGGTTCTATTTATTAGACTTAACAAATTATTATGCATAGCTATAGCATAGCTTTTAAATAATGTTACATTTATGAATGTAATTTTGGGACGTCACCCTATTGTAAAAATGACGTCATGTGATTGTAAGTGCCATTTCACTGAGAAGAATAACATGTTATTTCACTCAGTGAAAATATAGATACTATTTTAACCTGTAAATGCTGTATCTCACCACTAAAAATTTAATAAATCAACATCAATCTATTTTGAACAAAGATTACAATGTGGTGGTTGGGGACAATAATCATTGTACAGGTAAGTCACCAGTTTCATAGCATTTTTTTTCTGAGGTATGTTTGGTGTCCCTGTACTGTGGACAAAGACAATCATGAAATGTTTCTCAACCTCAAAATTATCAATATCACTTATCTTTAACATATATAATAGAGATAGGGATAAAACTTTAACTAAAAAAAGCAAAACAATAGATTGTGGTTCTCTATTTTATGTAACTTTTCAAAACACCATGGCCGTGTTCAACAGAGGTTTCAAAGTAATCGCTCAATTAGCGATTACTTTTAAACCTCTCTTGAACGCGATTGCTCAATGTAGCGCTTCGTAGCAAGGCGAGCAAACTTAGAGGGATTTGCACTGCGTCGTCAAGAGAGAAAGAGCGCTACTTGAGCGCTACATTGAGCGCTACATTGAGCGCTACATTGAGCGATCAATGAGCAATTTAAGCGCTCGCTGTTATTGAACGGGGCCCAGATTTTCATAACAGACTGTCATCTTGGTTGGAAATAATAAGCTTCAGTTCGTTCAGAAGAAAAAGACAAGAGTAATCGGGGAAAAAAGTGAGTTGACGGGGTGAAATGTTAAGTTTGAAGTTACAAAGCATTTGGCATTTGGGTTAGAGATAACAATATTTTAGTTTGAGTTGAGAAACTGCAAACAATTGATAGCCTTTGGCTCTCCTTATATTAAATCTACAACAGATAAACAGTTTACATACTGGAATAAAACCACCTAAACACAACTTACCATGAGTTGACAGGGGGAGTTGTTAACCTTGAACTTGGCATTATAGACGATGCACCTCTCAGAGGCATGGAGCGGCTGTCCGTAGATGTCAAAGTCGCTCCACTTGAGTTGCTGTGGGGCAGAGAGACACAGCTTATCCTGAGACAGTATCTTCTCCACCGAACTGTAGATGTCCTGCAGACTCTGTAACATCAGAGTGGTCGTCTTGCTGTGCAGTTCCCTCAGCTTGTCCTCTCGCAGCGTGATGGAAGCGTTGGGTCGGTTCATTGCTACGTATTGCTCCGAGGAACACCGATCTCCTTTCTTGGGTTTCCGTCTCGGGGCTGGTTTAGGTCGAGAAAGAGTGCTTGAGGTTGAAGGAGAGTCTGACTCAGACGAGACTGTCTCACGGGACTGAGACCGGGGAGCACTGTCAGGTGGAGCCAGGAAGTCTGTCTCTGTGTTCTGAGACACTTGAGACAGAGTCGACACCATAGAGGTTGCATCCTCCTCCATGGGCTTCGTGTAGCCGTTGATCTCTTCATATATCGGCTGAGAGGCCAACTGAGCTCTTCGGTCGTAATCAATATCAGGATCATCGAACGGATCACCCATACTATCCTCTTCCTCAATGGTGGAATGCATGGCGACCATACTGGATGTCATGGAAGCAGTCATCAGAGCTGGTACGGGGATGGAAGCGCTGGAGGAAGCACCTGTTGAGGGGGGAACAGGCTCCAGGTACCCTTCCACTGGGACGTTCGGACACAGTGTGGCCTTCTGACCTACCGAGGCTCCGGTGACAGGGTCGTACATGTGCGGACCTCCCATCTTTGGGAGGATGGCTTCGTACAGGTTCTCCAGCGATCCAAGAGGAGAGATAAGTCCGGGCTTCAGGTCCTCAAAGTCACGGTCAGTGCCGGCACACATGGAGGCAGAACCACCTGCTAGGAGAAGACACATAAATTAAACTTTTGTTTTTATTATTATTATGGATTACATCATCATATTAACTAACTTGTTTCTAAAAGTCATTATTCTTTTATTCAATCATTATTTAGAAATATTCCTTTATCTATCTGTTCATTTTAGAGATATTGTAAAATATCAAACAGATAAACTTGTATTGAATTAATATACATCTCCATCTGGGCGAATGTAGCATTGTGAGTGGATATAACACTCAAATGAAATGACAACCCAGTGGCAACATTATCAAGGACAACTTTATATTCTGTTTCAGAGCTCCCTTTATCAGACCCTGATGTTGTGGTATGATATACTAATTTAATACAAACAGAGTGAAGGTGAATTCAAAAGTAAATTAATTTTCAAGATAACAGTTAATACCTCATAATCAAGATAATGAGCATCCAATGAAAGTTTAAAATAATCCTAACTGTATGTTATCAGCATATTAATGCACAGCATGCAAGGAGAAAAAGAATGCCAATCTAGTTAAACCAAATCACTTACTTTAAATACTCCATGAACAATTTCAAGTCATGTTCCACATTATTATTATATCACAAGATGATAATTCTTTCTCAACCACAATGGTCAAATGACAAGAAGTATTCTGACAAATGCATTACAATTTACATTATAGATATTTTAGATCTTGAATATCAAGTAGATTTTTATAAATAAGTAATCAAATATGCTCAAACATGCACTGGAGTAGGAATGTCTATAGCATGCACTCTCTTACTTTGTGAATGATTGTACATTTATTTATGATTGTCTATCATATTGGACACAAAGAGAAAACATTATTAATCTGAAAGTGGATGTTGTTGTATAGTTTTACATGTGTAAAAGACATGCAACAGGCAGGATTGATTAGTGACCGATTTACTTCTATTGTTGTATTTTGTTACTGTATTGGTACAGGTGCATTCTAGATATTCATGCTATTAACACATCATAGAGCTTTGTATATCCAACATGATCTTACATTAACACTGCAGATAGAAAATTATTTTTGTCGAAGATTAAAAAACATCTTTCATATCTTATTTGGGATGGATCTACCATTAACACTTTGAATTAGCACACCCATTCTCACAACCCTCAATAGAAATCATAAAGGGCATGTTTAGACAGTCATTTTATCAAAAACATAACAGGCCAGACAGATGCTCATTAAGAAACTAACCAGTAACTGGCTGGCAGACAATTTTCCTTCTACTCCAAGATTCACTACATAGTAAAGGAAGCACTCATAAAATATTCAAACATGGCTACAATGATGCAAAACTGCTCTGAAAATCTACACTGTCAGTCAATATATTTTATAATTATATATAATTTACATGTAAAGAATTTTAACTGCAAAGGAGTAGCACAGTTAAAAAAGTTTCTCATTCATTCATCATGTTAGCATCTACACCAAAATGTCACTTACTTGCAATAAACCAGTCATAATTCCAATGAACATGTTTCTCATCTAACCAAGTTTTCATTGGCTCACAAAGAAGAATTAATGTTCTATGACAAGGCCTCTACTTGCATGTACATACAAACCAACGGACGGACTGACTGACGGACATCTAGAGATGCAACACGTGACTACATGAACCATCTTGCAGCTCCAATGAGCCAGGGAGGGAGCATCGTGCAGTGTATGGATGCCAATAAGGGTGTGAATTCTTACAGAAAATTAAACTGGAAGCAAACGCGGGGTCATCACCTAGCGAGATTGTGTTCCTTCTGTTCTCCAGGATCTTCGTGTTTGTCATGTCTGTCACCAGCTGAAAGAGGAACAGAGATTGCCAATTAAATGCTTCTCTTCTTCAAAGTGACATAAAGTACTTTTCATAATAATAATAGTCAGTAGTTATATGCACAGCCTAGTGATACAAAACTATGGTTCAGGTTCCGTATCCAGTTAGATACGAAACTAAAATAATCACTCCTGCTTTGTATAGCCCTATATATATATATATATATATATATATATATATATATATAAAAATAAAATACTTCAGACGACACTTGCTGTAGATATCATTTTAATGATGACTGGATGCGTCGCATTTCGACTTGTTTACAAGTCTTTTCAACAGTCTGTTGAAAAGACTTGTAAACAAGTCGAAATGCGACGCATCCAGTCATCATTAAAATGATATCTACAGCAAGTGTCGTCTGAAGTATTTTATTTTTATATACATTTACTTAACGTGAGACCTTCCTCAACTTTTTCATATATATATATATATATATATATATATATATATATATATATATATATAGTGACACTACTAAGTGTTCCGTATAGGTCCTTACTTCCCGCGTTAAGGTAACCATTTAAACAGGTCTGTTGACTGCCCAGGGACACAGTATAAGACCCATATCTCAAATCTTTGGTGTCTCCACCAGGATTTGAAACTGCGTCTTTGGGCTGAGAGGTCAGCATGCTCATCTCTTCATCACACTCTTCATTTCATTTAGCTTTAATACAAAAATATGTCCCTAAAAATATATGTGTTGATTTAAAACTCTTATAATCTCTCTTGATATTAAACCCCAAATATCGAACATAAGATAATTACTTGTTTTCATTTAAAGTTGAGCAACAACCCTATACACCCTTCTCATTAACATTACAAGTAAAATATGACCTATTAACCCTTAACATGCGGGCGACGGAATTATCCGGGCAGGCTATAAGCGATTCCTAGGTGTCTGAATACGGGTCCCGGATACAAGACTTAGAATAATTCACGGCTGTCTAAGTATATTCTATCCCCCATACCGGGTCACGAGTCGATTGTGTCCGCGACCCGACCCATGAGAATGGCTGTATTTACGCATCGCGACCCGACATGAGAATAAAGCTTTGTTCAGTGTGTGGTCGGAATATCAAGCAAAATTCACACCAATTTGCGTGTGCATTGTTGACCCGTAACGCATCGATAATTAGCTTTACAAAAGGCCAATTATGTCGGGCTTAGCCCCCGAAGCATTAATTCGCTTGAGGCTATTTTCACCCACATGTTTGTATTGCCTCGGGTTTGCCTCGCCCGAGACTGCTATCTGCCTCGCATCTCACGAGACGGGGAAAAAAATCGCTAACTCGCCTTACTCCCGCACTTCATATCATGTGAGCGAATTGTTTGTTTTCAAAAAAAAATACGGCAAAATAAAGGGGAAACAATGGACTACATTCCCATATAAAATTAGAAAATCTCAAAAAAATAATAAAGACACAGCAAGCGCCGTGAAAAAGGTCATGTTTACACTTCATAAATTTTGAAACAATCGGCGATTTTCACAACTTCTAAAACATTTATCAAGGCTAAAATACTGAATGCATTTTCATAATTTTTATATCACAATAAACCGAAAAGAATAATCTTTTATTCTATATAAAATGCGCAGATTTATTCACAGAAATAAAGATACAATTTTACCTTTCTGAGAGGCATGTGAAACCAAAAGGCACACAAACTAATCAACATATTTTCATCAGTTATGGTTCGAGGTTAGCGTTTATTTGAAAAGTCAAACAACATAACCATATTTGGGTTGACATGTGCTTATTTGTCAACTGGTTCGAGATTATGATTTCTTGGAAAAGTGCGATGAACGACCGTTTGCAATGCCGCATAAATGGTGTAAGTATTGACGATTTTATAGGTGGAAATAAAGACAAACTTTACATAGCTATAGAATTATAACCAAAGGTCGCATTCTAATAATTTTTATATCATTGTGAAGCTAGACATCTTGTCTTCAATTCCGTATATAAATGGAATTTTTTTCGTTTCTTATTTATGATGTTACGAGGCCTGAATAAAAGACAATCTTTCGAAAGTAATAGAATAAAAACGAAAAAACATAGAAAATTCATTCAAAGTTTCGAGTGTGAATTAGCCATTTGTGTACGGGTGTCGCTACTTGAATTTGTATTGAACGCCCGTATATAGTCCTTATT
Source organism: Gibbula magus (assembly GCA_936450465.1). Classification (NCBI taxonomy): domain Eukaryota; kingdom Metazoa; phylum Mollusca; class Gastropoda; order Trochida; family Trochidae; genus Gibbula; species Gibbula magus. The sequence goes on from OW388302.1 coordinate 6,841,276, forward strand.
CGCCATGTAGATGCGGTATATTTTGTAAAAACGATACCGGAATCGCCGCCTGGAAATTCCGCCAGCAGAGCTAGTTAGTGCCAAAGCCCAAACTACTGCTGCGAGCTGCGAGCCTGTAAATTCCGCCACAGGGGCTAAAAATGGTAAAATATATATACGCAACGTAAGGGTTAAACACTACCAACCCGAATCTGTCTGAGCATAACACTTAATAACAGGAATGTCCCATCAAATATCGTTCCTAAAAAAATTATCACGATAGAACCATTCCTTTAATGAAATGTTTACATATTAGGCTCTCTTATTAAGAGAGACCAATTTACCATCAGTGGCTTACAACTATCTTAATGTTAAGCGTTAAAATCTAGGCTGCCCTACCACTGGTCCAGATATATCAGCCGCATTTATCTTCTTCTGCTTGTTGGTGCGAGGGAGGGTCGACTCTGTGATGGACTTGGCGCGCTTCACGGAGACTGGGGGTTGGGGGGCGCGTCCTTTCTTGTTCCCAAGTTTACCCAGAAAACTCTTCCTGCTCATCGGCGCAGCTGTCGGGAGCTCTATCTTCTCTCGTGGCCCGTCATCATCAAACTGTCAACAGGGGAAAATATGCATTGTCCATTAACACTGTAACCTCTTAACTTGTTGTACAGTCAATTTAAGCATAATAACATAATTAGACAACTTATGAGAGAACTTATTTCGGACTTTATATGCAAGGAATGAGTATTTTCCAATATTTTTTATTTATTTATTTTTTTATTACATTATCATCAGATTGTGTTATTATTACAGTGTATAATGTGCCTGTGGACCCATATAGAATAAACATTTACTCTCCACTGCAAAAGACCAAACTCAATTACCTTCTTGGCCTCCTCCGGTTTCTCCAAGGTCGTGGGCGACGCCGGCACAAACTCTTCCATCTCCGGTACCGGTGAGGTTGGAGAAGGCGGAGCTTGAGACAGCGACTTTCTTGTTTCTCGGATGGACGCCGCTCCTTCCGTGGATCTACTGAGTCTGCGCTCCAGTTCACGTGCAAAGTCAGGATTTCTCGAGTCTGGTATCCGAGCTGGGACCGAGGTTCGGGATGGGGGATGAGGAGGAGTCCCTTTCTTTGGACTCTTTGGTCGTCTTCTTACAACCACCCCACTCTCATCGGTAACAGCAGAGGGAGGTTTTGAGGGAGGTTGTGGTTTGGTTTGTGGAGGATTGGGGGGCACCTGGGGCTTGACTGCTGGCTGGGTGGATGGGGGTTGTGGGGGCTGGGTGGTGGGTTTGGGGGTAGAGGAAGATGAAAATGAGATTTGTGACCTTGACATGGTGTTGGTGACGGTTTTGGTTGAAGTGTCCCGTGATCTGTTGTGATCTCTCGGTAATGTGTGGGAGGTGTAATCTGTCTTGGGTTTTGTGGTTGGGGGGTTGGCAGGGAGTTGAGGGGGAGTTGCTGGCAGACTTGGAGGAGTTGATTGTGGCACATGATTGTCATCTTTGGACTGAGCTCTATGCGTAGGAGGGGAAGCCTTTCCTTGTTCTTTCTTCAGTCTTAGTTTTGGACTAGAAACTCCCTTCTTGTGTTGCAAAGGAGAGCTTGGCGTAGCCTTTGGCACAGCACCTTCGATACGGTCATCAACAGAGTTCTTGTGCTCAAGTGCAGGACTTGATGATTTGTCCGTGGATGTCTGGGGACTCACAGGGGGTGGGGTTGAGGGGGGCAAAACACGGAACTTGGGTTGAGGAGAGAATTTGGCGCTCCTCTTTTCAGCTGGAGAGGCAGGAGGCAGTTGCTCTTGAGCTTTTTCCTTTGCTTCAAAACTCTCGGTCATAGAGGTCATCATTGGATCTGCAGATCTGCTCTCAGCTTTTGCAAATGTTATATCAGGGTTGCTTGTTTCCATGGAAAGTTCATTTGGGTCACGACCACGTCGTAATATATTGCGGAAGAATGATGTGATGCCTCTTTTGGCTTTTCCAATGTCTGTTGACTTGCATGTCATACGCATGTCAAGATTGTCAGGATCATCAAGACCCAGTGCCGGGTCACTTACTGCCTTCGGGGCAATGAGAGGTTCCATAGGGGGAGGTGTCATAATAGACTTTCCCACCGGAACCATTTTAAAGTTAGGTTCCGTTTGATTGGTCAGTTTGCGTGTGGGCGAGACCTGTGGCTCGGGGGGAGGGGAACTCGGTGGTCGAGGCGCTTGTCGAGACTTTCGAGATTTCTGAAGGTCAAGGTTAGCTGCTACAGAAGCCATCCTTTTTTCAAAGTCTGCAGTTTTCTTTTTCTTACTCTCAGCACTATCATCATCCCTTGAATCAGCCTCAGCCTCAGCCTTCAACTCCGCAAAAGGTTGGCGGGGGCTGTAACGGAAGTCACTATACTTGCTCTCAATCTCACCATAACTGGCCAGGACATCATTAAGCAGTTCCACCACCTCCAAACCAGCTATAGTGCTCTCAGTGTCAGAAAATGAAGCATTGGCATCTCCCTTCTTTTTGGGATCCTCTTTTGCAGCGGCAGATTCTTCTCGTTCTGCTTTAGCCGAGATTGAATCGGGACCAGATGTAGGTTCATACTGTGCCCCGTATAGACACTCCTCAATGTCATCTAGGGTGTAGGACTTGCCACTCTCCTTGGGCACAACATACGGTTTGGGAGTGTACTTGGGAATAATGTTAACAATCTTGTAGGGCATTGTCACATCGCTCTCCTCGTCCTCCTGCTTATACTGGTCAGGTCGACCGTTGACAACTTTACTGTCACCGTCAACAGATGTGCCAGAAGACGATGATTCCGATTTGAGTTTATCGAGGCCTGGGTTCCTGTATTGTTCTGATCCAGACGATTCGCTATCAACCTGGTCACACATGTTGTCCGCAATGCGGTGCAGTTCTATATCCGAGTTAAAGAGTTCCTCGGCCGAGAGCTTGGTGAGACTAGGCTTACTGCGAAGAGGAAAGGTTCCATGTTTGAAAGTAGCATCACAGTCCTTCAGGGTGTGGAACCTGTCGGGTCTACAGAGAAGCTGCAGGTCCACGTCTTCAAACTCTTTGCTGGAGGAGTGCCGCAGGGAGCGCTGCTCTTTGCTTGAATATTCTGGAGAGAAAGCAGTAAAATTTAGTTATAAAAGTTATGTATAATGGGGTATATAGTTTTAAATGATGATAAAAATATGGTAAAATTGGTTCAAAAATCTTGAATAACCTACTGAATGATGGATGAAATTATTTTATGTTCATCTTGAGTCACACTGAAAAGACAAAAATTTGACCAAGGCGAAACCACAAAATATGGCGGGACATTTTTCATCTAAATTTTAGGAATAAAAAATTCAAATTGAAACATTCAGGGTGATTTGAAAATGGGATCTCAGTCACTCTACCAATTGAGCCAAAGAGACATCCCACCAGACGAAGTTGGAATACTTTTGACTTCTACCACATAAACACACAGCATTTCAATAATTTCATCAATCTCATCAAATTTCACCGGACACACACTACATTAAAATCTGACTATGCACTGATTGGCAGGGGTCATGCCATTTTCTGTGACCTTGACTTACAATAAATTTGACCAATTACACCTCACATTCGTATCAAATCTTATCAACAATCTCCTGGACTAGTCAATGGCTGGTCGAGACTGAGACATACCCATACCTAGCAGATAGTAAAGTAACAATTTCCGAGCACAGACAAGATCTGATTTTAATGAGATTGACATTAAATAAGAAGCATCAATATCATATTCTGTACTAACCTTTGAGATTTTTAATGTCAGCATTCCATATCATGTTTTCAAGGGCAAGAAGAGCATTTTGCTTTTCCTCCTCTGTGAAGGAGAGTTCATCAGCTGAAGATTGACCTTCACCTTGGGAGTCAACGTCATCGTCATGGAAATTGTCAAGGCCGCCGTCGTAACCAATTATATCAGGTTCTTTCTCTGCAAACACCACCCTCCCACTCCTACTGCCGCGCCGATCGTCTCTCTTCAATACCCCAGTCTTGTTTGCACCCGCCGCACTCGTTTTCGAGTATGATTTCTTAGCTTTGATATGAATATTTTTATCTTTGAGAACATTGACGTTGGTGTTTTGGCTGGCTTGATAATGTGTGGAATATCGAGAGAGGTTTCTGTCGTTTTTCTCTCTCAGGTCTGAGTTTGCGTTTGCGTTTTCGATGTCAGCAGAGGTTATCCCTGTTGGGAGAGTGACTCCGTTCAAATGCTGGGATGATGCTTTTAAGATGACTGACGTACGTTTGTTTGGGACTGGCGAGTCAGATTTGATTGAATCGCACTTGTTGTGACGGTCGTGGTCGGCACGGGCTCGCTGACAGTTTGCACAGAGATCACGACGCCATGCATTCTGGGTAAAATTTGAACACGCAGACATCCCTTGGTTCTGCTCGCACACGTGTCATCTCACCATCTGAAACAATTGAAACAAGGTCATATATATATTATGGGTACACTTGATCTGTCTTAAACCTGCTGAGCTTCATGCACGTGACATGACTGGCGGACACCCGCATCAGTGGAACAACCTTAGCCTCTCGACTGAAATCAACTTGGGGGCACTTGATTTGCACTATCCTGGTATAGCCCGGTCATGTGAGCGGTCTACCCAGGGTTTCGAGAAGACGAAACAAATCAAGTTGATTCGGGTTATTGTTATGGCAACCATCATAGCCAACTTAGTTGTAACAAATGTAACCTATATGTTATTCTCAACTGGTTCCAACAGCAGAAAAACAAAACATTGTTTGTTAGTTTCAGCCAATGCTCAAAGGTTTCACCGCAATGCTTAGCCACATGGCTTTGCAGGCTTTCTCCTCTCACAATACTAGCAGCCGCAAAATACTCTTGAAAGCAGCATTTAACCTACAAACATCACCTCACCTCAGTAAAAACCCTTTAATTGACTTTCCTTACTCCCTCTGCAGAACTATACAGTCATTCTTTGAACAACAGACAACAGCACTGGCGACATGTGACATGACATTAAACCGCAAACATTTTGTTAACATCAAACCAGAAATTGATTTAATCAAAGTCTGAGGCTACTCATGTGAAGTCTCATTCGCCTGAGTTGATCCCCATTAGATCTGTTTCAGAAGCAGTATTAAGAAATAAATACCCCAGGATCAGCATTCAAGACCAAGATCGATAACTGTCTGCACAACGTTCTAATTCTGGAACCCATCACAGAGTGCAAATTGTCAATGTAATGGCTACTTGCGCAAATTAAGCATAGGGAATTGGTACGAAATGTTTTAACGAACTAATAGGATTATTTTAAAGGCGCTGTAGCACGTTTTTTAGCTCAAATAAGTCGATGAAATGTATTTGGAAAATAATGTCACCAATAGTAAAACACCCTTCTCTCTTTCAGAAAATCAAGTTAAAAATGAGTGTACATGTTCCGGATAGCCATGAGAATCGTTTTTGTCGTTCAAAATAATAAAATGTGTTCACAATAAAATGGCCGCCATGCAATTTTTGCTTAATACGCAACACTTTCATTACCACTACGGGTAATTGGTTTGTGTAATAAGATGTTTTACCCTCTAAAGTAAATATAAATGACTTGAACTATCATTATAAATGAGAAATTTGAAAAAATAAAATTTGCAAAAAAACGTGCTACAGCGCCTTTAACTCTTTACCTGGTGGATAAAGTTGCAAACCTAGAAAATATTAAGGATGAAAGTGGAAATAGCCTTGGATCAGATTTATTAAAATTTACACTTTTCGGATGAACCACAGTTACAAAATCTCATCACACATATGACTGCCTATGTAGGAACATGTTCTGACAAAAGGAGGGTTCTGACAAAATAAGGACTTGAATCAGGATTTGTAAGTTTGTCAGCCAGTAGGAACTTTAACAATAATGCAACACTTTTTTAAATTCTGTTTTCTTTGGCAAATTGATATAGGTATTCTAGACTGGACAGAAATCTCCTTAACAATATAACACTTCTGAAAGCATGAAAATATCTTGTATGTACAATGTGACATGGATTGCGGTCTGGTTTGACACGAGAACAAGTTTGTAAACACGGAGAGGCATACATCGATTATCAATCCATACCAGACCGCCTCACCATACTCAACCAGTTTGTTCATAGACTGGATCAATGGTGCACAGGAATATTCATAGGGCATATGTACACCATTACATGGAGTAAATCACGAAGAGTCTTGCATGCAATATTTCTTAAATGTTCTTAATATCTACATAGGCTGGTGCATTAATTTTGAGAAGGGAAGATGGGTTCTTTTATTGAAAAGAGGGCTTTCATTCGGTTCTGGAGAAAAAGATGAAAATAGGTTTTTAGGTCATGGCCTGTAAAGCCCTTATTTGGGGCCACAGGGTCACCAAATCTAACATTTAGAATCCCTATTGCCCAAAGAGGTGAAGAAGTTGAATAAGTGAAAACCTTACAGACAGAAGGGCTGGAGGATAGATGGACGAAGGACAGACGGACGCCATGCCATGCCCCTAATCCGGCCTTTCAGGTCTGATAAGCTATAATCAGTACTTTAACAAGGCATACAACGGGTGATTCCTCTGTTCAAAAAACTTACAACACTGTTATCTCCTTTGATTAATTATCACCCTTATCAATTCGCAATGTCATTCTTCTCAGTATTAATAGCAAGAGGCGTCCTTACCAGTTGATTATATCTGCATTCAGGAATCGGTGGAATGTGTCCTCCAAGTGTTCACGGTGTCACACGATATGCTTGATTGGCCACAGCTATTGTATCTACACTGTGATTGGTGTTCTTGGGTTATTGGACACATGTTTGCTTGTCAATACAAATATTGTAGAGTTTGAATCGCATAGAGCTTCAAAATTAGTAGGGCTCATACGGTGACTGCTACTTTACTGCATGTTTCAGTGTTCATTAGAATGTGAACCAAAAAACAATATATTTTGTATTAGAGAATTGATCTTCATCTAAATTTGCTGACTCTATTTGATCATTATCCAACATGGAAAATCCATTGATCTTAAAATGAATGGGGACAAAAAAAACATTGAGGATATATATATCAATTCATTTTAAAATCAGACATTTTGATACACTCCTCCAATTTGCTTGTTTCCTAAGGAGACAATTTGAAGACTATTCCAGATACTAGATTAGGGGTGTATTGAATTTACTGATACTTCTAACTAACGAAAGACTGCAATTGTCAGCTATGTAATAGTACTATTTCAATAGGAAACATGAAATATAGATACTTTGATATTAAACTTCAGATAATTTTAATTTTGAATGATTTACCTGAATTGAATAGTGCAAGATGTAAAGAATGTTGAAACAATGTCGTCAGGGCAGTAGGTGACAATACAATACTGCTACCCCAATAGAACATTGCAATCCAATATTATCATCAGGGTCTATGGTCAAACTCTATTCTGATTGGTCAATCTACATAATTTCAATATCAATCAAGGCTTACTCTAAATAACGCAGTACTAGTCATACACTAAGGATTTGAACATTCAGAATGTATGACTGATTTCTATTGACAATGAACAGCTGTGCACAGTCGATAGAAATATACATACCTACTCTGGGTCGGAATATCGGAAGTGATCCAAACATGCTGACTTGTGTAAAAAGAAGTAAAACTAGAATAGTTTTTGGGACATATTTTTAAAAACATTTTATTGGTACAGCTGGAACAAAATTATTAAGGTTACCCTGGTAATGACATACAATTATTTAGGATCAAGAGCATTTATAAGTGGAATACATTAGAAAATAAGATTTTATGGATAACAAATTTCTACATTGTGTAGATGCATGATGTTTCAGAGTATATGCTCACTCTTTATTCACGAGATCACTTTTACAAAACTGCTTTGAAAATGGATTAATGGTGTAAAATATTCTTGTTTGCAGTATTTTATTTTTTTTTAAATAATAAATTTTAAAATGTTGGAGGTCTGAAGGAAGACATGGGTTGGGGAAAACAAATTATATTGAAAGAATGTCTTTACCGGTACATAGGGGGAGTCAGGAAAAGATTAGTTGCAGTAACCATCCTGTGGAGTTGCATGAAAGAGTTCAACATCACCAGTTAGTTAACCAGCAATCACAGCAGTAATCACAGCAGTTTAACAGATGTCAGCAGCATCTGTGTTCATTCAACTTTTGAGTGTCAGATATTCACTGACAGGCTATCATTTCATACTCAGGCTCTTCAACATTCTCTTCCCACAATACTTATTTAAGTCATTTTTTCACATGAAGTCCCTGTCTTCATACCATAGGAGCCAGGAATGTTGCAATGGGGTGGGGGTGTCAAAACTCTTGAACCCTCCTAGGATCTGCTGCTGACAATTTCTTGTGAGAGCAATTGAGAATTCTGATATGTTGATATATCTATATTCTGATGATCTAGTTGTGTTGAGTGTTTCAGCTTTGTTTGAAACTGTGTTTAATGCTGCTTTAAGGACTACTGGTATTTCACTTTTATCAAAGCTGCTAGTATTATTGCAGCCTGCAACTATTGTGGCTATGCATTGCGGTGAAACCTGCAAGCATTGGTTGAAACTAGCAAATCATGCTCGGTACAATTACTATGCATAAATTCAGTGTAGCATTGCACCCAAACCTTACACATAAAACAGTTTGCTGCAGCAGAGAAAGTTGGCAAGTTCTTTGTGGGATTTGAACCACAGACCTCTTGATCTGTTAGCAGCAAAGTTAGAAGAGTTTGGATGGGATAGATATAAATGTGGTGGTTTGTGTGGCAATGTTTGACTGCTTGAGGTGTTCATTGAGATATCAGTGAAATATGTTGTGTTAGAACAGAATAAAAGCAGCTCACTGAGGTCAGTGCTCAAGTAGCCGAACATATACTGCTCGGTGAACAGAGACAGTTTGATTAAAGTCACTTGCCCCTTGTAACACAAGTTTTTCTGTGGGGCAGGGAATGGACCCTCAAACTCTCAGATTATCAAGCCATAAATCAGGTCACCCATATGGCGAGCCATGCCCATTGTTGCTGAACTGAAAGTGGTCAAAAGAGCTATCTATGCTCTGACAGAATTGTGCTACATCAGCACTACACAAAGCTTATAATAGAGGTCAAGACTAGAAATAACTTGATGTACACATTTGAACATGAACTAATGGAATCCATTAACACCATCCAAACTCAATATCTGATGTGGTGAAATGTCAGACTATCAAGTGACAATCAGTTCATTCTGGTGAAATGTCAGAGAAATTTCAATTTGGATGGCTGCACTTCTCGCCCTATTAAAATGCACGTGTAACAACAGGGAGGGGGTGTACAACAGGCGAGATATTTAGAGGAATGGGATTTAACCTTTGATTTTCATACTCTGCAGCACTTGGAGTCGGGGAGTTTGCATTGTTCAATTTACTTTCTGAATCCTTCATAAAAGGAAGTGAGGTAAGGTGATTTGGGGTTTAACGATGCTTTCAAGAGTACTTCACATATATCATGGCTGCTAGTATTATGATAGGGAGAAACCCGCAATGCCATGTGGCTATGCATAGCGGTGAAACCTGCAAGCATCGGCTGGAACCAGCGAACCATGGGTGGTACTACACTAAAATTCACCTAAACCTTAGTGTGTGTAGAACAGTTCTCGACGGCAGACAAAGTTGTCGTGCCCCTAGCGGGACTTGATAAAAGGATATAGTTGCATTAATCTGGCAAACCATTCATTGACAGATTCAAATATCCTGATGGCGCAGGATGCAGAAGTAGTACGTACCATTAGAACCACAGTCTGACAGAGCATCGCCTAAACAAAGAAACCTTTAGACCTGAGGAGAGGAATCTATTGAACAAGTTTGTATCCTGGTAGATACAAATTTTTCAAATTTTATTGCTTGGAACAGCATTAAGTTAACATGTTTTGGATCTGATAATGATGAAGTGTTTAAGATCCTGCACGGTAGAGGCCACATTTGTGGCCCCAAGGATTTTTATATATTGACACGTCACTGACGTTTGACCCTTTGACATACATTCGACATAAGTGTGTGACAAAGTTCTGTGATTCATGAAAAAGTTCACAAATTTTATTGCTTGGAACAGGAATAAGTTCAATTAAATTTGCAAATTTACATGTTTTGGATCTGATAATGATGAAGTGTTTAAAGACGTGAAAACCTCGGAACTAATTACAATTGTCAGTGATGGTAAACAGTAAAATTGATTATGATCAGCTAAAGCAGTAATCTGATAGAAAGTCAATTAACTTACTATCAGCCTCATTAGGTTGTGATTAACAAACTAACAGTCAGTGGAGTCAATTATTGCAAGGGACTAACAGATGCCTCGTAGCCTGCAGACCGGAAATTTACTTAGTTAAGTATCTTACTTTCAACTAATTTTGTAAGTATTTTGATAAATTCCGCTCTTGAAATTTACACACATCTTTCACACCTCACTTGTTGCTTTACTAGAAGCTATCCAATCTCATTAAAATCAGATTGAATGTCACACTCGCACTCAATGATGGATGGCATTTATATAGCGCTCAAATCCCTATGTTATGGACTCGGGGCACTTCCAACCTGCTGAAAATGCTCACCTAAGCAATGCACAGTGTTGCACCCAAACCTTACTGCACTTAGAACAATTCTCTACAGCAGACAAAGTTGCCAAGCTACTGGCAGGATTCGAACCCAAAACCTCTAGTTCCAAAGTCCTTAAGCACTGCGGACATGATTTAAAAACTCTTTCACATACACATAAAGTGTATTACGTGTTGTGGGTGTCCAGTTCAACTCTCACAGCTCAACCATTCATGTATTCAAAAGAAAAAAAGTTCCTACCGATTTGGAGTTAAAACGGTCCTCCCAATTTTCCAATACCAACTGACACAAATATACTCAGTGACGTTGAACAAAACAGTTAAATCTCATTTAAAGCTCACATATCAAAGGTCAATCTCGGCCAATGTTCTCCAAAAATTCTCTCTGTAGCATGACCTTCTCCTACAAAACTATTACCCTGACAACATCCGATCAGAAAGAGAGCCTGAAATGACAAATGTTACCATATCCTCAATTACCTCCTAATAGACATAGCTTTAAGCCAGGTCTGCACTCAACTTCCTCTCCATTCCATATTAAATCAACATCATAAGTACGGCCTACTGCAAAGTCAAGTATGTAAACCCCAAGGCTTTGAAGTGGAATACATAAGAAAGGAATGTTCTTGATAACCACTTCTTGAGGAGAAGGTTTTGTGTAACACTTGGACTCTGAAACAAATGTTGAAAAGGAGCCTCTGTTTTCTAATTTCTTATAAGTTACTTTTAATATTTAATAAAATAGTAATATTTTACAAATAAATACTTCTTTCAGAGTCTAATACTATAATCAGGCATATGTGTAATCATAGGCGTAGGAACAGTTCAAAAGTTGGGGGGTGCAAATTTTTTTTAATTTTATAAGTGGGGCATAGGGGGATTGAGGCAGTGGTTCCATAATACTGACCTTATAGTATTAACTTCCCATCTCCAGCTGTTGTGTTGTTGATTTCAGTCACGGAGCATGTTCTGTGCGATGTTACTCCATAATCACCTGTTGGAATATGAAAACAGTATTAGAAATACATGCCATTTAAAACAAAGGCAACATTGTTACATTTGGGATCACACACTATCTGCAATCTGCAAATTCATATTCAGAGTCTTAAGATTCCAGTTGAGTTGAGTTGAGTTGAGTTGAGTTGAGTTGAGTTGAGTTGAGTTGAGTTGAGGTGAGGTGAGGTGAGGTGAGGTGAGGTGAGGTGAGGTGAGGTGAGTGAGGTGAGTGAGGTGAGGTGAGGTGAGGTGAGGTGAGGTGAACCCTGCATTCATGATTAATTCACTTATATCACTGCTGCTTGTATCATTGACTGTTTGAGAGGCATTCTAGATGTTGTTGTGATGAAGAAGTCAAGGAATTTATGGATTCGGCCATTGTTAAATAAAGAAGTTAATCATTCATGATTCCGTGACTTCTTCTGTTAGTATTATTGCAGGGAGAAAGGCTGCAATGCTAATGTGGCTATGCATTCAGTGTAGCATTGCATTGCATTGCACCCAACTGCATGTAAAACTGTTCTCTACAACAAACTTGCCAAGCCCCTGGCCGGATCAAACCCCAAACCTCTTGACCAGAAGCCAAGCGCGCTAACCACTGCACTATCCCGCCCCCATATGGATTAGAACCCTATTCTCAGAGACACCAATCACCGCCTATCCCAGCCCCATTAGGATTCGAACCCTACTCTCAGAGGAACCAATTGCCATCACTGAAATGACGTCACCGTTCTGATCACTTTAGCCACCGTGATCCCAATAAAGGCTATGACTACCAACTAGTATAGTCAGTACCCTTCTCTATGCTAAGTGGCACAGCTCTCAAGGCTGAATACATTGGAAATACATACCTGTAACATAATAAACTAATCCAACATTGTTACAAAAAAAACAATATGTTACAAAAAAATATTCTTTGAAGAGAGGATACCATAATATTTGATTAGGTATTTGTGAAGGCAATCTGGAAATTGATGCAGTTCTAACTAATTAACTACAACATAATCAACTCTGTGCATTAATCATCAATAAACCACTGTATTAATGGTTCCCCAATATGCAATAAACATAACATTGCTCCATCAGTGGTGCAGCATGCCAATAATAGTCCATTTATTTATTTCCATTACCCTACAAGATTTATACTTTCCATTGCACTGCTAAGCACTTTGAACAACCATATATAAAGGTCCTCAGTGTCCAATCATGGACATACAATTGCACGAGTCAATCAGAAAATAGCTCTTACACAAAATTCACAGTATAGAGACTGTCACGCATTGTTATTTTATCCGTACCGTAAAAGCATTGCTATTCCTCTCCTATTTTTTTTTAATTCCCCTTTTTTCGGCAATTAGGTGAACTAAATACAATGGAGATGAAGTGCCTTTGCACAGTGCCCAGTGACACCAAATATAAGCCTACGCCTCAATATTTTTTGTCTTCACCATGGTCACTGAGATTCGAACCCTGGTTTCTAGCGTGAAAAGCCGTTGAGCTAGCCGCTAAACCAGGACACCACTGTGCAATTCACCATTGCGCTAACTGAATGGTCTGCAGTAAGGGAAGATATCAAATACTTCTATATTCCCTTTGCTAATGCACTGCAATTCCTGATTGAAATAATTTGATTACTGGAAAATAACCTCAGCATTCAAAGAGCTATTTTGTGTATTTTTTAACCTAGCGTTATTTGTAAACTTTTGTTATGTTATAGTAACAGTGAGACAGAAGATCAGCTAGACCACTCAACATCCAGTATGCAAAGGCTCAAGGCCGATTGGTCGAAACATGAAGGCCAAATGAATACATGTATGCGTCCAAGATCTCTCTGGTTTCAGTGGTACGTCATCCCTTCTCCCATAATAACAGAGACATCAAATATGCAAAAGTAAAGACAAAATACAACCTTAGAATGTTGCCATTCACAGAGTATTTACAAGTGTGACCTTCAATAATCTTCAGTAACACTCACCAGTCATGTGTGATGAATGAACAGGAATATAGAAACAACATATAAAACACATTGCCTTCATTTGACACATGACATTAGATGACTTTTCTCTGGCTTCCATACTTCCGTGAATGATAATACATGTCTTTTGATTGGATGGTTACAGTCACAGAGGATCAAACAAGTCTTTTTATTGGATAGAGGTTTTCCAATATGAAGCAAAATTTGTGTATGGTCAGTTACACATACTGTGAGCAACAATCTTTTTGATTGATCACTAACATATTTAGTGTGCAACAAGACATCCGATTGGTCTGCGACAAATAATCAAAATGGAAGGACATTTCCGATGATTCCAACTGACCCTTACCAAGTAACAAGGCATCTGATTGGTCAGCGCCACAGTCAGAATGGAAGGATATTTCTGATGGTTCCCCTGACCCCCAGAGAGTGACAAGGCATCTGATTCGCCTGCGAGAGACAGACAGTGTGTGACATGGTATCTGGGTCGGCGTATTGATCCGGTATATTGATTGGAGAGTTGGTCCCTCAAGATGCATCGCTCAGCAAACCAACTCTCACTGCACTGCAGGAATGTCATGCTGGCTGAACTGAGGTGCTTGCAGGTGCTTGGCATCTCTCATGATACAAGGACCTTATGACTGGCATTTGGGAATACTTAATAATAGCTTGGCTTAATGCTTGGTGAAACTCATGACACAAGGACCTTGCAACTGACATTTAGATGTAGAAAGTTTAGCTTGGCTTTAAACTGAGATGCAAGCAGATGCTTAGAATAACTGATGCTATTTGGGATTAAGAAATATTCAATAATAGGTTTGCTCAACTGAACTGAAAGCATGTGCTTGGGATAACTGATGTCATGCAGGTTCTGCTCTTGACTCTTCATACTCATTCAGCTTTTCACTGCATGAGCTTAGTTTAAACCTCCACATTATTTCAATCATACGTGTTAATATGAATAGGGGTTATAGACCTCCAGAGAGAATGTGAGATTATCTAGATTGATGGAGTATGCATGGAAGTGCAACAGTAATGGCAAGAAAAACCCTTTAAAATTCATTATAATATAATAATGATAATTTTAAAGTCTAATATCCAATCCAGTGCTGTTCAGTGGCGGTACATTATGTACATTATAACCCTGAAGAATTGTCTTTCAGCGCCACTATTAAGCGGTCCACACGAACCTTTAGGTCCGTACTTTCCCTGTTAAGGTACCCACTTTGACAGCTGGGTGAACTGAGTGAAAAGCGGACGAAGTGCCTTGCCCAAGGACACAATATGAGACCCAGGTCACAAATATTTGGTGTCTCCACCGGGATTCAAACCCGGGCTTTTGGCGTGAGGGGCCAACGCACTAACCACTACACCACTGTGCTTATTTAAAATAAGTCAGACTGAAAATTTGTCCATAAACAAAATGACTACCCTGATCATCTTGAATTCATAGGCGAATCCAGGAATTTTCCAGGAAAGCCTATGATCAGGCTGACGGAGTACTATCTCTTGAAAACATGGCCGTCATATCATAACAATCTTGTACTGATACAAGTTGTGGCAGCTTTGTTCTGGCTGCTTAGCAGGGCTGCATGAACCAGCTTACCAAGTGAAGAATGTCTAAATGTGTATCACACTTGAGTATAAATGTTTAGACAAAAATGTTAGTCTAGCCTTGCTGAATGAGGACCTAGGGTGAATCAAATGCTTTTATTTTATACAGATTGATCATGCAGCAGTAATCAAAGAACAGTTTTCCCCTAGACTTAGTTTGAATCTTGAAATGATTCCAAGATTAATGCTATATGAACAGGGGTTATTTAGTATTATACTCAGACTCTGAAAAAAAGTATTTATTCTGAAAATTTCACCATTTTATCAAATATTGAAAAGGAGACTGTAAGAAATAGAATTTTCAGAGAAAGGCTCCTTTCAATATTTAGTATAAGTGTTAGACTAACATGTAAGGTTTTATTGTATCTCTAGAGGGGAGAAACTCAACTAAATCCAGTGAAGCACAAGATGGTACTGAGTATCTAAAACACTGTGGCTATAGCATCATAATCTTCCACTGTGTGAGCTGACTTGGAAGCTTACACAAAGATAACTCTTTACTTTCTCAAATACCGAATCTTGCGCTCATTGCTGAATTTTCAGGCTAAGATAGATCAGGATAAATGGAGTAAAGGTTAAAAGCATGCGCTGCACCACCAGAGAATGAAAAATGCCTGTATGTGCATCCGTCTGAGTATAAATGCCCTGTGAACATGGTCTGTGGTAACAGGGAGGCTTGGACTGCTGCACCCACACTCGAGGGAGTGAGAGATGGAGGAAGTGGTGTGCTGAATGCTGTGTTTATTGATCAGAACACACATCACTCCCTCCTCAGCCTCTCCATCTGACTGTCTGTCTGACTATCTGACTATCTGACTATCAGTGGATGCAGCATGCCCTGGTAGGAGTGTACATTCACATGTCTACATTATTGAGGTGAGGTGGGGTTAAACGCTGCTTTCTGGAGTATTTCACTTATATCACGGCTACTGGTATAATTGCAGGGAGAAGGTCCGCAACACCAGTGTGGCCATGCATTGTGGTGAAATCTGCGACACATCGGCTGCAACTAGCAAACCATGGGTAGTACTGCGATGAAATTCAGTTAAGCATTGTATCCAAACCATACTGTCTGTAGAACAGTTCTCTACTTGCAAAGCATCTGGCGGGATTCAAACCTCTTGATCCGAAGTTGAATGTCCCAACCATTGCGCTAATCAATTCCCCAAATTATTGATGATTGACTTTATTTATACAATACAACCCCAGGCTCCAATGCAACATGAACCTTGAAAACAAGGTTGAATCTTAGAAAGATGCAACTGGTGGAACCTGACCTCAGATGCTGGACAAAATAATATCCTGTGGTCCGTTGTTGTCAAGGAAATACAGCATTTGTGACAGATCTATACAGAAAACATACATCAATATTCCAAGAGTCCCCCAGAATATTCATTCAAGCAAACTTCATACACTCAGTCACATAGTAACATAGTCCAATAGTCCTTTTCTCAGGGGATGCAGCATGTTCTTGGGAGTGTTCCATATACTCAAAGGATACACTCAGCATAAGTGCTGGATTATTGAACTGACAAATGAGAAGCTATTTTTGAACTGATCACCATCCATGGAGACATGAATCATAGCCTATCTTAGTATCTCCATCTACACCAACTTTCCACACAGTCACGTAGCCAAATAGTCCACATGTTTGCCGATATAGTATACATTGGCTGCACGTTACATTATACAAAATTAAGTGTGCTAATATTGTACAGATGAAAGCTTGTCATCAATGACAGATGTATGTCTGAATATCGTCGTTCAACACTGGCTAATCAGCCTTGCTATATTTCCTATACTTTTCTGTGTTAGTGTGTTGAGGTGCAGCAGACTGCTGAAAGTTAAGGACATGCAGCAGAGAGTAAACAAGCCAGTGATGGAAACTGGTGCGAGTGATGTCTTGAGAGTTAAATTGACCATCAGTATGAACCTCAACATGTGTTATTTGAATACAATTTGTTAACAAAATATTTGTTTCACTTGAAAATCATGGCGAATAGCAGGTTCCGGGTATACAGGTTCCGGATATTCAGGTCTGAATGTACATCAAAGGATCCAAGGTTAGTCAAATAGGCTTATGTCAGCTCATACAGAATGCTCCTGTTTCATTTTACTATAAACTCCTCTACATAAAGCACTAGAATATAGAACAGACAGATAAAAGTCTATGAAAAGTGGCAGACCTATCCCTGAACATATACTGTACATCACGATCCAAGGTTAAAGTGCTGCATTATTGAACAGACGGATGAGACCCTATCATTAGTGGAAGATATCTGCTCGAATAGAATCCATGAACATGTACTGTACGTGATCCAAGATTTCTCCCAGGATCTCTATATACAGTCAGTGGATGTGCTCTGTACACTATACTCTGATCCTATCCAGTATGGTGCTGGAATATTGAGTAGAGACAAACTCTTGCTATTGGCAAATGTATGCCTAACATCATGTATACGGGATCTCAAAGGCACCCTACAAGAAGTTATACAGTAAGTTTCACCATGCACTTTCCTCCTGTCAGTGGACACGTGCTCATGCTTCAATGCATCAGACCTCCAGTTGGTATCCAGTCTGATTAAAATTGACGGTTTTGCAAAAAATTGCAAAATAGTGCATCTACCTGGATACGAACTCATATCGGTCGTAGGTTCCACGCCAAACCGTCTGAAAACAGCCCGTAGACTCGCGTGTTCGAACGCAATTCAAGTAGCCAATAAAAAGACGCCCAACATATGCTTCCGGTGCGAGAGGCTAGGGGCAGATAACTCCAAACAGCTATCCTTTGGTCTGTTCCGAACGCTTTCAAAACAGTGACCTTTTAAAAACTATGTTGTGATAGGTCAGCCATTTGACTGGGCTTTGGCTGTGCTAAACTGGTTCGGAACATGCGCCTATACGGGGTGTTCTCAGACCTTATGGAGAGGAATCTACAGAACTTGTTCGTATCCCGGTAGATGCATAATTTTGCAAATTTAATCCTCGAAACAAGGTCGATTTTAATCAGACTGAGGTGGTATCATTATCTTACACAGTACATGACTGTTTTTGTGACCTGTGCAATCCTTTAAACTTTCCTGTGTAGCAGAGCCCATGATTAATATGAAGTTAATGTGGAGAACACTGTAAGTGATGGAGACTGGCCTGGGTTATGCCTCCACTGGGGGAAGTTGCAGTTCGTCAGGCACATTCATGATGTAGTTTACATTGATCTGATTAAGAAACTATTTATATCTCTATCCCATACAAAATACTCCTATTTGTCTCTGTTCAGTGAATAATTTGGTAATTGCTGTCCTCTTCCCACAGAGGTTACTTCCTTCAGAAATACCCAAAATAGTTCATTTGTGTTATTTACATCAGACATATTCAAATGCCTAGATCTTTTAAGTCACTCGGTCGACATGGCTGCTGAAAGATGAGTTTTCATTGGATAAGAAGCTGGGATACAGTATGAGGTTCCTCTTTTCCCCGCTTAGGGATTTTGCTGGAGGCTTGAAATTCTGACCATGAAGAACAGAGGTTACGATCTAAAGTCTGAAGGGATTAACCTATGTGGGAAGTCAGAATGGGTTACTTTTTTGCAGGACGGAAGCAAATCTGATATTACATTGTCAGGTAAAATAGAAACACACAAGGAATAATGACATATTTATATGGTGCCTGAAAAGTGAGTATGTATATTTGACAGAATGCACAGAACTGAAATTTGAGCATTTATTGAAGTATTAACGACAACAATATCCCAATTTACTTAAATTCAAGTGGGTGGATCCTTTTTGCATGTAAATTTGATTTGACTCCTTTATAAATTCCTCAAACAATTCAACTCGAAGATAATCATTGTACTATTTTTGTAAATGTATTTTAGGCAATTTTCAATCTGATCGATTTTCACATTGACTTATACAGTGACATATACAGCTCAATGTTTATATATAACGACTCAGCCCTCAGTGTTTCAGCAAATTTCAATTCAATCACGAATTTTCTAACATAAAAGACTATCTGCCTCCTTTGATCCAAGGAGAAACTGTAGATTGAAAGCTTTGTTATTGATCCAAATATCACATAATACAACTCAGAACAACGTCAGCGAGACTTCCCCACAGGACAATTGTTCCTACACCAGGAGACCTGACATGTCAGAAACATTATTGACTTTTCAGTGAGAATCTCAGCCGGTGATTTTATTGACATTCCTAACACCCTTCGTGCTGAAAATTGAAATGAGTTATAAAACAGGTTAAAGGTAGCATGCGGCCCTCGTGCAGAAAATTGATATGAGTTATAAAACAGGTTAAAGGTAACATGCGGCCCTCGTGCAGAAAATTGATATGAGTTATAAAACAGGTTAAAGGTAACATGCAGCCCTCGTGCAGAAAAATTTATATGAGTTATAAAACAGGTTAAAGGTAACATGCGGCCTTTGAAATACTTCATAGATTTAAATAATATATATATATATATTTCTCTTGTTTTGATTTCTTAAATAAACTTTTAATAATCAATACCAGACAAAATTAATTACTTGTTTTATGGACTTTGTGGGTGAAAATGTCTAACACCAAAAAGGGGAAAGGCAACTTTGGCATTTTTGAGTTTTTAGTTGTGAAACAAGTTCGGTTTTAATATTTCCCAATCCAGAATTACCCAAATCCTAGTTGAAAATGTGATTATTATAAATAATTCAAGCAGTGTTTCAATAAGGTCTCAATCTCTGATAGTACCCCATCTTGTTTTACTTCTTAATAATGCACTGTATATATACTAATGATAATGCTAAGAGAATTCAACAACAGACATTTTGAATGGTTCTTTCTGTAACAACTAAAACAATACCCGCAAGGAAAACAACAATCAGAAACAAGCAGTATGAATCCATCCACTTATCCACCAAGACCATGACATAATTATTCACAAGCCCAGAAAGATCGAACGCAGATAACAGCTAGTAACAACACAATGGCATTTTGCTGTAACAATTATGCCAAGGCAAGTCAGTAATAAACAATATCACACCTCATTAACTCCTGAGTGGGTGAAAAATACCATTATCCATGTAACACTAGCCTGAAGCGGGTTAAATACTAAAAGAATTCCAAAGTTAACTGCCAAAGAGCTATAACTTCACCACTATCAGTCTTCTACAGATATTTTTAATGATCATGTTTTTAAAATGATGAAATAAGACATGGTAGATGATGACAGATCTGAAAGACTTTTATTCAAATCACGCCCTTGCACACGGAATTAAAACGTGACAGTGATTGATACACATCATGTTGATAACAGTTGATGACATAATCATTGAGAAGTAATTGTCATTATGCACTTATCAATCAAACAATAACAGAACTGTACACTTTTTTGATGAATAAATGTATAAATATATTTATAATTAACTTCTTGTCAAGATTTTGTTTCATCGTAGAGGATATAAATCTTTAAAAAATTTGGAACGAGATCACGTGAAATGATTTTCATTTTAACATAGAATTATACACCATTTTTATCATTTTAGAAATAATTGTACACCATTTTTATCATTTTAGAAATAATTGTACAACATTATGACACTACACCTTGAAATTGACCAAATAGGGTCATTATTTATTTTCAGATATTCATTAACTCTCAAAGGTTTAGAAACTTTCAAACTGAGAGTACACTGTTTTTGTACACTGGAGCGGTGTTCAAATAAGCCTTATGGCTTGTTCGCAAATCCAGATTTCATTTTGTGAAATAAAATATATTTAAACCACTGTTTTTCCATTCTACATATCCTTTATTTACTATCACAGCTGTGATTATATTAACGAGTTCATCAACAAAGTAAAGATACTGAGACACTAAAGCAATCAGTTGTTGATTTAACCATCTGAATGAGAACCTAGTATCATTAGCAACAAGTTCAGCGTAATTAAGCTTTCAGGAATGCAGCAAGATAATTATCCTAATCAATGAAATTAACTAATTGATAGCTGACCAGATGTTTACATGGGAGGGAAATTGAACTGGCATTAAGTATTCATGTTCAGGAGTATCCATTACTGAAACGATCACATATGTAAATATAAAGATGATGTGAGTTGATTTCGGGTTTTAACAGTAGCGACTTGTTACACCGCGGGGACAAAGCTCACAACAACATTATGGTATGAAATATGAAGAACATTTATAAGATAAATAGTTATATTTTTAACATCATAATCCCCTTATTGGAGTTCAGCAACAATGGTTGTGGCTTGTGAGATGGATGGGTGACCCACTTCATTACAGGATAAACTAATGGTTACACTTGTAAGTGACTTTCAAAATATGCCTCTGTTCACACTGCAGTACAATTGGGTACTTGGTTAAAGATTAGGGGTATGCAATATAACCGGTATATCGGTATATACCGGTTTTAGATGTGTTTTCCATTTGGCAATATATCGCACATAATAATTTTAAGTGAAATATATGCATATATATCAAAAGAATATCTTGTTTTAATGTAAAATTACAGGTTTTAAATACAAATAAATGCTCTTGATGTGCAAGAACATGTGTTGGGCTGTGTTACAAGTGAAAGTTTCCATTTTTGAATCTACTGTATCAAATTTGCTTTTGATCTTTTTGAGAAATATCCTGTCATTTGAAAGTTCTGTAAAGTAATTCATCTAAAATATAAAGTTAAACAGCATTTATAAGTGTAAAACTTTAAAACAAAGTTCTTTCAAAATATTGCAATATTATCACAATACAGAGGTTATGTATTGCAATATATCGCAATATAAAATGTAGTGCAATATCCAACCCTATTAAAGATTGAGATGAAGTGACATGTACAGCAGTTTTGTTTGCACTAACAAAATCTTGGCAATGCCTTGATCATGCACAAGTGGATTGAAGAGTGTGCCATATAAATACCCATTATAACATTTATACTCATTTATATATTATACATTAACTGGGAAATTAAATTTTATTTCTTAATATCTTTACAAATTGTGAAGTTCTTGATATTTAAAAATCCACCTGATCCTTGATTTGACATTCTCCAAACAAACAACAAACGCTGGAAGGGGGGAATTAAATAGCAAAAACATTCAGGTGACATTTAGAAATTAACTTTGAATCAAATTCCAGGCACTGTCTTGAGAAAATATGACTCTCTTGAAAGTTTCATGACACATATTATATTCAGGTTATGAATATTTGAGATATTAAATATGAAAATAGCTTATATTTTTGTCCAAATGTGAGAACGAGATGTATTGTTAAAACACATACACAAGTGACAAAATCAAAATATAGATATCAAAGATATATTGATTAAGTTAACCCTTAACATGCGGGCGACGGAATTATCCGGGCGGGCTATAAGCGATTCCTAGGTGTCTGTATACGGATCCCGGATACAAGACTTAGAATAATTCACGGCTGTCTAAGTATACTCTATCACCCATACCAGGTCACGAGTCGATTGTGTCCGCGACCCGACCCATGAGAATGGCTGTATTTACGCATCGCGACCCGACATGAGAATAAAGCTTTGTTCAGTGTGTGGTCGGAATATCAAGCAAAATTCACACCAATTTGCGTGTGCATTGTTGACCCGTAACGCATCGATAATATACAATTATAGACTGGTGATGAGGTCAATACCTGTTTTTATGGACCCGAGAAAACAATATTGACCAAGGACGAAGTCCGCGGTCAATATTGTTTTCTCGGGTCCATAAAAACAGGTATTGACCGAATCACCAGTCCATAATTGTTTTATTATGTATTTGACACAGGAACGAAAAGAAAACAATGAAATGCAGTCAAAAATGTAATTCGGTTTGAACAGCTGGAACTACGGTCAGATGACGTCATGGTTACAATAGCATGACGTCATGCAACAATCGTTTGACGTCATGCAACAATCGTTTGACGTCACTCAAGTCAATATTGCTTTTGGTCGGACTCGGGCTGGAGTCAATATGCTTTTCTGTCGACGGTCACGTGATGGCATCTCGACCAATCAGATCGCTGGGAAAATATGCTCACATAATAATTAGCTTTACAAAAGGCCAATTATGTCGGGCTTAGCCCCCGAAGCATTAATTCGCTTGAGGCTATTTTCACCCACGTGTTTGTATTGCCTCGGGTTTGCCTCGCGCGAGACTGCTATCTGCCTCGCATCTCGCGAGACGGGGAAAAAAATCGCTAACTCGCCTTACTCCCGCACTTCATATCATGTGAGCGAATTGTTTGTTTTCAAAAAAAAATACGGCAAAATAAAGGGGACACAATGGACTACATTCCCATATAAAATTAGAAAATCTCAAAAAAATAATAAATGACACAGCAAGCGCCGTGAAAAAGGTCATGTTTACACTTCATAAATTTTGAAACAATCGGCGATTTTCACAACTTCTAAAACATTAATCAAGGCTAAAATACTGAATGCATTTTCATAATTTTTATATCACAATAAACCGAAAAGAATAATCTTTTATTCTTTATAAAATGCGCGGATTTATTCACAGAAATAAAGATACAATTTTACCTTTCTGAGAGGCATGTGAAACCAAACGGCACACAAACTAATCAACATATTTTCATCAGTTATGGTTCGAGGTTAGCGTTTATTCGAAAAGTCAAACAACATAAGCATATTTGGGTTGACATGTGCTTATTTGTCAACTGGTTCGAGATTATGATTTCTTGGAAAAGTGCGATGAACGACCGTTTGCAATGCCGCATACATGTTGTAAGTATTGACGATTTTATAGGTGGGAATAAAGACAAACTTTACATAGCTATAGAATTATAACCAAAGGTCGCATTCTAATAATTTTTATATCATTGTGAAGCTAGACATCTTGTCTTCAATTCCCTATATAAACGGAATTTTTTTCGTTTCGTATTTATTATGTTACGAGGCCCGAATAAAAGACAATCTTTCGAAAGTAATAGAATAAAAACGAAAAAACATAGAAAATTCATTCAAAGTTTCGAGTGTGAATTAGCCATTTGTGTACGGGTTTCGCTACTTGAATTTGTATTGAACGCCCGTATATAGTCCTTATTCGCCATGTACATGCGGTATATTTTGTAAAAACGATACCGGAATCGCCGCCTGGAAATTCCGCCAGCAGAGCTAGTTAGTGCCAAAGCCCAAACTACTGCTGCAAGGTGCGAGCCTGTAAATTCCGCCACAGGGGCTAAAAATGGTAAAATATATAAACGCAACGTAAGGGTTAAGACTTTCTCATTAATGACACTTTCTCATAGTGAGGCTGGCAGTGTGTCTGGAATACAGTGTACAGTAATAATGTAAATTCCATCGACTAAATTTTAGTTTATCATGTCCCTTTGACTTTTATGTGCACAACTAAATACCCGATAAAACCAGGGTGGGATAGCACAGCTCAGCTGCAGTTCAAGAGGTTCGGGGTTTGCATCCCAGCCTGGGCTCGGCAATTTTATCAGCTGTAAAGAACGGTATTACATGCAGTAAGGTTTTGGTGAACACAGAGAGTGATTGAGAGTGATGCCGCAATGCGACGGTGGCTATGCTTTGTTGGCTTTCTCCCTGCAATATTACCAGCAGCCATGATATACTCAGAGTAAAATACTCTTGAAAGTGCTGTTAACACCCAAATAACCTCACCTCACCGCTTATGCCAATAGAACCGTCACTTTAACTGTTCCCAGTGATCACTACGGCTGAGGAGGCTGACTGGAGATGATTACCTGACTACAGGTGAAGCTCCGATCAAACACGTTTAGCTTAGAGAGTAGCAGCGTGTCAACACAACACGACATGCAGCTAATGTACTAATCTCCTAACAGCTTTCTACACGTGTGATTGTGAGCAGGCTAATATACAAGATACACATGGTTTAACATGTTTTATTCTTCACTAAGCAAGTGGAAAGGTTAATGTTTTCATTGCTAAAGATTTTGAAACAGAAATCAAGCAACTCAAAATTGACCACTTTCCTGCAAGGGGCGAATTATCATTTAATTTTGGAGGAACTGCACACTGACTTTTTCAAATTCAAAAGGGGCTTTTACAGGGGCAGTAGCATGTTTTTTCCAAATTTTATTTTTTCAAATTTCCCATTCATAATTGTAGTTTATGTCATTTATATTTACTTAACAGGGTAAAACATCTTATTACACAAACAAATTATCCGTAGGGGTAATAACGGTGCTGCGTATAAAGCAAAAATTGCATGGCGGCCATTTTATTGTGAACACATATTATTATTTTGTATAACAAAAACGATTCCCATGGCTTTACTGAACCATGTACACTCATTTTTTAACTTGATTTTCTGAAGTTATAAGGATGCTTTATCATTGGTGACATTATTTTTCAAATACATTTCATCGACTTATTTTAGCGAAAAAACGTGCTACTGCCCCTTTAAGGGCACAAACAGAATGTTATTCCAAGGTGTAAAGGTGTAAAGGTGCACAGCTACGTCCCCACTTTCACACAGAAGTGTTCAGGAACCCACCTGCCATCCCCTAAACCTCAAACACACCCCCTCTGGATCTACCGATGCCCAAACTCCTGGAGTAGCCTATTTAGTCAGTGGCCCATCCTGCATTATTACCAGTGTTGACAAGATTCGTTCATGTAAACTGATCACTCAGGAATGTTTGAGACTTTGTTATGGCAGGGAGAAAGCCTTCAACACCATGTAGCTATGTATTGCAGTGAAACCTGCGAGCAATGGCTGGAACTAGCGAACCATGGGTGGTACTGCAATGAAATTCAGGTGAGGAGAGTTGAATTGAGGTTTAATGCCGCTTTCAATACCATTTCACTTATATGACGGCTGCTAGTATTATTGCAGGAGGAAAGCCTGCAACACCATGTGGTTATGTATTGCGGTAAAACCTGCGAGCAACAGCTGGAACTAGCGAACCATGGGTGGTACTGCACTGAAATTCAGTGTAGCTTTGCACCTCAACCTTACTGCACGGAGAACAATTCTCTACAGCAAACAAAGTTGCTGTTGCCTTGGCGGGATTTGAACCATGGACCATTTATCCGAAGCCGAATGCACTAACCACTGTGCTTATCGCCTTCAACAATTGACAAGAAACTGTTGAAGTAATCTGCGGCTGACTGCCTACAAGTACAGACCAGATAAAAGCTCGTTCACATAGTTAAAGTTTATGGTACAGCTCCAAAGACGCTGAATGAGATTTGATCACTCGCTTGAAAGTGTCTCAACATATGTTGTGCACTGATTATGGGGCCCTTTGAAGAAGTTATTTTTCCATTATTTAGATTAATTTACAGACTTCTTTGATAGGCATTTTAGAAGCTGGTATGATCAATGAGAAGTTCCATGGATGGTCAACTTCTTTATTCTTTCGATGACGATACTAGCACCATTATCAAGCAAGTGGTGCTTTCGAGCATGGGTATGTGCGCTTTATAAATATGCACTATTATAATTATTATCATGACAACCAGGAGAATATATATAGAACTTGTTCTCATTAATTTACCAACCAAATGAACATGTCACCAAACAAAACTCTTCAATATTTTAGAAAAGTCACAACAAACCCTAAGGATCTGACACTGAAAAATAATAATATAATTTATCACAATTTTTCAAACAGTTGTTTTAGGAAAAGAGCAATTTGTATATCAGTATATCACCTATCACCTATTACCATTGAGTCACTAATCAGCTGGGTTCATTGTACATATTCCGCCAGAGGAACAGATGTGTCTGCTACATACATCCTGTGTTAACGGATAAAGAGACCCAATTAAGGGTAATGGCTGCCTAAATGAAGTCTCTTTGAGATTGGTTAATGTAGCATAATATTACTGGCTGCCATGTGGCCCTGCATCTTATGTAACACAATATGTATCAACACCTATGTAATAACTTGCTTACCAGCGCCAGTAGGTGGAAAGAAATGCTTAGTGAAGATGTTATGATTTTCAAAGTACGGTCATGTTTTAATTAAGTTTATAGGACTTTGATCCAGATTCCTTCGTAAGTTGATCCCTGAGAATAATTTATTTACAGTTTACATAAAATATATCTTAATTTTGATAGAATTATGAAAAGATCAAAGGACAAAAGGCATTTTAACATTTTAAATTTCATTTTCTGATTTATTAGTGTCAAAGCTTACTGAATGGCCAATTAACAGGTATACTCTGTTCATCGGATAGAGATAGGCTTACCAAACATTTGACTGCTAAAGCACCAATTAAAAGTGTTTTGAAGTTGAATATTCATAATTATTACTAAACAGTGAACTAAATTAACATTAGTTTGATTTCTTAAAGGGGCAGTAGCACGTTTTTTGCAAATTTTATTTTTTCAAATTTCCCATTTATAATGATAGTTTATGTCATTTATATTTACTTTAGAGGGTAGAACATTTTATTACAGAAACCAATTATCCGTAGTGATAATAACAGTGTTGTGTATAAAGCAAAAATTGCATGGCGGCCATTTTATTGTGAACACAATTTATTATTTCAAAAGACAAACACGATTCCCAAGGCTTTAGGGAACCATGTACACTCATTTTTTAACTTGATTTGTTGAAGAGAGAAGGATGTTTTACTAGTGGTGACATTATTTTTCAATTACATTTCATTGATTTATTTGAGCGTAAAAACGTGCTACTGCCCCTTTAAAATATATAAGTTGACTTAAAATTGTGAATTGTATGCAAAATATAATCATAATGCTATGGGCAATGAAAAAGTCAAGGACAAAGTAGAGGACCTATTAACATAAGTAAAACACAGCATGAAACTATTCGTCAGTGAATATGGTAAACCTATAAAAGTGTTTGTGAACAATAACCTTTGACCTCTTTGTGAACTATGATAATAATCAAACATAGCATCACCATGGAAACCGGACAGCATGTCATTTGATATCAGTGATCATGGTTGAATGTGTATCATTTAGATATCAATTATCAACTTCTCCTGGTGGAGATATCCTTGAACCTTGCATCTAAACTCTGAGTGATGACAATGTAAGAATTATCAGTCACGTTTGACTAAATGTGATACTCCTGTCTTACCCATTTAGTTTGTTAATAACTTATAGTGATAACAAAAGGCTTAATCAATTGCTTTAAGTTTTGGATAATACCCTAGAGGCAAGCATTCAGTATGTGAATAACTCAAAATTATGGTAAATAATCCCAACGAGACATTCAATTTCTGTATTGTTATGATATTCTAGAGATTGTACTTACGATAAATCTCTTATCACTTGTACTGTCGAGAACAATTTAAAGAATTGGAGCTTCATCATCATCATCATCATCATCCTCACTGTAATCGTCATCCTCATCATCACAATCATCATCCTCATCCTCATCTTTATCATCAAAATCATCTTTATCATGATCCTCATCATCTTCATCATCATCATAAATGTCCTTTATCATCATCTTCATCATCCTTATCATCTTTAACATCATCGTCATCACCTTTTTATCATTGTCATCATCATCATCATCTTTATTATCATCATCGATACCATTATTATTATCATTCATGCAAAGATTTGGATGTTCCCTAACTGAGAAGACTTTTGATCTATGCTGGAAACATTTCGGGGTCGGGATATTCTTAAATAATGCCGTTTGAATTAGCATTTGCATTGTTTATTGTTCAAACTTATTTTACATACTCCATCATTTCATTATTCTAAAATATTCAGGCCCATTCTTCTTTGCCTAACTTATTGCCTTTATTATTCAGTACACAATGAGAGTGATTTGCCTAACTGTTGTGCCATCTGTTTAGTTTGTCAGAACATCTGTTTAGAGAATGCCTAACTCAACATATCACCGTTGCCATGGCAGGGGGTGTTTTTTCTAAGATTCCACAACCTCGTGTTTGAATTGTTTTCTCCCTGGCAATGGCTGTGATCAGACCGCAGCTCCTATCTTAAACACACAAAGTGTTTTTACTTGCAGCTGATAGTAGAATAAACTCTGCAGTTGACTGATAGCTTGCTTTGAGACTTGTGTTTGAAATTGAAAGTGATAACACTGGGGATTTGTATCTATTTTAAATTGTGAATGGCCATCTTAGAACAAAATTTATAAATTATACATCTGTACTCGATAAAAAATAAAAGATATATAATAAGATTCTAAATCACAGAGGGAATATTCGTGGAATATTATTCCTCCCCTCATTATTTTTAAATTGCGGTGATAAATTACCCCTCAAATTTTGGTCATAGTTTGGACACTTAAAAGCCAAGACAGATAATTAGGTTCTGGTAAAACAATCTCATTTAAATCATAACAAACGTAACACTTGTAACACTTGTAACTCATTCATGATTTAAGTAGGCCTACTACCCCACAGTCAGATTTCATGTCAGGAGACCTTTTACCTTCAATAAATTCAGACAATCAGAGTTCTTCCTAAATGTGGCTGCGCAATGCGCATTGAATGTTGACTTTCATATGTCAACTAAAGACGGTCTGATGGCTTTCTAGCTTCACTGCTGATTGGCTGGAGTAAAAGGTCACATTACATGACCTCTATGGTGCAGGACTCAGATCAGAAACGCAGTGAGGTACGAATGTTACGAACTTGACCTGAGTCATACGAAGATGACATTTCCCAAACGGTCCCACATAGCTTGTATAACACACCTTTAAAAGATAATTGCATATTTGAAGTACCACTTCAGTAGGTGGGTAATACACATGCAGAGTTTCAGGTAGATATAATGGAGAATTCGAAGTTCTACTCCACAAACGAACCAGAAGTCCAAATCAAACACATTTTTTCAGAAATCTGAAAATAATCAAAAGGAAGTATTTCAGTTAGTGGGTAATACACATGCAAAGTTTCAATAAGATATGAGGGGTTTTCAAGTTCTGCTCCGGAAACGTAATGATTACGGAATGACAGACAGACAGGGCGACGACTATATCCAACAGTATTGCATACCAATAGGATTAAAATGGTTTGTGAATATTTTGCATCAGACCAAGTGCTCGCTGTCTGTTCACAAGGAGCGAGGATAACCAGAGAAAGCTGGATCTGACTTCAGTGCGGAGAGCTTTATGTAATTACACACATCTGGTTCATACCTCAACTTAGGCATGGCTTTAAATCAGAATTCATCTTCCTTGTACTTGTACTTGCAGTGCAGGGGGAGTCTTGTGTTAAGGGCTTTTCGGTGCAATTTGAGTTTTTCTTTGGTAGGCCTGTTCAACAGAGATTTGAACACTGGTACCTGGCTTGTAAGGCCAGCATGCTAACCACTACACCACCGTGCTAAACTACACCAAAATTAATTTGTAAAGTACTTGTACTTGCGCTGAAGAGGGGTTTTGTGTTGATATCACCTAGACTGTCTTCCTGTCCTCTGAATTAAAAAAATGCTGCTACCAGGTGACTATTGATTGAGCGAGTGAGTGAGTTATTGTTTAATGCCACTTGGGCAGTATTGCAGCCATTAGCGGCTAACTTTTAATTGATCACATCAAGAAATTGATTTAGATATATTTTACACCTCATCTATGATTACTAATTTTAAATTGGGTTATGTCTTGTTTGTATTTATTTTGATATCATGTCATCTATATTTTGAGACAATGGGTACATATTGTTAAATCAATGGTGAATTTGACATGCTTTTTTTCATGGCAGGTAGTATAAACATTTACTATCCTTTCATAAATATTTATACCACACTCAGATGGGTAATACAAGTTATTAGTCCAGGCCAATTAGAGCATTGATTGAGATTCTTACATAAGTGCACATTCTAGATATGCCTACATTCAGAAATACTGGTTAAGCAGATTGTACTTTTTAACTAGATTGAAACATAACTGTTATTCTAAATAAAATCAGCGTGAATTAACTTTATTAATTCTTAAACATTTTAATCATCCTCTTTTAAAAGTGATAAATTTCTAAAAGAAGTCAGTCTCATATATCATAGAATATTAACATAGAAGTCTAGATGAAATAGAAGTTCCTGATACACGTAAGACCCAATTACCAAACGACAGGTGTGATAAGTTTACTGCCAATCTGCAACCATCTTTTCTGGGCTGAGGAATGGCGACTTGAAGGAGGTGAGGTGAGGTGAATTGAGATTTAACGCCGCTTTCAAGAGTATTTCACTTATATCACGGCTGCTAGTATTATGGCAGGGAGAAAGCCCACAACACCATGTGGCTACGTATTGCGGTGAAACCTGTGAGCATCGGCTGGCACTAGCAAACCATGGTGGGTACTACGCTGAAATTCAGTGTAGCATTGCACCCAAACCTTACTGCATGTAGAACAGTTCTCTACTGCAGACAAAGTTGCCGTGCCGTTGCCTGGCGGGATTCGAACCCCGGACCTCTTGATCCGAAGCTAACCACTGCGCTATCCCTCCCCCTCCGAAGCTGGTTCCAAGAAAAATTTATTTTATTTCATGACTCAAACTAAGGATAATGTTTGAAATAAATGACAAGACGTGATATCAATCAGAAAGAGGTGAGCCAAAGGAGATTAGCATACTCTGTTTTGATTCTCCGCCAGTCTAATGTTTTCAGTTTGGTTACCAAAATAGTACACCCAGTGACCTGGTTAAGATTAAACCTTCATGTATGTAAATACCTCAACAGATGTTATTCAATACATATTTGTTCAGCTAGACTTGCATTCAACCCCTTTTAAAGCGACATTTAAAACGTTCTTGACATATAAACAGTTTGATAAATTCTGTCAGCAGATCACCATATGGCTTTAAAAGGGGGTTCTTATTATGGGGTATGTTTTGTGGAAACGAAATTCGAGAGGATATTCCTGTTTTCTCATATATATTATTAACATATGATTAAAACACAGTCATATTGAAATATACTATTGAAGGTAATAATTTGATTTTTGATATTTCACAACTTCATAAACAAAAGCGCACATTTGATGAAAAATAAAAGCGGAGAACTGAAGCCATTCATCAGCGCTGCATGTGAGGAAAACTTTGTTACAGTATAACAGCAAATTGTTTATTAGTTTCATGACATGTTATGTATTACTATGTGAATACTCTATTTGTGTATGTCTTTAGTTATTAGTTATTAGGAACAATATAGCCTGTTTTTATTGCACGAAATGCAAAAAATCCAAGAACCCTCCCTTTAAATGACTCACCATGTTCAAAATCATAAAAACTTGAATATTGATAGAATGCCTGTCATCTTTACCAGTAGAGGAATTTCACAAATGAATTAGCTTTAACCTTTTGTTCATGTGTATAAGCAGTGGCCATTAAGTTGCGGTTTGATTTTCAACAAGGTTCTCACTTATGACATTACATCTGTAAAATATCTCATTTATAGATCTGACTTTGAAACTGAATTCTTTGGTATGGCGTAAAATAACATGAAGTGGTTAATTTTTTAAAAATTCATTGACAAAGTATTTCCAAACTGGCCCAGATACAGGTCTTCGGTCTGTTATTTGCTCTCAAACTTTGTCTGGTACAAATACAACAGACGTCGCACCTGTAACTGGGCCAATACGGAAATACCTAATGACATGACATAACAATAAAAGTTGCAAAAAATTTGGCATCGATCTTTACATAAACTTTTTTGGTGGTTTTCTTTCCACATTAATATTTGTAAATATAATAAGATTTATTGTATTATAATTTTGGTGTATTCTTGATTTTGATTGGTCGATTTGAAAAGTTAACCTGTGATAACAATTGCCCACAAATTGAAAGTGTCGGCGAAATCACTCAACGAGTGGAAGCAGACGTTAAACCCAATTCAACAACAACCCACAAATTGACTTGGACGAATCACTGCGAAATGATTTATTTTGTTCACTAGATTTGGCCGAACTAAATATTTAATTTTCCCCTATTGCAAAATATTTGCCCCTTACACAACTCTGTCAGAGAGTGTTGAAGTAGCTGCATGCCTGTCAGCCAATTGCTATTATATAGCCTAATATTTCCAGATTGCGCCAGTTGTAAAACTGTCCAGCAAACTTGTGTGGCTAGTGCGTGATTTTCGATTTTCGATAAACTAAGTGTAAATACACTGCAGGGTAGGGATGTACAATATCATTGGTATATATATATACCAGTACAAATTGTACAATATCATTGGTATATATATACCAGTACAAATTGTACAATATCATTGGTATATATACCAGTACAAATTGTACAATTATAACTGTATGTTTTATCATTTAGCAATATATCACACAAAAGATTTGTAAGTGAAATATATTCATAAGTTCATCATGTTTTAAGGTAAAGGTGAAGGTTTAGATTCAAGACAATGCTCTGGATGTGCAAGGACATCTTGTAAAAGTGACTCAGTTACAAAGCCCAATATTTGGTGCATCAGATCACGCAAGAATTATGACATGAGGGGCACTGTCATTGACGTACCAGGATATTATAAGCGATTTTATAATATTTTTTTCAAGCGTTTTTTTATCAATATGGTTCAGGCACAGGTGAAGGTTAGCGCAAATATGTTGCGCAACAGAGATGAACGACCAGTTTTCCATATGTGCGAACGAAGTGAGCAAAGGTTGGCAACGCATTTCTCTCAGCTCAAATCGAAATAATTTTCAACTGACAAATTTCAACGTTCCAAAAATTCAAACTAGACATCAATTTGTACATAGGGGTATGATCTCCTTATCCCAACCTTTCATGGCACAATTACTCACGTAAAAGATATTTTATTTAAAATTTTAAGTGTTCGACACTGCCTCTGGAGAAATTCCTAATTTTAAAGGCTTTGAAAAATCATACCTTTGTTATCATCTGATCCATTTTTATGTTTGATAGCATTATTTTAAAGAAAAATGTTTCGGCTTTGGCATGGTATATATCATTGAATGATAATATGATGACAACACTCTGAAAAATAATTTCAAACAGACCCCTAATTTTTTATAGTAAATATGCTTTCTAATCGCTAGTTTTTCAACAATACAAGCCCCTGTGGTAGACATTCAGAGAGACCGGTTATTAGACTGAATAAACTTTCCTGTTGAAACTTTAATCTGAGTCTATGTATTCATTAAATAAGGTATTCCAGTGATTGTAGACATCTTAAGGATTGTACATTTATATATCAAAAGTTTGAAGCTGTCAACATTTCCTCCTTTGACAAACTCACTGCTACATTCACTGCTATAGAAATAGCTTACCACTCACCAACCTACAATTAGCTCATTATACTGTAGAAAATTGTGACAGCCCACATTATACCACACATTATCCACACTACGCTCGCTTCATTATAATAATTGTTGACACACAACAAGCATGTGTAATTGTTAGCCACGCCATTCCTCATATTGATTAGTCTGATTCATTAAACTTTAAAATACAATGGTGTGTACAGTCTAGTAAATCTTAGAAAGTGATGCATTATTTCACACATAAATATTTTTCATAAATAAAATTTAGTCTTACACAAATAGATTCAAGTGTAAATCTGTTCATCAACCAATTGGCAGATGAGGAAATTTTCTATGATCACATATTCACCCATGGGATCAATCAAATTAACATGCAATTTATTTTTTAAAAAGAGGCAGGGTACCCACGGGGTCCATCAAATGTACAAATCGAATTCCAATATAAGTTTATTCATAGAATTATTTATACTAAAAGAGAATTATTTAGAATGAAACTAATTGATGACAACTTATGTCCTTCATGCGGTTTAAGTGAGAATATTTATCATGTTTATATTGATTGTCGAGTTGTTAGACTTTTCTTGAAAGAATTCACTGCCTTTGTCAATAGATTCCATATTTTGTGCGAATGATGACCACTTGCTTAATCATATGCTGTTATTAGCTAAACGACACATTTTCATAATGAACATTAAAGGTAACAAGCCTTCTTTCTTAGTATTCGTAAATATACTAAAGGATATCTCTGGCATTGAGAAATACATCGCCAGGAGAAATGATAACAATTATTCTTTCGAGAAAAAATGGAAAGTACTTGAGAATGTCATTTAATTCCTGTCAATTAGTTTAAGATTCAATGATGAATTTCTCTATGAAGATTAAGAATTGTTTTCTCCCAATATTTGAACGAAATAATTATGCCTTCTGCCATGTTGTATCAAGCCATATGTATACATTTCAATGCGATGTATTGCTATGTTATTGTACCCTCGTGAAGTGAATAAAACATTTTTTTTTTTTAAAAATGTACAAAACAATTGGTGGGGATGGGATATATTACTGAATCTTCCGGTGAACCCCTCCTTACTTATGAACTCATTAACCTTTTCATATGTATCTAACACAGATCCAGAAATTTCAATATTCACGTATTTATCCACAGCATACATAAAATTTACATGCAAATTTCTTTGAAAAAAAGGGTGGGGAGATCTGCCGCTGAAGCCCTCCTTACTTATGAACTCATTAATGTTTTGAAATGTATCGCGTAACACCCTTTTTTCAAACACTGAAGCGAACCAAGGGCCTCGATTATACTCCACACAACTCACGATATGTAAGAGTCATTGTGCAATCTGCATAAATCGATCACTGTTGAAGTGTGGATCCTGAGGGAGTGCTGACCTGGAACTACACACAACTTGACCTCTGACCCTGTCTAAGAGGGGCACCTGCCCTCAAGTGATCTGACAAACAGTGTGAAGAGCTCAGAGCCTCCACACAGAAGGTATTAGTTGCCAGTCACTGTGTGGAGTTGTCTCCACAACACAGGTTACCACCTGATAACGCCCAGTCAGGCAATAACATTCAATACACACCTGGTATTATCTCCTATCTTAGACAAGCCCTTCAATGTGTCAGATATACCCCTAATTTACAGTCTACTATGACATATGTAAACAGTGTAAGGACTTTCAAGTGTTCTTTTACTATTTGCACAACAAGATAATGACAAATGGATTTCATTTTTATGTCATAGTTTGATGAAAGAAATTTCACATTAATCATTTTAACATGGTCACTGCCTTATAAATGCTTTCATGAAATTCTTAGAAATAAAGAACAATGGCAGTGAAAACAAAAAGTTCTTTGTACATGTCTAATTTTTGTCTATAAACAAAAGCGATCTCTCTTCTATTATCTTTTCCATAGAGATAACAGAGATATCAAGAACAGTTCTGTGAATGATATGCCTCAAAGCTAACAGCAGCAGCTGACACAGCACTGATGAGAAGACATGTGACGATATAGACATTTCATGATTCAATAGATAAGATAATAAGAAAAGGCCTGTCAAATTAAGTACTTGGTTTAAAGGTTGTTGTTCTTTAGTTGTTTTGTTTGGTTTTGGTTTTGTTATGGAGTTTGTTTGTTTTTTGGGGGGGGGGGGGGGGGGGGGGGGGGGTGAAAACCCTATAAAATATAACTTTGATCAAGTGCAAAACAAAAGTGTCCAGTTAAGCAAAACGAGTACAGAACTAAAAGGAAAATCACAAGTTTCAGTTATGTTTTAACTTTTTTTGAAAACTATGATAACACTTTTTGAATGGGAGGGAACATTTTTGTAACAATTTTTTGGGGGGAGGGATTCCAAGTTTCTTCTTCCAATTTTGTCAAAACAATAAAACTATGGTTAGTGGATCCATAATCAACTAAATAATCTGTTTTTGCCTAAAGATGTAGTTGCACAAAAAACCCTTATCAAGAATAATTCAAGCACTGTTCCGGGAATGATATGTCCTGAAAGCTGTTTGCAGCAGCTGGCACATTAAGTACACAGCACTGATGAGTAGGCATGTGACAATATAGACATTTCATGATACAAAAGATAAGATAATAACATCATTATTCATTTGCACAGAAAAACACCCACTTGGGCAGTATCCTGTTATCTCAGAATGATACAATTTCATTTAACTAACATTTAGCCTCTGAAATTAATTATTTCATAAAATTTTAAAAAATAAAATAAAATAAAAAACATTAAGGGGTCTGGATGACACACTACATCACAAAATACCTTTCTAAGTTGTTTATTAAAATAAAGATTTTTATTATGTGAGCATATTTTTCAAGCGATTTGATTGGTCAAGAGACGATCACGTGAATGTCGTCAGAAAAGTATATTGACTCCAGCCCGAGTCACACAAAAAGCCATAATGACTTGAGTGACGTCAAATGACTGTTGCATGATGTCAAACGATTGTTGTATGACGTCATATGACTGTTGCATGACGTCACGTTATTGTAATCATGGACCGTAGCCCCAGCTGTTCAATCCAACTTACATGTTTTACTGTAGTTCATGGTTTTTATTTCCTTTCTGTATTAAATACATGTATAATAAAACAATTATGGACTGGTGAATTTGGTCAATACCTGTTTTTATGGATCCGAGAAAACTTCGTCCTTGGTCAATATTGTTTTCTCGGGGCAATAAAACATGTTTTGACCTCATCACCAGTCTATAATTGTATATCATTGATTGTAACTTTGACATTCCCATAAAATATAGAAACATTTTCTAAGGTCCAGTGGTTGATCAAAGAGAGTTGTGGGGAATCCAGGGGGCTTGGTTCAATGGGTTCAACCCTCCCAGGGTTTTGAAATCACATCATCAATGTTTGACAGGACCAAAATACACCCAAAGTATGCAGAGAATTCGAGTTTGGTATATTTCCATCAATGACACGACATTGGTTCTTAACAGAACATCATATCATGACTGACTGCCATACTATGTTTATTATTTGTATTTCCTCAGTGAAAATAAGTATAAATATTCAATCAAACACGTATACATGAGAAACCAATACCTTGTCAATAATCTTTATACACAAGGCAATGAGTAAGTATCAATATAAATGAATCATCATTTATAAATATTGTATTCCTGACAATTGTTATTTAATCAACAGCCATCTGCTGCCCATTATCTCTTCACCATGCAGCTAAGCAGCTATTCACAGCCCTTATGTTCACTGCATGTGGTATGAGGACCAATGTTGTATCTACCCTAAGGCCCAAAAAAAAGAAGACTTTGTTTCTGGTTTCCGCCCGCATCAGTTTCAAACCCAGGCTTCAGGTCTTTTTTTCTAGGTTTTAACAAAAGTAAGGGCAGATAACTATAATTTTTTATTAGCCTCAGAAAACATTGGACATAGAAAATGTCACTCATTTCTGTTGAGATTCAGTGTAGGGGGTGAGATTATTGACTATTAGGAATAGAAACACATATTTAAGAGGATTTGTGCTTTATTTATATAAATAATTGTATAAATTTTGTTTGTTTACCTCTTCATTCCAAAACAAAAATGTCATAAAAAAAATAATTAAATGACGTCTTCGCATCATTTTTGTCAGCCTGTAAAGACCAGAAACATTTTTTTTTTTAGGCCCAATCCAGTGAGGGACAAAAGTATAGGTAGTGGAGGGTTCGAACTCGCCCCTACCCGACCCAATTCCCCTTTTGAACAATTTTGGAAGTAACCCCCCAGGATGAATCTTAACCTAACTGGGTCCACCCCCTCCCCCAATCCTTTAATCGGCCTATGTATAAGTAAAAAGGTCAACAAGGTCAATGATGAAAAGTTGTCACATGAAATATTTATAACATACTACAACAAAGGATAAAATATATGATAAATAATTAAGATACCATTTGTGTACATATGGAAAAAAGACCATATGTCCCAAATTTACTGCCAAATTTTGCAAAAGGGTGGGGGATCTACCACTATTATATTATCCATGATGATGACTTACTCACAAACAATAGAAATATTCTGAACATTTCAGATATTGTTATGATAAAGATTTACACTCACTTCAAGGGGGTTGTGGGTTATCAAATTTACATGCAACCTTTTTTCAAAAGGGTGAGGGCAGGGGGAGGGTTGATTAAAATCTACAGAACTTCAAGTGACAGAACCCTTCTGGGTCCACCCCTATTATATTATCCCTGTTGAGGACTCAATAACAACTGATACATGTTGAACATTTAGGATATAATTGTAACAATAACAAATGAATATTTAATCAGCATCTCTGTTGTTAGATGAATATTATTGAAAATTCTTACAGTACCTCTCATTTGCATCAGAGAGACGAATCATGGTTGATAATATAACTTTCTTACACAATAAAATAATATGTACACGTTCCTTTTGTACAGAGAAAACTGAAATGCTTCCCCACCCTGACAATGGAACCACAAGACAACACTGAGGAATGTAGTCATAATGATGTTGGTGGTATCAAAGACCCGACTGATATTTATTATTCAAATCAACAGAGCTGGTAAATCGTTTGAAATATATGCCTGACTGGACTTTAAGAGCGATATTCGCGTGTATAACAGTGTATAACAGTGTATAACACACGTCTGACTGTGACGGTACAACTGTAAACAATCAGCTATGCTGTAACAATGTACCACAGCCGCGTGCTGGACCTTTGTCGTTGTGTTCATCCATCCGTAACCATATACACACAGACATCGCATGTAAATACACAATACAAGCGCACACCAAGGGTAGAAGAAAGGAGGAAATATATGAATGAAAGATTTCAGCTGAGAAGAGAATATATATATGTTAGGATCTGCGGTCTGGTTCTTCGATCGACTGGCACCATCTCGCACGCACGATTCACCGCGGTGCCATGGAATATCAGCCATATCCCCCAGTCGTCTGCTACACAACGATAAACCCTTCTATCTTCGGAAATAGGGCCGAGTTTTGAGTTAATTTCATGGGAAATATTGTTATGATAAATGTTTGTATGAAATCTAAGGGTTATACTTACATTCGGACGAAATAATCCAAATATAGCTAGCGTAATTTCGCTGTCTTTCCTTGTCAACTATGTTTAGCATAGGCAAATATCCATTGACCCAGACGCAGCACGCACATTCTCTGTATCACTCCGCCTGTGAAAAGAGTCCGGTGCGAGGTCGGCTGAGGCTGATTTTCAATGCTATTGATACAAACGCTTTTATTTCATCACAGCGCGCCTGTGTATTCAATTCTCACATCTGCATTAATTGAATAAATGGGGATACTTTTCCGTTCACAATAGTTTTCAACATGCCTCGACAAAGTGACGGTATCAAGTATCCCCGTGTGTATCCGATGTCTTCACTATAATGCTTTAATTGAATGGCGAATAAGAGCCTTGTATTTTAAGCGTGTCACACTCGTTCCGATGTCAGGGTTATAAATAGAATTGATATTATAAAGTTCAGAGTTAATTTTAAAATTAAGATTTTGATATCTCTTCTTTTAGAGGTAATGGAAATAAAATCAAGTTTTCAAAACAGAAACACTATATGTCACAATGCTCTGGCGATTTTTATTGAATATTAATTATTAAAATATAATTGCTATAATTTGAATTTTAAAACAAGCATACATGTATGTACTTTTATAAAGTGCAATATATTAATACTAAATTGAAACCCCGACACAAACTGCAGGTATTTATTCTTCTCATGTTTCGACTGAAAAACGAATATCACAGTTCCAATGTAGTAGAAATATTGGGTTGGGGGTGTGATTGGCATTTAACACTTTTCCTAAAACCAAAAAATATAATTTCAAAATCGATCGATATACAAATGAGGGGCGGGATAGCGCAGTGGTTAGCGCGTTCGGCTTCGGATCAAGAGGTCCGGGTTTTCGCGTCCCGCCAGGGGCACGGCAACTTTGTCTGGAGTAGAGAACTGTTCTACACGCAGTAAGGTTTGGGTGCAATGCTACACTGAAATTCAGTGCAGTACCACCCATGGTTCGCTAGTTCAAGCCGCTGCTCGTAGGTTTCACCGCAGTGCATAGCCACTTGGCATTGCGAGCTTTCTTCCTGCCATAACACTAGCAGCCGCAATATAAGTGAAATACTCTTGAAAGCGGCGTAAACCTTAAGTCACCTCACCTTAATATAAAAATGCGATATAACACGTCATCAAATATGTATAATCTAAAGTATGTCTTTACAATTGCTAAAACACAAATATTCCTACATTTGCACACCAAAACTATCGTTATTTTTATAATCCTGTGAAGTCATAATACTGTGACATCTTTAATTATATGACTTTATAATTAATTATTAAGACATGATCATCAGCCATTGCTATAGTACAAATTAAAGTGAAATATATCTTGAGACGGGGGAATATTAACAATATTATTACACACAATATTTAAACGCGTAATAATTCATTAAAACGTACAGTTGAAAATGTATCTACATATACTGGATAAAATAAGTTTTTTAAATTTTTTTTTTAATAGTTCATTCATCAAATAATAAATCCATCAGTATTTATAATTTACAAATTTACAAATATCCCTCATTATTTTTGTCCAGTAGGCCTTTGTTTGAAATAACGAAATATCTTCGCCTTGTACATGTTGATTGAATGTGTACACTGTCGGGACCTACTGTAGAAGTTACAGCTGGCGTATGTAATACCCCCTTTACACCAAACCCTAGTCTTACACTCAGACTATGAAAAAAGTATTTATTATGAAAATATCACCATTTTATTAAATATTGAAAAGGAGACTGAAAGAAATGGTATTTTCATAAAAATAAGTCTCCTTTTCCATTTTTTTGTTTTTTTTTGTTACAGTCTAAGTGTTAGACTAACCAAACCCGTTCTCACTACGTTCTTTTAATTATGACTGTGCTTATCTATGGAATAATCTTTCCTCCAAAATAAGATGTTCAAATTCATTATCGTCATTTAAAGCAAAATTATCTGAAAAAGAATGTAAAATCCCAAAATATTTTCTATTCGGCGGTAAGAAGATAAACATTATACACAGTAAGTTACACTAAACGGTGATCTGTATCGTGTCAATTTATCTGAAAGTAATTCTTGCATTTGTGGTGCTTCAGTTGAAGATGTTTATCATTTCTTCTTGAGATGTCCAAGCATGACGGTCTCCATTTAGAATTAAAGTAAAGATTTTATAATTAAAACATTCGATCTTAATACAATCCTTTATGGAAATCCAAATCTTCCACAAACAGTCAATGAAAACAATGCAAACATATTTCACCATGTTCATAAATTCATTGGAAAGGGTCAACGGTTCAATTAATACATTAATAAACTGACGGGCAAAATAAAGTATATCACACTTGTTTTCGATTAATTCGATATTTTAAAGAAATGAGATGCATTGGATTATGGCACGATACAAAAACAACTTTCTGCAGAAGTTTAAATGACTTAAATGGTGACTGTTGTATTGTTTAACTAAAATATGATTATTTAAAGTAAGAAATGAAAGTTACACCAACATGAATCCTACCATGTTCAAAATGTTGTAAATGTGTGCAGGACGAAGCACATTTATTGATTTTCACACAGAGTATGTGTTATATGTCGATGAACAGTTGTGTTTTATCAAAGTTAATTTGGGGTAATTTCAAAATATAAATTTTTAATTTTGGTAAAAAAAATTCAAACCGCGTAGAGGTATTCTTTGACTGATTTAATGTTTAGAACTAATTTCACAAACTAGTCCGTTTTTCAATACGACGTCGAAAACTCGAGATATTTGACTTCGAAAATTATACATATGATACAAACAACTGAGCCATATAGTTTCTTTTGCCCGTACGTTTACTTATGTACCTATTTACCATATTCAAAGTGCATTTTTTCCTAACAATGACATTTCCAGTTGTGTTGCCTTAATAATGTATATTACATGTTTACCCACTTCTTCACTTGTAGATTTCTTACTCTCTTTTGCATATATTGTGTTATGTATTTTAGC
Organism: Gibbula magus; assembly: GCA_936450465.1. Lineage (NCBI taxonomy): Eukaryota > Metazoa > Mollusca > Gastropoda > Trochida > Trochidae > Gibbula > Gibbula magus. The sequence goes on from OW388302.1 coordinate 6,884,240, forward strand.
ATTGTCAAATAGTTGTTACGTGGAGAGGGCTTCTATAAGTTTCACAACTTGTGCCAAATCCATTTCTTAAATGAATAAAATATGTTTTCAATCAATCAATCAATCACTACGTTCTTGAATTGTTATAGAACGGACTCGGACTGTCTGAGAACGGAATGGACGTGTATATATATATATATATATATATAAACACACATATCGTTTATATATATATATATATATATATATATATATATATATATATATATATATATATATATATATATATATATATATATATATATATATATACAAAGTGGCAACCACAGGGGCTTGTATTGCTGAAAACAAACAGTTCTAGGTTCAATACTACGATGCGATATATCTATACTTATAAATCTTAAGTTTGTTTTCAGCAATACAAGCCCCTGTGGTCGTACTTAGAACGGAACTACCGTATTTCGAAGGGAATTACCGTACTTCTAATTTGCTAAGGACGGGTGGGGATGTTCTGCAGTCGGAAATCAATTGTAATACTTTCGTGCACAGTTTCCATCCCGTCCATCCCGTCGACCACAATACCCCCCTTTCAGTTGCTATCTCATGTAAATTTCTTCCAAATACTATTAATTGTTCCTTAGAAGTTCGTATTCTGTCAGCGGTTACAGATGTTACTAAATTATGCCCAAAACACCTTTATATCTTCAGAAAATCAAGTTTAAAATAAGTGCACATGGCTCAGTAAAACCGTGGGAATCATTTTTGTCATTCGAAATAATAAATTGTGTTCACAATAAATGGCCGCCATCCATTTATTGCTTTATACGCAACACCTTTATTACTACTACGGATAATTGGTTTGTGTAATTAGATGTTTTACCCTCTAAAGTAAATTAAAATGACACAAACTATGATTATAAATAGGAAATTTGAAAAAAATAATTTTGCAAAAAACGTGCCACTGCCCCTTTAAATACAATAAACCATTTGACTTTATGGATTAAAGGAACACGGCATCGAGGATAAAAATGAGGTATTATATAGCATATTATAAGTTATAACATTCAGTGGAGGTTTACATCGTGAATTATAAGACACGCATTATTTTTTATTCTACGAGCCGGAGGCGAGTAGAATAAAAAATAATAAGGGTCTTATAATTCACGATGTAAACCTCCACTGAATGTTATAACGTTTTTATCCTACCGAATGTCTCAAAATATTATTAAAAACAAACAGAAATGCTCGAACATCGTTTATTCAAAGAAGCAACAAATCTGGGTCAGAGTCAAAATAAACTGTGTCACGTGACATGGACGCACGCTTTATTTCGGTAGCGGGGTATAAGGCTTTTATCACCCTCGGTGACATTTATCCACCTGGGTGAGGGTGAATATGGTTATTTGTTCAGGGTCACGTGGACCAATCATAGATCGACATTCTTACATGAGGTAGGATAAGAAGTTTTACCCTTTTGCATAATATATTTAAATTTCAGAAGTTGCCATGTCACAAACGAATTGCGATTGTTGAAATGAGACAATAGAAATTGTTCACTTCAGTTCAGTACAGTACTTGATAAGAAAAACATTCGAAACAGATTTTCATAAAACCACGAGCAACAATACAGGCACACATTCGCATTATTAAAGTGGTGATGGCGCTACAGATGTACGAGGTTAGCGCAAGTGAATCAATCGCAAATAGCAGTCTCAATTGAGCGTGTTTTTCATGAATGTTATTGACTCGAATCACAATTTTGCCACGATTTCAATAACTTTCATATTAATTAATGTTTCAGCATAACATGAGCCACCATAAATTATACACAGAAATTATTTCATCTTTCATTTTAAGGTTAATCAAGTAGGCGTTTCTTTTGGCTCACAGTGTTATAACAAAATGATTATATGATGATCAATTGGCCCGACTTCAGGGAATTACATCTCCTTTACTGCAATGACGTTTGATACGATATGGTATTCTTATATTATCTCTGTAAATAAAAATATCCCTCAAAGAAGTAAGTTGACGATTGTCAAGCCTGTATATCTAATATGCATTAGCTGTGAGATGTTTTCTGTGAAGTATATATTGTTTTTCCATAAATCAAAACGTGATTTTGTTTTATATCTTTAACTACCATTCAACATCATTCACATCAGTTTCTAACTAAATTATGCTGCACTACGTAACATCACATACGATCTGATTTCAATACGATCTACTGTGATTCTACCACTTGGGACCTTTTATAATACATATTTTTGCCAACGGACCAAGGAGATATTTTAAGAGCGCTTCGTTCAGTTTTCACTCTTCGGAGCCGGTGTCACGAAATAAAATCGCCCCCGGTATAAAATCTCCCCCCGGAGATTTTGTACCGGTATAAATCCTCCCCCCTCAGAATAAAATCTCCCCCCGCCACGAAATAAAATCTCCCCCTGGAACAGAATCGCCCCCTCCAAAATAAATGAAAAATACCGTTAAATTTGTGAAATAAAAATGAAAAATATTGAAATAATTACAACAGATTGTATAAATATTAGTTTGCAAGCATGTTTGTAAACTATTTCCGTCAATTAATTGGTAAAAATAATAACATTCTTATAAACGGTTAATGCATACTGGGTGGGTTGAACAAAGGTTGAGACAGTTCAAGTGGGAATATCTCAGTGAGATTTGGTGTACACATATCTCTGTACACAAACCTCTGAGATGTAGAGTGGAGGATCTATACTGGTTGTGAGCTATATACTTATATACATGTAGAGGGGAGGATCTATACTGGTTGTGAACTACATACTTATATACATGTAGAGGGGAGAATCTATACTGGTTGTGAACTATATACTTATATACATGTAGATGGGGAGGATCTATACTGGTTGTGAACTACATAATTATATACATATAGAGGGGGAGGATCTATACTGGTTGTGAACTATATACTTATATACATGTAGAGGGGAGGATCTATACTGGTTGTGAACTATATACTTATATACATGTAGAGGGGAGGATCTATACTGGTGGTGAACTATATACTTATATACATGTAGAGGGGAGGATCTATACTGGTTGTGAACTACATACTTATATACATGTAGAGGGGGAGGATCTATACTGGTTGTGGAATTTTATACTTATATACATGTAGAGGGGGAGGATCTATACTGGTTGTGAACTATATACTTATATACATGTAGAGGGGGAGGATCTATAATGGTTGTGAACTACATACTTATATACATGTAGAGGGGGAGGATCTATACTGGTTGTGGAATTTTATACTTATATACATGTAGAGGGGGAGGATCTATACTGGTTGTGAACTATATACTTATATACATGTAGAGGGGGAGGATCTATAATGGTTGTGAACTACATACTTATATACACATAAGAAATAACTAAAATATTGTTGGTTTAAACATATCTTATTTAGAGTAAGAAAATGACTTTGAATGATGATAGATGAATGTTGATAATCTTGTCATTAAAGAATATTATAAACCATTTTTAGTCATCGATACAGAATAGATGTCATTAGTACTACTAAAGCTAAAATACTTAAACATAAGTTAATCACAAAATAAACTGGTTATCTGTAAATAGAAGTTGGTAGATATTCAAATGTGGATAGAGCATTACGTTTATGTGATTTTTGTCTTAAGCAAGGTATTTATGTTATTGAAGACGAATATCATTTCTTTTGTGTTTGTCAAAAGTATCATGGAAATAGAGTTAAATATATTGATAGAATTTATTGGGAATGTCCATCACAATATAAATTATTTCAGTTGTTACAATCTCAGAATAAAATCACTCAGTTGTATTTAGCTAAGTTCATAAAACAGAGTTATATTCAATATCATTTTGAAATGTCCCGCCTCCATACTCTGATTGTAAATTTTGTAATGTTGACGAGGGGTTCTGTGAGCTCAAGTCACTTAATTGAATAAACTTTTGTTATGTTCTATAAAAATGTGTATTAAAACAGAATAAATATATATTTTGCATACAAATTTAACTAAGACTAATGTTAGATTTAGTTGCCAAGTACTGTTTGCCAATTTAAATGTGATTTTAGCAATATGCCCCAGAATGTAGTTTGCAGTGTTTACCCATTGACATGTGTTTTTAGCGGAGTAGGTATATCCTAGCATTTAGGTATTTACCAAATGGAATATGATTTTAGCAGAGTGGGTATATCCCAGTGTTTACCAATTGGAATATGATTCTAACAGATGGACATATACATTTACAATGATATATTCCTCTGAATAATACCTGTCCATATTGAAGTGAATAAATGTGTTATTTGCAGGAGGATAAATGATTTAAAAAAAAACAAAGATTAAGATCATATTACTTAGTCAAATACATTGTTATATCTATGTATTGTCTATTACATTGTTATATGCCAATAAAAGAATGAAAATAAAACTTTTTTCCGAACATCTATCTGAATGATTAGCTGTCACAATAAATTTACAAAATCTATCATTTGTACAAGACAAATACATATTAAATTAGAAATACATATTAAATACAAACTGTTATAACTCTAAAATAATTAAGTTGAACTATTGAATAAAGGCGAAAGAGAGGAACACAACAGGAACATTTGTGTAAAGTGGCAATGACCAAACAATGTAGACAAAAGTCACTTTCAGGTGACTTAAACCTTCTTGTAACCTTATCTATCAAATAATTTTAATGGATTTTGAATGAACCACCATTGTTTCCTCTCAAAGCATTATCAAATAGAACTGCAAGTGAAGTACCTTGATGAGAAGCTGAAGCAACATCTGTAAATCAATTTATGACACTACAGTTTTTTTTAAGAAAGTTAAAAACAAATAAAATGTAAATGCTGAAATCTATAAAAGTTAGGTATTAATAATAACTAAGATAATATCAGATATTCCGTCGTCGTATACACTTGACCATGTAAATTGTATGTTAGGCGTCAGGACGTCTGGCCAAGTAATTCGTGTAAAAACATCCTGTTGGCGAATTGTGTTCGTATCCGTGCCCAATGCACAAAGTCTTCCATCAAATCTAATAAATCACCCTGGTTCATAGTAATGAGCATACGTGTAATTAACATGAAGGTGACAGAGAGAAAGATTGGTTATTGTGGTATTCAAATATATAGGTGCTTATGTATAATGAGTATGACGGTGACGGGAAAAGACTGAGCCAATTTTGTTGTGATTTCACCATAGTAAATGTACCCAGTATGTATACACTATAGATATGTACTAACTATGTAAGTAAATATCCCCCCCCCCCCCCCTCTACAGTAAGACTATATTTACATACACTGGTATAAACTCTCCCCCCTAGATATGTATATAGATATGTACACTCTATGTCCGTATAGATCCTCCCCCTCTACAGTAAGACTATATTTACATACACTGGTATAAAGTCTCCCCCCTAGAGATGTATATAGATATGTACACTCTATGTCAGTATAGATCCTCCCCCTCTACAGTAAGACTATATTTACATACACTGGTATAAACTCTCCCCCCTAGATATGTATATAGATATGTACACACTATGTCAGTATAGATCCTCCCCCTCTACAGTAAGACTATATTAACATACACTGGTATAAACTCTCCCCCCCTAGATATGTATATAGATATGTACACTCTATGTCCGTATAGATCCTCCCCCTCTACAGTAAGACTATATTTACATACACTGGTATAAACTCTCCCCCCTAGAGATGTATATAGATATGTGCACACTATGTCAGTATAGATCCTCCCACTCTACAGTAAGACTATATTTACATACACTGGTATAAAGTCTCCCCCCTAGAGATGTATATAGATATGTACACTCTATGTCAGTATAGATCCTCCCCCTCTACAGTAAGACTATATTTACATACACTGGTATAAACTCTCCCCCCTAGATATGTATATAGATATGTACACACTATGTCAGTATAGATCCTCCCCCTCTACAGTAAGACTATATTAACATACACTGGTATAAACTCTCCCCCCCTAGATATGTATATAGATATGTACACTCTATGTCCGTATAGATCCTCCCCCTCTACAGTAAGACTATATTTACATACACTGGTATAAACTCTCCCCCCTAGAGATGTATATAGATATGTGCACACTATGTCAGTATAGATCCTCCCCCTCTACAGTAAGACTATATTAACATACACCGGTATAAACTCTCCCCCTAGAGATGTATATAGATATGTACACACTATGTCAGTATAGATCCTCCCCCTCTACAGTAAGACTATATTAACATACACTGGTATAAACTCTCCCCCCTAGAGATGTATATAGATATGTACACACAATGTCAGTATAGATCCTCCCCCACTACAGTAAGTCAGTATTAACATGCCCCGGTATAAACTCTCTCTCTAGCGATGTATATAGATGTATACAAACTAAGTCGCGTATTGTTATCGTTAAATAATTACCTCAAAGGAGGAACATGTATAGGAAAGAATAATTCAAGTGAATTAACACATTTTACAAGTTTTTTGGTTGCAAATTAAAGTCATTATTTCAGTATAACATTGGACAATAAATAAGTGCCAAAAAATATTAATCAAACTGAAAATTAAAAAGAAACAAGGGGGGAGATTTTATTCTGAGGGGGGCGAGAAATAATTCCGCCGGGGGGCGATTTTATACCGGTATAAAATCTCCGGGGGAGGATTTGTACCGGTATAAAATCGCCGGGGGGAGATTTTATACGGGGGAGAATTTATACTGGGACACCGGCTCTCATTTCGAGCTTCATTCGGGCGAATCGGACGAATATTTTCAGAGTAAGAATGATAACTTTATGAAGTTATGGTACATTAGTCTGAAAAAGAATGTTTTCTGAAAATATCCCCATTCTTATAAATATTGAAAAGCAGTTTGATTAAAATTTACAGTTTTCTGAGGAATAATAATTGCAATATAATACATTTACCGGGATATGAACTCATGTCGTTCAGGGGTTTCCTAACAAAACCGACCTTGTGGCGAATAATGTACTGAACCAGATCGAATCTCGGCAGATACTTTATTTTGCAAATTTTATTCCTCGGAGCAAGATCGATTGTAATCAGACTGTATTGAAAAGGAGACTGTAAGACATTGGATTCAGAGGCTTCTTTTCAATAATTTTATATTTTATAGAATTATGGTCCAGCTTATCAGCTTTTCTGAAATATACAGCTAATATATCTGCCAACTTTCATGTTCATGCAATCTGATGCCTGACTGTGTGTATTTGTGAATTATGAATAATGAACGCAGACCGAGTGAATATTTGTGGCAACCATCGATTGGTACGCAATATGGTTATCACAGATATTCACGAGGTCGAGGTTATTATTTCTTTCACATACACCACATGCTTATAATAATTGATTAAAATTATAAGTTTCAAGTTTGTTTATTTATTATAATTTTTTTCAATGCGAAATAGTTACTTCATATGAACGTTTTAAATAGTTCTAATGTTGTAATGCTTGAGTGAAACCCACTCCAAACTTTGCTTCAACAGTAAGTGTGTACTGAGCGAAATTCACGTGTAAATCGATTCGCGTACATTCTTAACTGTCAATCAGAAATTCCAAGCGAGGTAACCCAATGTTTCTTTTCGTTTTCCTTCAGAAACCACACATGTACATCACCTCTATCTTGAATATATGAACTAAAGATGAACAATTGTAAATATAAACGTTTAGGAGATTGTGTTCGACAATATATATATATATATATATATATATATATATATATATATATATATATATATATATATATATATATATATATATATATATATAGTTTTAATTAGCTGTTCAATCTATGACCAAATATCTAGTAGCGTTGAGCGAAAATCAAGGTCACACGGACGTTGTTCATTTCATCTTGTGATGCACGGACATCACGAGTGTCATGTTGCCCGGCTGAGTTTCTAACTTCACGTGCTGCACACAATCAAAAGCGCGTGGTTGCCATGAGATAGCAAACATGTAATGTTGTGATATTTCAAACAAAAGTACACATAATACTTGTTTCAAGGTATTGTCGGAGCGATATGAGGTGAGGTGAGGTGAGTTGGGTTTTAACGCCACTTTCAAGAGTATTTCACTTATATCGCGGTTGCTAGTATTATGGTAGGGAGAAGCCCGCAACGCCATGTAGTTATGCATTCAGGTGAAACCTGCGAGCATCGGCTGGAACCAGCGAATCATGGGTAGTATTTCGCTGAAATTTAGTGTAGCATTGCACCCTAACCTTACTGCGTGTAGAACAGTTCTCTACTGCAGACAAGGTTGCCGTGCCCATGGCGGGATTCGAACCCCGGACCTCTTGAGCAGAAGCCGAACGTTGCGGCAACCTGTTGGAGTTACAAAATGACGTTGTGACGTCAGGAAACTGCTAAGGACAACGTAGACTTGACATTGTGACGACGTCATTACGACGTAGATTTTGTAAAGCTGCGTTTTCTATCGACTACGCAGAGAAAAAAGCCTTTGCATCTGTAGATCTGCAGGCTTTGTATAATTTAATATCTAATTTTGAGAACATGGGCTTGGCCCCAGTGGCATCTATCGGGGATAGGATGGTTGCCACAGCTACGTTGATATTGACCTCTAGACAACAATTACCTTTTTTGCTGGAGCTTTTAGTAATGGAAATGTTGTAACAAATATGCGTTAGACCCTTGGCCCTGTTGCCCATATCAGAAGAAAGAATACTCAATGTAAACTGAAGCACAAAAGAAACGTAACCCCGCTGTTGTTATTATCATGTATAATTGTCAATGTTTTCGACGCCGTGTTCAAAATTTGAATATCAATTAGTCAAAAATATTAAATCAGTCAAATAAGTCTTCTACGTGTTTTAAAAAAAATAATTTTGATAAAACACAGCTGTTCATCGACATATAACACAGCTGTGTGAAAATTAATAAATTTACCTCGTCCTGCACACATTTAAAACATGTTAAACATGGTAGGGGTCATGCTGGTGTAAATTTAATTTCTTACCCCTGTCGTATAAAAATGATATTGTAATCAACAAATAAAACAGTCACCAATTAAGTCATTAAACTTACTGCCAAAATGTGTTATTGCAGCGTGCCATAATCATATGCATCTCATTTCTTTAAAATATTGAATTCATCGAAAACAAGTGAGGAGTGACGTTTCTTTTGTGCTTCAGTTAATCGTTTATAATCACTTCGATTAAATTATGTATGTACTTGTTCCCATATACAAAGATTCGTGTACCTCCGATTTAAACTTTCTAGGGGGGAGACGCCTTGGGCGGTAAGAGAATAACATAACAAGTACACCCAGTCTTTCTTAATCTAATTTATTTATTTATGTGAGATTTGTGGGTTTTTTTGGAATAAATATTGAAATAGACACTATGGATCTTAAAACCACTTCATTGGTTCGCGTCGCCAGCCTCCAGTATTATGTAACGTATGTTATATTTAGGACTGTGCAATATTATCGATATAATGGTATATATCGGTAAAAAGTGTGTATTGCAATAATTGCAATATGATTTGTGATATCGCAATATATCGCACCAATGCATTTCAAGTAAAATTAAGTTTAAAATTTTGCTTTTAGGCACAGACACATGGTTTAATTCTCAAAAAAATGTTTGATGTGCAGGAATATGTGTTGGGCAACTGATGGGAGTCATTTCTTTATTTAAATATCATTAGAATTTGCTTACATATTTACCTTAATAACTTGTTGTATATAGTTTATAAGATCTGAAAAGCATTTTATCAAATATTTAATGTTTAAATCGTATAACGGTGTATTAAAGCTTAATGTAGAAGTCAACCAATATATTGCAGTATTATTGCAATATGTGCGCTGTATATCGCAATATATCACAATATGAATTTTGCGACAATATCCAGCCTTAGTTATATTCCCGGTACCTCGAACGGTTATAAAACGTGTATGGGCAATGTCATAACGTTGACGCGATATTTGAATAGACACAAGATTTCCATTCAGCTCATTAAATTGTTAAAAACCTTTATTATCCAAAACTGGCTCCCACAGTAGATATCGCTTGTATAAGGTCAAGCACTATCTACAAGCAATATCTACATTGTATATCTATATGACGAGCAATGGAATCATGGGATTTATCAGCGGAATAAATGATTGAACAGACTACACGATGTAGGAGAGAGATATTGTTCACAAATATTTACAAAAGTTTAAAACACTTGAGTTGAAGACATTAATTAGTATACGTGAAAGTTTAGTAAACGTGTTCAAGGTTTGGTTTTGTTGGATGTAATAATAAACATAATCTAGGATTGACACGTCAATACTTAGGTCTTCAAGACTTCCGCTTTGACCTTGAGCTCCATGTTTGATCAAAGAATGTCACTTCAATGTAACATATATCTCATAGTATACTAACAAAACCGCAAAATATTAAACACACTATTTCAAATCAAAATAGGAAGAAAACCGTGTGACCTACAAATTTGTCATGATTTACTTTTTTGCTTGCATTGTTATTGCCCATTTTGTTTTACAAAAAAGTGTCTTTGTCGTTTTTGAAATTTTCCTCATGTTAAAAATTAAAATCCAGTTTTTCTGTCATTTTTCGGCCTTAATTGTTACCGTAAATGACTGTTCGTGAGCGATTGTATTATTCCTTAAGACACTATATTATTTTAGTGCTCTATTATTTGATCAGTTATATTTTTCAATGGTAAATGAAATTGCTTGTGTTGATAGTGAAGACGAATTTTGATACTACACCGTGAGTAAACACTCGAGTCGTGTTCGAAGTGTTTGTTTGGATACTTCAACACGCATGCGTCGACTGGGCAATCGTGTTGTCAACTCAAACGCAACCTGACCTGCGCACACTTCTATCATTTGAGTAAGGCCATTAGAAAGTTTCAGACGCACGTTCTGTGTAGCTCACCTCGACGCATGTGGAGACTTTGAAACGTAATCCTGCTAATTTGTGAGGTGAGTATTATTATGAACAAGAAGAAGATAATGTTACATGAAACTTTCGAATGCATATTAATCTTCGATAAGGAACATAAAACAGTTTAAAACCCTCTCGGGAACAACTTTTTTCCAAATGTGACTCAGGGCGGTAGAACTTTCTTTTTATTATGTCCCCCGAATTTTTTTTCGGAAGACATAATGTTTTCGCCTCCGTCCGTCATTCCGTTATTCCGTCATTCCGTTATTACGAAATGCTTTCTTTTCCGGGCCATATCTCAAAAACCGTTAAATATTTTTTCACGAATGTTGTATTTGCTTAGACCTAGTGGTGGAGTGGTGCCTTTTGCTACTCTTGCTATTTTGAATTTTTTTTTTCTGGTTTCCATGGAAACAATTTGAACTTAGTGCAAATTGGGGGTAGCGACCTTTTCCTGCCCCTATTTCAAAATCTATGTAGTATTTCTTTACGAAACTTGGTATGTGGTTAGACCCTAGTGGTGGAGTGGTGCCTTTTGCTAATTTGGTTATTCTGAATTTTTTATTATTTTTTTCCTGGTTTCCATTTAAACAATTTGAACTTAGTGCATATTGGGGGTAGGGACCTTTTCCGGCCTCTATCTCCAAAACCGTTCAATATTTTTTCACCAAACTTTGTATTTGTTTAGACCTAGTGATAGAGTGGTGCCTTTTGCTACTTTGGCTATTCTGATTTTGTTATTTCTCGATTTTAATGCAGTATTGAACTTAGTGCTCAGCATAAGTGAAAATTAAGGGTAATATGACTAGGTTGGATTGAAAGTTGGAGCGTTGGACATCACAGTGCATCACATGCACATATTTCTAGTTTTTTGATTAAATGAATAATGACAAAGTAAAAGTATGTAAATCCTGCAGATATATTTGGTGGACAAATGAATTTGAGGTTTTAGCGTCCTCATAAAAATACAGACGCCGTTGCGGACAGCTGCGACATTTCAACAATCGATGGACATTCCTCATGTGTATATTGCGGACAGCCGAGACAGTTCAACAAATGATGGACATCCTCCACGTGTATATTGCGGACAGCCGAGACAGTTCAACAATCGATGGACATCCTCCACGTGTATATTGCTGACAGCCGAGACAGTTCAACAAACGATGGACATCCTCCACGTGTATATTGCGGACAGCCGAGACAGTTCAACAAATGATGGATATCCTCCACGTGTATATTGCGGACAGCCGAGACAGTTCAACAAATGATGGACATCCTCCACGTGTATATTGCGGACACCCGAGACAGTTCAACAAATGATGGATATCCTCCACGTGTATATTGCGGACAGCCGAGACAGTTCAACAAATGATGGACATCCTCCTCGGCCTCATGTATATTGCGGACAGCCGAGACATTTCAACAAATGATGGACATCCTCCACGTGTATATTGCGGACAGCCGAGACAGTTCAACAAATGATGGACATCCTCCACGTGTATATTGCGGACAGCCGAGACAGTTCAACAAACGATGGACATCCTCCACGTGTATATTGCGGACAGCCGAGACAGTTCAACAAACGATGGACATCCTCCACGTGTATATTGCGGACAGCCGAGACAGTTCAACAAACGATGGACATCCTCCACGTGTATATTGCGGACAGCCGAGACAGTTCAACAAACGATGGACATCCTCCACGTGTATATTGCGGACAGCCGAGACAGTTCAACAAACGATGGACACCCTCCACGTGTATATTGCGGACAGCCGAGACAGTTCAACAAATGATGGACATCCTCCTCATGTATATTGCGGACAGCCGAGACAGTTCAACAAATGATGGACACCCTCCACGTGTATATTGCGGACAGCCCAGACAGTTCAACAAACGATGGACATCCTCCTCATGTATATTGCGGACAGCCGAGACAGTTCAACAAATGATGGACATCCTCCACGTGTATATTGCGGACAGCCGAGACAGTTCAACAAACGATGGACATCGTCCTCATGTATATTGCGGACAGCTGAGACAGTTCAACAAACAATGGACATCCTCCAAGTGTATATTGCGGACAGCCGAGACAGTTCAACAAACAATGGATATCCTCCACGTGTATATTGCGGACAGCCGAGACAGTTCAACAAACAATGGATATCCTCCACGTGTATATTGCGGACACCTGAGACAGTTCAACAAACGTTGGACATCCTCCACGTGTATATTGCGGACAGCCGAGACAGTTCAACAAATGATGGACACCCTCCATGTGTATATTGCGGACAGCCGAGACAGTTCAACAAATGATGGACACCCTCCATGTGTATATTGCGGACAGCCGAGACAGTTCAACAAACGATGGACATCCTCCTCATGTATATTGCGGACAGCTGAGACAGTTCAACAAACAATGGACACCCTCCACGTGTATATTGCGGACAGCCGAGACAGTTCAACAAACAATGGACACCCTCCACGTGTATATTGCGGACAGCCGAGACAGTTCAACAAACGATGGACATCCTCCACGTGTATATTGCGGACAGCCGAGACAGTTCAACAAATGATGGACATCCTCCATGTGTATATTGCGGACAGCCGAGACAGTTCAACAAATGATGGACATCCTCCACGTGTATATTGCGGACACCCGAGACAGTTCAATAAACAATGGACACCCTCCACGTGTATATTGCGGACAGCCGAGACAGTTCAACCAACAATGGACAACCTCCACGTGTATATTGCGGACAGCCGAGACAGTTCAACAAACAATGGACAACCTCCACGTGTATATTGCGGACAGCCGAGACAGTTCAACAAACGATGGACATCCTCCACGTGTATATTGCGGACAGCCGAGACAGTTCAACAAACAATGGACACCCTCCACGTGTATATTGCGGACAGCCGAGACAGTTCAACAAACGATGGACATCCTCCACGTGTATATTGCGGACAGCCGAGACAGTTCAACAAACGATGGACATCCTCCACGTGTATATTGCGGACAGCCGAGACAGTTCAACAAACGATGGACACCCTCCACGTGTATATTGCGGACAGCCGAGACAGTTCAACAAATGAAGGACACCCTCCACGTGTATATTGTGGACAGCAGAGACAGTTCAACAACCGATGGACACCCTCCACGTGTATATTGCGGACAGCGGAGACAGTTCAACAAATGATGGACATCCTCCACGTGTATATTGCGAACAGCCGAGACAGTTCAACAAATGATGGACACCCTCCACGTGTATATTGCGGACAGCCGAGACAGTTCAACAAACGATGGACATCCTCCACGTGTATATTGCGGACAGCCGAGACAGTTCAACAAATGAAGGACACCCTCCACGTGTATATTGTGGACAGCCGAGACAGTTCAACAAACGATGGACACCCTCCACGTGTATATTGCGGACAGCAGAGACAGTTCAACAACCGATGGACACCCTCCACGTGTATATTGCGAATAGCCGAGACAGTTCAACAAATGATGGACACCCTCCACGTGTATATTGCGGACAGCCGAGACAGTTCAACAAACGATGGACATCCTCCACGTGTATATTGCGGACAGCCGAGACAGTTCAACAAATGATGGACACCCTCCACGTGTATATTGCGGACAGCCGAGACAGTTCAACAAACGATGGACATCCTCCACGTGTATATTGCGGACAGCCGAGACAGTTCAACAAATAATGGACACCCTCCACGTGTATATTGCGGACAGCCGAGACAGTTCAACAAACGATGGACATACTCCACGTGTATATTGCGGACAGCCGAGACAGTTCAACAAATGATGGATATCCTCCACGTGTATATTGCGGACAGCCGAGACAGTTCAACAAATGATGGACATCCTCCTCGGCCTCATGTATATTGCGGACAGCCGAGACAGTTCAACAAATGATGGACATCCTCCACGTGTATATTGCGGACAGCCGAGACAGTTCAACAAACAATGGACACCCTCCTCATGTATATTGCGGAGAGCCGAGACAGTTTAACAAACAATGGACATCCTCCACGTGTATATTGCGGACAGCCGAGACAGTTCAACAAACGATGGACATCCTCCACGTGTATATTGCGGACAGCCGAGACAGTTCAACAAACGATGGACATCCTCCACGTGTATATTGCGGACAGCCGAGACAGTTCAACAAATGATGGACATCCTCCACGTGTATATTGCGGACAGCCGAGACAGTTCAACAAACGATGGACACCCTCCACGTGTATATTGCGGACAGCCGAGACAGTTCAACAAATGATGGTCATCCTCCCCATGTATATTGCGGACAGCCGAGACAGTTAAACAAATGATGGACACCCTCCACGTGTATATTGCGGACAGCCGAGACAGTTCAACAAACGATGGACATCCTCCTCATGTATATTGCGGACAGCCGAGACAGTTCAACAAACGATGGACATCCTCCTCATGTATATTGCGGACAGCTGAGACAGTTCAACAAACAATGGACACCCTCCACGTGTATATTGCGGACAGCCGAGACAGTTCAACAAACAATGGACACCCTCCACGTGTATATTGCGGACAGCCGAGACAGTTCAACAAACGATGGACATCCTCCACGTGTATATTGCGGACAGCCGAGACAGTTCAACAAATGATGGACACCCTCCATGTGTATATTGCGGACAGCCGAGACAGTTCAACAATCGATGGACATCCTCCACGTGTATATTGCGGACACCCGAGACAGTTCAACAAACAATGGACACCCTCCACGTGTATATTGCGGACAGCCGAGACAGTTCAACAAACAATGGACAACCTCCACGTGTATATTGCGGACAGCCGAGACAGTTCAACAAACTATGGACAACCTCCACGTGTATATTGCGGACAGCCGAGACAGTTCAACAAACGATGGACATCCTCCACGTGTATATTGCGGACAGCCGAGACAGTTCAACAAACAATGGACACCCTCCACGTGTATATTGCGGACAGCCGAGACAGTTCAACCAACAATGGACAACCTCCACGTGTATATTGCGGACAGCCGAGACAGTTCAACAAACAATGGACAACCTCCACGTGTATATTGCGGACAGCCGAGACAGTTCAACAAACGATGGACATCCTCCACGTGTATATTGCGGACAGCCGAGACAGTTCAACAAACAATGGACACCCTCCACGTGTATATTGCGGACAGCCGAGACAGTTCAACAAACAATGGACACCCTCCACGTGTATATTGCGAACAGCCGAGACAGTTCAACAAACGATGGACATCCTCCACGTGTATATTGCGGACAGCCGAGACAGTTCAACAAACAATGGACACCCTCCACGTGTATATTGCGGACAGCCGAGACAGTTCAACAAACGATGGACATCCTCCACGTGTATATTGCGGACAGCCGAGACAGTTCAACAAACGATGGACATCCTCCATGTGTATATTGCGGACAGCCGAGACAGTTCAACAAACGATGGACATCCTCCACGTGTATATTGCGGACACCCAAGACAGTTCAACAAACGATGGACATCCTCCACGTGTATATTGCGGACAGCCGAGACAGTTCAACAAACGATGGACATCCTCCACGTGTATATTGGGACAGCCGAGACAGTTCAACAAACGATGGACATCCTCCACGTGTATATTGCGGACAGCCGAGACAGTTCAACAAACAATGGACACCCTCCACGTGTATATTGCGGACAGCCGAGACAGTTCAACAAATGAAGGACACCATCCACGTGTATATTGTGGACAGCCGAGACAGTTCAACAAACGATGGACATCCTCCACGTGTATATTGCGGACAGCCAAGCCAGTTCAACAAACGATGGACATCCTCCACGTGTATATTGCGGACAGCCGAGACAGTTCAACAAACGATGGACATCCTCCACGTGTATATTGCAGACAACCGAGACAGTTCAACAAACGATGGACACCCTCCACGTGTATATTGCGGACAACCGAGACAGTTCAACAAACGATGGACACCCTCCACGTGTATATTGCGGACAGCCGAGACAGTTCAACAACCGATGGACACCCTCCACGTGTATATTGCGGACAGCCGAGACAGTTCAACAAACGATGGACATCCTCCACGTGTATATTGCGGACAGCCGAGACAGTTCAACAAACGATGGACATCCTCCACATGTATATTGCGGACAGCCGAGACAGTTCAACAAATGATGGACCCCTCCACGTGTATATTGCGGACAACCCAGACAATTCAACAAACGATGGACATCCTCCACGTGTATATTGCGGACAGCCGAGACAGTTCAACAAATGATGGACACCCTCCACGTGTATATTGCGGACAGCCGAGACAGTTCAATAAATGATGGACACCCTCCACGTGTATATTGCGGACAGCCGAGACAGTTCAACAAACGATGGACATCCTCCACGTGTATATTGCGGACAGCCGAGACAGTTCAACAAATGATGGACATCCTCCATGTGTATATTGCGGACAGCCGAGACAGTTCAACAAATGATGGACATCCTCCACGTGTATATTGCGGACACCCGAGACAGTTCAACAAACAATGGACACCCTCCACGTGTATATTGCGGACAGCCGAGACAGTTCAACCAACAATGGACAACCTCCACGTGTATATTGCGGACAGCCGAGACAGTTCAACAAACAATGGACAACCTCCACGTGTATATTGCGGACAGCCGAGACAGTTCAACAAACGATGGACATCCTCCACGTGTATATTGCGGACAGCCGAGACAGTTCAACAAACAATGGACACCCTCCACGTGTATATTGCGGACAGCCGAGACAGTTCAACAAACGATGGACATCCTCCACGTGTATATTGCGGACAGCCGAGACAGTTCAACAAACGATGGACATCCTCCACGTGTATATTGCGGACAGCCGAGACAGTTCAACAAACGATGGACACCCTCCACGTGTATATTGCGGACAGCCGAGACAGTTCAACCAACAATGGACAACCTCCACGTGTATATTGCGGACAGCCGAGACAGTTCAACAAACAATGGACAACCTCCACGTGTATATTGCGGACAGCCGAGACAGTTCAACAAACGATGGACATCCTCCACGTGTATATTGCGGACAGCCGAGACAGTTCAACAAACAATGGACACCCTCCACGTGTATATTGCGGACAGCCGAGACAGTTCAACCAACAATGGACAACCTCCACGTGTATATTGCGGACAGCCGAGACAGTTCAACAAACAATGGACAACCTCCACGTGTATATTGCGGACAGCCGAGACAGTTCAACAAACGATGGACATCCTCCACGTGTATATTGCGGACAGCCGAGACAGTTCAACAAACAATGGACACCCTCCACGTGTATATTGCGGACAGCCGAGACAGTTCAACAAACAATGGACGCCCTCCACGTGTATATTGCGAACAGCCGAGACAGTTCAACAAACGATGGACATCCTCCACGTGTATATTGCGGACAGCCGAGACAGTTCAACAAACAATGGACACCCTCCACGTGTATATTGCGGACAGCCGAGACAGTTCAACAAACGATGGACATCCTCCACGTGTATATTGCGGACAGCCGAGACAGTTCAACAAACGATGGACATCCTCCATGTGTATATTGCGGACAGCCGAGACAGTTCAACAAACGATGGACATCCTCCACGTGTATATTGCGGACACCCAAGACAGTTCAACAAACGATGGACATCCTCCACGTGTATATTGCGGACAGCCGAGACAGTTCAACAAACGATGGACATCCTCCACGTGTATATTGGGACAGCCGAGACAGTTCAACAAACGATGGACATCCTCCACGTGTATATTGCGGACAGCCGAGACAGTTCAACAAACAATGGACACCCTCCACGTGTATATTGCGGACAGCCGAGACAGTTCAACAAATGAAGGACACCATCCACGTGTATATTGTGGACAGCCGAGACAGTTCAACAAACGATGGACATCCTCCACGTGTATATTGCGGACAGCCAAGCCAGTTCAACAAACGATGGACATCCTCCACGTGTATATTGCGGACAGCCGAGACAGTTCAACAAACGATGGACATCCTCCACGTGTATATTGCAGACAACCGAGACAGTTCAACAAACGATGGACACCCTCCACGTGTATATTGCGGACAACCGAGACAGTTCAACAAACGATGGACACCCTCCACGTGTATATTGCGGACAGCCGAGACAGTTCAACAACCGATGGACACCCTCCACGTGTATATTGCGGACAGCCGAGACAGTTCAACAAACGATGGACATCCTCCACGTGTATATTGCGGACAGCGGAGACAGTTCAACAAACGATGGACATCCTCCACATGTATATTGCGGACAGCCGAGACAGTTCAACAAATGATGGACCCCCTCCACGTGTATATTGCGGACAACCCAGACAATTCAACAAACGATGGACATCCTCCACGTGTATATTGCGGACAGCCGAGACAGTTCAACAAATGATGGACACCCTCCACGTGTATATTGCGGACAGCCGAGACAGTTCAACAAATGATGGACACCCTCCACGTGTATATTGCGGACAGCCGAGACAGTGCAACAAACGATGGACATCCTCCACGTGTATATTGCGGACAGCCGAGACAGTTCAACAAATGATGGACATCCTCCATGTGTATATTGCGGACAGCCGAGACAGTTCAACAAATGATGGACATCCTCCACGTGTATATTGCGGACACCCGAGACAGTTCAACAAACAATGGACACCCTCCACGTGTATATTGCGGACAGCCGAGACAGTTCAACCAACAATGGACAACCTCCACGTGTATATTGCGGACAGCCGAGACAGTTCAACAAACAATGGACAACCTCCACGTGTATATTGCGGACAGCCGAGACAGTTCAACAAACGATGGACATCCTCCACGTGTATATTGCGGACAGCCGAGACAGTTCAACAAACAATGGACACCCTCCACGTGTATATTGCGGACAGCCGAGACAGTTCAACAAACGATGGACATCCTCCACGTGTATATTGCGGACAGCCGAGACAGTTCAACAAACGATGGACATCCTCCACGTGTATATTGCGGACAGCCGAGACAGTTCAACAAACGATGGACACCCTCCACGTGTATATTGCGGACAGCCGAGACAGTTCAACAAATGAAGGACACCCTCCACGTGTATATTGTGGACATCCGAGACAGTTCAACAAACGATGGACACCCTCCACGTGTATATTGCGGACAGCAGAGACAGTTCAACAACCGATGGACACCCTCCACGTGTATATTGCGGACAGCCGAGACAGTTCAACAAATGATGGACATCCTCCACATGTATATTGCGAACAGCCGAGACAGTTCAACAAATGATGGACACCCTCCACGTGTATATTGCGGACAGCCGAGACAGTTCAACAAACGATGGACATCCTCCACGTGTATATTGCGGACAGCCGAGACAGTTCAACAAATGAAGGACACCCTCCACGTGTATATTGTGGACAGCCGAGACAGTTCAACAAACGATGGACACCCTCCACGTGTATATTGCGGACAGCAGAGACAGTTCAACAACCGATGGACACCCTCCACGTGTATATTGCGAACAGCCGAGACAGTTCAACAAATGATGGACACCCTCCACGTGTATATTGCGGACAGCCGAGACAGTTCAACAAACGATGGACATCCTCCACGTGTATATTGCGGACAGCCGAGACAGTTCAACAAATGATGGACACCCTCCACGTGTATATTGCGGACAGCCGAGACAGTTCAACAAACGATGGACATCCTCCACGTGTATATTGCGGACAGCCGAGACAGTTCAACAAATAATGGACACCCTCCACGTGTATATTGCGGACAGCCGAGACAGTTCAACAAACGATGGACATACTCCACGTGTATATTGCGGACAGCCGAGACAGTTCAACAAATGATGGATATCCTCCACGTGTATATTGCGGACAGCCGAGACAGTTCAACAAATGATGGACATCCTCCTCGGCCTCATGTATATTGCGGACAGCCGAGACATTTCAACAAATGATGGACATCCTCCACGTGTATATTGCGGACAGCCGAGACAGTTCAACAAACAATGGACACCCTCCTCATGTATATTGCGGAGAGCCGAGACAGTTTAACAAACAATGGACATCCTCCACGTGTATATTGCGGACAGCCGAGACAGTTCAACAAACGATGGACATCCTCCACGTGTATATTGCGGACAGCCGAGACAGTTCAACAAACGATGGACATCCTCCACGTGTATATTGCGGACAGCCGAGACAGTTCAACAAATGATGGACATCCTCCACGTGTATATTGCGGACAGCCGAGACAGTTCAACAAACGATGGACACACTCCACGTGTATATTGCGGACAGCCGAGACAGTTCAACAAATGATGGACATCCTCCTCATGTATATTGCGGACAGCCGAGACAGTTAAACAAATGATGGACACCCTCCACGTGTATATTGCGGACAGCCGAGACAGTTCAACAAACGATGGACATCCTCCTCATGTATATTGCGGACAGCCGAGACAGTTCAACAAACGATGGACATCCTCCTCATGTATATTGCGGACAGCTGAGACAGTTCAACAAACAATGGACACCCTCCACGTGTATATTGCGGACAGCCGAGACAGTTCAACAAACAATGGACACCCTCCACGTGTATATTGCGGACAGCCGAGACAGTTCAACAAACGATGGACATCCTCCACGTGTATATTGCGGACAGCCGAGACAGTTCAACAAATGATGGACACCCTCCATGTGTATATTGCGGACAGCCGAGACAGTTCAACAATCGATGGACATCCTCCACGTGTATATTGCGGACACCCGAGACAGTTCAACAAACAATGGACACCCTCCACGTGTATATTGCGGACAGCCGAGACAGTTCAACCAACAATGGACAACCTCCACGTGTATATTGCGGACAGCCGAGACAGTTCAACAAACGATGGACATCCTCCACGTGTATATTGCGGACAGCCGAGACAGTTCAACAAACGATGGACATCCTCCACGTGTATATTGCGGACAGCCGAGACAGTTCAACAAACGATGGACACCCTCCACGTGTATATTGCGGACAGCCGAGACAGTTCAACCAACAATGGACAACCTCCACGTGTATATTGCGGACAGCCGAGACAGTTCAACAAACGATGGACAACCTCCACGTGTATATTGCGGACAGCCGAGACAGTTCAACAAACGATGGACATCCTCCACGTGTATATTGCGGACAGCCGAGACAGTTCAACAAACAATGGACACCCTCCACGTGTATATTGCGGACAGCCGAGACAGTTCAACAAACAATGGACACCCTCCACGTGTATATTGCGAACAGCCGAGACAGTTCAACAAACGATGGACATCCTCCACGTGTATATTGCGGACAGCCGAGACAGTTCAACAAACAATGGACACCCTCCACGTGTATATTGCGGACAGCCGAGACAGTTCAACAAACGATGGACATCCTCCACGTGTATATTGCGGACAGCCGAGACAGTTCAACAAACGATGGACATCCTCCATGTGTATATTGCGGACAGCCGAGACAGTTCAACAAACGATGGACATCCTCCACGTGTATATTGCGGACAGCCAAGCCAGTTCAACAAACGATGGACATTCTCCACGTGTATATTGCGGACAGCCGAGACAGTTCAACAAACGATGGACATCCTCCACGTGTATATTGCAGACAACCGAGACAGTTCAACAAACGATGGACACCCTCCACGTGTATATTGCGGACAACCGAGACAGTTAAACAAACGATGGACACCCTCCACGTGTATATTGCGGACAGCCGAGACAGTTCAACAACCGATGGACACCCTCCACGTGTATATTGCGGACAGCCGAGACAGTTCAACAAACGATGAACATCCTCCACGTG
Source organism: Gibbula magus (assembly GCA_936450465.1). Taxonomy (NCBI): domain Eukaryota; kingdom Metazoa; phylum Mollusca; class Gastropoda; order Trochida; family Trochidae; genus Gibbula; species Gibbula magus. The sequence continues at coordinate 6,907,170 of OW388302.1, forward strand.
TATATTGCGGACAGCCGAGACAGTTCAACAAACGATGGACATCCTCCACATGTATATTGCGGACAGCCGAGACAGTTCAACAAATGATGGACCCCCTCCACGTGTATATTGCGGACAGCCGAGACAGTTCAACAAACGATGGACATCCTCCACGTGTATATTGCGGACAGCCGAGACAGTTCAACAAACGATGGACACCCTCCACGTGTATATTGCGGACAGCCGAGACAGTTCAACAAATGAAGGACACCCTCCACGTGTATATTGTGGACATCCGAGACAGTTCAACAAACGATGGACACCCTCCACGTGTATATTGCGGACAGCAGAGACAGTTCAACAACCGATGGACACCCTCCACGTGTATATTGCGGACAGCCGAGACAGTTCAACAAATGATGGACATCCTCCACATGTATATTGCGAACAGCCGAGACAGTTCAACAAATGATGGACACCCTCCACGTGTATATTGCGGACAGCCGAGACAGTTCAAGAAACGATGGACATCCTCCACGTGTATATTGCGGACAGCCGAGACAGTTCAACAAATGAAGGACACCCTCCACGTGTATATTGTGGACAGCCGAGACAGTTCAACAAACGATGGACACCCTCCACGTGTATATTGCGGACAGCAGAGACAGTTCAACAACCGATGGACACCCTCCACGTGTATATTGCGAACAGCCGAGACAGTTCAACAAATGATGGACACCCTCCACGTGTATATTGCGGACAGCCGAGACAGTTCAACAAACGATGGACATCCTCCACGTGTATATTGCGGACAGCCGAGACAGTTCAACAAATGATGGACACCCTCCACGTGTATATTGCGGACAGCCGAGACAGTTCAACAAACGATGGACATCCTCCACGTGTATATTGCGGACAGCCGAGACAGTTCAACAAATAATGGACACCCTCCACGTGTATATTGCGGACAGCCGAGACAGTTCAACAAACGATGGACATACTCCACGTGTATATTGCGGACACCCGAGACAGTTCAACAAATGATGGATATCCTCCACGTGTATATTGCGGACAGCCGAGACAGTTCAACAAATGATGGACATCCTCCTCGGCCTCATGTATATTGCGGACAGCCGAGACATTTCAACAAATGATGGACATCCTCCACGTGTATATTGCGGACAGCCGAGACAGTTCAACAAACAATGGACACCCTCCTCATGTATATTGCGGAGAGCCGAGACAGTTTAACAAACAATGGACATCCTCCACGTGTATATTGCGGACAGCCGAGACAGTTCAACAAACGATGGACATCCTCCACGTGTATATTGCGGACAGCCGAGACAGTTCAACAAACGATGGACATCCTCCACGTGTATATTGCGGACAGCCGAGACAGTTCAACAAATGATGGACATCCTCCACGTGTATATTGCGGACAGCCGAGACAGTTCAACAAACGATGGACACCCTCCACGTGTATATTGCGGACAGCCGAGACAGTTCAACAAATGATGGACATCCTCCTCATGTATATTGCGGACAGCCGAGACAGTTAAACAAATGATGGACACCCTCCACGTGTATATTGCGGACAGCCGAGACAGTTCAACAAACGATGGACATCCTCCTCATGTATATTGCGGACAGCCGAGACAGTTCAACAAACGATGGACATCCTCCTCATGTATATTGCGGACAGCTGAGACAGTTCAACAAACAATGGACACCCTCCACGTGTATATTGCGGACAGCCGAGACAGTTCAACAAACAATGGACACCCTCCACGTGTATATTGCGGACAGCCGAGACAGTTCAACAAACGATGGACATCCTCCACGTGTATATTGCGGACAGCCGAGACAGTTCAACAAATGATGGACACCCTCCATGTGTATATTGCGGACAGCCGAGACAGTTCAACAATCGATGGACATCCTCCACGTGTATATTGCGGACACCCGAGACAGTTCAACAAACAATGGACACCCTCCACGTGTATATTGCGGACAGCCGAGACAGTTCAACCAACAATGGACAACCTCCACGTGTATATTGCGGACAGCCGAGACAGTTCAACAAACAATGGACATCCTCCACGTGTATATTGCGGACAGCCGAGACAGTTCAACAAACGATGGACATCCTCCACGTGTATATTGCGGACAGCCGAGACAGTTCAACAAACGATGGACACCCTCCACGTGTATATTGCGGACAGCCGAGACAGTTCAACCAACAATGGACAACCTCCACGTGTATATTGCGGACAGCCGAGACAGTTCAACAAACAATGGACAACCTCCACGTGTATATTGCGGACAGCCGAGACAGTTCAACAAACGATGGACATCCTCCACGTGTATATTGCGGACAGCCGAGACAGTTCAACAAACGATGGACATCCTCCACGTGTATATTGCGGACAGCCGAGACAGTTCAACAAACGATGGACATACTCCACGTGTATATTGCGGACACCCGAGACAGTTCAACAAATGATGGATATCCTCCACGTGTATATTGCGGACAGCCGAGACAGTTCAACAAATGATGGACATCCTCCTCGGCCTCATGTATATTGCGGACAGCCGAGACATTTCAACAAATGATGGACATCCTCCACGTGTATATTGCGGACAGCCGAGACAGTTCAACAAACAATGGACACCCTCCTCATGTATATTGCGGAGAGCCGAGACAGTTTAACAAACAATGGACATCCTCCACGTGTATATTGCGGACAGCCGAGACAGTTCAACAAACGATGGACATCCTCCACGTGTATATTGCGGACAGCCGAGACAGTTCAACAAACGATGGACATCCTCCACGTGTATATTGCGGACAGCCGAGACAGTTCAACAAATGATGGACATCCTCCACGTGTATATTGCGGACAGCCGAGACAGTTCAACAAACGATGGACACCCTCCACGTGTATATTGCGGACAGCCGAGACAGTTCAACAAATGATGGACATCCTCCTCATGTATATTGCGGACAGCCGAGACAGTTAAACAAATGATGGACACCCTCCACGTGTATATTGCGGACAGCCGAGACAGTTCAACAAACGATGGACATCCTCCTCATGTATATTGCGGACAGCCGAGACAGTTCAACAAACGATGGACATCCTCCTCATGTATATTGCGGACAGCTGAGACAGTTCAACAAACAATGGACACCCTCCACGTGTATATTGCGGACAGCCGAGACAGTTCAACAAACAATGGACACCCTCCACGTGTATATTGCGGACAGCCGAGACAGTTCAACAAACGATGGACATCCTCCACGTGTATATTGCGGACAGCCGAGACAGTTCAACAAATGATGGACACCCTCCATGTGTATATTGCGGACAGCCGAGACAGTTCAACAATCGATGGACATCCTCCACGTGTATATTGCGGACACCCGAGACAGTTCAACAAACAATGGACACCCTCCACGTGTATATTGCGGACAGCCGAGACAGTTCAACCAACAATGGACAACCTCCACGTGTATATTGCGGACAGCCGAGACAGTTCAACAAACAATGGACATCCTCCACGTGTATATTGCGGACAGCCGAGACAGTTCAACAAACGATGGACATCCTCCACGTGTATATTGCGGACAGCCGAGACAGTTCAACAAACGATGGACACCCTCCACGTGTATATTGCGGACAGCCGAGACAGTTCAACAAACAATGGACAACCTCCACGTGTATATTGCGGACAGCCGAGACAGTTCAACAAACAATGGACAACCTCCACGTGTATATTGCGGACAGCCGAGACAGTTCAACAAACGATGGACATCCTCCACGTGTATATTGCGGACAGCCGAGACAGTTCAACAAACAATGGACACCCTCCACGTGTATATTGCGGACAGCCGAGACAGTTCAACAAACAATGGACACCCTCCACGTGTATATTGCGGACAGCCGAGACAGTTCAACAAACGATGGACATCCTCCACGTGTATATTGCGGACAGCCGAGACAGTTCAACAAACAATGGACACCCTCCACGTGTATATTGCGGACAGCCGAGACAGTTCAACAAACGATGGACATCCTCCACGTGTATATTGCGGACAGCCGAGACAGTTCAACAAACGATGGACATCCTCCATGTGTATATTGCGGACAGCCGAGACAGTTCAACAAACGATGGACATCCTCCACGTGTATATTGCGGACAGCCAAGCCAGTTCAACAAACGATGGACATTCTCCACGTGTATATTGCGGACAGCCGAGACAGTTCAACAAACGATGGACATCCTCCACGTGTATATTGCAGACAACCGAGACAGTTCAACAAACGATGGACACCCTCCACGTGTATATTGCGGACAACCGAGACAGTTAAACAAACGATGGACACCCTCCACGTGTATATTGCGGACAGCCGAGACAGTTCAACAACCGATGGACACCCTCCACGTGTATATTGCGGACAGCCGAGACAGTTCAACAAACGATGAACATCCTCCACGTGTATATTGCGGACAGCCGAGACAGTTCAACAAACGATGGACATCCTCCACATGTATATTGCGGACAGCCGAGACAGTTCAACAAATGATGGACCCCCTCCACGTGTATATTGCGGACAACCCAGACAATTCAACAAACGATGGACATCCTCCACGTGTATATTGCGGACAGCCGAGACAGTTCAACAAATGATGGACACCCTCCACGTGTATATTGCGGACAGTCGAGACAGTTCAACAAATGATGGACACCCTCCACGTGTATATTGCGGACAATCGAGACAGTTCAACAAATGATGGACACCCTCCACGTGTATATTGCGGACAGCCGAGACAGTTCAACAAACGATGGACATCTTCCACGTGTATATTGCGGACAGCCGAGACAGTTCAACAAACGATGGACATCCTCCACGTGTATATTGCGGACAGCCGAGACAGTTCAACAAACGATGGACATCCTCCACGTGTATATTGCGGACAGCCGAGACAGTTCAACAAACGATGGACATCCTCCACGTGTATATTGCGGACAGCCGAGACAGTTCAACAAACGATGGACATCCTCCACGTGTATATTGCGGACAGCCGAGACAGTTCAACAAACGATGGACACCCTCCACGTGTATATTGCGGACAGCCGAGACAGTTCAACAAACGATGGACACCCTCCACGTGTATATTGCGGACAGCCGAGACAGTTCAACAAACGATGGACATCCTCCACGTTTATATTGCGGACAGCCGAGACAGTTCAACAAACAATGGACATCCTCCACGTGTATATTGCGGACAGCCAAGACAGTTCAACAAATGATGGACACCCTCCATGTGTATATTGCGGACAGCCGAGACAGTTCAACAAACGATGGACATCCTCCACGTGTATATTGCGGACAGCCGAGACAGTTCAACAAACGATGGACATCCTCCACGTGTATGTTGCGGACAGCCGAGACAGTTCAACAAACGATGGACATCACTCATGTGTATATTGCTGACAGCCGACACAGTTCAACAAACGATGGACATCCTCCACATGTATATTGCGGACAGCCGAGACAGTTCAACAAATGATGGACCCCCTCCACGTGTATATTGCGGACAACCCAGACAATTCAACAAACGATGGACATCCTCCACGTGTATATTGCGGACAGCCGAGACAGTTCAACAAATGATGGACACCCTCCACGTGTATATTGCGGACAGCCGAGACAGTTCAACAAATGATGGACACCCTCCACGTGTATATTGCGGACAATCGAGACAGTTCAACAAATGATGGACACCCTCCACGTGTATATTTCGGACAGCCGAGACAGTTCAACAAACGATGGACATCCTCCACGTGTATATTGCGGACAGCCGAGACAGTTCAACAAACGATGGACATCCTCCACGTGTATATTGCGGACAGCCGAGACAGTTCAACAAACGATGGACATCCTCCACGTGTATATTGCGGACAGCCGAGACAGTTCAACAAACGATGGACATCCTCCACGTGTATATTGCGGACAGCCGAGACAATTCAACAAACGATGGACATCACTCATGTGTATATTGCGGACAGCCGAGACAGTTCAACAAATGATGGACATCGTCCACGTGTATATTGCGGACAGCCGAGACAGTTCAACAAACAATGGACACCCTCCACGTGTATATTGCGGACAGTCGAGACAGTTCAACAATCGATGGACATCCTTCACGTGTATATTGCGGTCAGCCGAGACAGTTCAACAAATGATGGACACCCTCCACGTGTATAGTGCGGACAGCCGAGACAGTTCAACAAACGATGGATATCCTCCACGTGTATATTGCGGACAGCCGAGACAATTCAACAAACGATGGACATCCTCAACGTGTATATTGCGGACAGCTGAGACAGTTCAACAATCGATGGACATCCTCCACGTGTATATTGCGGACAGTCGAGACAGTTCAACAAATGATGGACATCCTCCACGTGTATATTGTTGACAGCCGAGACAGTTCAACAAACGATGGACACCCTCCACGTGTATATTGCGGACAGTCGAGACAGTTCAACAAACGATGGACATCCTCCTCATGTATATTGCGGACAGCCGAGACAGTTCAACAAACGATGGACATCCTCCACGTGTATATTGCGGACAGCCGAGACAGTTCAACAAACGATGGACATCCTCCACGTGTATATTGCGGACAGCCGAGACAGTTCGACAAATGATGGACATCCTCCACGTGTATATTGCGGACAGTCGAGACAGTTCAACAATTGATGAACATCCTCCACGTGTATATTGCGGACAGCCGAGACTGTTCAACACGCGATGGAGACCCTCCACGTGTATATTGCGGACAGGCGAGACAGTTCAACAATCGATGGACATCCTCCATGTGTATATTGCGGACAGCCGAGACAGTTCAACAAACGATGGACATCTTCCACGTGTATATTGCGGACAACCCAGACAGTTCAACAAACAATGGACACCCTCCACGTGTATGTTGATCGTTGCATGAATTATTAACATGAACTGTGTTTATACAGAGTTGTTTCCAGTTTCAAGCAGTACGTTATTTTAAGACCAATGTTAATTAGTGTAAATAATGGATAGACAGAAAGATAATTTATTAAAATCTCGTCTCACAATACAAACTTAATATGAGCACGTGATGCACTGTGATGTGCCCCGCTCCAAGTGTCAACCCAAGCTTATCATCTTATCCTTATTTGCCACCTATGCCAGAAACAATCCTAAAAAAGACAATAACAAAGGTTAATTATTAGAATAAATAAACTTGTTTCCATTTTATAGCCCCTTTGATTAATTAAGTTCCTTTTCTGTCCTTTTTCTTAAAATTGTTTCCATGGAATAAAAATTCATTCAATCTTTGAGTAACTACATACCAAGTCATTTAATAAAACTAAGTAGATTATGAGATAGAATATACAAATCAGATTAACCAAGGAGGCACTCTACCACCAGGTCTAACCACATACCAAATCAGAATAACCAAAGAGGCACTCTACCACTAGGTCTAACCACATACCAAATCAGATTAACCAAGGAGGCACTCTACCACTAGGTCTAACCACATACCAAATCAAATTAACCAAGGAAACACACAACCACTAGGTCTAACCACATACAAAATCAGATTAACCAAGGAGGCACTCTACCACTAGGTCTAACCACATACCAAATCAGATTAACCAAGGAGGCACTCTACCACTAGGTCTAACCACATACCAAATCAAATTAACCAAGGAAACACTCTACCACTAGGTCTAACCACATACCAAAACAGAATAACCAAGGAGGCACTCTACCACTAGGTCTAACCACATACCAAATCAGATTAACCAAGGAAACACTCTACCACTAGGTCTAACCACATACCAAATCAGATTAACCAAGGAGGCGCTCTACCACCAGGTCTAACCACATACAAAATCAGATTAACCAAGGAGGCACTCTACCACTAGGTCTAACCACATACCAAAGCAGATTAACCAAGGAGGCACTCTACCACCAGGTCTAACCACATACCAAATCAGATTAACCAAAGAGGCACTCTACCACTAGGTCTAACCACATACCAAATCAGAATAACCAAGGAGGCACTCTACCACTAGGTCTAACCACATACCAAATCAGAATAACCAAGAAGGCACTCTACCACTAGGTCTAACCACATACCAAATCAGAACAACCAAGGAGGCACTCTACCACCAGGTCTAACCACATACCAAATCAGAACAACGAAGGAGGCACTCTACCACTAGGTCTAACCACATACCAAATCAGAATAACCAAGGAGGCACTCTACCACTAGGTCTAACCACATACTAAATCAGATTAACCAAAGAGGCACTCTACCACTAGGTCTAACCACATACCAAATCAGAACAACCAAGGAGGCACTCTACCACCAGGTCTAACCACATACCAAATCAGAATAACCAAGGAGGCACTCTACCACTAGGTCTAACCACATACCAAATCAGAATAACCAAGGAGGCACTCTACCACTAGGTCTAACCACATACCAAATCAGAATAACCAAGGAGGCACTCTACCACTAGGTCTAACCACATACCAAATCAGATTAACCAAGGAGGCACTCTACCACTAGGTCTAACCACATACCAAATCAGAATAACCAAGGAGGCACTCTACCACTAGGTCTAACCACATACCAAATCAGAATAACCAAGGAGGCACTCTACCACTAGGTCTAACCACATACCAAATCAGAATAACCAAGGAGGCACTCTACCACTAGGTCTAACAACATATCAAATCAGAATAACCAAGGAGGCACTCTACCACCAGGTCTAACCACATACCAAATCAGAATAACCAAGGAGGCAAACTACCACTAGGTCTAACCACATACCAAATCAGATTAACCAAGGAGGCACTCTACCACTAGGTCTAACCACATACCAAATCAGAATAACCAAGGAGGCACTCTACCACTAGGTCTAACCACATACCAAATCAGATTAACCAAGGAGGCACTCTACCACTAGGTCTAACCACATACCAAATCAGATTAACCAAGGAGGCACTCTACCACTAGGTCTAACCACATACCAAATCAGAATAACCAAGGAGGCACTCTACCACTAGGTCTAACAACATATCAAATCAGAATAACCAAGGAGGCACTCTACCACTAGGTCTAACCACATACCAAATCAGAATAACCAAGGAGGCACTCTACCACTAGGTCTAACCACATACCAAATCAGATTAACCAAGGAGGCACTCTACCACTAGGTCTAACCACATACCAAATCAGATTAACCAAGGAGGCACTCTACCACTAGGTCTAACCACATACCAAATCAGATTAACCAAGGAGGCACTCCACCACTAGGTCTAACCACATACCAAATCAGAATAACCAAGGAGGCACTCTACCACTAGGTCTAACCACATACCAAATCAGAATAACCAAGGAGGCACTCTACCACTAGGTCTAACCACATACCAAATCAGATTAACCAAGGAGGCACTCTACCACTAGGTCTAACCACATACCAAATCAAATTAACCAAGGAAACACTCTACCACTAGGTCTAACCACATACCAAATCAGATTAACCAAGGAGGCACTCTACCACTAGGTCTAACCACATACCAAATCAGATTAACCAAGGAGGCACTCTACCACTAGGTCTAACCACATACCAAATCAAATTAACCAAGGAAACACACAACCACTAGGTCTAACCACATACCAAATCAGATTAACCAAGGAGGCACTCTACCACTAGGTCTAACCACATACCAAATCAGATTAACCAAGGAGGCACTCTACCACTAGGTCTAACCACATACCAAATCAAATTAACCAAGGAAACACTCTACCACTAGGTCTAACCACATACCAAAACAGAATAACCAAGGAAACACACTACCACTAGGTCTAACCACATACCAAATCAAATTAACCAAGGAAACACTCTACCACTAGGTCTAACCACATACCAAATCAAATTCACCAAGGAAACACTCTACCACTAGGTCTAACCACATACCAAATCAAATTAACCAAGGAAACACACTACCACTAGGTCTAACCACATACCAAATCAGAATAACCAAGGAAACACACAACCACTAGGTCTAACCACATACCAAATCAGATTAACCAAGGAGGCACTCTACCACTAGGTCTAACCACATACCAAATCAAATTAACCAAGGAAACACTCTACCACTAGGTCTAACCACATACCAAAACAGAATAACCAAGGAAACACACTACCACTAGGTCTAACCACATACCAAATCAAATTAACCAAGGAAACACTCTACCACTAGGTCTAACCACATACCAAATCAAATTAACCAAGGAAACACTCTACCACTAGGTCTAACCCAATCAAATCAGATTAACCAAAGAGGCACTCTACCACTAGGTCTAACCACATACCAAATCAGAATAACCAAGGAGGCACTCTACCACTAGGTCTAACCACATACCAAATCAGATTAACCAAGGAGGCACTCTACCACTAGGTCTAACCACATACCAAATCAGAATAACCAAGGAGGCACTCTACCACTAGGTCTAACCACATACCAAATCAGAATAACCAAGGAGGCACTCTACCACTAGGTCTAACCACATACTAAATCAGATTAACCAAGGAGGCACTCTACCACTAGGTCTAACCACATACCAAATCAGAATAACCAAGGAGGCACTCTACCACTAGGTCTAACCACATACTAAATCAGATTAACCAAGGAGGCACTCTACCACTAGGTCTAACCACATACCAAATCAGAATAACCAAGGAGGCACTCTACCACTAGGTCTAACAACATACCAAATCAGAATAACCAAGGAGGCACTCTACCACTAGGTCTAACCACATACCAAATCAGATTAACCAAGGAGGCACTCTACCACTAGGTCTAACCACATACCAAATCAGATTAACCAAGGAGGCACTCTACCACTAGGTCTAACCACATACCAAATCAGATTAACCAAGGAGGCACTCCACCACTAGGTCTAACCACATACCAAATCAGAATAACCAAGGAGGCACTCTACCACTAGGTCTAACCACATACCAAATCAGAATAACCAAGGAGGCACTCTACCACTAGGTCTAACCACATACCAAATCAGATTAACCAAGGAGGCACTCTACCACTAGGTCTAACCACATACCAAATCAAATTAACCAAGGAAACACTCTACCACTAGGTCTAACCACATACCAAATCAGATTAACCAAGGAGGCACTCTACCACTAGGTCTAACCACATACCAAATCAGATTAACCAAGGAGGCACTCTACCACTAGGTCTAACCACATACCAAATCAAATTAACCAAGGAAACACACAACCACTAGGTCTAACCACATACCAAATCAGATTAACCAAGGAGGCACTCTACCACTAGGTCTAACCACATACCAAATCAGATTAACCAAGGAGGCACTCTACCACTAGGTCTAACCACATACCAAATCAAATTAACCAAGGAAACACTCTACCACTAGGTCTAACCACATACCAAAACAGAATAACCAAGGAAACACACTACCACTAGGTCTAACCACATACCAAATCAAATTAACCAAGGAAACACTCTACCACTAGGTCTAACCACATACCAAATCAAATTAACCAAGGAAACACTCTACCACTAGGTCTAACCACATACCAAATCAAATTAACCAAGGAAACACACTACCACTAGGTCTAACCACATACCAAATCAGAATAACCAAGGAAACACACAACCACTAGGTCTAACCACATACCAAATCAGATTAACCAAGGAGGCACTCTACCACTAGGTCTAACCACATACCAAATCAAATTAACCAAGGAAACACTCTACCACTAGGTCTAACCACATACCAAAACAGAATAACCAAGGAAACACACTACCACTAGGTCTAACCACATACCAAATCAAATTAACCAAGGAAACACTCTACCACTAGGTCTAACCACATACCAAATCAAATTAACCAAGGAAACACTCTACCACTAGGTCTAACCCAATCAAATCAGATTAACCAAAGAGGCACTCTACCACTAGGTCTAACCACATACCAAATCAGAATAACCAAGGAGGCACTCTACCACTAGGTCTAACCACATACCAAATCAGATTAACCAAGGAGGCACTCTACCACTAGGTCTAACCACATACCAAATCAGAATAACCAAGGAGGCACTCTACCACTAGGTCTAACCACATACCAAATCAGAATAACCAAGGAGGCACTCTACCACTAGGTCTAACCACATACTAAATCAGATTAACCAAGGAGGCACTCTACCACTAGGTCTAACCACATACCAAATCAGAATAACCAAGGAGGCACTCTACCACTAGGTCTAACCACATACTAAATCAGATTAACCAAGGAGGCACTCTACCACTAGGTCTAACCACATACCAAATCAGAATAACCAAGGAGGCACTCTACCACCAGGTCTAACCACATACCAAATCAGAATAACCAAGGAGGCACTCTACCACTAGGTCTAACCACATACCAAATCAGATTAACCAAGGAGGCACTCTACCACTAGGTCTAACCACATACCAAATCAGATTAACCAAGGAGGCACTCTACCACTAGGTCTAACCACATACCAAATCAGATTAACCAAGGAGGCACTCTACCACCAGGTCTAACCACATACCAAATCAGAATAACCAAGGAGGCACTCTACCACTAGGTCTAACCACATACTAAATCAGATTAACCAAAGAGGCACTCTACCACTAGGTCTAACCACATACCAAATCAGAACAACCAAGGAGGCACTCTACCACTAGGTCTAACCACATACCAAATCAGATTAACCAAGGAGGCACTCTACCACCAGGTCTAACCACATACCAAATCAGAATAACCAAAGAGGCACTCTACCACCAGGTCTAACCACATACCAAATCAGATTAACCAAGGAGGCACTCTACCACTAGGTCTAACCACATACCAAATCAGATTAACCAAGGAGGCACTCTACCACTAGGTCTAACCACATACCAAATCAGAACAACCAAGGAGGCACTCTACCACCAGGTCTAACCACATACCAAATCAGAATAACCAAGGAGGCACTCTACCACTAGGTCTAACCACATACCAAATCAGATTAACCAAGGAGGCACTCTACCACTAGGTCTAACCACATACCAAATCAGAACAACCAAGGAGGCACTCTACCACTAGGTCTAACCACATACCAAATCAGATTAACCAAGGAGGCACTCTACCACTAGGTCTAACCACATACCAAATCAGATTAACCAAGGAGGCACTCTACCACTAGGTCTAACCACATACCAAATCAGATTAACCAAGGAGGCACTCTACCACTAGGTCTAACCACATACCAAATCAGAATAACCAAGGAGGCACTCTACCACTAGGTCTAACCACATACCAAATCAGAATAACCAAGGAGGCACTCTACCACTAGGTCTAACCACATACCAAATCAGATTAACCAAGGAGGCACTCTACCACTAGGTCTAACCACATACCAAATCAAATTAACCAAGGAAACACTCTACCACTAGGTCTAACCACATACCAAATCAGATTAACCAAGGAGGCACTCTACCACTAGGTCTAACCACATACCAAATCAGATTAACCAAGGAGGCACTCTACCACTAGGTCTAACCACATACCAAATCAAATTAACCAAGGAAACACACAACCACTAGGTCTAACCACATACCAAATCAGATTAACCAAGGAGGCACTCTACCACTAGGTCTAACCACATACCAAATCAGATTAACCAAGGAGGCACTCTACCACTAGGTCTAACCACATACCAAATCAAATTAACCAAGGAAACACTCTACCACTAGGTCTAACCACATACCAAAACAGAATAACCAAGGAAACACACTACCACTAGGTCTAACCACATACCAAATCAAATTAACCAAGGAAACACTCTACCACTAGGTCTAACCACATACCAAATCAAATTAACCAAGGAAACACTCTACCACTAGGTCTAACCACATACCAAATCAAATTAATCAAGGAAACACACTACCACTAGGTCTAACCACATACCAAATCAGAATAACCAAGGAAACACACAACCACTAGGTCTAACCACATACCAAATCAGATTAACCAAGGAGGCACTCTACCACTAGGTCTAACCACATACCAAATCAAATTAACCAAGGAAACACTCTACCACTAGGTCTAACCACATACCAAAACAGAATAACCAAGGAAACACACTACCACTAGGTCTAACCACATACCAAATCAAATTAACCAAGGAAACACTCTACCACTAGGTCTAACCACATACCAAATCAAATTAACCAAGGAAACACTCTACCACTAGGTCTAACAACATACCAAATCAGATTAACCAAAGAGGCAAACTACCACTCGGTTTAACCACATACCAAATCAGATTAACCAAGGAAACACTCTACCACTAGATCTAACCACATACCAAATCAGAATATCCAAGGAAACACACTACCACTAGGTCTAACCACATACCAAATCAAATTAACCAAGGAGGCACTCTACCACTAGATCTAACCACATACCAAATCAGAATAACCAAGGAGGCACTCTACCACTAGGTCTAACCACATACCAAATCAGAACAACCAAGGAGGCACTCTACCACCAGGTCTAACCACATACCAAATCAGAATAACCAAGGAGGCACTCTACCACTAGGTCTAACCACATACCAAATCAGAATAACCAAGGAGGCACTCTACCACTAGGTCTAACCACATACTAAAATATTTCAACTAAAAAACTTTAGACTTGAAAACTTGGAAACTTTGATGTAGGAGCAACCGATATTTTCCTGTTGTGTCTTTTTGAGATTCCAACTCTACCGTTCACTTACTTTTAATTTGATTTACCAAAAAACGGCCAGAGCTTAGGACTTTGTTTCGTTTCCTCATTCAACATAACTAAACAGTCACCAACGTGTGATGTTACAACTTCAGAATGTTTATTGAACAGTATTGTTACTCATTGATGTAATTGACGCCATTATGTTTTCCAATTGATTTATACTAAAGGAAGGTGGTTAAACTGCAGGCGGGGTTATGTGATCTGCGCTCACTTTTGCCTTGTTTTAAAAAACTTTAATTGAAATGAGGTACGATAACTAAACATACAATGTAGGCAAACCTATATAAAACTGCAAAAACTCTTTTTTATTTTGCAGTTATCGGCAACGCCTTGTCAGCGTGTTTAAAATAAAAGAAGTGGTTGACGGATGTCAATTGTACATGGAGAAATATGGAATGCATAATTAAAGAACAATTGTAACTGATCACCCATGGACACCTGAGACGCAACTGTTTTAACTACCAGTGGCTCATGACCAAGGTCACTACAGAATAACGTGTATCCCTTGACTAATGGTCAGTGCTGTTGTCCTCAAACTAAACTGCACGTGACTGGTGTATATTGTGTTATGCCCTGCTTGCATGTTTAGATCCGTCTTCATGACAATCACACGAAGAAGAAATGTTTATTTAAGTGTCACATACTGTATCATGTACATTCAATCACAAGCATATATACCATATATAAACTTAAAAATAAAATCTACATTACCCGGTCAGTGTGAAGGATAAGGCACCTAATAAGTTTAATCATAAAGCGTCTACTCAACAATTATAAACTGATCTAAAATCCAAATCGAATTCCAATTGACAGTGTGAAGCTTTTGTAGGATAAAGGACCAATCTAATTTGAGAACTAGAGAAGGAAACTTGAACAGCAAACAAGAGCACCGACTACATCAAGAAGACCGAGGCGTCAGAATGAAGTTTGCAGTTGTGCTGTGTGTTGTAATGGTCCAGATAGGAACATCATCTTTTCGTGAGGTTTTAACGGGAAGTGGGACAAGGTCCACATTGAAGATCAGATGTGCAGTTGGGTGCAGAGCTGCCTGTACACTTGACAGCGCTCGGGCAGAGGAGTTGGAGAAAAGGGGTAAAAGCCATGCGAAGGGTCCTAAACAACACTCCTCATTCCTCATGTTTAGTGCGAGAAAACTTGCTAACCATGCCCGGGACGTTGTGCTAGGATCATTGACTTCTAACACTACAGAGAGGATTGGAATTAACAGTTCTGACTATTTTCGAGCCATTGTTTTTGACAGAGAGCCCTATACGTTGTTCTGGGCGACATATTCATACATTAAAAAACAAACGGTTGGACAGATGAAGGCAAACATCTTACAGAAAACAAGGACGGTGGCTAAGTTAAAAATATACAAAGATAAACTGTATTATACGTCTGCAAGTGGAAAAGGCAAAATTAAACCTGATACCATAGCAACAATGTCAAAAAGAAATGGTGGTAAGGGTCATATGTGGTACCGGTGTACCAGCCATCGAATGATTGTCGATATAAGTTCTGACGGGGATCTCATGTGTTGGATTGAGAGAACTAACCACAAAGCAAACATCATTTGTGCTGAACTGCCTTCAAAGGACACACCAGTAGTAAAAGTATTTAAAGGTCTTATGGTGCATTTGTCAGTTTTTCGATTTCCAAATGCAACCCTACTAACATGGAGCGCTTATACAGACGACACATGGCTTGTCAGCATGCTTGATAAAATTAATGGCAAGGAAATTTGTAAAGGAAAAGTCAGTATGAAATCAAAGAATTTCTTTCCACTAGTTTTGCGAAATTTGGATGTGTATTACTCATATACTTCAAATAGAATAGAAAGAATTGAAATCAACACAAACTGTAATTTTGGGGAACAAATTCTTTTCCGGAAATATTCAGTGCCATTTAATAGTAAGAACACTTATCTTTATTTTATTTTTTATTGAGTCAACTCACTTTCTTCGTTGGTGTTTGTTCTTGCCAACTACCCACACCCTGTAAAACGTATACGCTCTGTTTTATATGCCCTGGATGCAAACCCCACCTAAACCTTGGCGACCATTGACCGCGCTTCAATTTTGGCAATTTCGAGATGGATCACAGCGGAAATTATTCAGATTCCCGAAAAGATACATCAAAAGTTTACCGCGCCATTTTTGATGAATGCAAATATCATTTCAGGATAAAATGTGCATGGTCTGTTGTGATAAAATCAGCCGGATAGCTAACTTCAACCTTAGGAAAGACGAAAGAACAAAAGCCTACTGCAGTTTAAAAGGACCTCTGTGGTTGGCTGAAATTTTATGCCATAATGATTTGATTGGCTGGATCAGAGGTCACAGCGCGAAGGTTTATTGGGTTTGCACACATGGTATCAAAATTGACCGGAGCGTATACGTTTAACGCTAAGAACAGGATGAACTTAGAAGGGCATTTAGAAGTGAAATAAAACAAATAAAAATTCCAATATTTTCTTATATTTACTTCTTAATGATGAACATATACGACATTATGCTGTGGTGAAAGATGAAGTGTCTTTGGCTGTCCTAATCTAAAATCATTAGTATTGACATTTGATTGTGTCAATAAAGTCTAATTTATGTTATCGATATTTGTCTGTTTAAGTAGGCCTAGATGTTGATGTAAGAGATGATGTTGATGTAAGCGGTGATGTAGATGTAGATGTAAGAGTTGATGTAGATGTAGATTTTGATGTAAGAGTTGAATGAGATCCGGATATATAAAACTTGATTGATATATGGATATAAGAGTTAGTGTAGATGTATGTGTATGGGATGATGTAAATGTAGATGTAAGAGTCGATGTAGCTGTAGAGGTAAGAATTGATGTAGATGTAAGCAGTGATGTTGATGTAGGTGTAGATGTAAGAGTTGATACAGATATTAAGAGAATTGATGTAGATATAAGAGTTGATTGAGATATGGATGATGTAGATGTAGATGTAAGAGTTGATGTAGGTGTAGATGTAAGAGTTGAAGTAGATGAAGATGCAAGTGTTGATGTGAGGTAGATATAAGAGCTGATAAAGATATAGAAAGGGTAAATGTAGATATAGGAGTTCAAATAGAAATAGATATAAGATATAATGTAGTTATATATATATATGAGTTGACATGAGTTGTCGTAGATATAGATGTTTAAGTAGATAGTGTTACAAATGAATTAAAGATAGGTGTTGCTTTAGATGCAGCTGTAGGAAAAGATTATGCGAAGATGTAGATGCAAATGCAGTTGGACATGCAGTTATAGACGTACCGGTAGAGATAGCTTAATATGTAGGTGTAGATGTAGTTCTGGGTGTCGATGTAGATGTAGGTAAACATGTATGCGAAAATGTGTATATAGACAAAGATATAGATGTAGATGTAGATGGAGGTGATGATTTAGACTTAGATTTAGATGAAGGTATAGACGTTTACAGAGATGTAGATGTAGATATAAGAGTTGACGTAGATATAAGATATGATGCAGAAGTATATGAAGATACATATACAAACTCAGGCGCAGATGCAGATGTACGTAAAGTTATAGATTTAGACGTTAATGAACAGGTAGATGTAGATCGAGACGATGGTGTATATAGATGAAGATGTTGGTGTAGATGTAGATAGATATGTAGCAATAACGATAGAAGAAGTTTTAGATGCATACATGTATCTTAATCTAAATACAGATTTAGATCTTCATTTAAATGTATATATAGGTATAAATGTAGATGTACATGATGATGTATTTGTAAAGCTACACACAGAGGTACGCGGAGATCAAGGGTTTGTATGGAGAGGTAGATGTATATGTAAACGTAACTGTATGCGTAGGTATTGATTAAGATATAAGTGTATATGCCATTTGGAGATTTCATTGTATGTGTTAGTGTAGATTTAATCTTGATATTATGGTAGAGTTGATTCTAGTTGTGCATAAAATGTATTAAAAAATAAAATGTCGATACACATGAAAGATGAAAGTCTCATTTCAAGAAAAACTATATCACCCAATTATATTATATAAGTTATGTTTTATATTTTATCACTATATTATTTACTAATTATTGTATCATGGCAGATTGATAGTGTAATAGTCCTGATTGTCGCATATGTATACTGTGATCAAAAACAAGCTACAATATCAGATATTTACATTGTTGATTACAATTTGGATCAAGTATTACAATTAGGAGCAAGTCTTTGCTCCAGATTGTAATAACTGCTCCAAATTGTAATAACAGCTCCGAATTGCACTTAACAGTGTAAATACCCAAAATTTGGTTGTAGTGTTATAATGATGATAGTCACAATGGTACATCTGATATCAATAAAGGTTTTTAATGCCTACAACATTTCTAGTTTTGGTCACATGGTATTGAAGTTATGAGCATTACTAAAATTTGGAGCAGTTATTACATTTCGGAGCAAGCCTTTGATCGAAATTGTAATAACTGCTCCAAATTGTAATAACAGCTCCGAATTGCACTAAGCACTGTAAATACCCCAAATTTGGTTGTAGTTTTATGATGATGATAGTCACAATGGTACATCTGATATCATTACAGGTTTTTAATGCCTACATCATTTCTATTTTTGGTCACATGATATTGAAGTTATGAGCATTACTACAATTTGGAGCAGTTATTACATTTTGGAGCAAGCCTTTGATCCAAATTGTAATAACTGCTCCAAATTGTAATAACAGCTCCGAATTGCACTAAGCACTGTAAATACCCCAAATTTGGTTGTAGTTTTATGATGATGATAGTCACAATGGTACATCTGATATCATTAAAGGTTTTTAATGCCTACATCATTTCTATTTTTGGTCACATGATATTGAAGTTATGAGCATTACTACAATTTGGAGCAGTTATTACATTTTGGAGCAAGCCTTTGATCCAAATTGTAATAACTGCTCCAAATTGTAATAACAGCTCCGTATTGCACTAAGCACTGTAAATACCCCAAATTTGGTTGTAGTTTTATGATGATGATAGTCACAATGGTACATCTGATATCATTAAAGGTTTTTAATGCCTACATCATTTCTATTTTTGGTCACATGATATTGAAGTTATGAGCATTACTACAATTTGGAGCAGTTATTACATTTTGGAGCAAGCCTTTGATCCAAATTGTAATAACTGCTCCAAATTGTAATAACAGCTCCGAATGGCACTAAGCACTGTAAATACCCCAAATTTGGTTGTAGTTTTATCTGAGTTATGAGTTACATCTGATCTGATTTTTTTAATACCTGCAGCATTTCGTTTCGCACAAAGAAATTAAGACCTACAGCGACTAAAATGACTTCTTGTTTTACATTTGAATGATATAAAAACATCATTCGATCATCAACTTGGCAATGTCATTAAGTTATAAATAATAACATGAAAGTCAAAAAGATCTTATTCCGCATTGTGTCCGTTTGATTCGCATCTACACGAACGCATGTGCATCTGCGTCTAAACCACTGTTTATTTATAATTCATATCCACATTACATCAACAGTTATATCTGTATCATTTCTTAAGTACTCATTATACATTGACATATTATATCATTGCCGCCATGTCCACGTCTACATGAACATGTACATCGTGATATACAGACATATACATCTCCATATTCAGCTTGATAATCAGGACAATTAACATCTTCATGTCCTTCAACGTTAACATGGCTACGTCTATACGTCTACATTAACATATACATCTTCATCTACAACTTCATCTATACGTATATGTCAACTTAAATATATCGTAATCAACATCAACATCTACATGCATATAGATACAACTTTCGTGTATATCTACCTTACTGTTTACACAAATGTTTTGAAAATCAATCTTAAATCAATACAAGCAGACAGAGTCTACTATATATAAGTGGAAACCTGTTACATAAATATGTATTGAACAATGATTATGAAGCTTTATGCTATAATAAATCCTGAATCACTAATTAGTTAGTAATTCATGCTACAGAAGGAAATGTACTTCCCACAATAGAATACTGTCTATCTAAAAATAAGTAGTTCTGCAATATTGTAGAACACATTTCGTATTTTGCTCGGGAATCAAGATGTAGATGTTTTTCCATGGCTAAAAATAAAATTCAAAAGAAGTTAACAACCCCAAAAGGTACACCTTGATATGATGATTGCTCCGGCGCACAGACAGACGGAGGTCATTTCCTTATCCCTTTACAATTTCTTTAACACGGGGGATAATAATCTTCATAAACATTGAAATTACCATTATCAAAACGAACACCGAATGAATGATCACCATAAAACCAAAATCTTCAAATAATCAGAACTAAAGATATTTAAGCTTACATCGCCTTTATCTGTTTTATTACAATTTGGAGCAGTTATCACAATTTGGAGCACTTTTTATTACAATTTGGAGAAGATTGACAGTACGTTTTTCGAAAATTGGGTTATTACAATTTGGAGCAGGTATTACACTTTGGAGCAGTTTTTATTAAAATTTAAACCAGGTATTAAAATTTGGAGCAATTATTACAATTTGGAGCACTACTGGCGTTGCCAAATCTCTATCTCAAATAACTATGTACACATTGACCATATCATGATATATTAAGCACGTTCGCAGTATTATTGCGTACGTATGTGTTATTATCACGTACGTACGTGATACTTTACTACGCACGTACGAGTTATTATCACGTACTTACGTGATACTTTACTACGTACGTACGTGTTTTTTTACTTACGTATGTGTTAT
Source organism: Gibbula magus (assembly GCA_936450465.1). Lineage (NCBI taxonomy): Eukaryota > Metazoa > Mollusca > Gastropoda > Trochida > Trochidae > Gibbula > Gibbula magus. The sequence goes on from OW388302.1 coordinate 6,928,834, forward strand.
TTTCACATACGTACATGTTATTATCACGTACGTACTTGTAATTATCACGTACGTACGTAAAAAAAATGTTTTTTTTTAACCATGTCCATTCTGAAGCTTCGTACATTTTATTATTTCGAATGACAAAAAACGATTCCCATGGCTTTGCGGAACAATGTACACTTATTTTAAAACTTGATTTTCCGAAGAGAGAAGGATATTTTACTATTGGTGACAATTATAAGATAAATAGTTGCGTTTATAAAATTTCCTGGATTCATTGCTATTCAACATCCGCAAATTTAGTTTAAAACCGACGGCGTTAGCACTGTGACGTCAAAACGGTTGATCTCTATGACACTATTTAAAACACTTGATTTGAAGACAGTAATAAGTCTACAATAAAGTTTACGTGATAGTTTAGTAAACGTGTTCAAGGTTTGGTTTCGTTGGATGTAATAATAAGCCTAAACTAGGATTGACACGTAAATACTTAGGTCTTCAAGACTTCCGCTTTGACCTTGAGCTCCATGTTTGATCAAGAATGTCACCGTTGTCACTTCAATCCAGCCTATATCTCATAGTATACTAACAAAACCGCAAAAATTAAACACGATTTTACAAATAAAAAAAGCAAGAAAACCATGTGACCTACAGATTTGTCATGATTTACTTTTTTGCTTGAATTGTTATTGCTCATCATTTTTAAAAAAAAGTTTCTTTATCAATTTTGAAAATTTTCCTCATGTTAAAAATTAAAATCCAGTTTTTCAGTCATTTTTCGGCCTTAATTGTTACCGTAAATGACTGTTGTATTATTCCTAAAGAAACTATATTGTTTTAGTGCTCTATTATTTGATTGGTTATATTTTTCAATGTTAAATGAAATTGCTTGTGTTGACAGTGAAGACGAATTGTGATACTACATCTACACTGTGAGTCAACACTCGAGTCTTGTTCGAAGTGTTTGGTTAGATACGTCAACACGCATGCGTCGACTGGGCAATCGTGTTGTCAACTCGAACGCAACCTGACCTGCGCACACTTCTATCATTTGAAAGGTTCAGGCGCAGGTTCTGTAGCTCACCTCGACACTGGAGACTTTAAAACATAATCCTGCTAATTTGTGAGGTGAGAATTATTATGAACAACAACAAGATAACATTACATGAAACTTTCGAATTCATAATAATTTTCCGTAAGGCAGCATAAAACAGTTTAAAACTGTTTTCGGGGGCATTTTTTTTCCAAATGTGACTCAGGGCGGTAGGACTTTTAAAAATATTTTTGATTAAATGACTTATGACGAAGGAGGGGTACATTGTAGTTTTTCTCATCAAAATATACCTTGGCTGTGGACAGCCGAGACAGTTGAACAAACGATGGACATTCTCCACGTGTATATTGCGGACAGCCCAGACAGTTCAACAAACAATGGACATCCACACGTGTATATTGCGGACAGCCGAGACAGTTCAACAAACAGACATCCTCCACGTGTATATTGCGGACAGCCCAGACGGTTCAACAAACGATGGACATCCTCCACGTGTATGTTGATCGTTGCATGAATTATTAACATGAACTGAGTTTATACAGATTTGTTTCCAGTTTCAGGCAGTACGTTATTTTAAGACCAATGTTAATTAGTGTAAATAATGGATAGACAGAAAGATAATTTATTAAAATCTCATCTCACAATACAAAACTAAATATGTGCACGTGATGCACTGTGATGTCCCCCGCTCCAACTGTCAGTCCAAGCTTATCATCCTACCCTTATTTGCCAACTATGCCAGAAACAATCCTAAAAAAGACAATTACAAAGGTTAATTATTAGAATAAATAAACTTGGTTCTATTTTATAGCCTCTTTGATTGATTGAGTCCCTTTTCTGTCCTTTTTCTTAAAATTGTTTCCATGGAATAAAAATCCATTCCATGTTTGAGTAACCACATACCAAGTTATTTAATAATACTAAGTAGATTATGACATAGAATATACAATATCAGATTCACCAAGGAGGCACTCTACCACTTGGTCTAACCACAAACCAAATCAGAATAACCAAGGAAACACACTACCACTAGGTCTAACAACATACCAAATCAGAATAACCAGGGAGGCAGTCTACCACTAGGTCTAACAACATACCAAATTAGAATAACCAAGGAAACACTCTACCACTAGGTCTAACCACATACCAAATCAGAATAACCAAGGAGGCACTCTACCACTTGGTCTAACAACATACAAAATCAGATTAACCAAGGAGGAAAACTACCACTCGGTTTAAACACATACCAAATCAGAATAACCAAGGAAACACACTACCACTAGGTCTAACCACATACCAAATCAGAATAACCAAGGAGGCACTCTACCACTAGGTGTAACCACATACCAAATCAGAATAACCAAGGAGGCAAACTTCCGCTAGGTCTAACAACATACCAAATCAGAATAACCAAGGAAACACTCTACCACTAGGTCTAACAACATACCAAATCAGATTAACCAAAGAGGCAAACTACCACTCGGTTTAACCACATACCAAATCAGATTAACCAAGGAAACACTCTACCACTAGATCTAACCACATACCAAATCAGAATATCCAAGGAAACACACTACCACTAGGTCTAACCACATACCAAATCAGAATAACCAAGGAGGCACTTTACCACTAGGTCTAACCACATACCAAATCAGAATAACCAAGGAGGCACGCTACCACTAGGTCTAACAACATACCAAATCAGAATAACCAAGGAAACACACTACCACTAGGTCTAACCACATACCAAATCAGAATAACCAAGGTAACACTCTACCACTAGATCTAACAACATACCAAATCAGAATAACCAAGGAGGCACACTACCACTAGGTCTAACCACATACCAAATCAGAATAACCAAGGAGGCACTTTACCACTAGGTCTAACCACATACCAAATCAGAATAACCAAGGAAACACTCTACCATTAGGTCTAACAACATACCAAATCAGAATAACCAAGGAGGCACGCTACTACTAGGTCTAACCACATACCAAATCAGAATAACCAAGGAGGCACTCTACCACTAGGTCTAACCACATACTAAATCAGAATAACCAAGGAAACACACTACCACTAGGTCTAACCACATACCAAATCAGAATAACCAAGGAGGCACTCTACCACTAGGTCTAACCACATACCAAATCAGAATAACCAAGGAAACACTCTACCACTAGGTCTAACCACATACCAAATCAGAATAACCAAGGAGGCAAACTACCACTAGGTCTAACCACATACCAAATCAGAATAACCAAGAAAACACACTACCACTAGGTCTAACCACATACCAAATCAGAATAACCAAGGAAACACACTGCCAATAGGTCTAACCACATACCAAATCAGAATAACCAAGGAAACACACTACCACTAGGTCTAACCACATACCAAATCAGAATAACCTAGGAGGCACTCTACCACTAGATCTAACCACATACGAAATCAGAACAACCAAGGAAACACACTACCACTAGGTGTAACCACATACCAAATCAGAATAACCAAGGAAACACACTGCCACTATGTCTAACAACATGCCAAATCAGAATAACCAAGGAACCACTCTACCACTAGATCTAACCACATACCAAATCAGAATAACCAAGGAAACACTCTACCACTAGGTCTAACCACATACCAAATCAGAATAACCAGGGAGGCACTCTACCACTAGATTTAACCAAATACCAAATCAGAACAACCAAGGAAACACACTACCAATAGGTCTAACAACATTCCAAATCAGAATAACCAAGGAAACACTCTACCACTAGATCTAACCACATACGAAATCAAAATAAACCAAGGAGGCAGTCTACCACTAGGTCTAACCACATACCAAATCAGAATAACCAAGGAGGCACTCTACCACTAGGTCTAACCACATACCAAATCAAAATAACCAAGGAAACACACTACCACTGGGTCTAACCACATACCAAAACAAAATAACCAAGGAAACACACAACCACTAGGTGTAACCACATACCAAATCAGAATAACCAAGGAAACACACTACCACTAGGTCTAACCACATACCAAATCAGAATAACCAAGGAGGCAGTCTACCACTAGGTCTAACCACATACCAAATCAGAATAACCAAGGAGGCACTCTGCCACTAGGTCTAACCACATACCAAATCAGATTAACCAAGGAAACACTCTACCGCTAGGTCTAACAACACACCAAATTATTTCAACTAAAAATCATTAGACGTAGGATGTAGGAGCAACAGATATTTTCCTGGTGCATCATTTTGAGATTCAAACTCTACCGACAGACTGTTAGTTGAAAAATCTTGTTATTCATTGAAATGATGTACGATAACTAAACATACAATGTAGGCCAACCTTTATAACACTGCAAAATCTCTTTTTTATTTGACAGATATCGGGTTACGTCTTGTCAGCGCGTTTAAAATAAAGAGAAGTGGTTGGCAGATGTCAATTGTACAGGCAGAAATATGGAATGCATAATTAAAGAACAATTGTAAATGATGACCCATAGACACCTGATCCGCAACTGTTTTAACTACCAGTTGCTCATGACCAAGGTCACTAAAGAAGAACTGTATCCCGTGACTAATGGTCAGTGCTGTTGTCCTAATTCTAACACATTTTTGTAGGATAAAGGACCAATCTAATTGGAGAACTATAGAAGGAATTTTGAACAGCAAACAAGAGCACCAAGTACATCAAGAAGACCGAGGCGTCAGAATGAAGTTTGCAGTTATGCTGTGTGTTGTAATGCTCCAGATAGGAACATCATCTTTTCGTGAGGTTTTAACGGGAAGTGGGACAAGGGCCACATGGAAGATCCGATGTGCAGTTGGGTGCAGAGCTGCCTGTACACTTGACAGCGCTCAGGCAGATGAGTTGGAGAAAAGGGGTAAAAGTCATGCTAAGGGTCTTAAACAACACTCCTCATTCCTCATGATTAGTGCGAGCAAACTTGCTAACCAGCCCCGGGACGTGGTGCTAGGATCATTGACTTCTAACACTACAGAGAGGATTGGAATTAACAGTTCTGACTATTTTCGAGCCTTTGTCTTTGACAGAGAGACCAATACATTGTTCTGGGCGACATATTCATACATTAAAAAACAAACGGTTGGACAGATGAAGGCAAACATCTTACAGAAAACAAGGAAGACTGATACGTTAAAAATATACAAAGATAAACTGTATTATACGACTGCAATTGGAAAAGGCAAAATTTCCCCTGATACCATAGCAACAATGTCGAAAAGAAATGGTGGCAAGGAACATATTTGGTACCGGTGTACCAAATATGGAATTATTTTAGATATAAGTTTGGATGGGGATCTCATGTGTTGGATTGACAAAGCTTTCAAACAATCAAACATCATTTGTGCTGAACTGCCCTCGAAGGACACACTAGTGGTAAAAGTATTTAAAGGTCATATGGTGCGTTTGTCAGTTTTCCGATTTCCAAATGCAACCCTACTAACATGGAGTTCTTATAAAAGCCAAACATGGCTGCATGTCAGCATGCTTGATAAAATGAATGGGAAGGAAATTTGTAAAGGAAAAGTCAGTATGAAATCAAAAAATATCTTTTCACTAGTTTTGAGAAATTTGGATGTGTATTACTCATATACTACAAATAGAGTAGAAAGAATTGAAATCAACACAAACTGTAATTTTGGGGAACAAATTATTTTCCGGAATTATTCAGTGCCATTTAAAACGTACACTTATCTTTATTTTATTGTTTATTGAGTCCACTCACTTTCTACGTTGGTGTTTGTTCTTGTCAACTACCCACAACCTGTAAAACGTATACGCTCTGTTTTATATGCCCTGGATGCAAACCTCACCTAAATCTTGGCCATCATTGACCGCGCTTCAATTTCGGCAATTTCGAGATGGATCACAGCGGAAATTATTCAGATTCCCGAAAAGATACATCAAAAGTTTACCGCGCCATTTTTTATGAATGCAAATATCATTTCAGGATAAAATGTGCATGGTCTGTTGTGATAAAATCAGCCGGATAGCTAACTTCAACCGTAGGAAAGACGAAAGAGCAAAAGCCTACTGCAGTTTAAAAGGCTCTCTGTGGTTGGCTGAAATTTGATGGCATAATGATTTGATTGGCTGGATCAGAGGTCACAGCGCGAAGGTTTATGGGGTTTGCACACATGGTATCAAAATTGACCGGAGCGTATACGTTTAACGCTAAGAACAGGATGAACTTAGAAGGGCATTTAGAAGTGAAATAAAAAAAATAAAAATTCCAATATTTTCTTATATTTACTTCTTAACGATGAACATATACGACATTATGCTGTGGTGAAAGATGAAGTGTCTTTGGCTGTCCTAATCTAAAATCATTAGTATTGACATTTGATTGTGTCAATAAAGTCTAATTTATGTTATCGATATTTGTCTGTTTTAAGTAGGCCTAGATGTTGATGTAAGAGATGATGTTGATGTAAGCGGTGATGTAGATGTAGATGTAAGAGTTGATGTAGATGTATATTTTGATGTAAGAGTTGAATGAGATCCGGATATATAAAACTTGATTGATATATGGATATAAGAGTTAGTGTAGATGTATGTGTATGGGATGATGTAAATGTAGATGTAAGAGTCGATGTAGCTGTAGAGGTAAGAATTGATGTAGATGTAAGCAGTGATGTTGATGTAGGTTTAGATGTAAGAGTTGATACAGATATTAAGAGAATTGATGTAGATATAAGAGTTGATTGAGATATGGATGATGTAGATGTAGATGTAAGAGTTGATGTAGGTGTAGATGTAAGAGTTGAAGTAAATGAAGATGCAAGTGTTGATGTGAGGTAGATATAAGAGCTGATAAAGATATAGAAAGAGTAAATGTAGATATAGGAGTTCAAATAGAAATAGATATAAGATATAATGTAGTTATATATATATATGAGTTGACATGAGTTGTCGTAGATATAGATGTTTAAGTAGATAGTGTTACAAATGAATTAAAGATAGGTGTTGCTTTAGATGCAGCTGTAGGAAAAGATTATGCGAAGATGTAGATGCAAATGCAGTTGGACATGCAGTTATAGACGTACCGGTAGAGATAGCTTAATATGTAGGTGTAGATGTAGTTCTGGGTGTCGATGTAGATGTAGGTAAACATGTATGCGAAAATGTGTATATAGACAAAGATATAGATGTAGATGAAGATGGAGGTGATGATTTAGACTTAGATTTAGATGAAGGTATAGACGTTTACAGAGATGTAGATGTAGATATAAGAGTTGACGTAGATATAAGATATGATGCAGAAGTATATGAAGATACATATACAAACTCAGGCGCAGATGCAGATGTACGTAAAGTTATAGATTTAGACGTTAATGAACAGGTAGATGTAGATCGAGACGATGGTGTATATAGATGAAGATGTAGGTGTAGATGTAGATAGATATGTAGCAATAACGATAGAAGAAGTTTTAGATGCATACATGTATCTTAATCTAAATACAGATTTAGATCTTCATTTAAATGTATATATAGGTATAAATGTAGATGTACATGATGATGTATTTGTAGAGCATGATTGATGTATTTGTAATAACTGCTCCAAATTGTAATAACAGCTCCGAATTGCACTAAACAGTGTTAATACCCAAAATTTGGTTGTAGTGTTATAATGATGATAGTCACAATGGTACATCTGATATCAATAAAGGTTTTTAATGCCTACAACATTTCTAGTTTTGGTCACATGGTATTGAAGTTATGAGCATTACTAAAATTTGGAGCAGTTATTACATTTCGGAGCAAGCCTTTGATCGAAATTGTAATAACTGCTCCAAATTGTAATAACAGCTCCGAATTGCACTAAGCACTGTAAATACCCCAAATTTGGTTGTAGTTTTATGATGATGATAGTCACAATGGTACATCTGATATCATTAAAGGTTTTTAATGCCTACATCATTTCTATTTTTGGTCACATGATATTGAAGTTATGAGCATTACTACAATTTGGAGCAGTTATTACATTTTGGAGCAAGCCTTTGATCCAAATTGTAATAACTGCTCCAAATTGTAATAACAGCTCCGAATTGCACTAAGCACTGTAAATACCCCAAATTTGGTTGTAGTTTTATCTGAGTTATAAGTTACATCTGATCTGAGTTTTTTTAATACCTGCAGCATTTCGTTTCGCACAAAGAAATTAAGACCTACAGCGACTAAAATGACTTCTTGTTTTACATTTGAATGATATAAAAACATCATTCGATCATCAACTTGGCAATGTCATTAAGTTATAAATAATAACATGAAAGTCAAAAAGATCTTATTCCGCATTGTGTCCGTTTGATTCGCATCTACACGAACGCATGTGCATCTGCGTCTAAACCACTCTTTCTTTATAATTCATATCCACATTACATCAACAGTTATATCTGTATCATAACTTAAGTACTCATTATACATTAACATATTATATCATCCCCGTCATGTCCACGTCTACATGAACATGTACATCGTGATATACAGACATCTTCATCTCCATATTCAGCTTGATAATCAGGACATTTTACATCTTCATGTCCTTCAACGTTAACATGGCTACGTCTATACGTCTACATTAACATATACATCTTCATCTACAACTTCATCTATACATATATGTCAACTTAAATAAATCGTAATCTACATCAACATCTACATGCATATAGATACAACTTTCGTGTATATCTACCTTACTGTTTACACAAATGTTTTGAAAATCAATCTTAAATCGATACAAGCAGACAGAGTCTACTATATATAAGTGGAAACCTGTTACAGAAATATGTATTGAACAATGATTATGATGCTTTATGCTATAATAAATCCTAAATCACTTATTAGTTAGTAATTCATGCTACAGAAGGAAATGTACTTCCCACAATAGAATACTGTCTATCTAAAAATAATTAGTTCGAGAATCAAGATGTAGATGTTTTTCCATGGCTAAAAATAAAATTCAAAAGAAGTTAACAACCCCAAAAGGTACACCTTGATATGATGATTGCTCCGGCGCACAGACAGACGGAGGTCATTTCCTTATCCCTTTACAATTTCTTTAACGCGGGGGATAATAATCTTCTTAAACATTGTAATTACCATTATCAAAACGAACACCGAATCAATGATCACCATAAAACCAAAATCTTCAAATAATCAGAACTAAAGATATTTAAGCTTACATCGCCTTTATCTGTTTTATTACAATTTGGAGCAGTTATCACAATTTGGAGCACTTTTTATTTCAACTTGGAGAAGATTGACAGTACGTTTTTCGAAAATTGGGTTATTACAATTTGGAGCAGGTATTACACTTTGTAGAGGTTTTTATTACAGTTTGGATCAGGTATTAAAATTTGGAGTAATTATTACAATTTGGAGCACTACTGGCGTTGCCAAATCTCTATCTCAACTAACTATGTACACATTGCCCATATCATGATATATTACGTACGTACGCAGTATTATTGCGTACGTACATAGAGATTACATAACGAGTTAGTGTTGAATATCGAAAATATTCCAACGAGATATTTTTAAATGTTGTGATTTATTCACGAGCAAAGCGAGTGAATACATCACAACACTAAAAAATATTGAGTTGGATTTTTTTCGATATTCAACACTCACGAGTTATGTAATCTATTTATTACATATGAAACTTTATATTTATTTGAGACAAGCATCAGACTATGCGCGACATTGCCGCGTAAAAATACTAACACTGGGTAATTAATCTAGGTCAAACAGTAAAACAATGAAAAATTTAGTCACGTTTTCCTTTACGCGTTCGCTCGCATCTACATAAAACATCATATTACACAACCATTATCACAATGTTTGTCGTCATCAATGTCCTAAATCATGATATCAAGAAGCACTTTAACAGCAAACATTGACGCTGTTGACGTCGACGGAGGTCGTCATTCCTTGACCGGCTGTATTCATACAACCGTCCTTGTTGAACGCTTCTACATGCAAGTTTCTTATTTTGATCTTCAGACATGTATATCTGAACGTTGATCACATCAAAAAGTGATTATATATGCCGATTCTAAACGCAATGATTTATAAACTATATGATTTTACCACTAAAACACGGAATTCGTGTTGACAAAAACACGGCCGTTGTTAACAAAAGGGAGATAATTCTTCCTACACTGAATTGGAGCAAAATATTATTGTCATCTAATTATATAATATTCGAGATCGGAACCCGAATTCTCTATTTTTAATTTTGCACATCTATTTTTGCTATGATGCATGTTTAATAATAGCCAATAATATGTACAGGAAAAAGATATGATGAACTGAAAAACTGAAGTGGCGAGTGGGTTCGGCTGTACGCGATCAGCTGATGGCGAAAGTAGTACGGCATTATAACGTCACTATCGTTGAATAACTTGTTTTGGTTACACAACACTCGTTGAATAACTTTCAACTGGTTACACAACACTTGTTTCAAATAACCAAAATTATTTCATAAAGAATATCAGAACACGTATGTAATAAGTGTTATTATCATGGACGTACGTTATACTTTACTACGTATGTACGTACGTGTTATTATTACTTATGTACGTGTTATTATCACGTACATACGTGTTATTATCACGTACGTACGTGTTATTATCACGTACGTACGTAAACAAATATTTTTTTTAACCATGTCCATTCTGAAGCTTTGTTCATTTTATTATTTCGAATGACAAAAAACGATTCCCATGGCGTTGCGGAACCATGTACACTTATTTTAAAACTTGATTTTCCGAAGAGAGAAGGATATTTTACTATTGGTGACAATTATAAGATAAATAGTTGCGTTTGTAAAATTTCCGGGATTCATTGCTATTCAACACCCGCAAATTTAGTTTAAAACCGACGGCGTTAGCATTGTGACGTCAAAACGGTTGATCTCTATGACGTCACTCCATGGCAACGGCATTCGGTAAACACAGCCAAATTGAAGAAGGCTTCAAACGTGGACAAATCTTACTAGTTGAAAACATTTAAGTTACTTGAAACTAATTTATTTTGAGAGTTATTTGTGACCTATACTGCTATACACAAGTTAGAAAAGGAAAATGCCACCAAATTTGAATAAGGGGCACATATTAAGAGAAATAGCAAAATTAAATTTTGAGTCGGGCCGAATCTTTTGAACACGATGTATATGTTCGCGGTGATTCGCCAAACATTTAGTTTATCCTGTTCTATTATAATAATAATAATAATATACATTTTAACGCCTATTATCCAGTGCAAGCACTGCTCAATGGCGGTACAATTATTACCCTGAAGGAATTGTACTTTCGGTGCAGCTACTAAGCGCTCCGTGCGACCATATAGGTCCGTACCTCCTGTGTTCAGGTACCCATTTAAACAGCTGTGTGGACTGAGTGCAATGTGGATGAAGTGCCTTGCCCAGGTCACAAATGTTTGGTGTCTCCACTGGGATTCGAACCCGAGCCGTTGGCGTGAGAGGCAAGCATGCTAACCACTACACCACTGTGCTCCACCAACACTCGAGTCTATTTCTAAATGATTAATAGACTACACGATGGAGGAGATGTTCACCTTTACATCATTTTAAAACACTTGAGTTGTAGACATTAATAAGTCTACAATAAAGTATATGTGATAGTTTAGTAAACGTGTTCAAGGTTTGGTTTCGTTGGATGTAATAATAAACCAAAACTAGGATTGACACGTCAATACTTAGGTCTTCACGACTTCCGCTTTGACCTTGAGCTCCATGTTTGATCAAAGAATGTCACCCTTGTCAGTTCAATGTAGCCTATATCTCAAAGTATACTAACAAAACCGCAAAATATTAAACACACTTTTTCAAATAAAAAAGCAAGAAAACCATGTGGTCTACAGATTTGTAATGATTTACTTTTTTGCTTGCATTGTTATTGCCCATCTTTTTACAAAAAAATTTCTTTATCAATTTTGAAATTTTCCTCATGTTAAAAATTAAAATCACGTTTTACTGTCATTTTTCGGCCTTAATTGTTACCGTAAATGACTGTTGTATTATTCCTAAAGAAACTATATTGTTTTAGTGCTCTATTATTTGATTGGTTATATTTTTCAATGGTAAATGAAATTGCTTGTGTTGATAGTGAAGACGAATTTTGATACTACACTGTGAGTCAACGCTCGAGTCTTGTTTGAAGTGTTTGGTTAGATACGTCAACAGGCATGCGTCGACTGGGCAATCGCCTTGTCAACTCGAACGCAACCTGACCTGCGCACACTTCTATCATTTGAAAGGTTCAGGCGCAGGTTCTGTAGCTCACCTCGACACATGTGGAGACTTAATCCTGCTAATTTGTGAGGTGAGTATTATTATGAACAACAACAAGATAACATAACATGAAACTTTCGAATTCATATTAATGTTCCGTAAGGCAGCATAAAACAGTTTAAAACTGCTTTTCGGGGGCATTTTTTTCTCCAAATATGACTCAGGGCGGTAGGACTTTTTAAAATATTTTTGATTCAATGACTTATGACGAAGGAGGGGTACATTGTAGTTTTTCTCATCAAAATATACCTTCGAAGTGGTAAGAGTATGTAAATCCTGCAGATATATTTGGTGGACAAATGGATTAGAGGTTTTAGCGTCCTCGTAGTGATACAGCCGTTGTGGACAGCCGAGACAGTTGAACAAACGATGGACATCCTCCATGTGTATGTTGATCGTTGCATGAATTATTAACATGAACTGTGTAACGGCCAAAGAGCTCCTTTGATATTTTACTAGCGCATCGCTCACTTTATGTGGGCCAGGGGAGGCCACTCTATTTGTTGAGTGAGAATGAAGAGTGCAGCCATGTGCGTTGTGTGGCGTGTCATTGAATTGAAGAATGTGTAGAGGTTATATAAAATGGTAACTATAGCATTACACATACAATACACAAACACATTGTAAAGAAGTAATATTTGTTCGCATTTCAAAGGCGTATTTTGTATAATTTACTTATCAAATCTTTTGTTTATTTTTTGCAGTCAATCTTTTCCAACTTTTCCAACTTTTCCAACGTCGCAAGTTATTTATTCTAAGACTCGCAAATACTCATAAATACTGAAAGAATATGAAGAATGTGAACTGTGTAACTTACACTATGAAACGAATGAAGAATGGAATAAACATTGGAAATGTATTGACATTTATATTTCTTTGAAGAATGAGAACTCTCAGAACTATTGAACAGAAAGAAACACGCACACGTACATTTCATTGACATCTTTACCTAAAAAGTAGGCCTATTTGAATTGAACTGAAGACTTGTGCCCATTATTGACATTATTGAAGAATATTTTGAAGAATGGAGAAGAGAATTAATAATTAATATTGACCATGAATAACAGACTTGTATCAGAAACCCAAAGACATTATCCACAATCACATCATTGACTTTGAGTTTGAACTTTGTACCATTGAGAAATAATCACTGACAGAAATATGGCAGCCAAGGATGATTATTTAGGTCTAGAAGACATGTTATCTGAAGAAGGTGGTAAAAGACAGAGGAAATATACAGAAAAGGGTCTTAGTTACATGAAGGAATTGAAGAACAGACATTTAAAGATTGAATTTAGAAGAATACAGACTAAACAGCAACAAGTTCTTGATTTAGTGTCTACAAACCCAGATAAGGAAGCCTTGAGAAAGTTGTACTCTGAATGTTTATCACAATGGGATGAGTTTTTCCAGATGAGAGATAGATATTTGGAACTATTACCAGAACAAGAAGAAAATGAGTATATGTGTGAAGAAGGGGTTATGCACAATGATAAGATCATTCACCTAAAATCTGTTGTTGAGGAATGGTTTTCCAAGAATATGAATAATTCAGAAGGTGGTAGTCAGAATAGTGTCTCACATCCAGACTCGAAAGTAGAACAGGTGTCTAAGTCAGGAATGCAGGGGTATGAAGATGCAGCAAGTCATGTGTCTGGAGCAGGTAGTCATGTGTCAAAGGCTGGAAGTAAAGTTTCAGGAACAAGTAGTTCTCTATCAGTAGCTATGCTCAAAGAACAGCAGAAGAAGGCAGAGTTAATGACAAAGGCAAAATCTATTAAAGATAGACAGAAGATAGAAATGAGTAAATTAAGGATTAAGATGGAAGAAGAGGAGTTAAACATTAAAACAGAGATAGCAATGGCAGAGGCCAGGACACAAGTGTTAGAAGATTTTGTCAGAGAAAACATCGACATTGAGAGACTTGGTGCAACCAGTATTGATTACAATAGAGATTACATGAGGCATGAACATGATATTCCAGAATTTAAACACTCTCCAAGAAATATCAAACATGAAAAGACAAGGTTAGACCCTTATATGTTACCTTTCGCTCCACAAAGACAACAAGAAAGAGATAACGCAACGCTCCACAAAGACTACAAGATAGAGACAATCTTCCACAAAGACAACAAGAAAGTGATAACGCTCCACAAAGACAAGATAGGGACTATGTTCCACATAGATCACAAGATAGGGACCATGTTCCATATAGATCACAAGATAGAGACAATGTTCAACATAGACAACAGGAAAGAGACCATTTCCCAGACAACACAGAGATAGCTTCTGTCATGAAGTTGTTGAAGAGGCCTGTAACTGAAATCGCCAAGTTTAGTGGAGACCCAGTTCAGTATCCTAGGTTCATGAGACAGTTTAACAGTAGAATTGTAATGAATTGTGACAACATGGATGATGTTCTCTGTTACCTAGAACAGTACACAGTAGGTGAAGCACACAAGATTGTCACCGGATACAGTTATTTAGAGGCACAGCATGCTTATGATGCTATCATGATGGAATTTGATGACAGATATGGTGACAGAGACAATATTGCTTGTGCTTTTCTGAAAAAGGCACTAGAATGGCCTGAGATAAGGACAGATGATGGAAGATCTCTTGATCAATATGGAATATTCTTGGCCGAATGTGAGAATGCCATCCAAAGTTTTGACGCACTGAAAATCTTAGAGTACCCAGAGAATATGAAGAGACTTGTAAAGAAACTTCCTTATCGTTACCATGACAAGTGGCGATCTATCGTTCTCACAACTAAAAGTCGAAACAACATTGTAACTTTCAATCAACTAGAACAGTTTGTCAGACAGGAAGCAAGAAAGGCTAATGATCCTGTGTATGGGATGAGAGCTATGACAGCAGACAGGAACTACACTCAAAGTCGGAAACCGGTGTACAAACAGAACATTTGCCACTGGAGTGACAGATTTGACTGGAGGAGAAATAAAAGAACAAAAGAAAGCTGAACAGGGATAGTCTTCTGCAACATTTGACAAGGATAGAGACATGAATCAGAACAAACAAGTTCCAGTGAAGGCAGTGCTTAAACCATGTATCTACTGTGGCAATCAACAACATGGACTCGGCTCTTGTTATGCATGGGCGAAAATACAGTATGATGACAGAATCAAATTCCTGAGAACAAAAGGACTCTGTTTCAAGTGTCTTAGGTATGGTCACATGAGCAAAGATTGTAAAGTTGAAATAGTCTGCACAGTTTGTAATGGAAGACACAACACAATGTTGCATGTCAGAAGAGAGCTTTTGCCAAGGCCATTGAATACAAATGATCAGAATGGGACCAGCGCTTGTGTGAGTTCAACCGGTCAGTCTATGGGGGCTGGTATTGAGGAATGTACAATGGCAATCATTCCAGTCAAAGTCAGAGTGAAGAATAGCATGAAAGTAATGGACACTTATGCATTTCTAGATCCAGGCAGCAGTGTATCCTTCTGCAGTGAATCCCTGATGCACCAGCTAGGATGTAATGGGAGGAAGTTGAGAATCACCTTGGATACTATGAGCTCACCCTGCACTCTGAACACATATGAGATCAGGGGACTGGAGGTGTATGATCTTGACCAGCAGAATGTTGTCTATCTACCAAAGGTTTATACAAAAGAAAGAATGCCTGTAACAGCATGTCACATACCAAAAGAAGAAGATATCTCCAGATGGCCACATCTCAGTGATGTAAGTCTTCCGCAACTTCCATGTGGAATTGATCTGCTAATCGGCAACAACGTTCCAGATGCCTACACTCCTTTTGATCTGCGTACAGGACCTAGAGGTACTCCGCACGCGACGAAAACCCGCCTTGGATGGGTGATGTGGAATGTAGTTAGAGACAAGACAGAAAACAGAACTGACAGTTACAGTGTGAACAGACCCGAAGTGGTGGCAATTGAAGATATGAATAGATTGGAAAGACTTGTCAAGGAATCTATCAATTTTGATTTCCCTGAAAGACTGATAGAAGATAAGAAAGAGAAATCACTTGAAGACCAGAAGTTTATCAAGAAGGTAAAGGAGTCAATTGTGCAGTCAGAAGGCCATTATCAGATTAATCTACCCTTCAGGAAAGAGGAACCAGTATTA
Organism: Gibbula magus; assembly: GCA_936450465.1. Lineage (NCBI taxonomy): Eukaryota > Metazoa > Mollusca > Gastropoda > Trochida > Trochidae > Gibbula > Gibbula magus. The sequence continues at coordinate 6,945,338 of OW388302.1, forward strand.
CCGGACAATCACTACCAGGCACTTCAAAAACTTAAAAACCTGAAGAGAAAATTAGAGAAGAACCCAAAGTTTCATGAGGACTATAAAAAGTTCATGTCAAACCTCATCGACAAGGGATACGCAGAAGTAGTACCGAATGACGACCCATACGACATTGAAGGAAAGATATGGTACCTACCACACCATGGGGTATATCACCCCCACAAGCCTGATAAAATCAGGATTGTCTTTGACTGTTCAGCATCTTACGAAGGAGTGTCCCTCAACAATCAACTGTTATCTGGACCAGACCTGACAAACAATCTCATAGGGATACTACTCAGATTCAGACAGGACAATGTTGCCGTCTTGGCGGATATTGAGGCCATGTTCCATCAAGTTCAAGTACCTGAGGAAGATCGTAACTACCTGAGATACTACTGGTGGCCAGACGGAAACACAAAATCTGATCCTGTATCATACAGTATGACGGTGCACTTATTCGGCGCAACATCATCTCCAAGTTGTTCCAACGCAGCTTTACGCCAAACAGCCGACGACAATGAATCAAGTTCATCAGAAGAATCTGTAGCCATAATCAGGAAGAGCTTTTATGTCGACGATTGTTTGAAGTCCTTGAAATCAGAGCAAGAAGCGATTGGGATCATTAAAGATGTAACAGAATTATGTCAAAAAGGAGGTTTTCATCTCACCAAATGGATTTGCAACAGTCACAATGTTATGAAAAGTATTCCCAAAGAAGAACAGGCAAAAGGTGTGAAGAGCTTGAGACTGGATCATGATGAACTCCCCACAGAGAGAGCTTTAGGGGTACAGTGGGATGTCGAGTCGGATATGATAGGGTTCCAAACAGCGACAAAGGACAATCCACCTACGAGGAGAGGAATGGTTTCTACCGTTAGCTCAGTTTACGATCCCTTGGGTCTAGCTGGACCGTTCATCTTCCCGGCAAAGATCATCTTGCAAGAACTTTGTAAACATAACTTTGAATGGGACCAAGAAGTCAAGGGAGATAACCTCAAGAAATGGCAAAGATGGATTAATGAACTTGTGTCTCTCTCAGACTTGAAAATCCCTCGATGTTACAAGCCTTCAGATTTTGGACGGGCAGTTCGAGCTGAACTCCACATATTTTCAGACGCGAGTGACCAAGGCTATGGGATTGCCGCATACATCAGATTGAGAAATGACCGAGATGAAATACACTGCACACTTATCTATGGAAAGGCAAGAGTAGCTCCACTGAAGAAGGTAACAATACCTAGATTGGAATTGACAGCCGCCACGCTTTCGGTTCGGACCAGCACCCTAATCCTGAAAGAAATAGAATTGCAAGTTGCACAAGTTTATTACTTGACCGACAGCATGGCAGTACTCAGTTATATTTCGAACGAAACCACTCGCTTCCACACATTCGTCGCGAATCGACTAGCAGTAATCAGAGATTCATCAGATGTCAGCCAGTGGAATTATGTCGACAGTAAGAACAATCCGGCAGATGGAGCGTCAAGAGGAATCGGAATCGACAAGTATACAAAAATCCAAACTTGGTTTTACGGACCTGAGTTCCTGTGGAAAGCAGCAACAGAATGGCCAGAACAGCCTGACGGTGTACCGACAGTAACAGAAGGAGATCGGGAAGTAAAGAAAGTAGTCAGTTCAACTATCCAACAAGAATCACCAAATGCTACAGAAAAACTGTTGACTCATTACTCCTCCTGGATGAAACTGAAGAGAGCTGTAGGCTGGATAATTCTTCTCATCAGAAAACTGAAGGAATCATCAGAAAGAAAATATAACCTACAACTGAGACCAAGAATTAACCAAAGACAGAAGAATGAAGATTTGAAGAGAGACAAAGATGAAAGAGTGAAGAAACCTGCCAAGCTTACTGTAGAAATCTTACAGAAATCTGAAGAAGCAATACTTCGCTACACCCAGTCACAACACTTTCAGAAAAAAGTAGGAGCATTGAAAGAGCCACTAAACACAAGAAAATCAGCAGATTTGAACAAGATCAGACAACTTAATCCAATCCTTGTTGATGGAATGATGAGAGTGGGCGGACGATTGGAAAAGGCGGATATCCCGTTCGACGCAAAACACCCTATTGTGCTACCACAACATTGTTCAGTCTCAAAACTCATTGTTGAAGATGCGCATAAGAAAGTAGGTCATCAGGGAAAGAATACAGTGCTAAATGCAGTGAGAGAGAGATACTGGATAGTTGGAGCTAGTAAACTGATCAAACAACAAGTCTCCAAATGTGTTGTGTGTCGTAAATATCAGGCGCGTGCAGCTGACCAAATGATGTCTGACCTTCCTCGAGAGCGGCTCATTCCAGACGAACCACCATTTTCCCATGTCGGAATTGACTTTTTCGGATCTTTCTGCACCAAGCGTGGTCGAACCAATCAGAAAAGGTATGGCGTCATATTCACCTGCCTTTCAATCAGGGCTGTACATCTTGAAGTTGCGTCGTCGCTAGATACTACATCATGTATTAACGCCATACGCAGATTCATCTCAAGAAGGGGGCCTGTCAAGAGCATCCGATCGGATAATGGGACTAATCTAGTTGGAAGTGAAAGAGAATTGAGACAGGAAGTCAATAACCTGAAGAATGCCGATATGCAGTCAAGGTTGCAGAAATTAGGAATTGAATGGAACTTTAACCCAGCAAGTTCTCATTTTGGAGGAGTATGGGAGCGATTAATCAGGTCGGTACGAAAAATCCTCTACTCGCTGATGCATGAACAGGTGATTCATTTAGACGACGAAGCCTTGCAGACGCTGTTTTGCGAAGTTGAATCCATCATGAACAATCGTCCAATAACAAAAGTGTCAAGCGACGCGAATGATCTCATCGCATTAACCCCTAACCACCTGTTATTGCTGCAGCCTGGAGAAAACATGCCACCAGGACTTTTCGACAAATCCGACAACTATACAAGAAGAAGATGGCGTCAGGTGCAATATATATCTGACATATTCTGGAAGCGGTGGTCCAGAGAATACCTGACGCAGCTTCAGGAGCGACAGAAATGGACGAAGCCCCGGAGGAACATGAGTGTCGGCGATGTCGTCCTTATAGTCGACAATATGCCGAGAAATTCCTGGACTCTTGGAAGAGTTCAGAAAGTGTTTCAGGACAAAAAAGGGTTTGTTAGGTTTGTAGAAGTGAAGACCAAGACAACCGTATTGCAGAGACCTATAGATAAGTTATGCTTGATCCTGGAGAGTGATACCACATAAGATTACTGTATCTTGTGTGCATAACTTTGACTGAACAGTATGTGCATAATTTTGAGTGAACAGTGTATAATGATTAATGACATTAATTTCACTCAAACTAAACTAAAGACTTCAGTAAGACTTCAGTGAAGAAATGACTCTTTAATTGACTTTATTTGTGATTTTCATGAATTTCCAACTTGAAGAAGTACAAGTGATAACATCACAGAGTTTGTTTTGAAAAGGAGCATTTTTCATGTTTTTATGTTTTTGAACAACTTAAAGGTTAATCTTTACCTTTCTTGTAACGGCTTTGTTTTAGTCATTTTGACCTAGCCAATATTTTGGTAAATATTTGTTTTTCCAAAAGAATGAAGAATCGACGGAAAAGAAAAAATCTAAGAATAAAAGTATTTTATTTATCTATTTCAAGAAATTCCTTGAGTTCAAACAAGTAATGTGTATGACATGAAAGTGTCAAATAATATTTCTTTTGTTATAAATATTGCTATCATTCAAGTATTATTATACTTTGTTTACTTTAAACATACTGAATTTATTTATTTTTCAACAATTTGGCCTTATTTGTATGAGTTTGTAATTGTCTCAACTATTGATACAATTAGAGGGCTGGAATGTAACGGCCAAAGAGCTCCTTTGATATTTTACTAGCGAATCACTCACTTTATGTGGGCCAGGGGAGGCCACTCTATTTGTTGAGTGAGAATGAAGAGTGCAGCCATGTGCGTTGTGTGGCGTGTCATTGAATTGAAGAATGTGTAGAGGTTATATAAAATGGTAACTATAGCATTACACATACAATACACAAACACATTGTAAAGAAGTAATATTTATTCGCATTTCAAAGGCGTATTTTGTATAATTTACTTATCAAATCTTTTGTTTATTTTTTGCAGTCAATCTTTTCCAACTTTTCCAACTTTTCCAACTTTTCCAACGTCGCAAGTTATTTATTCTAAGACTCGCAAATACTCATAAATACTGAAAGAATATGAAGAATGTGAACTGTGTAACTTACACTATGAAACGAATGAAGAATGGAATAAACATTGGAAATGAATTGACATTTATATTTCTTTGAAGAATGAGAACTCTCAGAACTATTGAACAGAAAGAAACACGCACACGTACAAACTGAGTTTATACGGATTTGTTTCCAGTTTCAGGCAGTACGTTATTTTAAGACCAATGTTAATTAGTGTAAATAATGGATAGACAGAAAGATAATTTATTAAAATCTCATCTCATAATACAAAACTAAATATGTTCACGTGATGCACTGTGATGTCCCCCGCTCCAACTGTCAGCCCAGGCTTATCATCCTGCCCTTATTTGCCAACTATGCCAGGAACAATCCTAAAAAAGACAATTACAAAGGTTAATTATTAGAATAAATAAACTTGGTTCCATTTTATAACCTCTTTGATTGATTGAGTCCCTTTTCTGTCCTTTTTCTTAACATTGTTTCCATGGAATAAAAATCCATTCAATGTTTGAGTAACCACATACCAAGTTATTTAATACTACTAAGTAGATTATGACATAGAATATACAATATCAGATTCACCAAGGAGACACTCTACCACTTGGTCTAACCACAAACCAAATCAGAATAACCAAGGAAACACACTACCACTAGGTCTAACCACATACCAAATCAGAACAACCAAGGAAACACACTACCACTAGGTCTAACAACAAACCAAATCAGAATAACCAAGGAGGAAAACTACCACTCGGTTTAACCACATACCAAATCAGAATAACCAAGGAAACACACTACCACTAGGTCTAACAACAAACCAAATCAGAATAACCAAGAAAACACACTACCACTAGGTCTAACAACAAACCAAATCAGAAAAACCAAGGAAACACTCTACCACTAGGTCTAACAACATACCAAATCAGATAAACCAAGGAGGAAAACTACCACTCGGTTTAACCACATACCAAATCAGAATAACCAAGGAAACACACTACCACTAGGTCTAACAACAAACCAAATCAGAATAACCAAGAAAACACACTACCACTAGGTCTAACCACATACCAAATCAGAATAACCAAGGAAACACACTACCACTAGGTCTAACCACATACCAAATCAGAATAACCAAGGAAACACACTACCACTAGGTCTAACCACATACCAAATCAGAATAACCAAGGAAACACACTACCACTAGGTCTAACCGCATACCAAATCAGAACAACCAAGGAAACACACTACCACTAGGTCTAACCACATACCAAATCAGAACAACCAAGGAAACACACTACCACTAGGTCTAACAACATACCAAATCAGAATAACCAAGAAAACACACTACCACTAGGTCTAACCACATACCAAATCAGAATAACCAAGGAACACACTACCACTAGGTCTAACCACATACAATATCAGAATAACCAAGGAACACACTTCCACTAGGTCCAACCACATACCAAATCAGAATAACCAAGCAAACACACTACCACTAGGTCTAACAACATACCAAATCAGAATAACCAAGGAAACACACTACCACTAGGTCTAACAACATACCAAATCAGAATAACCAAGGAAACACACTACCACTAGATCTAACCACATACCAAATCAGAATAACCAAGAAGGCACTCTACCACTAGGTCTAACAACATACCAAATCAGAATAACCAAGGAAACACTCTACCACTAGGTCTAACAACATACCAAATCAGAATAACCAAGGAAACACACTACCACTAGATCTAACCACATACCAAATCAGAATAACCAAGGAAACACACTACCACTAGGTCTAACCACATACCAAATCAGAATAACCAAGGAAACACTCTACCACTAGGTCTAACAACATACCAAATCAGATTAACCAAGGAGGCAAACTACCACTCGGTTTAACCACATACCAAATCAGAATAACCAAGGAAACACACTACCACTAGGTCTAACCAAATACCAAATCAGAATAACCAAGAAAACACACTACCACTAGGTCTAACCACATACCAAATCAGAATAACCAAGGAAACACACTACCACTAGGTCTAACCACATACCAAATCAGAACAACCAAGGAGGCACTCTACCACTAGGTCTAACAACAAACCAAATCAGAATAACCAAGGAAACACTCTACCACTAGGTCTAACAACATACCAAATCAGATTAACCAAGGAGGCAAACTACCACTCGGTTTAACCACATACCAAATCAGAATAACCAAGGAAACACACTACCACTAGGTCTAACCAAATACCAAATCAGAATAACCAAGAAAACACACTACCACTAGGTCTAACCACATACCAAATCAGAACAACCAAGGAAACACACTACCACTAGGTCTAACAACAAACCAAATCAGAATAACCAAGGAGGCACTCTACCACTAGGTCTAACCACATACCAAATCAGAATAACCAAGGAGGCACTCTACCACTAGGTCTAACCACATACCAAATCAGAATAACCAAGGAGGCACTCTACCACTTGGTCTAACAACATACCAAATCAGATTAACCAAGGAAACACTCTACCACTAGGTCTTACCACATACCAAATCAGAATAACCAAGGAAACACTCTACCACTAGGTCTAACAACATACCAAATCAGATTAACCAAGGAGGCAAACTACCACTCGGTTTAACCACATACCAAATCAGAATAACCAAGGAAACACACTACCACTAGGTCTAACCAAATACCAAATCAGAATAACCAAAGAAACACTCTACCACTAGGTCTAACAACATAACAAATCAGATTAACCAAGGAGGCAAACTACCACTCGGTTTAACCACATACCAAATCAGAATAACCAAGGAAACACACTACCACTAGGTCTAACCACATACCAAATCAGAATAACCACGGAAACACTCTACCACTAGGTCTAACAACATACCAAATCAGATTAACCAAGGAGGCAAACTACCACTCGGTTTAACCACATACCAAATCAGAATAACCAAGGAAACACACTACCACTAGGTCTAACCACATACCAAATCAGAATAACCAAGGAGGCAAACTACCACTAGGTGTAACCACATACCAAATCAGAACAACCAAGGAAACACACTACCAATAGGTCTAACCACATACCAAATCAGAATAACCAAGGAAACACACTACCACTAGGTCTAACCACATACCAAATCAGAACAACCAAGGAAACAGACTACCACTAGGTCTAACAACATATCAAATCAGAATAACCAAGGAAACACACTACCAATAGGTCTAACCACATACCAAATCAGAATAACCAAGGAAACACACTACCACTAGGTCTAACAACATACCAAATCAGAATAACCAAGGAGGCAAACTACCACTTGGTCTTACCACATACCAAATCAGAATAACCAAGGAAACACACTACCACTAGGTCTAACAACATACCAAATCAGAATAACCTAGGGGGCACTCTACCACTAGGTCTAACCACATACCAAATCAGAATAACCAAGAAAACACACTACCACTAGGTCTAACAACAAACCAAATCAGAATAACCAAGGAAACACTCTACCACTAGGTCTAACCACATACCAAATCAGAACAACCAAGGAAACACACTACCACTAGGTCTAACAACAAACCAAATCAGAATAACCAAGGAGGCACTCTACCACTAGGTCTAACCACATACCAAATCAGAATAACCAAGGAGGCACTCTTCCACTAGGTCTAACCACATACCAAATCAGAATAACCAAGGAGGCACTCTACCACTTGGTCTAACAACATACCAAATCAGAATAACCAAGGAAACACTCTACCACTAGGTCTAACAACATACCAAATCAGATTAACCAAGGAGGCAAACTACCACTCGGTTTAACCACATACCAAATCAGAATAACCAAGGAAACACACTACCACTTGGTCTTACCACATACCAAATCAGAATAACCAAGGAAACACTCTACCACTAGGTCTAACAACATACCAAATCAGATTAACCAAGGAGGCAAACTACCACTCGGTTTAACCACATACCAAATCAGAATAACCAAGGAAACACACTACCACTAGGTCTAACCACATACCAAATCAGAATAACCAGGGAAACACTCTACCACTAGGTCTAACCACATACCAAATCAGATTAACCAAGGAGGCAAACTACCACTCGGTTTAACCACATACCAAATCAGAATAACCAAGGAAACACACTACCACTAGGTCTAACCACATACCAAATCAGAATAACCAAGGAGGCAAACTACCACTAGGTGTAACCACATACCAAATCAGAACAACCAAGGAAACACACTACCAATAGGTCTAACCACATACCAAATCAGAATAACCAAGGAAACACACTACCACTAGGTCTAACCACATACCAAATCAGAACAACCAAGGAAACAGACTACCACTAGGTCTAACAACATATCAAATCAGAATAACCAAGGAAACACACTACCAATAGGTCTAACCACATACCAAATCAGAATAACCAAGGAAACACACTACCACTAGGTCTAACAACATACCAAATCAGAATAACCAAGGAGGCAAACTACCACTTGGTCTTACCACATACCAAATCAGAATAACCAAGGAAACACTCTACCACTAGGTCTAACCACATACCAAATCAGAATAACCAAGAAAACACACTACCACTAGGTCTAACCACATACCAAATCAGAATAACCAAGGAAACACACTACCACTAGGTCTAACAACATACCAAATCAGAATAACCAAGGAGGCAAACTACCACTTGGTCTTACCACATACCAAATCAGAATAACCAAGGAAACACACTACCACTAGGTCTAACCACATACCAAATCAGAATAACCAGGGAAACACTCTACCACTAGGTCTAACAACATACCAACTCAGATTAACCAAGGAGGCAAACTACCACTCGGTTTAACCACATACCAAATCAGAATAACCAAGGAAACACACTACCACTAGGTCTAACCACATACCAAATCAGAATAACCAAGGAGGTAAACTACCACTAGGTGTAACCACATACCAAATCAGAACAACCAAGGAAACACACTACCAATAGGTCTAACCACATACCAAATCAGAATAACCAAGGAAACACACTACCACTAGGTCTAACCACATACCAAATCAGAACAACCAAGGAAACAGACTACCACTAGGTCTAACAACATATCAAATCAGAATAACCAAGGAAACACACTACCAATAGGTCTAACCACATACCAAATCAGAATAACCAAGGAAACACACTACCACTAGGTCTAACAACATACCAAATCAGAATAACCAAGGAGGCAAACTACCACTTGGTCTAACCACATACCAAATCAGAATAACCAAGGAAACACTCTACCACTAGGTCTAACCACATACCAAATCAGAATAACCAAGAAAACACACTACCACTAGGTCTAACCACATACCAAATCAGAATAACCAAGGAAACACACTACCACTAGGTCTAACAACATACCAAATCAGAATAACCAAGGAGGCAAACTACCACTTGGTCTTACCACATACCAAATCAGAATAACCAAGGAAACACTCTACCACTAGGTCTAACCACATACCAAATCAGAATAACCAAGAAAACACACTACCACTAGGTCTAACCACATACCAAATCAGAATAACCAAGGAAACACACTACCACTAGGTCTAAGAACATACCAAATCAGAATAACCAAGGAAACACACTACCACTTGGTCTTACCACATACCAAATCAGAATAACCATGGAAACACTCTACCACTAGGTGTAACAACATACCAAATCAGAATAACCAAGAAAACACACTACCACTAGGTCTAACCACATACCAAATCAGAATAACCAAGGAAACACACTACCACTAGGTCTAACAACATACCAAATCAGATAACCAAGGAGGCAAACTACCACTTGGTCTTACCACATACCAAATCAGAATAACCAAGGAAACACTCTACCCCTAGGTCTAACCACATACCAAATCAGAATAACCAAGAAAACACACTACCACTAGGTCTAACCACATACCAAATCAGAATAACCAAGGAAACACACTACCACTAGGTCTAACAACATACCAAATCAGAATAACCAAGGAGGCAAACTACCACTTGGTCTTACCACATACCAAATCAGAATAACCAAGGAAACACTCTACCACTAGGTCTAACCACATACCAAATCAGAATAACCAAGAAAACACACTACCACTAGGTCTAACCACATACCAAATCAGAATAACCAAGGAAACACACTACCACTAGGTCTAACAACATACCAAATCAGAATAACCAAGGAAACACACTACCACTTGGTCTTACCACATACCAAATCAGAATAACCAAGGAAACACTCTACCACTAGGTCTAACAACATACCAAATCAGATTAACCAAGGAGGCAAACTACCACTCGGTTTAACCACATACCAAATCAGAATAACCAAGGAAACACACTACCACTAGGTCTAACCACATACCAAATCAGAATAACCAAGGAGGCAAACTACCACTAGGTGTAACCACATACCAAATCAGAACAACCAAGGAAACACACTACCAATAGGTCTAACCACATACCAAATCAGAATAACCAAGGAAACACACTACCACTAGGTCTAACCACATACCAAATCAGAACAACCAAGGAAACAGACTACCACTAGGTCTAACAACATATCAAATCAGAATAACCAAGGAAACACACTATCAATAGGTCTAACAACATACCAAATCAGAATAACCAAGGAGGCAAACTACCACTTGGTCTTACCACATACCAAATCAGAATAACCAAGGAAACACTCTACCACTAGGTCTAACCACATACTAAATCAGAATAACCAAGAAAACACACTACCACTAGGTCTAACCACATACCAAATCAGAATAACCAAGAAAACACACTACCACTAGGTCTAACCACATACCAAATCAGAATAACCAAGGAAACACACTACCACTAGGTCTAACAACATACCAAATCAGAATAACCAAGGAGGCAAACTACCACTTGGTCTTACCACATACCAAATCAGAATAACCAAGGAAACACTCTACCACTAGGTCTAACCACATACCAAATCAGAATAACCAAGAAAACACACTACCACTAGGTCTAACCACATACCAAATCAGAATAACCAAGGAAACACACTACCACTAGGTCTAACAACATACCAAATCAGAATAACCAAGGAAACACACTACCACTTGGTCTTACCACATACCAAATCAGAAAAACCAAGGAAACACTCTACCACTAGGTCTAACAACATACCAAATCAGATTAACCAAGGAGGCAAACTACCACTCGGTTTAACCACATACCAAATCAGAATAACCAAGGAAACACACTACCACTAGGTCTAACCACATACCAAATCAGAATAACCAAGGAGGCAAACTACCACTAGGTGTAACCACATACCAAATCAGAACAACCAAGGAAACACACTACCAATAGGTCTAACCACATACCAAATCAGAATAACCAAGGAAACACACTACCACTAGGTCTAACCACATACCAAATCAGAACAACCAAGGAAACAGACTACCACTAGGTCTAACAACATATCAAATCAGAATAACCAAGGAAACACACTATCAATAGGTCTAACAACATACCAAATCAGAATAACCAAGGAGGCAAACTACCACTTGGTCTTACCACATACCAAATCAGAATAACCAAGGAAACACTCTACCACTAGGTCTAACCACATACTAAATCAGAATAACCAAGAAAACACACTACCACTAGGTCTAACCACATACCAAATCAGAATAACCAAGAAAACACACTACCACTAGGTCTAACCACATACCAAATCAGAATAACCAAGGAAACACACTACCACTAGGTCTAACAACATACCAAATCAGAATAACCAAGGAGGCAAACTACCACTTGGTCTTACCACATACCAAATCAGAATAACCAAGGAAACACTCTACCACTAGATCTAACCACATGCCAAATCAGAACAACCAAGGAAACAGACTACCACTAGGTCTAACAACATACCAAATCAGAATAACCAAGGAGGCAAACTACCACTTGGTCTTACCACATACCAAATCAGAATAACCAAGGAAACACTCTACCACTAGGTCTAACCACATACCAAATCAGAATAACCAAGAAAACACACTACCAATAGGTCTAACCACATACCAAATCAGAATAACCAAGGAAACACACTACCACTAGGTCTAACAACATACCAAAAAAGAATAACCAAGGAAACACACTACCACTAGGTCTAACCACATACCAAATCAGAATAACCAAGGAGGCAGTCTACCACTAGGTCTAACCACATACCAAATCAGAATAACCAAGGAGGCACTCTGCCACTAGGTCTAACCACATACCAAATCAGATTAACCAAGGAAACACTCTACCGCTAGGTCTAACAACACACCAAATTATTTCAACTAAAAATCATTAGACTTGAAAACTTGGAAACTGATGTAGGAGCAACAGATATTTTCCTGGTGCATCATTTTGAGATTCAAACTCTACCGACAGACTGTTAGTTGAAAAATCGTGTTACTTATTGAAATGATGTACGATAACTAAACATACAATGTAGGCAAACCTTTATAACACTGCAAAATCTCTTTTTTATTTGACAGCTATCGGGTTACGTCTTGTCAGCGCGTTTAAAATAAAGAGAAGTGGTTGGCAGATGTCAATTGTACAGGCAGAAATATGGAATGCATAATTAAAGAACAATTGTAACTGATCACCCATAGACACCTGATCCGCAACTGTTTTAACTACCAGTTGCTCATGACCAAGGTCACTAAAGAAGAACTTATCCCGTGACTAATGGTCAGTGCTATTGTCCTAATTCTAACACATTTTTGTAGGATAAAGGACCGATCTAATTGGAGAACTATAGAAGGAAACTTGAACAGCAAACAAGAGCACCAAGTACATCAAGAAGACCGAGGCGTCAGAATGAAGTTTGCAGTTATGCTGTGTGTTGTAATGCTCCAGATAGGAACATCATCTTTAACGGGAAGCGGGCCAAGGTCCACATTGAAGATCAGATGTGCAGTTGGGTGTAGAGCTGACTGTACACTTGATAGCGCTCTGTCAGAGGAGTTGGAGAGAAGGGGTAAGAGCCATGCTAATGCTCTAAAACAAAAATCCTCATTCCTCATTATTAGTAGGGGAAAAAATGATAACCCGACGAGGGTCGTGATCCTAGGTTCCTTGACTTCTAACACTACAAAGAGGACTGGAATCAACATTTCTGATGTTTTTCAAGCCTTCGACTTTGACAGAGATACAAATACATTGTTCTGGGCGACATATTCATACATTAAAAAACAAACTTTCGGACAAATGGAGGCAAAGCTATTACACAAAACAAGGGACACGACTACATTAAAAATTCACAAAGATAAACTGTATTATACGTCTGCTATTGGAAAAGGCAAAAGCAAACGAAATACCATAGAGACACTGTCAAAAGAAAATGATGGCAAAGAACATACTTGGTACCGATGTCCCAAACATCGAAAAACAATTGGCGATATAAATTTTGACGGGGATCTCATGTGTTGGATTGAGAGAAATTACAAACAATCAAACATCCTTTGTGTTCAACTGCCCTCGAAGGACACAACAGTGGTAAAAGCATTTAAAGGTGATATGGTGCGTTTATCTGTTTTTCGATTTCCAAATACAACCCTATTAACATGGAGCTCTTTTAACCGTGTAACCTGGCTGCATGTAAGCTTTCTTGATAAAATGAATGGCAAGGAAATTTGTAAAGGAAAAATCAGTATGAAACGAAATTATATCCAATCACTAGTTTTGCAAAATTCTGATGTTTATTATTCATATCATTCAAATATAGTAGAAAAAGTTGAAATCAACAAAAACTGTAATTTTGGGAAACAAATTCTTTTCCGTAAATATCCAGTGTCTTTTATTTATAAGCACGTTTATCTTGATTTTATTGTTTTTTGAGTCCACTGACTTTCAACTACCAACACCCTGTGTCAGGGTAAAAGGTATACGTCCGCTTCACTTATATGCTCTGGATGCTAACCCCACCTAAACCTTGGCGACCATTGACCGCGCTTAAAAGGCGCGTTGGCAATTTCGAGATGGATCACAGCCGAAATTATACAGATTCCCGAAAAGATACATCAAACGTTGACCGCTCCTACTATTGCAAATATCATTTCAGTATAAATTGTGCATGATTTGTTGTGATAAAATCAACACGATAGCTAACTTGGATTCGGATATGACAACCATTCCCTATCACTTGAGGAAGGGTGACAGAGCAAACAAGAAAAGATACATCACAAGTTTACCGCTCCTACAAAGATCATTTCAGGATAAAATGTGTATGATCTGTTGTGATAAAATCTACCGGATAGGTAACATCGAGTTTGACATGATAACCATTGCCGATCGCTTGAAGAAGAGCAAAAGCTTACTGCAGTTTGAAGGGCTCTCTGTGGTTGGCTGACATTTTCCTGCAAACCATGGCAATAAAATGATTTGATGGGCTGGATCAGAGGTCAAAGCGTAACAGTTTTATTGGGGTTTGCACACATGGTATCAAAATGGAGCGAAGCGTATACATTTCAAACTAAAAAAAGGAGGAACTACCAAATGAATGAATACTGCCATATAGAAGTGAAATGTATAAAAAGAACAATATTTTCTATATTAAGCTATACAATATTTATCTATACAATATAAACATATACAACATTATGCTGTGGTGAAATGTAATATGTCTTTGTCTTACTTAAAATCAATAGTTTTGTTTTTTGATTGTATAAATAAAGTCTAATTTATGTAATTCGGTATTTGTAAATTTTCAGTGAAGTACTGTATAATGAAATACATTCATTTACCCAAGATGCCTCACCATAAGGTATATCAGATTATTACTCGCCCATGTATGATACTGCAGTTTAATATTTATGCGGCAATATTGAACTTGTGTAATACCACCGCACGTATGATGTCACAACAGTTTGCGGCTATGACGTCACAATGGGACTAACATCGTCACAATGGTTTCGGACTTCATAGTTTCAGAGCCGTGTCGGCTATTTAGCTGGATTATAGATGTGCGAGTAATAGACAGAATACTAAATTTCCTTTTATTTAAAGGTTACATGTCATAACCATAGTCACTTTCGGGATTAGTTAAAAATCGGTTTCAATTTGACCACTACTCGACATTAAATTATTTTAATAAATAACCTTGATGAAGAGTTTAATCAAATAAATTGAAATATGAAATAGGAATTAGTAAAAATATACAAAATGAAATTGAAAATAATGAATGTAATTCGGTATTACTCTTTTGTGCAATATAACCCGTATTAGTTTAGCAATTCTTAGTTATCATTCTAACAATGTGTTGTGTGATTTTATCACTTATTTTTGTCATCTAACGTGCGTCAATGTATTCAATGGACCAATATTTCTGAGCACAAATTGTAAGAACTTTTCTTGTGGTTAATAAAAAATTAAAACGAGAATTTGATTTCTGTGACCCTTATATGGAAACCACGCATTAGCCGGATCTACATTTCTTATCCTTGTACACAGCAGCTTATGTTCGTGTCTTTGACAAAACCGATTATAGGATTTATGGATGTGGTTTTGTGGACATTATTAGTGGCCACATAATCTACCATGTATAATCGACAGTAGGTACATAACATGTTTTGAAACATGAAATAATAACAATGACATATACTTTGAATTGAGGGGCGGGAGAGAGCAGTGGTTAGTGCGTTCGGCTTCGGATCAAGAGGGCACTTTGTCTGCAGTAGAGAACTGTTCTACACGCACCTCACCTCACCCCACCTTACTTTGAACTGAGGAAAAATTATGTATCGTTTTACAGACAACTGAGCGTACAGCATGAACAACACATTTTCGTTATTCAGTGAGGCCTCGTTTATCCGCACAATTTGTGATTTAAGCGAATCATAATTTGCATACAAATGCATAGAGAAGATTTGAAATAGAACTGTGCTGATGGCCGGGTTTCCGGACATACATTGTCCGGTTAAACGAGGACTGTCTGTATACCATTAAACTACTGCTATGCCAGGTATTCTATTTAATTTTTGAAGTGACTTAATCATGTACTTCAACTTGTGATCATCAATTTAAGAAAGGTCGACTACCCCTGATGTCCTTTCTAGAAGCAGAAAGCAGACGTTGGAGTTGGATGCCGCACGAGCACTGGAAGATAAGATGAGTCGAGAAGGATGTGGAAGAGATAGCGGTTATAGGCAACTTACCGTTTGGATGTTGGTATTCTTTCATTATCCCAAATTGTGACATTACATATGATTTTCTGTGATCTGGTGTTAGCAATGTTTACACCTGAATCAGTGGATACTCTGTACGTGTATAAAAGGGTTATCCAAGAATCGTACACTGCACGTGTATTGTAGGTTTACCCGAGAATCATAAACTGCACGAATATTGCGGGTTTACACCTGAATGATACACTGTGTGTGTATTGCGGCATTACATCTGAATCATACACTGCACGTGTATTGTAGGGGAACATCTGAAGCATACACTGCACCTGTATTGCAGTTTGATGTACTGTACATGCCCACACAATCTTAACAACCTCCAGTCCTTTGATAAAATATATCACATTCATTGAAGTACGTTAGTCGGGCTGTGAGATTAGAATCAGATTGTCAGAAATTAGGAATGGTCCAAAGAGTTTGAGAAATAACTTGGACGTGGTTGAAATGTTACTATCTCAAACTTCATGTTATATAACATCTCCACCACCAAACAAAGTTAATATTGACAAACTACAAAAACACTGTGAGAAAAGAGTTTTCTCAATCATTCAAATAAAACTCAAAGCAATACCTAAGTATATTTGTTTGTAAAAGTGTTCATAAAAATGAAATATGTCTGCCTTTGTTTAAAAATATCTTTATGATTTATAACAACATTTCAAAATTCAAAATCAAAAAGTAAAAGAAGCTTGAGAAAATTGTAGAGCTCCCAACAGCTCATAAACAATTGATAAATGTTAATAGCTTATATAAGTTATTATTTTAGAGGTAAACTAAAAAGACAATTTAAGCCACACATCTTTTGAGACAACTTACGTGAAATATGTTGATTTGATTAATATTTGTAACTGTTCTTTTTATCAAAATAAATATTCTTAAACTATTTTCATTTAAACAATGCACTATGGTGTGGAATGTGTTTCAGTGTCTCACGTACACGTGACGTACATCAACTTTTTCAACTTCTTCTTGGTGCAAAAAGTACTGGAAAGCTGTAAATATTGTGTACCTAAATTACTGGAAAGTTGTTATGTACATATACGTGTACCTGTGCCTTGGTAGATTATACATTATAGATCCTGTGGCCATTTATAATGGAATAAGGGTCACAGAGGACAAATAGGCGTTTTAATTGTTTTAATTGTTTATTTACCTCAGGCAAAGTTGTAACAATTTGTGCACAGAAATATTAATCCGTTAATACATCACCACACTTAAGAGGACAACATTAAGTGACAAAAACACAACAACACTTGGTTAGGATAATAACTAAGAATTGCTAAACTAATACAAGTTATATTACAGTTTACAAAAAAGACCATTACATTCATTTAAAAAAAATTAATTTTGAATATTTTGAATAATTCTTATTTCATATTTCCGTATACAGTCGAGCATCGTTGTCTTGATATTCATGGGACCATGAACAAATATCAACACATCGGGATATCGATCAAAACACATTATTCTCATGTTGAATAAAAGAAGCAAAACATACAGACATAACATCATTTATGAATGTAAATGCAGGTATATTTACTCACGTATTTAAAATATAATATATACAGATATTGTGGCCATGTCAAGTAAATGTACAAAACTTGAATGTATCGTATTATTGAAACGTCTGCCAAGATAAGACAGGTCCACTAGATTGTTTAGATATTATAACAACCCCACTGACAAGTAAACCAATTGATGTCATTGTCAATACTAACTACCTCAAGCAAATCGATTCAATTTGAGTGTTAACTTGTATTTCTCAAACTGAGATGCAGTAACCACGTAACGATCGTATGCTGGTCACGTGGCTACTCAAACCTGTTATCGGAGAGGTGTTTCCTGAGTTGGCTGACTTGTGCCCAATCCATTTCTTGAATGAATACCAAATTTTCAACCACCTCGTTATCAGATGAATGTTGATGTTCTGATTCAAAGATATAATCTGATGTAAAACTGACCACCGCTCAGAGCCATGACACCTGCATGAGCATTTACAACTATCAGCTAATGAGACTCGGACCCTCGCTGTGTGAACACATGTGTTATATCTCCTAATCAAAGAGCAGGGTAGGAAGTAAAGTGATGTGAATATCGAATTCATTTCCAAATATGGAGTTAATTTATAAATATCGGGTCAATGTACATATACCAAGTCAATTTACATATATCAAGTCAATTTACAAATTTGGAGTTAATTTACATATATCGAGTTTATTTACATATATTGAGTTAATTTACACATATGCAGTTAAATTAGATATATCGAGTGAATTTATGAATATCGAGTTACTTGACTAATATCGAGTTAATAAACATATATCGAGTTAATTTACAAATATCATGTCAATTTACAAATATGGAGTTAATTTACAAATATCCACTTAATTAACAAATATCCACTTAATTTACAAATATCAAATTAATTTACATATATCGACTTAATTTACAAATATCAAGTCAATTTACATATTTCAAGTTAATTTACAAATATTATGTTAATTTTAAAATATCGTGTGAATTTCGATTTATCGAGAAAATTTACATATTTCGACTTAATTTACAAATATCGAGTCAGTTAACTTTGCTTGCTGGGACGATATGATTATATTGTGATATCTGATAATATCAGAGTTCAATACAACGATGCTCGACTTCATATATTGAATTAATTTACAAATATGGAGTTAATTTACAAATATCGAGTTGATTTACATATATCGAGTTAATTTACATATATCGACTCAATTTGCAAATATGGAGTTAATTTTACATATATCGACTTAAAATTACAAATATCACATTGATTTACAAATATCGAGTTAATTTACATATATCGAGTCAATTTACAAATATGGAGATGATTTACAAATATTGAGTTAATTTACATATATTAAGTCAATTTACAAATATGAAGTTAATTTACAAATATGAAGTTAATTTACATGTATCAGGTTAATTTACAAATATTGAGTTAATTTACAAATATCGATTTCAGAAGGTAAGTTTGCTTGCTAGGACGAACTAATTATATCCAGATATCTGAAATATATATAATAACTGTATCGAGTTACAAAATGTAAATGAGCTTAAATCAGCAAGTTATAGCGAAATATTTAGTCATCGGAGGTTAACACAACAGTGCTTTGCTGTATTTGATAACACAATATATAAAGATTGTAGTACATCATTCGTTATGATTGATTGAAGACGATAAAATTGGCCGATAGAAAAAGGAATAAATTTTCGTTTAAACACATTCTTGTACTTAACCGAACTGAAATAAATGTTTTAATAATGAAAAAGAATGTTCTCATTGAAATGTCATATGATATGAATGCGATGTATGGCAACAACGTTAAGCTGATAAACGTTTCATAAAATGTCACTTCCTTTTCATGCTTTGGGATCATTTTTCTAAATTCTTTTAAAACTTTTAAAAGTCGATGCATCAGGTACCAGATATAACAGTGTATTCTGTTTTTGAACTTTGACCATGAATTAGAATGTTTATAGCTAATACACATAGCCTATCTCAATATTAAATATTAAATCTTAATTTAGCTCAATTAAATTTAAACAATATTCTATTCGTAGCCTCTTTGTTGCCAACGTTTCTAAATAAAAGAACAATATTCTTCCTGCTGTCTGAGTCAGTCAAATCAGCCACTTTGGGTGCTTGGGTTCATGATATATCATGTTAATAAGAGTTCTAAAAGTGGTCAAAGTGTTGTGGTGACCTTGAAAATAAGTTCAAGGTACCCAAAATGTACTGGCGTGTGTGTCATCCCCCAATGTAGGTTGACACCAAATTTGAAGACTTTGGATGCAACACGTCATGATATATTGCGTTAACAATAGTTCAAAAAGTGGTCAAAGTGTAGAGGTGACCTGGAAAATAAGGTCATGGTCACCAAATCGACTGGAGTCTGCGTCATCCTCCAATGTAAACTGACACCAAATTTAAAAACATTTGGTCCAACCGTTCATGATATAACGCGTAAGGAAGAGTTTGAAAAGTGGTTAAAGTGTGGTGGTGACCTTGAAAAAGATCAAGGTCACCTTAATTAACTAGTGTCTGCGTCTTCGCCCAATGTAGGCTGCCAGATAATTTGAAAACATTGGGTCCAACCGGTCATAATAAATGATAACAAGAGTTCGAAAAGTGGTCAAAGTGTTGTGGTGACTTTGAAAATAAAGTCAAGGTCAACAAAATCCACTGGTGTCTGCGTCATCCCCTAGTGTAGACTAACACCAAATTTGAAGATATTGAGTCTAACCGGTCAAGATATATCACGTAAAAAAGAGTTAGAAAAGTGGTCAAAGTGTTTTGGTGACCTTGAAAATATGGCCAAGTTCACCAAAATTGACTGGTGTCTGCGTCTTCCCACACTGTAGGCAGACACCAAATTTGAAGACTTTAGATGTAACGCTTCATGATATATCGCGTAAACACGATTTCTAAAGGTGGTCAAAGTGTCGTGGTGACCTTGAAAATAAGACCAAGGTCACCAAAAGTGACTGGTGTCTGTGTCTTCCCACAATGTAGGCAGACATCAAATTTGATGACTTTGGATGCAACGCTTCATGAGATATCGCGTAAACAAGAAATGTGACGTACGGACGGACGCCGCTGAATACATAGTTCCCCATTCCGCGTTGCGGCGTTGGTCAATTACCTGGTTGCTTTGATTTTGTTGTTTCCTTTCTCTGTGGCATAGTTTGAGTACCAGAAACACTAGAGTCTACCTCTTCTTTTCTACTTGATCTATCAGAGCTCTTGTTTGAATTAAATGATTTAACAAGATGACATCTCAACAAGACAGCATCAAATTTGAAATCAAAATAACCTTTCATTTTTTACAAAGTACACCACATATTTTAGGACTGTAAATGTTTTCAAGAGAGTATTTGGTGGTACAAAATCAAAGAGCAATAGTAGAATCATGGCGACTGGTGTCTGAAGAGGCTGCACATCAACAGTGAGCTGTATTCACACTTGAAACACAATCTCGTTTGGTTTAATAAAAACCCTGCTTTCAACGTAAAACTTCACAGAAAATCATGAATTATTTAAAAGCACAGATTGATAATGGAACAAAAATTCAACACTACATACGCAGAGAAACAAATGTTGATGACGTTGGATGGTTTTGTTATTTGTTATCTATATTTCTTACTCGATATTAAGTGTTATGAATAATTTGAGGATGCATGCCACTTTGAATGGAAAACAAAATTTTAGTTGTGCATGCAAAATCTATTACTAATTTTCACAAATTGTTTTTATTGATTTTGTCATAAAGTCATGTCATAATATGTCTTAAACATATTCTTTAAAGATTCCTCACTTATACACGTAAATGCCTACCTATTCTTCGACAACTTACATATGCTTATATATAAATTAGTAAATGTGTACACATTTCAAGGTTGTTTATTATAATTATTATTAAAAAATTATATTTATAAATATCATTGGAGAAATTCTTACCTTTGCAATCAAATACAATTATTTAGGATAATATTACTTGATGAGAATACTGTAAACATATCATACAAAAAGAATACACAACCTCTTTATGTGCATACGATCTACAATATTACACAGTAATGTATGTCTGAAGTGCAAGTTAATTGTGGGATTTAATCACTATGTGGGCAACAACTTGCCGTATCGATAATCAATAGTGGTATTCGATCATGATAATAGATTTTTTGCTATTTAAAAAAAACTTAATATTTTGTTGACTTTCGCAGGTTTAGGGTATGCGTCTTTCAAATTCTTCTTCTTAATCACAGCAAGACATAACGGTATGTGTTATAGCTCAGTTAAAAACTGAATAACATCTCCACAAGATGCCCTACCACGAAGTATTCTTATTATTCCAATGCATCATTGAAAATCATTTCCTGAAACAATTCATTGTGCTTTCGGTTTTGAATATTGAAATATAAACCGAATCTTTACCAGAGAAGGATTAGAACTGTAGATTTGATAAATCTATGACCTCCCAAATGAGGGTCACACTCAATTCACAAAGACGTGTTAAAGGTTTATTTATTACACACAAAAGAAAAAGTTAACAATCTGTGCTCAGAAATATAGGTGCATTGAATTAATCAGTGTACGAAAGCTGACAAAAGTTAAGTCACCAAAACAAAACAAAACCTGTATATACCTGGAGTTATATTACAGTTTACAACATAAAATAATAACAACATCAAACAATTAGTCATTATTTTCAGGTTAACTTTGAATTCATATTGGTGAAATATTCAATCAAAATTGTAGTAGCTCATTCGTCAAGGTCCACTGAAGACAAATACAGCAAAGAGATATCTTAAAACATACAACATGTGCAGCAAATTCGTTTTTCATACAGACACATTCTTTAACGTTTATGGGACACTATTTGAACAACGTTTAACACTCATTTCCAGTCCAAAAGTTGTTGAATGACATATTTGGCAACTGGGTCAGAGTGCATATCTTTGATAAAACGTCGGTTCCTTTTCCAGCTTTGTTTAAATTTATTGTTTAAATCTTTCAAATTCGATGTCCCAAGAACCATACTATACAACTCATTCGATTGTTAATTACATTTGTCATTGTCAATCAATTAAGTTTAAAGAACATTCTCACCGTGGATAAGGGTTTATTGTAGCCAATCTATCAAACATAAAACATTATTGTGTTCTTGTCAATCAGTCAAATAGGAACAGTTTTCACGATAACATGTCTCATTTAGTGATGTAATTACAACCCTTTATTACTCACCCGCTGAAGTTATCGCAGTTTAATAAATCTACCCTGTTATTACACTTACTGTAATAACATTGCGTGCGTCCGATTGACGTGACGTCATAATGACCAAAGTATGACGTCACAATGTCAGCGCCGCGGTTGCAATGTAGTGTGTCCAATTTATCATCGAGTTTGTGGAATTCAGTGGCATTTAAATCAGTGAGAAATAAATAAAATACTAAACTCTTTTCCGTTTAATAACATAATTATGAAACTCGTGAGATGGTATTTGTATTTAAAGGGACACTATGTCCGTTATAAAAACGGGTCCAGTAGAAATAAACAAAGGGTAATGAGCATGCCTCCTAACAGCCAAGGCTTGCTAAAAGGTGTGTTTTTAGGGTTTAAGACCCTATGTCATATTTTCACTGCACTGTAATGAATCAACTCATTCTATTACTAGCTGCTAATTAGCCTTTCATGGACGTAGTGTCCCTTTAACTCGCTTTCGCTCGTTAAATACAAACCACTCACTCGTTTCATAACTATGTTATTAAGCGGAACGTCGTTTAGTATTCTCTAAATATGGCACTGCAACTGAGTGAGCAGCAAAGAGGGACTGCCTGCACCGCCGTGACGTCATGGCTGTGTAATCATTAACCATGACGTCATTTAGTGATGTAATCACAACCCTATCGGGCACTACACTTGCTAGTTCACATTTTAGTAATTTTCTCTCATCCTGCAACACTGTTTATAATATAAACGAGTTGTCTCATTTTCATGTTCATTTGTCTGCATTTGTGTCTCTCTTCCTCTCAAAACCCTCTCTATGCATCTACAGTAGTCAGATAGTTGGTGGTAGCTAAATGGACTTTAAGCAGGTTATGTTAAGAATCCTGTATCGGTCATTATCTATTGATACTAGACCAATTAAGTGTTGGTTGTCTTGAAAGTCAACAATGCTCTTTCAATTAGATGCTGCAGCGGCAAGGAGAGGAGATATTCGTTAATTCCTCTGCAATATATATCAAATAAATTTAGTGAACACACCTACTACCCGTCTCTACATATCCAGGGCCCTTATTCTCGAAACGTTCGTAGCTTTAAGAAGTTTTAACTTTAATCGTAGCCCGTGTGTTAAGAATGGGCTTAAGAAGTTCGGAGGGCTACGAACGTTTCGAGAAAAAGGGCCCAGCACATGCCACATGAAGGAAATTGTTGTCATATTTAGTGACAAAAGATAATTTACAACAAGAACCTGCTTAAGTTGTCAAGCCATATGGAGAAAAATGATGTCAGAATCATACTATCAGCCCCCATGATATCAACAGTTTTACAGTTGCCGAACTACCAAAACTTACAGCCTTTATGATTTCTACCATTCTTTCCCCTAGAATCTAATTCAGATCTGTGCAACGACAGAATTGACTTCATCTCATCGTCTACACCATGACATCTACACACCATACGGAGGATTTTATATCCTAGTCTTTCTACTGTTTTAACATCAGCACCAGTCTTCATTAGTAACTTTGCAACTCCAATATTACAACATTTCAAAGCTAACAACAGAGGAGTTTTCCCATCCTCTCTTTTACAATCAATATCATAGATGTTTAGTGACAGAACATACTTCACCATCTCTACATGGCTACCTCGACACGCCACATGGAGGATATTGTTGTCCTGTCCATCAACTCCTCTTGTATCTGCTCCTCTATCCTGCAGCAACTTTACAATCCCTATATTACCATACCACACGGCTTTCATCAAAGGAGTTCTCTCGAACCAGCCTTTGGTTTCTATGTTCATGTTATGATCCTCTAACAATATCGTTACAATATAAGTGCTGCCACCTTTACATGCAGCATGTAAAACATTATCCTCAACTTTATTAACAGCTGAAAGATCAGGACTTTGTTGCATAAGAATGTCAAATATACTCTCTTGATGGTTCTCCGCTGCAACCATAACAGCTGTACTGTCGCATTCGCCGGGACAGTTTACATCTACAGACCCCAAGGACAGGAGTCTCTTCACCTCTGTTTCATTCCCATCCCTGCAGGCGTCTTGAAACAAAGTTGTCACATCATCAGGGGGACAGGAAGTCACAGTTTTCATCTCGTTGGAAATCTTCTCATCTGTGGAAGAAGTATGGACAGAGATGACTTAAAAATAACTTTTCTCTTTTTCTGTAGTTGCTTTTTGGAGAAAGTCAAACTTATACTTTATGTTCATGATATTGTGTATAATCCACATTTACTCCTATTAAACAAAGGTTTCTAACAAAGCCCGCAAACATAGGCCGGATATTAAAGGTTTTATAACGGTCATGGCAATTAAAATTGTTCACGCCTCAGAAAAACATATGTAAAATCATGTTCACTCTTTGTTTCCAAGAACGTATTTAGCGGACTTAACTTTTAGGCAAAGCAGCAGCAAAGAGGGACTGCCTGCACGGCCGTGACGTCATGGCTTTGTAATCATTAACCATGTCGTCATTTAGCGATGTAATCACAACCCTATCTGGCACTGCAACTGAGTGATTGCTAGTTCACATTTTACTAATTTTCTCTCACCCTGCAACACTGTTAATAACATAAACGAGTTGTTTATTATGTAAGAAAAACTTTATTTGGAATACAATTCAATAGTCTTTCTGAGCGCGAGTGTCAAACTATTTAGATTAATTATTATGTCACTAAAGCTTGGAGTTGATCACAACTTCGGACAGATAATCAATAATTCCTCACAATGTGTTGATTATTCTCCTCTTCAGTCTGTTCTGATCTTTTCCCTTGTAATATTTCAAATTATTAAACTGTTCTACAATTGAAATAAACGACCCTCAATAAAGTTATTTATCACATGTATACCCATGTAAACTTTAAGATGGTAACACAGGGGTGCAATACGGTTTCCGTGGTCGATTTCCGTATTGCACGGTGAATTCAGTATTGCACTGCTGACTGTTCTAATTTCTCTAAACTTCGTCTCTTCTCGGAATTGTCCGTACTTTTCAATGTTTTCCCAATTCAATCTACGGAATTTATGTTTTAATAACACTGCTAGTATTTTTTTAGTTGATTAAAGTAGCAACTGGGATTTAGACCTAATATTAACATCCCACACAGGTAAAATGTTTCTCAAATTATCATTAACAAGGCAGAAAAGTGCAAAATATAAGGGGAAACGAAAGCAACGTGAAGTCATTCGAAATAAGCGGTAACCTGAATGTTCTTATTTTCAGTTCTTTGTAATTAAATGATAATAAAGCAAATGTTTTAATTATGTTACCACATTGAAGAAAATTTCACTTTTCAGCTTTATTGGGCTGCCAAACGAAAAAATAAAGGTATTATTAAGATATCAAATTGTGAGTTGTGCTGGTCAGACAACAGCTCGTGTATCACTACGCAGCACGTCATGCCAGTAAATTTATGCAACTTTATTTGTTTACCAATTTGCTAATAAAAAGGGGTCTATAATAAATATAGAACATCATCTTGTGCATTTGAATCGATTGTATTGAATTAGAACCTTCATGGAAAAGGAGGGAAAACTCTCGTTGTTCCTCTGCTTCCATGCCATCTTCTCGATCGAAATGCACAAGTGTGATGTTCTTTAGAAATATTTGTTTATCCATTTACAGTTAAAGATTGACTTCGAATATGATTCAGCCGCATTGCTTCTCTCTCTCACACACACACACACACATTTTAATCGAGATTTTTAAAAAGGAGCTGATTTCAACATAAAGCATGAATTCAACTTTCTGCTTTATAATCACTATATGGTCATCATTAACTGGTCATCACTAAATGAGAACATTTAACTTGAAAATCCCTTAGAATTAACTTAATCCTGTGTGTTTGATATATCATTATGATGTATGGTGTAGTGTGTTAGATATATGATGTATGTTGTATTGTGTTTGATATATGGAGTATGCGGTCTGGTGTAATTTCTTTGATATATGATTTATGATGTATGGTGTATTTTGTTTGATGTATGTTGTATGCTGTAATGTGTTTGTTATATGATGTATGGTGTAGTGTGTTTGATATAAGGAGTATGGTGTATGGTGTAGTGATTGCTCAAACACTAGTATCTATCTCCTTGATAAAGGTTTTCTTTAAATAAGACCAGAATATATGTTTAATATATGGTGGATGATGTAAGGTGTAATGTGTTTAATAAATGATGTATGATGTAAGGTGTACTGTGTTTCGTGCATCGTTGATGGTTCCTTGACATACCTAAAAAATCCAAACTCACAATTTAGTATATATCTCCTTGATATAGTGTTTCTGTCAATAAGACAAGAATATTAATATACCTTAATATTTTCATTTCATTAATAGTTCAGACAAGATCAGCAATAAGGTTTATGACAGTTGATGTATTAATGTTAAGAAACAGATGGAGAGATCTTGATATGAATATTTGCATCTTCAGCTGAATAATGTACCGGTAGATAATGTGATACTCTATAATAAATGTGATGATAATTACCTGGTTGTGTTGATATTGTGGTTTCCCTTCTCTGTGTCATAGTTCCAGTACCAGCAACACTAGAGTCTACCCCTTCCGTTCTGCTTGAACTGTCAGAGCTTTGGTTTGAGTTAAATGAATTACTAACAAGTTGACATCTCAAATGGACAGCATCAAATTTGGTATCAAAACAACCTTTGGTGCTTTGGCAAACCGTACCACACATTTTTGGGCCATAAGGCTTGAACAATTTCTGTGAACATGTTTTCAAGAAAGTATGTGATCCCAAACCAATGAGTAGCACTAGATTCATAGTGATAAAACTAATGGTGTCCTATAGGGCTGCAAATCAACAAAGAGCTGTATTCAATCCGAGAACTGTTGGTTTATTATCTAACATTCGCAGGAAATGTATTAATTTATTATTAAATAATGGGAAAACATTAAAATTCTTTAACAGAAAAGATAATTCAAAGAACTGATGGTTTATTTCTATATATTTAAAAACAATTATCTTCTAATTGAATATGAAAAGTTCTGATTAATTATTTAATAGCTCTGATCGCATAGCTGTAATACCTCCACCTGTCGTTTGATATCCTTCAGCAGATAGAATAGCTCACATACCCCAACCTGTCGTCAGATCACCTTCAGCAGATAGAATAGCTCACATACCCCCACCTATCGTCCGATCTCCTTCAGAAGATAACATAGCTGATATACCCCACCTGTCGTTTGATCAGGAGATAGCATCCTTAACTCTTCCTTCTGGTAACGCTTGATCTTCAACTTACGCACATTTTTTGATAGATTTAAAAACTAAATGTTGCTTTCGTTCCATGTAATACCGTATCGTTTATGGTGACTTTGAAAAAAATATTACATATCTTTATTAAAAGTAATTGGTTCAGTGCTAACATGATATGACTTGGGACTCGCAACTGCTGACACCGTTTAGTTAACCAATCACAGGACCTCCAACAAAACCTTCGGTGTGATGAATTAGGGGCAGATAACTCCAAACAGCTATCCTAAGTCTGTTCCGAATAATTTCAAAACGGTCACCGTTAAGAAACTATGATATGATTGGTCAGCTATTTCACTGAAAGTCGACAGTTTTTTGGTGCAATGTTAGGCATTTTAAATTTGTTTTACTTATATCTCAACCCCAGAAAATAATAATGCTAATTATAATGAGATGCAAAACCTAGTTTGACATTCTGCATGGAATCAGTGCTTGAATAAAAAAAGTCTCTCAAATGTCATAGCGATCACATCCCATCGGCTGGTCAGGTCGTCTGTCAAAGATGCCACGTGGTAAAAAGGCCGATCAGGCCAAAGTGAAGCCCAAAGTTCACAGAACTCGAGCGGCAGGAAAGAAGCGTCGTCCCCCGCCCTCGGAGCCAAATTCCACGCCAAGCGGTGCGAAGCATTCTCGCCAGTCGACATCGACATCGACAACTCAGCAGACGACATGGCCGGAAGAACTCGGAGCGAACCCCCCGGTTTCTCCTACGGCCGAAGCGCCTAGGATGGGTGAGTACCCCCCCTCCTCTAGCGCATTACCGCCTATCATAGAATTTTCTGGAATCAACGAACATAATAACTTTCAAACAGAAACGAGCGTACGTGAGTGTGACGATTTTCATGCAAACATTTCAAATGCAACACACGAGGGGCATGACGTAGAGCCCGACGTCCCGGTCCTTACTCATTCCGAGGATAGTTTGGGGACCTTAGTTTCTCAAAACATTCGTAACAAGATTCATAAGGGGGAGTTCATTGAATTGTCAGTTTTGATGAAAGGGTCTACAGCTCAAACCGCCGACAGTGGTTTTTCGGTAGGGCTATCGTCACAAGGGTCCATTGAGTTGGTCAAGAAAACAGTTCAAAAGATTGATAATATCAATGACTGGACCACAGCTTTTCTCATCTTTACAAGTATATATCTGGAGAAATTCCCTGATAGACACCAGCAGTTATTGAAATATATGGGCCTTATTAGATTGGCAGCTCAGAGAGCTAGAGGGTATGGATGGCGTTCCTATGACGAACAGTTTAGAGCTAGGATGGCAAGGTTTCCTTTTGTTTCATGGGGCAAAATTGACCATGATCTTTGGCTAGTTAATGTCTTGCCGCAATCATATTCACAAGCTGGGCCATATGGTCGCACTTTCACTGCTTCTAGTACATCCAGGCGTTTCATCAATATAAGTAACAAGAGCCCGTGTTGGGATTTTAACCTTCGTTCCTGTAGTAGGCACATGTGCAGATTCTCCCACGTTTGTATGACATGCCACAAAAACCATCCTTCAAAATCATGTCATCGCGACAAGAAGCCACAAGTGTAAACAGCGAAAGTGACCCACTTCCCCAGAAAGGGTTTTCACCAGTTATACTACAAGTGCTAGGAGATAAGTTAATTAATTACCCAAACAAATTGGAGGCCTGCTTTCTATGGAAGGGATTTAAATATGGTTTTAGATTAGGATATGACGGCCCTTCAAGACCAACACTTTCTAACAACTTGTTGAGTTGTAAAAAGCATCCCCAAATTGTTAAACAAAAGCTTGATAATGAAGTATGTCAAGGCAGAATGGCTGGACCTTTTACGACACTTCCTTTAAAAAATTTCAGGATATCACCTATAGGATTAGTCCCTAAGAAGGAACCAGGTCAATTTCGTCTTATCCAGCATTTGTCACATCCTCGGGGATCATCTGTCAATGACTTTATTGATGACAATTTAGCAACAGTGAATTATACATTGTTTGACGAAGCAATATACATGGTTCAGGAATTTGAACGTGGGGCTTTGTTAGCCAAAGCTGATATCAAGAATGCATTTCGGTTGATACCAATTAACAACCAGGATTTCCCTCTGCTTGGCATTCAGTTTCAGAATAATTATTATGTAGATCTTTGCCTACCTATGGGATGTAAAGTGAGTTGTGCCATATTTGAAAAATTTGCAAATTTTCTTGAGTGGGCTACAAAAGTGCACCTGCAGAGAGGTCAGATTATTCACTATCTAGATGACTTTTTGTTTGGAGGTAAACGGGGCAACGACAGCTGTCACTTTGCATTATCATCTTTTCTTAGAGTGTGTAAAGAACTAGGAGTACCGATTGCATCTGATAAGACTGTCAAACCAACAACAAACATCGTCTTTTTAGGAATACAGATTGACACAATTAAATGTCAAACGACAATTCCTCGACAAAAAGTAGTAGAGTGTGTAACAAAAATTTGTACATTACTTTCAAAGAAGAAAGCTACACTTAAAGAAGTACAGTCCCTCATTGGTTTGTTAAACTTCATCTGCAAAGTTATCCCCATGGGTCGCCCCTGTTCACGTCGTTTGATAAACATTACAAAGGGCATAAGAAAACCTGAACACAGGTTGAGAATAACCAAATCAGTCCAGCAAGATTTGAAAATTTGGTTGTCATTTTAAAAAAATCACAACGGCATAACATTATTTCCTGAGAAGTTTTGGGATCATAGTGACAGGATGCAATTGTTTACAGATAGTGCTGGCGGCATGGGCAGAGGCTTTGGCATATACTTTGATGGCAGATTGGCTTACGGCCAATGGCCGACACAATGGCATGTCGAAGGAATAACTCGTGACATAACATTCTTGGAATTTTTTCCCATCTTAGTGGCAGTTAATATATGGGGAATTAATCTCAGAAATAAGAAAGTTTTATTTCACTCTGACAATGCAGCCGTTGTGGCAATTCTTAACAAGCTTACATCTTCTTCCCCCAGAGTTATGGTACTTGTCCGTTTATTTGTTTTACAGTGTCTCAAATTCAATCTTACTATTAAAGGTGCTCATATTCCTGGTAAATCCAACCTCATAGCTGACTGTTTATCTCGTTTCAAGTTGCAGCAGTTCAGAAACCTGGCGCCAGAAGCAAACAAACATCCGACGGCAATCCCAGCTTGCCTTTGGCGGACATTGAGGCTGAAGCTTTTAGATTGTTAGATAATTCCATTTCGGCCAGCTCCAAAAGGGCTTATGACAATGGTATTAACTCTTTCGAGCAGTTCCGGAACCGGTATAGTATTCATCTGTGTTGGCCGGTACCTGTGAAACAGGTGCTACAATACATAGGCTATATGGCCCTGGAGGGTAAGGCACCATCAACTGTAGCTCAACACCTTTCGGCTCTTAGCCGTACGCACAAAATTAACTTTTGGAAGGACCCTACAGATAACTTTTTAATCAAGAAAATGGTAGCTGGCATGAAGAATAACTATTCTAATTCTGATTTTCGCGCCCCCATAACAATTCCCTTACTGCATAGACTTCTTGGGGCACTTAAATTTGTTTGTTATTCTCAATATGAAGCCAAATTATTTTCTGCTATGTTCTCACTTGCTTTCTTTGCATTCCTTCGGGTGAGCGAGCTTGTGCATTCTCCAGGCAAAGAAAACTTTGGGCTGAAGCATTCCGATGTCGCACTCAGCAACTGTTTAGTTAAGATCAAAATAAATTTCTCCAAAACTGACCAACAGGGATATGGAACCGTCCTCATTATCAAGCCCAACCCTGACCTCAGAATATGCCCGGTCAATGCCGTCGCAACAATTTATCAAAGTGCGGCCCAAATCTCAACATGACAGTTTCTTTTTTCAGCATATTGACAGTAGACCAGTCACCAGAAGCCAATTTGCTGGAGTTCTAACTAAGGCTGTCAACTTTTTGGGTTTACCAGGTACCCATATCAAGACCCACTCCTTTAGAATAGGGGCAGCTACAACAGCGGCAGTTATGGGGGTCTCATCAGAACAAATAAAAACATGGGGTCGCTGGAAATCTGATACTTTTAAGCGTTATATTCGCATCGGTTATTTACAGTAATGCAATACTTATGTAAGGAATAGTTTCTAATATCTTGAGTCAGTTTCAGTTGTCTGGGTGCTGGGCTCTTCCTACATCCACTGGGCGAAGAATGCAAGCAGAAAACTGGGGTTTGGCGTCAACTTGGGTCTGGAAGCACTTGGAGCCGACATCAGGTGGATCGGACGGAGAGGAATGCAGTGGACAGATTTTGCGATCACTGTCAAGAGGTGCCTGCGGTCATCCCCGCCTCCGCAGATCATGGTTGTCCACCTTGGCTCGAACGATCTGGTGGAAATTGCTGGAAATGATCTTGTGCAGGTAATGAGACTTGCTAAACCTTGCCTCACTTTTGCCTAATACTAAGTTTGTCTGGTCTGAAATTCTCCCTCGGATCATTTGGCATGGTGCGCTTAGTGGCGCAGCTCTCGAAAGAAAGCGTAAAAGACTAAATCGTCGCATGTCGTCCCATGTTCATAAAAATAATATATAATTGCTTGGCCGAGAGAATGGAGTGTCGATGTGGAGGCCCTCGCACTTCATCTCTCATTGTCATGTGATCTGGTGGCACTGACCGCATGTCAGTGTGGGCTACTAGTATCTTCTTGCTTAGATACATATAAGGAAGGGAGCTTACCTATGGTTCCCCTAGTAAGCCTCTTTCTTGGATAGGGGGTAAAGGGGGAGGGGCTTGTCTATGGTTCCCCTAGCAAGTCCCTTCTAAATTAAGCTAAAGGGGGAGGGGGTTTACTTATATTCTAGGTCCTTTTTCAGATAAAGAGGTTATAGGTACTTTTGGAGGGGTGTCGCTACAAGTTTTCTTACTTGAATAAACTGCGCCCTTTTATTGCCAAATATTCTCTTTGTGGTTTTTTGTATTCCCATATTTGCTTATTACAATTACTCTCCATGATAAACACTCTTCAATTCATATACCCTATGGGCCTGTTGCTCCTCTGTCCCTCATCAACTTTAAAATCTCAATATGACCATACTCTACAGCATTCAGCAAAGGAGTACTCACGAAAACGTGTTTGCTTTTTATGTTCATTTCATGATCATCTAACAATGTCTTAACAATATAAGTACTGCCATCTTCACAAGCAAAATGTAACACATCTAGCATAAACACTTATTGCTTCTATACACTAATATGGTATTGTGATAGTCGGTTTATCCCATGAACAAATATGAGCAATGTATGTTATCATTAAAAGTCAATTGACTAAATGTCATATCCTTAATGTTACCACTCCTTTACCAAGTTGTTCTACCAGTTAACAAATAAACATCATGAATATTTACAAAAAGCTATTATAATTATAAAAAAGATGAAACCTACTCGAGATTTGATAATTGGAAGTTGGAAAGTTGGAAAGTTCCAACTTATTATTTCAAGATATGTGTAACAGATGATTCCACGGAGTCCTAATCACCCACATGTGTTATCTTATCGTGGAATGTAGCACTCCTATTCTGGGTCGTGTTACTAGTTGCTGGTATACAGTACACAACTAAAATGTCTGTATATTTTACTGTTGTTTTTGCTGCTCTCCTCTCACCCGTTGTTGGCATGATGGTGTCATTCACTAGACCAGATGGAAGCCTTGATGTTTCTGGTCTGGCTAAACACTTTGCTCTAATTGAACAGGAACTCAAGAGCAAGGCAGCAGCCAGTTACGTTGCACATATAGAGAGTGCCATGGTGTCACAAGATGAGGTCAACAATCTTCATAAGCAACTTGCAACAGTTATGAAAGACTTGA
Organism: Gibbula magus; assembly: GCA_936450465.1. Taxonomy (NCBI): domain Eukaryota; kingdom Metazoa; phylum Mollusca; class Gastropoda; order Trochida; family Trochidae; genus Gibbula; species Gibbula magus. The sequence continues at coordinate 6,979,757 of OW388302.1, forward strand.
ACAGGACAAATGATCAGCTGGCGGCCACACAAAATGAGTTGAGACGATCTCAAACTGAGTTGAAAGTTGTTCAGTCCAAACTGATTATTGCCTTGGGAGAACTAGAAGATATAGCAAAGGTCAAGGTTGATATAGCTGTTCTGCAGAGCCAGATGAGGTCAATTAATACAACCAACAACCAGCATACAGGAACATTGTCGGTTATCAGAGGAGAAGTTGCAACCTTTCAGTCTCAACTGAGCAAGTTACAAAATGAAACAGAAATTTCGAACAGAAGTCTTCGAGGAGAAATGACCACCTTGAAAGCTGAAATTGACCAGTTACAAAACGACACAAAAGTTACAAGCCTTAAAGGACAAATGGCGACCTTGGAATCTGAAGTGGTCCAGTTAGATTTATCCAGCGAGACAATCTCTAACCTGAGTACAACAATCCAGCAGCTTCAGTGGATGTTTAATAGTTCAGTTCAACATGGAGAACGTATCAAAGGTATGTAGACTTCCTTTATAGAACCAAACATCGTTATTTATTAAGTTAATGTTATTTAAAGGTGCATCAATTGTGTTGTTGGGGGGTAACATATGCCAAACATTATCAAATATGTTTTGTTATTGCGAAGTACTGACTATTGTCAAAAATTATCATTTTAATGATACTCGATGTAGTGACAATATATATGAAGATAAAAGTAGTGATTTCTGATCGAAAACCGGATAATATACTACGAGTGACACTAGGGTAATATTTTATTTATCATAAAATTTATCTTTAAACATTAGGGTGAACATTTCACAACTCTGAACACAGCACTGCCATTTAACTTCGAGAGCTGTGACGTGTTAACATTGTGACGTCATTATGTTTATGGTGTCATCGAATCATGATGTCATTAAACGATGATATAAAAGTATTTTTATGTCATGACGGGAGATATTGCTTGATCTCACACACTAGACATCTCCAGTGGAACACAGTCTTAGATGACAAATCTATATAATAAATATAGAACTTTTTTACCGTATTATGAAAATGTCTTGGAAGATATTTCATATTTGTATATACTGTCGAGGATTATTGTCGTTCTCCACATATTCATGTGCTTGTCTCTGTCTTCAGACATCAGCGTGTACACCAGATGGGGAAGAACATCCTGTCCACCAGAGAACAACATGGTTTATAAAGGTGAGAGCTGCATTCAACTATGATGTGTACTGTCTGGAACAGATTTCTATCTCTGTCTTCATGAATGTCTTTAGGAGGAAAATATGTTGGAATTTAATTTCATGTTGAGGCAACCACGTTTCGATGATTGAAATGACACAAACCCTGATGATATTCATTTGTCGATATAAAGCAATACAATTAAAGCATTGGATAATTTCTTTGTTTTAGAAATTATTTATTAATAATGAAAGATACAGAGTACAAACTGGTTATTCAACCATTGTAAGTTGTCTTTCATTCAGAGAGACTCCTAACACTAAAGGATTGGAATTGAACTATGGTTTGTATACATTCGATCGCCTCCTTACAAAATTTCTTAGTGTCAGCAATAAATTTATTTCGTTATCATGAGTTTAAGCTTTGCATATAACATAACATACTTGAATAAATATATCTTTCTAAAGATGCTCTCATAATTGCATTGAAATGGAACATTACAAAGCTTCTTATTTCTATAATCTAGGCTATGCTGCTGGGTCATACTATCAAAACAATGGTGGATCAGCTTCAATTCTATGTCTCCCAGAACACCCAATCGAATCTAACCACAGCTTTGGTATTCACGAAGGGTTCACGTCACAGATATGGGGGACTCAGTATGAGTCAGTCTATAAGGATATGCCCTTTGAGTCTTTATCACAAAAAGGCATGCCCTGTGTTGTGTGTGAAATCAACAGATTAACGTCCATCATGGTGCCAGCGAGGAATGCATGTTACCAGGGCTGGACTCGGGAGTACTCTGGGTTTCTGATGTAGCGCATCATTCGTCCGCTGATTACATCTGTGTGGACACTGATGCTGAAGCTATTGCAGGTGGTCATGGAAGAGAGACTGGTCGATGGATGTATCCCGTTGAGTTTAAGTGCGGTGACCTGGCATGTCCTCCGTATGTAAATGGAAAGTTCGTCACCTGTGCTGTTTGCTCCAAGTGAATAAAATATACATCAACTTTAACTTTATTGGTGTTATCTCTAATGCTATATTCTTGAGAATGTAACGTCATTGGAAATTGTTTAGTAAAAGTATTTGGGTTATTGAAAAAAGTTATGTTACATACACAATGTTACCTTATTTTGAATTTTACATGAAAACTGCTGTTAATATTTTAGATAGAATGTTAACATAGTGATCTTCCTTCATTACAATTGATTTTATTTATAAAAAAAATATTTCTTTAAGAACGTATATATCATACATTTATTTCAATGTTCTCGTTTTTTGTAATTGTATTTGATTTATATCATAATTACTGAAATGCATGTTCCTACATTAGATAATGCATATATAGTGTTACCTTTCTATTACACTGGACCATTTTAGTGGTAAACTAAATCAGATTTTAGAAATACTTGCCATTTAGATAGTGAGGAAATATAACATGTTTATATTTGGGATAACACTACCTTCAATAGTACAAATCTGTGTACTTTTTCGGGCCGAGTCCCATGCGGGATTCGAACCCACGCCATCAGAGTAAGGCAACTATTGACAGCATTGACTGTACCAACAGCTTACCACACGACCATTTCGCCTCGACAATCAGATTTGATATCTAAGAAGTATCTGCACAATTTTTTCTCAAAACATTTGGATCAAGGCGGTTGATCAAGCTGACATCTGAATGATTTTAAATCAATGCTAAACTTATGTGTATATCTTTAGAGATACATGTTATGTAGATAGTGAACTAACGTAACATTGTTATATTTGGACCTGTGTTGGCCTAATGGGTAAACAGAAAATATGTTGGTTCAGTCAGTGGTGGTAATTTTTGCTTGAATCTGGCTTAGAAAAAACCCACGAATTTGTATTTTCCAGATAGTGTGATCTCACATATGTTATTTGTACTCGAATTGAAATTATAAGTAAAAGTTGTAAAATTCATTTTGTATGAATTTATATATAAAGTATCAACAATTCAGAAGGCTTATCACTGGTCAGCGAATCCCTTATCTATGATTATATATAACGCAAAGTAAATAGGTTAAATCTCATTTCAGTTACCAGCCATGCAGGTTAGTGGTGTTGTTATCTTAGCCTTGCTGCTTTCAGCACAGGCGTTGATAATGCCAATTTCAAAACCAGACGGATCTTTGGACTTAACTAGTCTTTTAAGTCACATTACTTTATTGGAGAAGACAATAGAAAACAAGGCGTCTGTGACTGACATTTCAAAATTGGAGCGAACAGTAACCAAATTAGAAACAGAACTACAGACAGCTCGGATGGAGCAGAAAGTTACGCAAACAAAGCTGGACACAGCCCTGGAAGACCTGAAGGATCTCAATGCAAAGGATATCTCTATGAAGACAGAGCTTGCAGTACTACAGAACCAGATTCAGTCAGGGAACAGTCAGTGTACTTGTGGATCTCCCGGAGGTCAACCAGCACAAGATCTGTCAGCTCTTCGAACTGACGTATCCAAACTGGAATATGAAGTAAATGAGCTTCAGTCACTCACAAACCTATCAGACATCTCCAGTCTCTCTTCTGACCTGTCCACCTTAATGTCTGAAGTAAAAGAGCTCCAGTCGCTCACGAACCAATCAGATGTATCCAATATCTCTTCTGATGTGTCGACCTTGAAATCTGAAGTAAAACAGCTTCAGTCATTAAAGAACCAAACCGATGTCTCCCATCTCTCCGCTTATGTGTCCACCATTAAGACTGAGATGTTTCAGCTTCAGTCTCTCCATAATAGGACTGCTACATCTCAAGGCACGCTACAAGGTAGAGATTCAAATGTTACCTCAAGTAAAAAAAATCATATGCTCTTGTAACATTTTGCTAAGTACAATGCACGAATTTCCCTATTGACCATTGATTGTAGGAGGCAATAGTAATGTGTTCATATAAATGATTCAAATGCAATGAAAAAGGTAGAAGTGTGCACTTGTGCACAAACGACTTATACAAAAGACGAAGTCATTCTCCTGTTTGAGTAATTCTTGTCAAAGTTATATTTGACCAAATGTTACATTTAAGTAAACGTCATGTGGCACCAATACATGGATTATATATCATACGCTCTATTTCTTTAGCTTTTAGAACATTAGAACATTTTTAGTTGTTTTCTCTCTGTCCCCAGGCAGCAGTGTGTACACCAGATGGGGAAGAACATCCTGTCCACCAGGAAACAACATGGTTTATTATGGTGAGAGCTAGATTCTACTTGCCAATGTCTTTGTATTTGTGTCTGTCCGTTTGTATTTGTATAAGAGATAAATTAATTTCTGAAACATAATATTTGTTTTAGTTCGATATCATTGATAAACATGTTTCAAAAGTTATGTCTCGGTCTTTAGAGTACTTAAGAAAGACACAAAATGGACAACACTATTAACCTTTTTAACATTTGGGTCGTCTTAATTAATAAAAAATAATGTTCATGATCTCAACATTAAGAGGTATTCAATATACCAATTGCCTAGAACTGTAATATTGTATGGTATGTAAATGTATCTCTTTTACTAACTTTCATCTTGTAAACATGTCATTAAGTTGACAATAACCTCTTAAACAGAAATTTGCAGCGTATGTGACTTACTTAATTTCGTTATTTCTTTATTTCGTGTGCTTGACTATTTCTTTCTTGTTCTTTGACACTTATTACATGAAATGATTGCAATTAAACAAGAAACTAATGTATTATTTCGTTTCTCTTTGAAACAAATACCTCAAATAATATTTTTTTAAAACCCTGAAGCTTATCTGAACGGTATTCACTTATCTTATTGGTATTTAAAAGAAACACTACAATATTTCTTTCAATGTTTCAGGATACGCAGCTGGATCATTTTGGTCAGGTAAAGGAGGATCAGCATCAATGCTTTGCCTTCCAGAACACCCGGTCTATTCTAACCGCACGTTTGATGATCATGACGATTTTATATCACTAATCTATGGGACAGAGTATTATGGGGGCCTCAGTGAAATGCCCTTCAGATCTTTAGTGCAGGAAGATATGCCCTGTGTGGTATGTGAAAGCAACAGAGCAACGTCCATCATGGTTCCAGCAAGAGATACATGCTACCAGGGCTGGACTCGGGAATACTCAGGGTTTCTGATGGGCGGGGAACAAGACCAGTCGTCTGCTGATTACATCTGCGTGGACTCCAATGCTGAAGCTATTCCAGGGGGAAATGAAACAAAATATGGGAGATTGCTGTATCCTGTTGCATCGAAATGTGGTGTCTTGGTTTGTCCTCCATATGTGGAAGGCAGGGTCGTGACGTGTGTTCTCTGCTCTAAGTGAAACTAATAAAATACATAAAAGTGGTCATTTATTTGGTGTTATCTTTGATTCAATATGTGTTTCCTTTTCAAGTTATATTCAGTTGTTAAACACCACCTACGAAGTAGTTTGAGTATATAGCGCTCAACCATTCAATTTTTATCCCACCGGTTTGTAGTCGTGGGATACAGTCGTCGCCCTGTCGGTCCGTCTGTGCATCTATCCGTCTGTAATCATTCCGTTTTCGCAGCAGAACTCGAAAACTGTTGATTACATCTTTCTGAAACTTTCCATGTGTATCACTTACCAACTGAAGTGGTGCCTTTTTATATATTCAGAATTCTGAAAAAAAGTTTGTTTCCATAGAAACGTGTTGAAATTGAACTTTGTTTAGAGACAGGTACGTTTCCGGAGCAGAGCTCTATAACTCTTCACCATATCTTCCTGAAACTGTGCATGTGTATTACCCACTAACTAAAGTGGTGCCTTTTGATATTTCAAGATTTCTGAAAAATACGTTTTTCCGTTTCCACAGTTAATTTGTTGAATATGGACTTTGTTCAGAGACAGGTTCCTTACTGGAGCACAGCTCTAAAACTCTTCATCATATCTTCCTGAAACTGAAACTATAATACCCACAAACTGAAGTGGTGGCTTTTGATATTTTCGGATTTCTGAAATGTGTGTTTTTCGTTTCCATAGAAACGCATTGGATTTGAATTATGTTCAGATATAGGTCTCCTTGGGGAGCAGAACTCCAAAACCTATCATCATTACTGAAGTTCAGCATGTGTACAACAAACTAACTGCAGTAGTAGATATACAATAATCTGTCAAAGATGTGCTTTACAAATTAGGATGGGATATGTCATCTTCTGATGACTCTTGTTCTGAATGTCAACCCATCCGTTTCCTTTAATTTCCGACCATGAGTCCGTCCAATCATGTTTGAGCATTGTATATTCTACATTTTTAGGTGCATTAACTTTCGGTATGCAGCTGCAGTGAAAACAATGATTAAATGTATCAATTATTACCTAATTTACATATTTTATGCATTTGATATCTCTAACAGTTTTTATTAGACATTAGATATCCATTGACTACATCAGACAGGAGTTACTTCCCTACTTTTGCAGTTTGAAAGCTATCGTAACTTAAATGAACAGGACAAACCTGTCATTCTTGTAGCACTATAAGCGAGTGAGCTTCGATGATGTCAATTTAGTGGATATATTTCAATGACCTCTAGCATAACACTCAGCTATATGCTCTTGGTAACAACCTTGTCCTGCACAACCTGGTTGCCCTAGCCACTGTTCTCGTTAAAGGTACATCCATTGTGCTGTTTGGGGTCACCTATTCCAAAGGTTAAAATGTGTTACTTTATCGAGAAGTACCGATTGTTACCAAAAACCTAATTTTGATGATACTCGACTTGCGATATGAAGGTAAAAGTAGTAATTTCTGATCAAAAACCGGACAATAATCTGTGTGTTGCGCGCGTCAATGAGTAAACATAATTTGGGAATCTTTTTTATAACAGACACAATGATAAATTTGGGTTGATCATGTTAAGTAGGTCATATCACTATTATGCATGTAAATGGGGCGTCCAGTTTCGGTTTCTACACATGCATAATGTGGTTACTCGATTTTAATTTGTAATTAAAATATATTTGGCGATTGGATATGAATATGCAAGCTGAGTGAATTTATTTGTACTCAAAACAGCACAAATGGTGAGCCGGACGTATTAAAGCCTAATAATATATTATGAAACACAATGGATGTACCTTTAACACACAGGACATCTCAATTCTTTATGTAATGGGACATAGCATCAATCAAAAACTGGGAATGTATGTAATGAAAATAATACTGCATTGAAGGAGAACTTTAACTGGAGCTTCACTGAATGAAAAACGAATTATCACTTGAGATAATAAAGGTTAAAGCTGACACTGCAATTTTCAGCATAATCGTAAGTGGGATTTCAACCCACCTAAAAACAGTTTGACTGTGACCACCTGAGACATGTTAGTTCTTCCTGATCGTGATCCTGATCTAAATCCAAACTTGACATTATGACAAAATGACATTAATGACAGTAAAGTTTCCAATCATTAAAAACAACAGAAAAATGAAGACATTGTTCTTTGGCATATAGCTATGCTGGTGTGAAGGATCGGGCAACCTTATTCATTCTCTTGACTGTAACATCCGGGCTTTAGAATGTATGAAATGACTAAATGATTCACGCATTTCAAATGACCTTACTGTATCACTAGATAATTACTATATTACAAAATCAGATGAGGATACTTTAGAAATAGTCCACGGGTTGTTGAGAATAAACAGCTTCGTCGTGGAGGAATGTCCATCAACATCTTATTATACAAACCAATTATCAGAAGTAGCAATAACGGTGTTGCACATAAAGCAAAAATGACATGGCAGACATTTTAATGTGAACACATTTTATTATTATGAATTACAAAAACGCTTCCCATGACTTCACCAAACCATATGTACTCATTTTTAACTTGATTTTTTCCGAGGAGGAAAAGGTGTTTTGCTATGAGCAACGTTGTTGACAAAATACATTTCATCAACTTATTTGTGCTACTGTCCCTTCAAAATGAAATACCAGATAAAGAAACTTTGCACTTATTCTCAAGTGGCTTTACGGTGTTCGGGTGTCATGTTATCCAACTTTTTGTGGCATTGGTCCACACAATATGTCATTAAGACAGGACATTAAATTTTGTTTTCAATGGTAAGCAGTTAATTTTGTTAATGACTGTGTATACTGTAGTCTAACTTTCTTGTAAACATCGATTTTTATACAGTGATTATTGAGTAGTTAATTGTCCTTAAGTTGAAGTTTTGACCATTCCGCTAAAATTGCCTCATTTTGATAATCCAATGTGTAAAATCCTGTGATTTATATTGCAAATTTTAGGTCAAAATCAACCTTCTATAGATACATTATGCATATATTACAAGGCAAAGATTAATTTTTGTGAAAAAAGTACATGATTAAAATCTGTAACGTCAAGGCTCAAGAACCAAGCTGAAGTTAGATCAAATGTATCTGGAGATTGTATTGCAATGACTTGAGATAGAACCGAATGCCAAGAGACAATGGTTCTAAGTAGTAACAACTGGACAAGAGGAAGGACGGGCAAGGGAAAATATGCATATTCATTGCTTGGGTGAAAGACACACTGGGGATATACCAATCAATTGTACAACCTTCTAGGGAACATAAGCAGATAACAGTAGCGACCATTTTGAATTTGGCGGCCATCTTGGATCGAAATTGACTTGGCCCTCAGACCAAATTAAATCTAAATACCATTAGCTATCTTTGTTCAAAGTTTGGTACTTTTCAATTCACCATTCTGCCTGACTACTACGCCGCACTCCTGCAATAAACATTTTTTTGATATCCATAGAACTAGTTCTCCTTCATCTAACCAACTTCTAAATGCCAAGCTTCACGTTTTAAACAACTATTATAACAATTCCTCTATAACAATAACTACTATAAACTACTTTCGGGGATGCAAGTAAAATACATTTACGATACTTTATATATTAAAGATAAGATTAATCTTGGATTGTAACATCCAGTCACCAATTTTGCATTATCCGAACACTAATTATTATATCAATTTGAACTCTTGAAATTGGTCTCCAATTTAGATCTTAAGATGACGCACTCACTGTTAGATTGTTGACAGCAGTGAACGGGTGCATCCAAAATATACATTTAATATTTTCTTAATCCTTTGATTTGTTTAAAATTTCGGCTGCTCTCTCAATACGATACACTCTTTTATACAAGACATCTTACGATTTGTATGGATAACATTTACGAATAACCTTTTTCAATCAATTGTCCTTCCTCTTAGAAATATCCTGAGTAGAGTCAATTTTAAATAAGCGTTTTCACAATATACTCTCCTTGTAAATTTATTCAGATAGACCTAACAGTATTGGCGACAATATACATCCGTAAGTATTTTTAAATTGCCCCCTTGCAATACACACATATCCCAGTATATCCAGGCTTGCATATTCTATTTAACTCGTTAAGAGCGCTACTTGGCTCCTCACAGGATGACTAGTGATGGCAATAATTAGATACTACAATACTGTACTGTATACACTGCTACGACTTCAGGTTAATATCGAATTGAATTGAATTGACTCGACTCATTTCAAAGGGGGAGAGAATTGGTCGAAGTAACCGTTGTAACAATCAATTATTCAAATTCCAAATTGATTCCAAATATTTTGCTAACAAATGAGCTTTTGTTCCTTTTATAACTTTTTAATAACCTCTAATAAGTTTAAAGAGAGTCTAGTAAAAAATGATAAAGTCATCTGAAGTGCTTACCCAGCAGGCACATGACGTTGTTACGATGTCGCATTTTGATTGAAATAATGTCGCGACGTCGTTCACCTATAAAATGACGTCATTTCAACGTCTCCATTTTCGACGTTGATAAAACTATGTCGTTTCAAATTCTCTTTTTTCGACGTCGATGATGTTTTCGATATTAGACGTTTTTTCAACGTCGGTATTTTCAACGTCTGTTTTATGTCGATATCTGTCATCTCTTCAACGTTGTAATATTCGACGTCGATAATAAGTCTATTTGCGACGGCATTTCAACGTCTTCACAATCCACAACGACATCGATCCTAACTGCATCCTACTGTTCATTTATTAGCGATCGCAATGGCTTATGAGGTATATATATTTCCAATCTTTATCCTTGATTATTATATAAAGATATGAAGTCTATGGGCCCTATAGGGGCCTATACATGTAGGCGTCGTCGGACATATAAGAAATTACGATGTTCAAACCATCATTTATATTCCTTAATGTTCCGTAATGAGTAATGTTATTTTAAAACATATAAATGTGCATGTACACGTAGTACAATCAATGAAATGTATTTGTGCACATATTTTTGGACTTCCCATTGGAAACCAATTTTGGTGTCGCCTGCCGGGCTTTGGAAACATGGGCAAACTCTTTACAGTCTTGCGTCAAGTGCCCCGTGACTTGTCTTTTCACAATGATGCGAGGAGTTCGTATTGTCTTCGATCAGCTGTTTGCAAGTTCACTAAGTGAAGGCTTTGCTAACTTGTTTATGTTGATTGCTATTTGCGTCATGTTAACACTATTAAAAAGCGTGCTAAAACTGACATCATGAAAATTACTGTGCCACTTATATTTAAACGTTATTTCAATATGATATACAGAGTGATGCATAAAGTATTCGGATGGTGACGTTAATTCTATACACATGCATGTTAATTTAGTCGACTTTAGGATTAATAATTTTCATAAAATAAGTTCTTGTTGGATCAATGTCAAAATTGTCAGCTTTATTTGAAATCATCTCAGAAGTACATACTATAAATGACATTTTCCGAGGACAATCTAAATAAACTCATCCGCTTTACCTACATCTCTAACCCATTGAATGAAACGTTTTCCATATATCGCCATGTTAAAGTTTCTTTTCTGAAAACATCAACATGATGATCGATTGGATTTATTAAAACAAATGAAGATAGTTAGTATCTATATATGATGACATGCATTAAATTCAAATGATCTTCTTGTTGGGATGATTTCTAATCAAACTGAAAAGTTGTATATTGATTCAAACAGAAATTATTTCATGATAATTATCTGTGCATGTACACATAATTGACATGTATAATTTATTCTAAAAAAATAAATCTATATACTGAAAGTGATATATAATTATTTAGAGGCGCTGGTATCAGTGGAAATTCAGTTATTGTGTTGACAAATTAATTGTTTTCCTGACTATATACAACTTGTTCCTTGAAATATGTAGATGTGTTGAACATTAGATTAATGTACCTTTTGTAAATTAATTTCTATGAATAATTGTGTTAAAGAAGTATGACTGTTTGTAGTGATTAATTATAAATGCTCACATTTCTGTTTTCAGTCAACTGCTTGAGAACGGATAAGATGGGGAGCAGAGAATAGCAGACGGGACATATCACATCTATAGATTAGCTGGGTTATCTATCTGGCTCCATCCAGAATCTTTTCTCTGTATACACATATTCATGATGCATCACCATGTTTTTTCCGACATAAAACGGTAAAAGTCCATTGATATTTAACACATAGCATTCAGATAGTTAAAGTACAGTGATAATGAATGATGAGTAACATGATTATTTTTGAAAATTAGATACATTTCAAGATTTGATGAAGTATCAACAAAAATAATAAGTTGATTTTCTTTCCCTTTTTCATTAGTGTAAGTTGTCTTTTTTCTTTTCCAGAAAGCTGATGAATTGTGCTGTGACGAAATGTAGAATGCGCAGTTGAAGACACAAAGAACCGCGTATTCTTGTTATTTTAAGCCAGGATAAAAAAGTATGTAATCTTAATCCCTAGCTGTCTTTTTTTTCTTGTTCAATTTTGGTTGCTTTGACTTATCTCTTGTTTCTGCAGCTAACCCGGAAGATATAATATCTATCTAATACTAACTTTTAGAATTGATATTATTTTTTAAGAGATTGCTACTGCTCAGAAAGAAGGTTATTTATCGACGTTGAAATGACGTTGTATTATGCAGGCCTACCAAAGAAAAACGCGAATTGCAACGGAAAGAATCGAAATGCATACAGAAAGAGACGAATTCGCATCGTAAATAAGCGATATGGAATGAAAAGACGCGAATCCGCACACAAAAGAGACGATCAGCAATGAAAAATACACGAGGACCCAAAATGAAAGACGCGAAGCGCAACACTGTGACTGCGCATGCTCAGCAACCAAAGCGAAGAAAAACATGACATTTCTCCGATGTGATGAAGGCTGGTTATTTATTTCATGAACATTCAAGTAAACCATTTCCACCCTTCTTTAATTCATAAAACATCATGAAATGAGATGTAAGAAGCATAGAAGCCATTTCAACTTCCCGGTCGACCGGGTCAAACTTTCATCCGCCATGTTTTAATTGGACAGCGCATGCATAGTCACAGTGTTGCGCTACGCGTCTTTCATTTTTCAACAATGAAATTTCAAAAAATATTTCTTTTAAATAACTCATATTATCAACCTACCTACATGATTGTGGTGTAGTGTGTTTTGTTCCTTGAGTTAAAGAATGACACTATCTTTATCTTCTCCATCTTTGTTTTGGGAGTGTCCTCGTCTTTGTCTTCCTTCCTCGATATCTTTAAAATTTTCTCAAATGAGAGTTGATAAGTTCCTTATGAAAAACTAATGCTTAATGTTAAGAGCGTAGATATATATATCTGGTATGTACATGTAAATAGAGAATGAATGAATTGGTCGTATTAAGTGTTGGAACCTTTATGCATAAAATATCCACTTTGAAATGTTAACGATCAATTATTCAAATTCCAAATTGATTCCAAATATTTTGCTAACAAATGAGCTTTTGTTCCTTTTATAACTTTTTAATAACCTCTAATAAGTTTAAAGAGAGTCTAGTCAAAATTATAAAGCCAAATGAATTGCTAATCCAACCCAAATTAACAATTTCATCCTTAGGATAAAGAAACAATTCAAGTTGAGAGTTATAAAGGGAAACTTAAACAACAATGAGATATTCAATAGAATATATTTCTTTTAAATAACTCATATTATTAACCTACCTACATGATTGTGGTGTAGTGTGTTTTGTTCCTTGAGTTAAAGAATGACACTATCTTTATCTTCTCCATCTTTATTTTGGGAGTGTCCTCGACTTTGTCTTCCTTCCTCGATATCTTTAAAATTTTCTCAAATGAGAGTTGATAAGTTCCTTATGAAAAACTAATGCTTAATGTTAAGAGCGTAGATATATATATCTGGTATGTACATGTAATTAGAGAATGAATGAAAGGTCGAATTAAGTGTTGGAACCTTTATGCCAAAATATCCACTTTGAAATGTTAACGATCAATTATTCAAATTCCAAATTGATTCCATATATTTTGCTAACAAATGAGCTTTTGTTTCTTTTATAACTTTTTAATAACCTCTAATAAATTTAAAGAGAGTCTACTCAACAATTATAAAGAAATCTGAATTGTTAATCCAACCCAAATTAACAATTTCAACCTTAGGATAAAGAAACAATTCAATTTGAGAGCTATAGAAGGAAAGTTAAACCACAATGAGATATTCAATAAAATATATTTCTTTTAATAACTCATATAAATGTTGATATCTGGTAAACTCTTCAAAGCGATCATGGGTTGTTGTTAAACATAGTTGTATTGAGCTCGATAATGTTATCACTTGGATCGTAGACAAGTCCACAAGAGCACTGCTTACATTTACAGACAGAACTACCTCTTAAGACTAAGGTGTCAGAATGAAGTTTGCAGTTATGCTGTGTGTTGTAATGGCCCAGACAGGAACATCATCTTTAACGGGAAGCGGGCCAAGGTCCACATTGAAGATCAGATGTGCAGTTGGGTGTAGAGCTGACTGTACACTTGATAGCGCTCTGTCAGAGGAGTTGGAGAGAAGGGGTAAGAACCATGCTAAGGCTCTAAAACAAAAGTCCTCATTCCTCATTATTAGTAGGGGAAAAAAGGATAACCCGACGAGGGTCGTGATCCTAGGATCATTGACTTCTAACACTACAAAGAGGATTGGAATCAACATTTCTGATTTTTTGCGAGCCTTTGACTTTGACAGAGATACAAATACATTGTTCTGGGCGACAGATTCATACATTAAAAAACAAACTTTCGGAAAAATGGAGGCAAAGCTCTTACACAAAACACGGGACACGACTACATTAAAAATTCACAAAGATAAACTGTATTATACGTCTGCGATTGGAAAAGGCAAAAGCAAACGTGATACCATAGAGACACTGTCAAAAGAAAATGATGGCAAAGAACATCTTTGGTACCGATGTCCCAAACATCGAAAAACAATTGGCGATATAAATTTTGACGGGGATCTCATGTGTTGGATTGAGAGAACTTACAAACAATCAAACATCCTTTGTGTTCAACTGCCCTCGAAGGACACAACAGTGCTAAAAGCATTTAAAGGTGATATGGTGCGTTTGTCTGTTTTCCGATTTCCAAATACAACCCTATTAACATGGAGCTCTTTTAAAAGCGGAACATGGCTGCATGTAAGCTTCCTTGATAAAATGAATGGCAAGGAAATGTGTAAAGGAAGTATCAGTATGAAACGAAACTATATCCAATCACTAGTTTTGCTAAATTTTGATGTTTATTATTCATATCATTCAAATATAGTAGAAACAATTGAAATCAACAAAAACTGTAATTTTGGGAAACAAATTCTTTTCCGTAAATATCCAGTGCCATTTATTAATAAGCACGTTTATCTTGATTTTATTGTTTTTTGAGTCCGCTGACTTTCTACGTTGGTGTTTGTTCTTGTCAACTACCAACACCCTGTCTCAGGGTAAAACGTATAGGCCCGCTCCACTTATATGCCCTGGATGCAAACCCCACCTAAACCTTGGCGACCATTGACCGCGCTTAAAAGGCGAGTTGGCAATTTCGAGATGGATCACAGCGGAAATTATACAGATTCCCAAAAAGATACATAAAAAATTACCGCTCCTATTTTGATGAATGCAAATATCATTTTAGGATAAAATGTGTATGATCTGTTGTGATAAAATCAACCGGATAGCTAACTTGGACTTGGACATAATAACCATTGCCGATCGCTTGAGGAAGAGCAAAAGCCAACTGCAGTTTAAAAGGCTATCTGTGGTTGTCAGAAATTTTACTTCAAACAATGGCAACAAAATGGTTTGATTGGCTGGATCAGAGGTCACAGCGTAAAGGTCTTATTGGGGTTTGCACACATGGTATCAAAATGGAGCGGAGCGTATACATTTTACCCTAAAAAGAGGATGAACCACCAAATGAATGAATACTTCGTCAAGCCTTGTATAAAACAAACAATATTTTCTGATATTAACATATACAGCATTATGCTGTGGTGAAAGATGAAATGTCTTTGTCTGTCTTAATTAAAAATCATAAGTATTGATATTTGATTGTGTCAATAAAGTCTAATTTATGTTATTCGGTAATTGTCTGTTTTCAATGAAGTACTGTATAATGAAATACATTCATTTAACAAGATGCCTAGAGGTAAATTATTTAAGAAATAGAAGACGAGTAAAGTTGAATAAAACAAAGCAGGAAGCATAACACACGAAGGGTGCAGCAAATAAAGGACAACAACAAGTCTTTTATTTCTTATATGAGATGCCTTAAATAGTTACAATCAAGATGTATCCATATAGCGACATTTGATGCAGTTGAGAAGGCGAGCAAACGCAATGTCATTGACGAAATGGTCAGCCGGTTCTGAAAAACGAGCATAACGTTTTGGTGCAAAATAAGAAATACATATGTCATATCATCTGCACAACTACGTCGATAACTAGATTGTGCATTCCTCACCCGAATGAGACAATTACCATCTCCTGTTATGCTTCATTTTAATAAATACAAGTCCTCAAGCTCGTCATTTACAGCGCCCAGCAAACGGTAGCTATTTTGAATGTCGGGTGATATGCTAAGCAGCTTTTGTCAAATGGGTGGAATAAGGAGAAAGGAATCCTGATTGTATTAACGTGAATGTTGGGAAAACAAAATTAAAACTCCCGTAATAAATGACACATATTTGATTTATAAATAGTTAAAGACAACTGTTGGGGGGAAGTTTGTGTTTAACAACAATATTTTTAGTGCGAATTCGCTGTTGTTGTCAACAATGGATTTTTCGAATGTAATTGACAGCTCGCGCTGTTACGACGTAAGTTGTAATAAACGCGGTAAGATGTAATAACTGCGTTAAATTGTAATAAAAACGCGGTAAGATGTAATACTGCGGTAAATTGTAATAAAAACGCGGTAAAATGTAATAAAGTTTACTGCGGTAAATTGTAATAAGGGGGTGCGGTAAAATGTTATTAAAAAGTGCGGTAAAATGTAATACATAATGCGGTAAAATGTAATAACCATACATCTAATTTTTAGCTGCCATGAATGCCGAATTTGGGTCATTCATTGAACATATACATATGTATTTTTTGAATGAGAGTATTATTATAAGTATTATTGCATATTAAAATCATAAGTTCTCCAAAATTTACAGACGAACTGTTTTGATTAAACCTCCGCCTTACATGGAAGTATACAGGGTTTATTCTGTCAATCTGTCTGAAACTTTACATATGTATTTCAAATTTACTGGAGTGGTGCCTCTTGATATTTTCAGATTTCTGAAAATTTTATTATTTTTGTTTGTTTTCATGAAAAACGAGAATTTGACTCTGTTCACGTTTACAGATAGATAGGTTGTTTCCTGAGAAGAGATTGATAACCATTCATCATATCTTTCTGAAACCTATTCATGTTGTGTATTATCCACTAACATAATTAAAAAGTCTATCATCATTTATATCAAAGATCGATTATACATGCTAATAAAGCACTCTGTGTTAATAGGGGACCGTTTGGATATTTTATCTTCTGATGACTCTTGTGTTTGTTTGAGTTTCTATGGAAACGAAACAGTGACTTTATGTGTATAATGGAAGAATATATATTCCATTGTTTTGCAGAATCGCTGAAACTATCATATGTTTCACTTCATTAAACTGTATTCATATTCATACCCACAGATTTACATTTTGCAAGTTTTTGAATTTGTATGTAACGGTAATCATATTGTCTTGAACTGTTAAAGTATAAGGTTCCATGTAACATGTTCGTAACTTCCGGTGTCATGAAGTGTTACCATTCCAACAAAATGAGCCTAGGGTATATGACTTTACAGTTGATATGAGCAAAAAAATTATGTTACATGCAACGCTTAACATAATTTAATTCCATACCTAATTGATAGCGGAAACTTTTGAAGTTGAAATTATTTTCTGCTAGTACCTTTGCTCTATTCTGGCAAGCCAAACTCTCGATAGACATTTTAAAACATAAATATTTATTTGTGTATGTGTGTATGTGCGTGTTTGTGCGTGCGTATGTGTGTTATTATTAGGGTTTAATGTCATTTTCAAAATTATTTCACTTACGTCATGATGGCCAGTATCATTGCACAACATCCCAGGGTGGGAATGCGTGAGTTGAGAGGCGTTTAAAAATGTGCGTGTGCATGTGTGCATGTGGGCCTGTGTGTGTGTTGAATTCAAATGTTAATTCATTTAGAAAACAAGCGCCGTCGTTCAAATATTTTATATTTTTCTTGAGGTTAATGTGTAAAACTGTTATTGGCACACATGTTTGGTCATTATTTTGCTTAAAGGAGCTGTAGCATGTTTTTTGCCAATTTTATTCTTTCCTTTTTACCATTTATATTACAAATTTATGCAATTTATAATTACTTTAGAGGGTAATAGTTCTCATTACATGAACCATCTATCCGTAGTCGCAGAAATTTGTGTAGTGGTCATAATGAAAACCACTGGCGGACTTTTCAAGGTGAACACCTTTGACTGGCCGCCGAGTACAAAATTATTCCCAAAGCTTTAAAAAAGATGTGCACATGTTTTTTAACTTTAATATTGCGAAGAAAAATGGTGTTTTTCGAATGGCGACATTATTTGTTCATGACATTGATTTATTTCAGAGACAAAACACGTGCTACCCTTTAAACTGTGGAAATAGCATATAGATATCACGTAGTCTCTTTTCTGATAAATCGATTTCATTGAAGTAGTTAGCATTTGGTTGGCGAAAGCATATGCCTCCGTCACACAAAAGAAGTTCCTACTACGTTCTTTTCCTTCCAAAAAATTTTGTAAAACGGCCTCGAACGGGACAGAGACAGCTAACTGTTATGAAGAAGTTTTCAAATACGATAGACAACTCTTAGTACGCCCATGTCGTCTTTACTCCGTCCTCTAATAGTTGGTACCATGTTTTGATTGAACAAAATTGCCCGTTCATCTCGTGCTTAAAACGTTTTACTTTTTACTCAGTTTATATGCGTTCTCAACCAAACCTATCTCGTTCTTAATATGCCCACATTCTTGCATTGATATTTCCGTTTTCAGTTTTAATTTGATTTTTTTTTTATATATTGTGGACAAAGAATTTTGTCCATTAAAATCTCTTGCCTCAAACCAAACAATTAGATAACAAAGGAAAGGATATATATATATGTTTTGTTGATAATTTCTTCCCAATCCGTTTATTATAAATATTATATGTTTAACCAAAGAACTCTGCACACGTGTACCTGTACTGTTTCTCTGTTTCCATCCAAAGGTTGTAGAAAACCATCAGTCAGCATATAAACAGATTGTTCATGTTTCACTTGTTAAACTAAATGGAATTATATCCGTCCCTTCATAATTTCTCAAACGTACTACGAACGAATAGAACATAACGAGGACCAATTGCGAACTTTAAGAACTGTGTAGGAACGTAGTACCAACTCCTTAAAGGGGCTGTAACACGATTTATTTGCTAAAATAAGTTCATGTCATGAATTTTTAAAATAATGTCGCCAATTGAAAAACACTCTTCTTAACAAAAAATATTAAAGTCTGAAAACTACTCCACATGCTTTTTAAAACTATTGGAATACAGTTCTGTATTTTTCGGCCATTTCAAGTTGTTGACATTAAAATGGCCGCCAGTAGTTTTCATTATAACCGTAACATAATTGTCTGCGACTACGGATAACTGGTTTGTGGAGTGAGAAGTTTTACCATCTAAAGTGGTAAAATTATTAAATTTTAATCGTAAACCGCAGATTTTGAAAAATACATTGAACGGTGCAATGTTAAATGTATTATCATAAAGTATGTAGGTAAGACACATTCATCATGTAACTGCTAATATAAGATACCCACGACAGCGTGACTTATTCAACGATATAGTACATGCGGTTGACTTTTGATGTCATTTCGGTAAAATCACATCGCTTAGGAATTACGTTATATATCGGTAATAATAGCTTTGCGTCGTTTAGCAAGTGAAGTTTACGACAAAATATAACTTATACTAACTTTTGAAGTGCATGTTTTTTTTATAAATGCGAGTAATTGTTGAAGGTTATATCAAATAGAAATAGAAGACTTGTTATTGTATTTTATTGTAGAATAAAACATTAAACATTACAGAATCACAAAACTCTTGGGCTTCGCTCCCTGCTATGATTCTCACATTCAGAATATTTTCCAATAATGATTTCTTTGCCGCCACATGATACGATGCGCACTCGTCCAAACTAATGCGCTTAGCCATACAAATTATCGTGTGTACGAGATCATGAGCGTATTTAGTCACTGTAAAATCTTGTTTCTGTAATACTAACGATGAAAAGAACACTTGTGAATTGTATGCGTATTTTGTCGAAACGAAGCGATAAATCTGGGATTCGAACATGCAAATCACATGTCATAGATAGCCTATCATTCTTAGCAAATATACTTAAATGTGAGTTATGTCCCTTGACATTATTTACTTCAAACGTGGATCTTCATTCCCTGACGAAAATGAATCTCAATCAGGTATTAGTTGTAATTATTTTCACAAACTGGATAGCATCACTGCTAAGTGCACGAACAGACAACAAATACATGCATGCAGTCGATGAAGAAACCTACACAACTTTGTTGGAATTGGCTCAAGGCAAGTTTCGCGTACCCGTAACAAAACGAACTCGGACACAGAAGAATGCATGTGTCCGATATTGGAGACGGCGATTCGACTTTTCATTTATCGATGAACAAGGTGTTCCCTCATTGTTCTTTCAAGGAAGGCGAGTACTAAAGAAATCGGAAGTGTCTAACATTGTAAAGGAAGAGTTTACAAAATTGAAATCCGCTGGCTATCGTCGAATATGGCACCACGCCACCGACAACGTAGCAGGACTGACAGAAAAGTCCGTCAGGACGGAACTGAACACTAACTCAGACTTTGCAATTCATAGATTTGGATTTACAAACAAGGGAGTACTAAAGCCAGTTTCCTCAACCTGTGTGAATGCGCATCACCAACTTGACCTCATTGATTTCTCTAAACAACCAGTTACCTGGAAGAAAAAGATTTATCGATATATGCTATCAGTTATCGACATTTTTAGCCGATTTATATGGTTAAAGCCAATACAGAGAAAAACAAGTAGACATGTTGCGGGATCCTTGTCTCGTATATACACTGAACACGGCCCCCCTCAGAGGATACAGACTGACCAGGGGCCTGAGTTCAAAGGTCATGTCATCAAATTATGCGAAAATTTGAAAATCAATGTGCGAAGGGGCAGACCATATAGGCCACAAACTCAAGGAAAGGTGGAAAGATCGCATAGGTCCCTCAGGCGAAAAATTCGCTTCGATTTCCTGTCACTCGGGTATCAGGGCGTCAACTGGGCGCAGAGAGCACAAAGATACGCTAACATTTTGAATAATGAAAAAAGAGAAATTTTGGGATGGCATTCATCCTTTGAAGTTTACTTTTGAATAAAAAATAAACTTTACAACAAAAGTAAAGAGAAATCAACCTTAAAAACAAAAACGAAAAGAAACAGTGTTTTCAAACGAAATCAAACAAAGAAATCTCTTAAGTTAGCAAAGAAAATACGTGACAAAGCAAGATCAGTAACGAAGACAGTTAATGATAGACGTGTAGAAAAAAGTAGAAGTTCCGCAAACGCAGTTGGCTTCATGATAGGCGAAGAGGTTTTCATAAAATATCTCTACGCAAAAGGAAAACTTGCACGAAAACCCTACATCTTACGAGGAACGGTGCTAGCTCAAAATCCAAAATGTTCCATGTATGAAGTTGAGTTTAAACATCCAATCCAAAATAAAATTCTTCAACAATGGGTTTCAATGGAAAATATTGCATCGGCTCCCCAAAAATATAGCATTTCACCAAAAAAGGGTGTTCACGAAACGGCATTTGAAGGATACAAAATCGATTTTAATCCTAATGGAGACGGCAACTGCCAATTTGCTGCACTCTGTCACGCTTTGATGAAGATAGGTATATTTAGGTCAGCCAAGACACTACGTCGTGAGATAGTGAACTATCTTACATCTTATCCAGATGACCCTCATGGATTTCCATTTGAACTTTATGCCGGTGTTAACTGGGAACATTATATTACGTCAATGTTCGAAGAGAGTACTTTTGGGGATCATTTAACATTACAGGCGGCAGCAAATATCTTTAATGTTAATATAATAGTTCATTCTACTGCCGGAGGTGGAACAACGACAGTATTAACACCTGTAGAGAGTGTTGCTATTCTCAACATAGATCTTGGTCACTTTGATGAACAAAATGGTGAACACTACGTCTCTCTTGAAACAACAAATGAACAAAACGATCACCAAAGTGTGTCATCCACTGATTTAGGTGACTGGCGAGAACCAGAGTCAAATTTGCCAGATAGTGACAATAAGTACAATACGCATAAGAATGAAAGCGATACTGAAAGTGATTTTAACACAAAAGGGCCTTTTTCATTTAGCGACATTAGGGCGAACAATAACGACAGTGATACTGAATTTGAAAATATTTTTGACACAGAGAGCCCAGCAAGTGATTATGTTGAACAATGCGACATTAACTTGAACAATGAAGATTATCCTTCAAATGAACAATTTGAAATGTCATCTTCAGCGAATAATACCAAACTGAATACTGAAAGTCAAGGGACTTTAGAATTTGGAAGTGAACAATTTCAATTTCAAAAGAATCCACTTTCACTTATTGACAAGGATATTTCCATGCTTCATAATGATGATTTAAATTCCTCCGATATCGGGGATTTGTGGGGGGGATTTCAAATTCAGTGTTCAGACACGAATGATACGAATGAAAAACATGCAACACAGCCTTCAGTTGTTAATGACGTTTCTAATGCAACTGTAATGAATGACCAAATTACGATTACTGATCTACCCCCTGAACTACTTTTACGCATCATGAAAATGACATTGAAATCTTCTCCAACCATGCAGGCTATGCTCACAAACCTATTATCACTCATGGGAGTCTGCAAGTTTTTTAGGAGGATATCCTCAGATCTCACGACATTTCGGCCACGAATATATTGCTCCATTTCAGGAAGTCTACCAAGAGTAGTAAGTGTCAGAAAACTTATCAAAATGTATGGGAAAGGGAGCAGTGTTGCTTTGGTGTTAAAGGAAATGTTGGGAAAACAATGGGTCAATGCCTGGTTAGTTGTACAGGCTGAGAATTTTGGTTGGTACACGATCACTTACCTGTTTTGGAAGAAGCGTGATTAGATCTATAGTAAAGATTATGCATTTCATGTTATACGCATAGCCAATTAATCGTTATATGTGAATTACCTTCAAATAATGTCGGTTGATTTTTATCATTTATCTCATAGTAAATCGTTATTTGATGATCATCCATCTTCACCTCTTCATTGACGTGTTTTATCTATTGCAGTGATTGTGCTAAAAAGTAAACATTTTTATTTATATATATATATATATATATATATATATATATATATATATATATATATATATATATATATATATATATCTTTCCCAGTTATATGGTTATAATCCCAGTTATAATGACTTAACAAGCATCAGACAATTTTTTAGTTCATTGTTTTAAGAAGATTGTCAAGGTTGACAAAAATTGCCAAGATTATTAGTTATCTCTTCGAAGTTGTAATTATTTTAGTAATTGGTTTCGATGTTCAATAAATGTTTACAGGAAGTATGGTAGTTCCGTTTTGCAAATTGCAATGTCACAATTTCAATATGGTTTCGCATACGCATTGTTATATTTGGGTAAATATTATGTTAGAGTACATATTCTTTTACGTTTTGGGACAATGGTGTTGAAGCAGTATCCTCAAAATCAGATACTGGCTATAAAAAAATGTATCCAACGCACACCGATCCCTCGAAATAAACGGTGTAAAACCGATATTGGAGCTATTTAACTGTCAGTATACCTTTGTTTAATGTAGCAAGGTTCCCAAAGTTAAATGCATTCAATTTAGAATCAAAACCCGTTCGGATAGTGAACGGATGTTACATTGTTAAATTTCGGATCCAATAATTTGCATCAGTTCATAGTATTCTTTTGAGGAATTCTAATCCATACAAATCCCAAACATAATGCTTTTAATTTGTTTACTATATAAATAGTAATGTTTTCCAATGTATGTATATTCGTGGGAGCTCTGACATTTTAATTATTCAACTTAGTTTTGAAATTTGAAATGTATTGACTGATGGTTGTTGAGTGGCCGAGTAGATAAGATACGACTGCTTGCTGACTCTGAGGTTGTGGGTCTAAGATATTTATCCCGAAAATACAATGATTCTACTTTTTCCAAAAACGTGATTTATTATCATTTATAATATCGAAAAACCTGTATTGATCAAAGATGTTGAATTCATGTTCTGTATGTGTTGATTTCTTTGTTCAAAAAAGTTGCGAAATGTTTGTATTCTCAATGGTTTAACCAGTTTTTCAGCAGATTTGTATTCCTGTTACACTAATATGCATAGTATTGCATACATTAATTGATATTACTTTTGATACAGGCCTTTGTCATAGACAAGTGTTTTTTTTCTTGTAATCTAAGTTTTAATGCAAATATGCTTTGATATCAGAAACATTCAACAAAATAGTGAGTTGGGTGTGTTTCGTTGTTATTATTTGTATTACCATGTTGCAATCGTTCTGCATTTCTTTTCAGCTTCCTAGTTTTTAAAAAATATTTCTGTGTAATAAATGTTTAAATAGATGTGTATGGTTGCTTTTAATTGCAGTTCTAAAGTTATGAACAGAATGGTGATATAATTTCCCAGGATATCTGATATCAACTCATCATTAAATGTTATTAGCACTAAATACTGTATGCAGATTTTCATCTTTATTGCTTGCTCAGGACTCTCAATCAGGTCACCACAACATGTATTTACTTATCCTTAGTCCCATAGTAGAACCACTCGCCAGAAAGTTAAACCACGAACCTAATACAACTGTACGTTATAGAAACCAAAACATTTTCAAGAAGAATATTACCAACGAATTGCTACTAGTAATTGATATCATCAATATGATTCCTAATACATGTATAAACATAAATTGAAAAGTCACAAAGTGTAAATTAATCCTTTGCTTTTATCATCACTGCACGGCTCGCTGAACAGTAAAAAGTGAGTGAAGCGCTGGAACAGATAGTTGCTTATGTCAATTGGACATATATCAAGATTTACACAAGAATTTTACAAAGAATTCTACAAGATGTTCGAGATTTATATGCAGCAGACGCATAAGATTGGTACCACTAATAGTACTGTATTATTAAGTAGTAAATACTTACGAATTCGTTTCAGAAGTAACAAATGCTATATTAGTTTATGAAAGCGAAGAGTAGTCCTAACAAGAGCACATACGAAAGTAAGACATACAAGGGTGACTAACGAGAGTAGCACCGACACTTGTAGCAGATACAAGAGTACCAAAAAGAAGTATATAGAAAAGTAGTACATATTTAGAGAATAATCAACGAGGTAAGAGTCATTACGGGAAATATCCACGAGTCTAAACAATGTTCAGCCACTAGCTTTAGCGAGTGGCTCTGAACATTGTTTTGACGAGTGGATATTTCGCGTAATCACTCGTACCGAGTTGGTTATTCTATATATTACCCATTATGTAATTAAATTGATCAATTACGCTTGATAATTACATCTTTTTATGTTGGGCGGCCGCTGTGAAGGACCCGCCGCAACAGTAACAATGTGACGTCATAAGTGAACTCGTCACGTCAGATCATAGTCATTCTTTCTCCAGGTAACCGACCAATCAACGTTGAGAATCACTTGAGAGCACATGTGCGAATATCACAAAAATAATCACCCGTGTCTCCTTGCCCTTTTTACATATTAATGTCAGTGGAAGGTCGCCCTGAACAACACGTCGCCACAGTAACATTGTGACGTCATAAGAGAATTCGTCACGTCAGACCATTGTTTCATGACGTCATAGTCATTCTTTCTACGGATAACCGACCAATCAACATTGAGAATCACTTGAAAGGACATGTGCAAATATAAAAAAAATAATCACCCGTGTCTCCTCACCCGTATGGGTAATATTATAGAGTTCCACCATTTCTGACGTTTTTTTTCTCGAAATTTTATAAATTTACCTATTGTTAGAAAATAATGACATAGTATGTGTTTAGTTTGCAATAAGGGTTAAATAGTTTTGCTGCAGCATGCTCTATACATCCGAAGATCATACTATCATACTCCTCTTAACAATGTGCACCTGTTCACAACACGCCAAAGTAATGACGTTGCAGATGTCGACATGGTGATAAAAAGATTGCACAAATAAAATCAACCGACAGTAGCAGTGTTTTTGGGCGTGGTTCGGGGTTGCGGGTGTGTGAGGGTGGGGCAGTAATTTATGGCCAATTGATTGTCTTATCAATTATCGTTTCAATATAACATTACTAAGACCATCATAAATTATATGTTATCAGATTATTCATCTCTAAGATTCATGTAGGCGTTTCTTTTGGCCGGTTGCGTACAAAGGCAGATTTGCACATGGTAATGATAGCATGTTCTCACGTGCTGTTATATTCAAAATATTATTGTCAGAGTTGCGAGCAGAACAAATTCATGACACACAAAATTCGAAAATTTGTATAAATTATGCAAATAAGACAAACCGAAACAAACAAACAGCACATCTGCAAATCATAGTGATTAAATTTGTAAAGTTTAGAAACATATCATCAATTAGTATCAGAGCTGTTAGTGAAACAAAATCAGACGGACGAATTGTCAGACGGACATTTTGATTGGTGAATTTTACTTTCATCAACATCAACTTCTATAAAAGAAAATATTACAATTTACCGCACATCATATTACAATTTACCGCACCTTTCATCGAAACATTTTACCGCACCCCCTATTACAATTTACCGCAGTAAACTTTATTACATTTTACCGCGTTTTTATAACAATTTACCGCAGTATTACATCTTACCGCGTTTTATTACAATTTACCGCAGTTATTACATCTTACCGCGTTTATTACAACTTATGTCGTAACACGCGCGCTAGCCATTGTTCGCACTGTCAGCATTCGACATGCTACACGTTCGGTTTCAATTTTAAATTTACTCGCTATCAATCCAGTATAACATGTCTCTGATTTTCATACACAGTAGGTTTATCTCCTAATTGACAATCAAAGTGACGTTTAAAATCACGAGCATGTTTTATTGTCTCATAAATCACGCTGTCCGGTCCATTGTGTTTTATTGCCATAGGTATCTTATATATCAGATTGTTATTCGCCCATGTAAGATTCTGCATCTAATGTGTATACAGCAATATTAAATAAGTGCAATGCCGCCGCATGTATGATGTCACAATAGTTTGCGGCTATGATGTCACAATGGCAGTAACGTCGTCACAATGGTTTTGGATTTGCGGGAATCATAGTTTCACTGGATTATAGGTGAGCGAGTACTATAGAGACAGAATATTAAATTTCTTTCTATGTAATACCACTTTTATTAAACTTTATTATTTCGCTCGTTTTATACAAAAACATTATCTCGTTTATTAAAAATGATACCAATAGAAGTTCAATATCCTTTGTATATGAACGTCATTTAAAGGAATCAGCCTTCATATATTAAAGGGGCTGTTTATTTTTTTCAAATTTCCCTTTTATAATGATAAAGTTTAAGTCATTTATATTTACTTTAGAGGGTATAACATCTTACTACACAAACCAATTATCCGTAGTAGCCATAACGGTGTTGCACCTAAAGCAAAAATGACATGGCAGACATTTTAATGTGAACACATTTTATTATTTTGAATTACAAAAACGATTCCCATGACTTTACCAAAACATATATACTCATTTTTAACTTGATTTTTCCGAGGAGGGAAAGGTGTTTTGCTATTAGCAACGTTATTGACCAAATACATTTCATCAACTTATTTGAGCGCAATAAAAGTGCTACTGTCCCTTTAAAATGAAATACCAGATAAAGAAACTTTGCACTTATTCTCAAGTGGCTTCACGGCCAGTGTTCGGGTGTCATTTTATCTAACTTTTTGTGGCATTGGTCTACACAATATGTCATAAAGATAGGACATCAAAATTTTGTTTTCAATGGTAAGCAGTTAATTTTGATAATGACTTTTTATACCTTAGTCTCACTTTCTTGTAAACATCGATTTTTATACAGTGATTATTGAGTAGTTAATTGTCCTTAAGTTGAAGTTTTGACCATTCCGCTAAAATTGCCTCATTTTGATAATCCAATGTGTAAAATCCTGTGATTTATATTGCAAATTTTAGGTCAAAATCAACCTTCTATAGATACATTATGCATATATTACAAGGCAAAGTTTATTTTTGTGAAAAAAGTACATGATTAAAATCTGTAACGTCAAGGCTCAAGAACCAAGCTGAAGTTAGATCAAATGTATCTGGAGATTGTATTGCAATGACTTGAGATAGAACCGGATGCCAAGAGACAATGGTTCTAAGTAGTAACAACTGGACAAGAGGAAGGACGGGCAAGGGAAAATATGCATATTCATTGCTTGGGTGAAAGACACACTGGGGATATACCAATCAAATGTACAAGCTTATAGGGAACATAAGCAGATAACAGTGGCGACCATTTTGAATTTGGCGGCCATCTTGGATCGAAATTGACTTGGCCCAGAGACCAAATTAAATCTAAATACCACTAGCTATCTTTGTGCAAAGTTTGGTACTTTTCACCCAAAGGGCACAATCATTTCACCATTCTGCCTGACTACTACGTCGCACTCCTGCAATAAAAAAACGTTTATAGAACTAGTTCTCCTTCATCTAACCAACTTCTAAATGCCAAGCTTAACGTTTTAAACAACTGTTATAACAATTCCTCTATAACAATAACTTCTATAAACTACTGTCGGGGATGCAAGTAAAATACATTTACGATAATTTATATATTAAAGATAAGATTAATCTTGTATTGGAACATCCAGTCACCAATTTTGCATTATCCAAACACTAATTATTATATCAATTCGAACTCTTGAAATTGGTCTCCAATTTAGATCTTCAGATGACGCACTCACTGTTAGATTGTTGACAGCAGTGAAGGGGTGCATCCAAAATCTACATTTAATATTTTCTTAATCCTTTGATTTGTTTACAATTTCGGCTGCTCTCTCAATACGATACACTCTTTTATACAAGACATCTTACGATTTGGATGGATAACATTTACGAATAACCTTTTTCACACAATTGTCCTTCCTCTTAGAAATATCCTGAGTTGAGTCAATTTTAAATAAGCGTTTTCACAATATACTCTCCGTGTAAATTTATTCAGGTAGACTTAAAAGTATTGGCGACAATACACATCCGTAAGTATTTTTAAATTGCCCCCTTGCAATACACACATGTCCAAGTATATCCAGGCTTGCATATTATATTTAACTCGTTAAGAGCGCGACTTGGCTCCTCACAGGATGACTAGTGATGGCAATAATTAGATACTACAATACTGCACTGTATACACCGCTACGACTTCAGGTTAATATAGAATTGAATAGAATTGACTCATTTCAAATATCCCATCACAAATTACATTAATTATGGCATACCGAGATATCAAAATCCATGTCCAATAACTCTCCATTTTCCAAATTGTGTTTAAAGAATATGATAATTAAGAATTCTTAAATTTTACAATACATCTACTTTAGAGAGAGAGAGAGAGAGAGAGAGAGAGAGAGAGAGAGAGAGAGAGAGAGAGAGAGAGAGAGAGAGAGAGAGAGAGAGAGAGAGAGAGAGAGAGAGAGAGAGAGAGAGAGAGAGAGAGAGAGAGAGAGAGAGAGAGAGAGAGAGAGAGAGAGAGAGAGAGAGAGAGAGAGAGAGAGAGAGAGAGAGAATTGGTCGAATTAAGCTTTGGAACAATCAATTATTCAAATTCCAAATTGATTCCAAATATTTTGCTAACAAATGAGCTTTTGTTCCTTTTATAACTTTTTAATAACCTCTAATAAGTTTAAAGAGAGTCTACTTTACAATTATAAAGCCATCTGAATTTCTAATCCAACCCAAATTAACAATTTCAACCTTAGGATAAAGAAACAATTCAATTTGAGAGCTATAGAAGGAAAGTTAAACCACAATGAGATATTCAATAGAATATATTTCTTTTAAATAACTCATATAAATGTCGATATCTGGTAAACTACTCAAAGCGATCTTAAGTTGTGGTTAAAAATAGTTGTATTGAGCTCGATAATGTTATCACTTGGATCGTAGACAAGGCCACAAGAGCACTGCTTACATTTACAGACAGAACTACCTCTTTAAGAAGACTAAGGCGTCAGAATGAAGTTTGCAGTTATGCTGTGTGTTGTAATGGCCCAGACAGGAACATCATCTTTAACGGGAAACGGGCAAAGGTCCACATTGAAGATCAGATGTGCAGTTGGGTGTAGTGCTGACTGTACACTTGATAGCGCTCTGTCAGAGGAGTTGGAGAGAAGGGGTAAGAGCCATGCTAAGGCTCTAAAACAAAAATCCTCATTCCTCATTATTAGTAGGGGACAACATGATAACCCGACGAGGGTCGTGATCCTAGGTTCCTTGACTTCTAACA
Source organism: Gibbula magus (assembly GCA_936450465.1). Taxonomy (NCBI): domain Eukaryota; kingdom Metazoa; phylum Mollusca; class Gastropoda; order Trochida; family Trochidae; genus Gibbula; species Gibbula magus. The sequence continues at coordinate 7,009,957 of OW388302.1, forward strand.
CTACGAAGAGGATTGGAATCAACATTTCTGATTTTTTTCGAGCCTTCGACTTTGACAGAGATACCAATACATTGTTCTGGGCGACAGATTCATACATCAAAAAACAAACTTTCGGAAAAATGGAGGCAAAGCTCTTACACAAAACACGGGACACGACTACATTAAAAATATACAAAGATAAACTGTATTATACGTCTGTGATTGGAAAAGGCAAAAGCAAACGTGATACCATAGAGACACTGTCAAAAGAAAATAATGGCAAAGAACATATTTGGTACCGATGTCCCAAACATCGAAAAACAATTGGCGATATAAATTTTGACGGGGATCTCATGTGTTGGATTGAGAGAACTAACAAACAATCAAACATCCTTTGTGTTCAACTGCCCTCGAAGGACACAACAGTGCTAAAAGCATTTAAAGGTTATATGGTGCGTTTGTCTGTTTTCCGATTTCCAAATACAACCCTATTAACATGGAGCTCTTTTAATAGCGGAACATGGCTGCATGTAAGCTTTCTTGATAAAATGAATGGCAAGGAAATGTGTAAAGGAAGTATCAATATGAAACGAAATTATATCCAATCACTAGTTTCGCAAAATTTTGATGTTTATTATTCATATCATTCAAATATAGTAGAAACAGTTGAAATCAACAAAAACTGTAATTTTGGGAAACAAATTCTTTTCCGTAAATATCCAGTGCCATTTATTAATAAGCACGTTTATCTCGATTTTATTGTTTTTTGAGTCCGCTGACTTTCTACGTTGGTGTTTGTTCTTGTCAACTACCAACACCATGTCTCAGGGTAAAACGTATAGGCCCGCTCCACTTATATGCCCTGGATGCAAACACCACCTAAACCTTGGCGACCATTGACCGCGCTTAAAAGACGAGTTGGCAAATTCGAAATGGATCACAGCGGAAATTATACAGATTCCCGAAAAGATACATCAAAAGTTTACCGCTCCTATTTTGATGAATGAAAATATCATTGTAGGATAAAATGTGTATGATCTGTTGTGATAAAATGAAACAGATAGCTAACTTGGACTTGGACATGATAACCATTGCCGATCGCTTGAGGAAGGGTTTGCACACATGGTATCAACATGGAGCGGAGTGTATACGTTTTACCCTAAGAACAGGATGAACTACCAAATGAATGAATACTTCGTCAAGTCTTAGAAGGGCATCTAGAAGTGAAATGTATTTACAATTACAACATTATGCTGTGGTGAAAGATGAAATGTCTTTGTCTTACTTAAAAATCATTAGTATTGATATTTCATTGTATCAATAAAGTCTAATTTATGTTATTCAGTATTTGTCAGTTTTCAATGAAGTACTGTATAATGAAATACATTCATTTACACAAGATGCCAAAACGTCAGTTATACCAGATTATTACTCACCCGTGTAAGATACTGCAGTTTAATATTTATGCGGCAATATTGAACTAGTGAACCACCGCACGTATAATGTTCGTGAGAGAACAAAAAGAATTGGTGTCATTAATTGTTTAATCTCGGAAAATACAGACGAGGATTTTGTTTTTTCCGTTTGGAACACAGATAATTGAGGTTTGTTCAAATTAGACATCGTCAATGAGTTTTCTTTCACACCACATGTGTTTCGTAACATTCGTGACTTTTCAGTGAAGAGTTCCAAGGGAGACCACTCGCTCGCCTTCACCATAATCGCTTACCGCTAAACACAAATCATTTTCAATCTCGAACATAAACCACCCCCCCTGACAGAGTCAACCTCGTCAGTTCAAATTCTGTCAAAATGTCACCAGAATCACACTGTATAGAGTTCAAAGCACCATGTTATGAAAATACATGCATTAATAGTCATCACACTTCTAGCAATAGGCATGCATTACTCTGAAGAGATATTTTCTTCCAGTAGGCATATCTTCGCCGCAGGCCGGATATATTCACCGCCCTTCGCTTTCACTTTCACAGTTCGAATTCTTCCATCATCACCTGGGTAGACATCACACACTCTACCCAGCTCCCAACTTCCCCGTGGCTGATTATCAGCCACCAGAAGCACAAGATCTCCAACTGATAATGTCGGGTTTTCACGACACCATCGATTCCGAACAGTGAGTTCCGGGAGGTATTCCTTCAACCACCTCCTACACACATGATCTGCTATCACTTGAGCCTGGCGCCACCTCTTCCTGCTGTTAATTTCCCTATCCGTACACACAGCAGGAGGCAGCTGGTTGTTCGCCCTACCTATGAGGAAGTGGTTTGGGGTGATTGCAGTGTAGTCCTCAGGATCCTGACTGTTATGGGTTAACGGACGGCTGTTCAGAACGGCTTCCACCTCTATAAGTGCAGTCCGAAGTACAGTTTCTGAGACATACGTGTTTCGAAGAGTGTTCATAAGCGCAGTCTTTGTCGATCGGACCAGTCTTTCCCAGGCGCCCCCAAAATGTGGACTAAGAGGAGGGATAAAGTGCCACTGGATTCCCTGAGGAGCTAAAAAGTCACAGATATGCTGCTGTTTCAGCTCAGATAGACATTGGGATAATTCATTGTCTGCCCCCTTGAAGTTGGTCCCATTGTCACTGTAAATATGATGTGGGTGACCCCGTCTGGCAATAAAGCAGCGTAATAGCAGAATAAATGAATCAGTCTCCAATGAATCCGCTAGTTCAATGTGCACAGCCCTGGTAGTCAAACAGGTGAAAAGGCATCCCCACCGTTTGACAGAGCATCGACGAAACTTAACCAACATTGGTCCAAAATAATCCACGCCGGTATTGACAAATGCACCTGCGGCACCGTTGAGACGACACGAGGGCAAGTCCGCCATCCTGGGTACGCTCGGCACTACTCGACGCCTTCGACAGTCGAGACAACTGCCGATAGTTTGCTTTGCCATTCTTCTCGCATTGATTGGCCAGTATTTCTGTCGTACAGTAGAGATGACATGTTCTGGCCCCCCATGAGCAATGCTTACATGAACGTCATGTAGAATAAGTCTAGTGACATGGTGATCATAGGGTAACAGGAGCTGGTACTTGGATTCCGCAGGGATATTAGCCTTACGCAGTCTTCCACCTACCCTCAGATGTCGACCATCAAAGAATGGAGTCAAAGGTTGAAGTTTGCTTTGGGCTGGGATTGAATTTCCATGACTGAGGTTTTCCATTTCTGACTGAAATGCATCCCTTTGAGATTCTTTGATCCAGCATAACTTGGCCTCCTCATATTCAGAAGGTAGAAGACATAAGTTTTTGATTGGAGATACCTGCCGGTGTTTTAACTTCGAGAGGAAGTTACCCACAGCTCGCAACATCCACGCTGTGCGTCTACACAGTCTGTGCCAGGAAGAGAAACTTGCAGGGTTGATCAAACCTGACAATTCCGATTCCTTGAATATGCTCCTTGAATATTCAGGTGATTTACAGTTGTCAGATACTGTGTTGAGAAGATGTTTTTTCTTGACTTCAGGGTCCATGTCACTCAGTTCATACTCTGAAGAGGTCTCAGCTTGTGTTTCCCATGTGTTTTCATCCTGTGTTAAGAACTGAGGACCCTGGAACCATGAATGACTAGTGTTCATTTGCTTACCCGAGAGTCCGCGTGTGCAGTGGTCAGCTGGGTTCTCGGGTGAAGATACATGTCGCCACTGTTTACCATTTGTGACTTCAAGTATTTCAGAGATGCGGTTAGATACAAATGGCTTGAATCTTCTTGCTTCATTTTTTATGTAGCTGAGTACAGTGTTGGAGTCGGTCCAAAAGTGTGTGTTTGTCACATTCAGTGTCAGTTCATTCTTCAGTGATACATACAGTCGAGCGGCCAATACAGCTCCCTGCAATTCCAGTCTCGGTATGGATAACATCGGCTGTAATGGAGCGACATGTGTTTTGGCTGCAACAAAGGAGCAGACAATCCCAGAGTTTGATTGATATCGAAGATAGGCCACTGCCCCAAACCCATGCTCCGAAGCGTCAGAAAAAAAGTGAAGTTCTATGTGCTCAGATGAACCTGTGAGATGTAGGTGATGTCGCGGTATCTCAAGTGAGGTCAACAAGTGCAGCTCCGATAACCATTCCTCCCATTTCGTTCTCAGAGCAGGAGGTAGTGGATCGTCCCAATCCAACTTGTTCCGCCAGAGTTCCTGAATGAGACACTTGGCTCTGAAGGTGAAAGGAGACAAAAACCCGCAGGGGTCGAAGATAGAACTCACCGCGCTCACAACGCCCCGCTTTGTGAAGACAGGATCTTTCGGGTTTTGTTCAAACACAAAGGCGTCACTTGAAATGCTCCATTTGAGCCCTAAAGCTCGCTGAATAGGCATCTCATCCAGGTCAAGATTCACAGTCCCAACAGCCCTTTCACTCTCAGCAATTGTGTTGAGCACTTCAGCAGAGTTAGACATCCATTTGTGTAAATGAAAACCTCCCATTTTCATTAACCCAATCAGTTCAGCTGATAGTTTCATTCCATCAGTTGACGTTTCTACAGATGTCAAAAGGTCATCAACATAGAAATCCCGTAGAGCAGTTTGAATCGTCGTCTCACTGAATTGATCCGCATTGTCCGTAGCTGTACGCTTCAAGGCATAGTTCGCACAGCACGGAGAGTCCGCTGCACCAAATATGTGAACAGTCATTTTGAATACATCAGGAGGGCCTGGCTGTTTCAAGTCTTCCTTCCAAAGAAACTGTAGTGCATTTGAATCACCAGATGAAACCTTTACCTGGTGAAACATTCCCTCTATATCGGCCGACATTCCAACATCATACTGCCTAAAGCGGACAAGCACTCCAAAGAGATTGTTCAGCAAGTCTGGTCCTGTCATCAAATTGTCGTTGAGAGAAGTACCTAAATGTGAGGCAGCCGCATCAAAGACTACTCTGACCTTGCCAGGTTTGTTGATGTTGGTAACTCCATGGTGGGGAATGTACCACGTCCGTGGAGATACTGTCATGGCTTCCTCTGCAGTCAACTTCACTGCGTGTCCCTTTGCAATGTATCCGTTCAAGGTATCACTGTAAAGTCTAGCGAAGTCACCATCATGATTTAACCTCTTTGCGATAGCCCTATATCTTCTCTCTGCTACACCGCGGTTATTCGGAAGAATAAGGTCATCTCGCCGCCACAACATCCCAACTTCATAATGTCCGTCAACGAGTCGGGATGTTTTGTCGAGAATGGACTGTGCTCGATGGTCTTCGGATGACGATGGCCCCTTGTAGTCACGTGTCACTCCGAACGACTCTGTCAACCAGAACTGTTCTACCTGCTTGTGTAAGCACATGTCCTGCGCAACAGTGAAATTTACTCGAGCTTGAATGGCTTGTTCCCTCTCATCCTGATGATGCGAAACTCCCATGAGTGACCAGCCGAGTGATGTCCGCACTGCATAGGGCTGGTTTTCTGGACCTGAAACAACATCAGTCTGTAAATGTGCTTCTGGAACATTAAGACCTATCAACAACTTCACTTCAGAGGGTTCAATATTGGAAACATTCAAGTCCCTGATGTGTTCCCATTCAGTGTGTACATGTTGGGGTGGACAACAAATTGCACCAGAACTTACTGTCCATGCTTCCTTAATGTGAAGAAGTCCTGCATCAATATCATCAGCTGCCTTGATATTGAGGGAAACTTTTTGTGCTTCTCGTTCAGTCACTGAATTAAGTGTTTTCACGCTAAGCGAATGTTTGGTACCTCTCAGACCAAGATCTTTGGCTAGATTGTCATCAATGAGTGAAATGTCACTTGCAGAGTCTAGAAGTGCAACTGTCTGGATGACAAGTCCATTAGAACCATACGCGAATACTGGAACTAACTGAAAATACACCCGAGTTGCATCCGGTGACTGAATATTGTGATTGGTTCCGCGTGTTGGCTTTGAATAATCATCATGAAGAGATGTATGGTGTTTCTGACTACAGTCCCTTTCCAAGCATGACACTGATGAAAAACACCTTTTGGCACTATGGTTGGGTTTGAGACAATTTATACACAACTTATTGTCAATCACTAATTTCCACCGTTCCCTAACAGTCTTGTTGGCATAGAGTGGACATCTGTACAGATAGTGTGCCTCTCTACACAGCAAACATGGCATTTTCCCTTGTGTTTCAGTCTGTGCTTGATTCACTGGTTGCTTGGGTGTGTTCTGCGAAGCCGTCTGTACTGAAGTTTTGCTTTCTACTGTGGGACTAGGCTGTTTTGGTGTGGTAATGCTGACAGCTGTATACATTGTGCTCTTTCTTTCACTTGACTTTTCCTGATGAGACTGAGAGTTAGGTACACTGGTTCGGTTACTTGTGTTACTTCCCTGCCTTTTGCTTACCGAGACAGCATAAGGGTTAAAGTCAGTGTTAACACGTTCTCGTAACCACTGCTTCAGGTCCACTAATGTCGGTTCCCGAGTTTTCATGACAGATTTTACGTGCTCATTCCAACTTGAGATTTTGTCGCCGGGCAGTCGTCTTGCAGCTTTCATCAGTACATCGCAGCTGCCCAAGTCGCTTCTGTACTTGAGTTGTTCCAGTGTAGTCACACAATCTCTAATGTTCACATAAAATTGTCTGAGTGCACCAGAATCATGGGATTGTATTATCGGGCCTGTAATAACCTTGTCCAGAAACGCTCGAGAAATTCTCACCCTGTGACCGAAGGCGTTCTTTAACTCCTGTAATGCCAAAGCGTAATTCTTTCCGCTATAACCAAGACCCTGTACAAGGCCAGCTGCTTCCCCTTTCAAGTGTGATTGTAACAAATCCATCCTCCTTGTGTCAGAGATACCCGGTCTACAGTGTACTTGAGAGTAGAATTGCTCGACAAATCTCGGCCACATTAGTGCTGCACCGTTAAACTGCGGTAAGTCAATCTTCGGCAGATCTCGCTCACTTTCGACATGAATTAGCGTTTGCGTCAACTGGTCACAGTTCGAAGTTCTACTTGGAAGTACGGGTACAGTCTCTTGTCCGAGTACTAGTCTGTCAATCCATGCGTCAATGGGTTCATCTTCACACTGAAAGTGTTGCGCTTGTGATTGTGATTGAACATGGGAATCATGGAAATCCTGTCGTGTGTGTACACTGGGTTTCATATTCTCTGTGTCAGGGGTTTTGAACTTAACATGACTGTTAAAACTTGGCGCATGTGGATTGAGAGAGCTTGATGTCTGAGCTTGATGGGTTGTTAAATTAGCTTGAGATAATATTGGGTTTTGAGGATTGTTCTGTGTTGAATGTGAAACACCATCATGCTTGGGTTGAGTATTCATAGGAACATCAGGTTTGTTCTGTGTTTCTATTTGTGATACAAAAGTCTGAGTCTCATTCAACCATTGTCTGACATATTCAGGTTTATTAGATTTCAAACTCGATTGCGAGTTGACACTACTTCTTTCCAACATGTTCTGTAACACCTGAACTTCCAAATCAGCCATTTCTGTTTCGTGCCTTATTGCCTGTTGTGTCTTTAACATCTCTAACGCAGCTGCCTGTTCAGCTATCTCAGCTGACTGTTTCAACTGTTTGGCCCTGAGTTTGGCTTGTTCTGTCTGTAGTGTTAACTTATGAATAGATGCGGAACTGTGAGATTTACTTTTACTTGAATGTCTTGAATTTGTCTGACTTTCACTTTTATGGGACATGTGAAGGATGTTTTCACGTTCATGCTCATGTTCATGTTCATGTTCAGATGATTTTGTTGACAAATCACATGTTTGAAGATAATTGTCAATGTCAAGCAAACACTGCCCTGCTATGGTTTTCCTATCAGTGTACCACTGTATTGCAGATGCTGTATCATCAGTATCATGAAATGAGTTCAAATATTTCTTTTGAGAAATGTCTAAAGAGTTCAGTGCACTGGTAATGTTTTCGCGAGCTTGGATTATCATGTGAGAATTACATTTATTGTTCATGAATAACCTCGCCGATTTCACTACGGTGGTTAATCTAGCTGCACATCCTCTCCTCACATATTTCACATTTAACAGTTCACCACTATCAGAAGCAATGGCTTTCAGCTTGTTACCAACAGTTTTCTGCACGATATCGGACTTACTCGTCGCCATAGTGGAAATCAGCACGAAAATATGTCACGTTTGGTCACTATGTTTTCGTCCAGGAAAAAACTTTTTGTTCGTGAGAGAACAAAAAGAATTGGTGTCATTAATTGTTTAATCTCGGAAAATACAGACGAGGATTTTGTTTTTTCCGTTTGGAACACAGATAATTGAGGTTTGTTCAAATTAGACATCGTCAATGAGTTTTCTTTCACACCACATGTGTTTCGTAACATTCGTGACTTTTCAGTGAAGAGTTCCAAGGGAGACCACTCGCTCGCCTTCACCATAATCGCTTACCGCTAAACACAAATCATTTTCAATCTCGAACATATAATGTCACAATAGTTTGCGGCCATGACGTCACAATAGGAGTTACATCGTCACAATGGTATTGGACTTCATAGTTTCAGAGCCGTGTCGGCTATTTAGCTGGATTATAGGTGGGCGAGTAATAGACAGAATACTAAATTTCCTTTTATTTAAAGGTTACATGTCGGAACCATGGTCACTTTCGTGATTAGTTTAAAAGCGGTTTCAATTTGACCACTACTCGACTTTAAATTATTTAAATAAATAACCTTGATGTATTGTTTAATTTAAATAAATTGAAATATGAAATAAGAATTATTCAAAATATTCAAAATGAAATTGAAAATAATGAATGTAATTCGGTATTAATTTCTTTTGTTGCAATATAACCTGTATTAGTTAATCAATTTTTAGATATCATTCTAACCATGTGTTGTGTGATTTTGTCACTTAATTTTGTCATCTTACGTGCATCGATGTATTTAATGGACCAATATTTCTGAGCACAAATTGTAAGAACTTTTCTTGTGGTAAATAAACAATTAAAACGCCAATTTGATTTCTGTGACCCTTATATGAAAGCCACGCATTAGCCGGATCTACATTTCTTATCCTTCAAGCCGATGAGTTTGTACACAGCAGCTTATGCCCGTGTCCTGGACAGAGGCGATTATAGGATTTATGGATGTGGTTTTGTGGACATTATTAGTGGCCACAGAATCTACAATGTATAATCGACATTGACCGGGAAATAGGTACATAACTTGTCTTGAAACATGAAATAATAACAGTGCCATATACTTTGAACTGAGGGGCGGGATAGCGCAGTGGTTAGTGCGTTCGGCTTTGGATCAAGAGGTCCGGGATTCGAATCCCGTCAGGGGCACTTTGTCTGCAGTAGAGAACTGTTCTACACGCAGTAAGGTTTGGGTGCAATGCTACATTAAGTTTCAGCGTAGTACCACCCATGGTTCGCTAGTTTCAGCCGTTGTTCGCAGGTTTCATCGCAATGCATAGCTACATTGCATTGCGGGCTTTCTCCCTGCCGTAATACTAGCTGCCGCGATGTAAGTGAAATACTCTTGAAAGCGGCATTAAGCCCCAACTCACCTTACCTCACCCCACCTTACTCTGAACTGAAGATCAAATAATATATCATTTTACAGACAATTGAGCGTGAACAACACACTTTCATTAAACAGTGAGACCTCGTTTATCCGCACAATTCGGTTACAGTTGTGGGTTAAGTGAATCATAATTTGCATACACATGCATAGAGAAGATTTGAAATAGTACTGTGCTGATGGCCGGGTTTCCGGACATACATTGTCCGGTTAAACAAGGTATGTCTGTAATCCATTAAACTACTGGTATGCCAGGTATTCTATTTGATTTTTGAAGTCACTTAATCATGTACTTCAACTTGTGGTCATCAATTTAAGAAAGGTCGACTACTCCTGATGGCCTTTCTAGAAGCAGAAAGCAGACGTTGGAGTTAGATGCTGCACTAGCACTGGAAGATAAGCTGAGTCGAGAAGGATGGGGAAGAGATAGTGGTTATAGGCAACTTACTGGTCGGATTTTGCACGTGTATTGTTGCGTTACACCTGAATCATACACTGCACGTGTATTGCAGGGTCACATCTGAATCATACAATGCACGTGCATGGTGGGTTACATCTAAATCATACAATGCACGTGTAGTGTAGGGTTACCCCTGAATCATACAATGCACTGTTTCGTACGGTTACAATTTAAACATATAACTGCACGCGTATTGTAGGGTTAACCTGACTAATACAGTGCATGTGTATTGCAGGGTAAATATGAATCATGCACTGGGAGTGTTTTGTACTGTTACAAGTGAATTAGAGATATTATATACTGCACGTGTATGTGGGACCTCATCTTACGCATACACTACACATGTTTTGTAGAGTAACACCGAAATCAAACACTGTACTTGTCCTGCTTCATCAGAGAATTTGTAGTTTACTTCAATCTCTGATTGTGTGAGCAGCTTTCCACTCGTACCGCTGAACGTTGGATACTCATCACTATATGTATAGCTTGTATGTAACAACATGATTTAAAATGTGATGACCGCTCATCCGGCGCTGCCAACATTGCTCAATTCACAGCAATTATAATAACTGCCAGTTATTTGTTTATAGCTTTTTTAATTCAATTTAAGACATTTTCAACACAGATTACATGAGAAAATGCTTCTTTATATAAATTACAGTGTGCCATAGTTTATACTTTCTGGATTGTATTCACAAAATTATCAAATGTCCTTTGAGGTATACGATTTTGGTCGATGTAAATGTATGAACAAAACCATTGGTTGTATCGCCACTGTACATGGTCACACAATCTAAACAACCTCTGGTCCTTTGATAAAATACATCACAGTCGATGAAGTACGTAAGTCGAGCTGTAAGATTAGAATCAGATTGTCAAAAATTAGGAATGGTCCAAAGAGTTTGATAATCAACTTGGACGTGATTGAAATGCTCAAACTTCATGTAATATAACATCTCCACCACAAAACAAAGTTAATGTTGACAAACTACAAAAACAGTGTGAGAACAGTGTTTTCTCAATCATTCAAATAAAACTCGAATCACTACCTAAGGATATTTAAACGATTTGTGTAAAGAAGCAAATATATTTGATTAAACAATGTACACATTTGTTAAAATAAAAATTTGGATACAATTGTTTGTAAAAGTATTCTTAAAAATGAAATATGTCTGCCTTTGTTTAAAATATCTTTTTAACAAATAATAATAAGAACAGGAAGATTTTCTGGATAACAACTTCTTTAATGTGAAAATACACGACGTTTCGGAGTACATACTCACTCCTTCATCAGGTGGAATGTAAGGAAATAACAAAATGTGGTACATTTATATAGCAAACAAAACAATGGTGAGGAAACTCAATCAGGGAGATTAACAAGCAGGAGAATGGTATACAATGGGGATATGTAATACAAACATGAAGCATGAGAATGATGAGGATTTGTAATACAAACATGAATGGGAGTAAGTAGATAAATGTAAATAAACACACATGATGAAAGGAGGGAGGCCAATAGGTGTTGATTGGTGGGGACTCCTCGGATGATTTTCTGACAGGAGTGGATGGAGGGTAGGGATAATTGGATTTGGTTAGGTTGGGTTGTCCTCAGCTCCAATCACCATCCAATCACCATGCAACAACTTCAAAGCCACCCACATCAACAACTGGCCTCTCTTCCAATCAACTATAATTATTATTTGCTTAACAATTTCAATAAAGCCAATTGGCCTCCCTAATTTCATCATGTGTGTTTATTTACATTTATCTACTTACTCCCATTCATGTTTGTATTACAAATCCTCATCATTCTCATGCTTCATGTTTGTATTACAAATCCCCATTGTATACCATTCTCCTGCTTGTTAATCTCCCTGATTGAGTTTCCTCACCATTGTTTTGTTTGCTATATAAATGTACCACATTTTGTTATTTCCTTAAGAAAAGAATATCTAGCTGCTGTCTTTATTGATTTTAGCAAGGCTTTTGACATGGTATGGCACGATGGACTCCTCTCCAAACTTGAGAATGTTGGTATAAAAGGGAAAATGGCAAATTATGTTCAAAGTTTCCTTGAGAATCGATCAATATCAGTGTTGGTTGGGGATCAACTGTCAGAGCGACACAGTTTAGATAATGGCACTCCTCAGGGAAGCATTATCAGCCCAACGCTTTTCAACATTATGATAGATGATCTCTTTGAACATGTACATGAACGCAAGTATATCAACACCTCAAAGTTTGCTGATGATGGGGCAGTTTGGGTGAGACACCGAGAGATTTCCAAAATTAGAACATTGCTGCAGGAATCACTCGATGGTGTCGAAAATTGGTGTGACAAATGGGGGTTCATTATCTCTCCTGAGAAAACAGTGGGGGTTGTATTCAGACGGAAAGGCAACCAGGTAAGCTGCACACCCAGGCTTCAACTTAAGGGCAAGACTGTCGCATTCGAGAAAGAAGCGAAATTTCTCGGTGTCGTCTTTGACCAACATCTTACGTGGTCAAAACATATTGACCACGTGGCAGTAAGATGTCAAGGCGACCTGAACGTAATGCGAGCAGTGTCAGGGACTTCATGGGGAGCAAACAGTGACACGTTGCTAACCCTCTACAAGTCACTTATACGAAGCAAAATAGATTATGGGTGTGAGGCTTACCACAGTGCTGCCCCATCGACTCTGAAGCGACTAGATTCGATTCAATACAAAGCTCTTAAATTGGTGACGGGAGCAATGCCCAGAACCTCCCTGCATGCCCTTTTAGTGGAAACAGGGGAGCTACCACTCGATCTAAGGAGAGAACAATTGACCTTAAACTTCTGGAGTAGGAGTACTAATCCATTGGTTAAAAAGATATGGACGGGGGATATCTTCAGTAAGAACCTCGTAGCACTTGCACGCAAAAAACCCTCCATGATGCCATGCGGGTTGAGGGTGCAACTGCTAAGGCGAGAACACGAGTGTGACACTGTAGACCCTCCTGAAAGTCTTAAACCAGGATTGGTACCACCGTGGATACTCCAGGCCCCAAATGTAGACACCAGTCTCACTAAGGAAGTGCCAAAAAGTGAGAACCCTCTGTTGCTACGAAGCATTGCGCTTAGCAGGATAGACAGTCTCTATGAGTCCGCGGCACACATATACACTGACGGCTCAAAGGACCCAGTGAGAAATAGAACTGCCTATGGTATCCTAATTAGCTCTGCTCGCACATCCGATACCCAAAGTATCTCAGTACGCATCCCCAATGGGCAATCTGTATATACAGCTGAACTTGAGGCCATACACCATGCACTCAGAATCTCTCGAGATTTAAGAGATAGACAGATAGTAATACTGTCTGATTCCCTTAGTGCACTGGAGTCACTGACCACAAAAAACTCAGCCAGTAGACCAGATACCCTACGTGATATATTAGAACTCCTCCACAAGCTCAAATATATTCACGGAAAAGAGATACAGCTATGTTGGATACCTTCTCACATAGACATTCCAGGCAATGAAAGAGCTGACAAACTGGCACGTCAGGGCTTAGAGATTGAACATATTTCTGATTATCCTTATTCAAAAAGCGAAATCAAAAGTATGATCAGAAACTCGATCTCTAAGAAGTGGCAGAAGGTATGGGACACCAGTCCTAAAGGCCGGTGGCTTCATAGTCTACGCCCCAGTGTGAAATCGAGACCTATGCACTCGAAACACAACAGGCAGCTAGACACAATGATCACCAGACTTAGACTCGGTGCAACACGCTCCTCGTACCTAAATTGTCAAACATGCCACGTCAAGGCCAGTGTCACTCACGTCTTACTGGAATGTCCTAGGTTCGAAATGGCCCGCAAAGCACTCAGGGAGGAGATTGGAGAAAGTACATTGACAGCGAAGCTACTGCTGACGCACTCGCAACATCAAAAAATGTACAAGCCCTTATCCAACCTCCTCCTGAAAAGTGAACTTGGCCAGTGTATATGAAAGAAATATATCAATGTGCCGCGGGTCCGGTGGGATAGTGCAGTGGTTGGCACGTTCGTTCGAATCCCGCCAGGGGCTCGGCATCCTTATAAACAGCCAATAAGGTGGGGTGCAATGCCACATTAAAACAATGTAGTAACACCCCTGGCTAGCTAGTTCCAGCCGAAGCTCGCAGGTTTCACCACAATGTTCAACCACCTTGACACTGTGGTCTTTCTCCCTGCCCAAACTCTAGCACCTCCGGGTAATAGAAATTGCCTATAAGATCAGCCTAGTAGAGGGACGCAATATTAACAGCACAATTATATCACCCAAACGGCCAAATAGAAATTGCCTGAACAAAGTGAACTGCCTACTTTGTTCGTGACACACCCGGTAACACCTTCCCCATGAGTTCCTAGGTGGAACACCCTTTCCAGGACCCTAGCCTTCTGGAATCTTCTCTTTCATGTGTGTCAATGTGACACTGTCTGCCGAAATGCCTAACGGGCGAAGGCGACATTAAGCACTTAATGCAACAACATGTTATTTCCTTACATTCCACCTGATGAAGGAGTGAGTATGTACTCCGAAACGTCGTGTATTTTCACATTAAAGAAGTTGTTAACCAGAAAATCTTCCCGTTCTTATGTATACCACTTTTAAATGCATTTCAAAGACCAAATAATAACAAGTAATTTATAACAACATTTCAAAATTCAAAATAAAAAAGTAAAAGAAGCTTGAGAAAAGTGTAGAGATACAACAGCTCATAAACAATTGATAAATGTTAAAAGTTGATCTAAATGCTTATTTTTTAGGTAAACTAGAAAAGACAATTTCAGCCACACATCTTTTGAGACAACTTATGTGAATTATTATTATTTGGAACTATTCTTATTATCAAGATAAATACTCTAAAACTATTTTCATTTAAACAATGCACTATGGTTTGAAATGTTGTTCAGTGTCTGACTTCTCCTCGGTGCAAAAAGTACTGGAAAGCTGTAAATGTTTTGTACCTAAAGTAATGGAAAGCTGTTATGTACATGTACATGTTGTGTACCTATTCCTTGGTAGATTATACATTATAGATTCTTACAATGACCACAGAACCGCATCCATAAGTCCTATAATCGTCTTCGTGTAAGATAAGAAAAGCAATAGAGAACTCCTCGTCAGAGGGGGATTATAACTGCAGATATGATTGATCTTTGACCTCCAAATAAGGGTCACAGAGGACAAATAGGCGTTTCAATTGTTTATTTACCACAGGCAAAGTTGTTACATTGTGCTCATAAATATTGGTCCGTAAATACATCACCACTCTTAAGATGACAAAATTACATGTGGGTGACAAAAACACTTGGTTAGAATAATAACTAAGAATTGCTAAACTAATACACATTATATTACAGTTTACAAAAAAGACAATTACATTCATTTTATAATAAATGCACGTATCTTTACTCACATATTTCAAATATAATATATGCAGATCTTGTGGCCATGTCAAGTAAATGTACAAAAGTTGAATGTATCATATTATCGAAACGACTCCACAGATAAGACAGGTTCACTAGATTGTTTAGACATTATAATAACCCAACTGACAAGTAAACCGATTGATGTCATTGTAAATACTAACACCCTAAAGCAAATCGATTCAATTTGACTTTTAACCTGTGATTCTCAAACTGAAATGTGGTAACCACGTAGCGATCGTATGCTGGTCACGTGGCTACTCAAACCTGTCATCGGAGAGGTGTTTCCTAAGTTGGGTCATTTGTGCCCAATCAATTTCTCGAATGAATAAAAATATTTCAACCAATTTGTTATCGGGAGAATGTTGATGTTGTAATATATAAATATAATCCTAGGTAAAACTGACTACGCTCAGAGCCATGACACCTGCAGCTTTATGAGCATTTACTACTATCTACTGATTACACTCTGATCAGTGCCACGCTGTGTGAACACGTTATATCTCCAATGATGTGAATATCGAGTTAATTTACAAACATCGAGTTAATTTACAAATATCGAGTTAATTAACATATATCAGGTCAATTTACAAATATCGAGTCAATTTACATATATCAAGTCAATTTACAAATATGGAGTTAATTTACAAATATCAACTTAATTTACAAATATCAACTTAATTTACATATATAAACTTAATTTACAAATATGGAGTTAATTTACAAATATCCACTTAATTTACAAATATCAACTTAATTTACATATATCGACTTCATTTACAAATATCGAGTTAATTTACATATATGAAGTTAATTTACATAAATGAAGTTAATTTACAGATATCGAGTTAATTTTCAAATATCGAGTCAATTTACAAATATGGAGTCAATTTACAAATATGGAGTCAATTTACAAATATCCACTTAATTTAGAAATATCCACTTAATTTAGAAATATCCACTTAATTTACAAATATCAACTCAATTTACATACATAAACTTAATTTACAAATATCAACTTAATTTACATATATAAACTTAATTTACAAATATGGAGTTAATTTACAAATATCCACATAATTTACAAATATCAACTTAATTTACATATATCGACTTCATTTACAAATATCGAGTTAATTTACATATATGAAGTTAATTTACAAATATTAAGTTAATTTACAAATATCGAGTCAATTTACAAATATGGAGTCAATTTACAAATATGGAGTCAATTTACAAATATCCACTTAATTTAGAAATATCCACTTAATTTACAAATATCAACTTAATTTACATATATAAACTTAATTTACAAATATGGAGTTAATTTACAAATATCCACATAATTTACAAATATGGAGTTAATTTACAAATATCCACATAATTTACAAATATCAACTTAATTTACATATATCGACTTCATTTACAAATATCGAGTTAATTTACATATATGAAGTTGATTTACAAATATTAAGTTAATTTACAAATAACGAGTCAATTTACATATATCGAGTTAATTTACATATATCGAGTTAATTTACAAATATCGAGTCATTTTACGAATAACAAGTTAGTTTACAAATATCGAGAGGGTAACTCTGCTTGCTGGGACGATATGATTATATCGAGATATAGAGTCATCAGAGTTCAACACAAGTGTGCTCGACTGTATTTGATAACACAATATATCAAGATTGTAGTACATGATCCGTTAAGATTGATTGAAGACAATAGAAATGGGCAAAAGAAAAAAGATATCTTAATTGTTCATATAAATCACATTCTTGTACTTTACCGAACTGAAACAAATATTCGTAAAATGACTTAATAATGAAAGGAATTTTCTAGGTGAAATTTCATATGACATGAATGCCATGTTTGGCAACAATGTTAAGCTGATAAATTTTTGATAAAATGTCCCTTCGAATTCCTTTTCATGCTTTGGGACCATTTTTCTAAATTTATTTGAAACTTTTAAAAGTCGATGCACCAGGTACCAGCAAATATAGTGCATTCTGTTTTTGAACTTTGACCATGAATAAGAATGTTTACAGCTAATGCAAATAACCTTTGTCAATATTAAATATTATTTAGCTCTATTTAGTTGAAAACAATATTCTGTTCGTAGCCTTTATGTTGCCAACGTATCTAAATAAAAGAAAACCAATCATGATCTTGCTGTCTGAGTCTGTCAAATCCATTGTGAAGGGAAGCAGGGTAAACTACCAAGTAGTGCCCAAAACCTAATTAGTGTCTGGTTAAGAGCAAACTAATAATCGTGTCTTAGACAGATTAACCCGGGTTACCCCCTGTTGTTAATGACTTTAATTAACTGGAAAAGATGTATGGAAACTAAACATAGTTATCCAATTGTAGCAGAACAATCTTTTGTACATATTGATTGTATATATTGTAGTAAAAGGATACTGAACTACACAAATATTCTACAGTCACCACTTGAATCAATTTGAAATTCATCTCTTTATCGTATTTTAAAGTTTTGAATATGTATATGGATACTTTTCACTTCTTTTAATCCACTTATTAATTCTTCAGCTTCATGTAGATAACAGATAACAGAAAACAGAAATATATTTGTCTAAATCATGTCCTGAGCGCTTGAATGTATAGTATAAAGGTTAAAGTATTTTAATCAATTTCGACATAGATATGCAGAATTATAATCATGACCTAAAACTTATGATTTCAGTTGTGAATGATTCTTAATGTCCCAAAACACATTATGAAAAGTCCTTGAACAATAATATATCCGTAGTTGAACTACTGGAAGTAATGTGTCACTAATACCGAACATGCTTTCCGAGGTGAGGTGAGGTAAGTTAGGGTTTAACGCCGCTTTCAAGAGTATTTCACTTATATCGCGACTGCTAGTATTACGGCAGGGAGAAAATCCGCAACACCATGTGGCTTCGCATTGCGGTGAAACCTGCGAGCAGCAGCTGGAACTAGCGAACCATGGGTGGTACTACGCTGAAATTCAGTGTAGCATTGCATCCAAACCTTGCTGCATGTAGAACAATTCTCTACTGCAGACAAATTTGCCGTGCCCCTTGCGAGATTCGAACCCCGGACCTCTTGATCCGAAGCCCATGCTTTCCGATGATAAATTCTTAGCAACTACCGCATAAGTCGTTAGAATATATGACGTAACAATCAAATTAATACGCATTGATGCAAAAAGTTCTATGACAGGTACAATGTTATTATTAAGGAAAATACCATGTGTTCTTTATATAGATCTTATTGAAGTAATGCAGTACATGCATGTATGGTGTATGATATATGGCATATCCAATCCAGATTTCTTCTTCGGAAATAAAAATATGTTTAAACCATATATGGCATATGACCTTATTTATTATTGGGAGTAATGGGAGTAAAATAGTGCATGCGATCATGGTATAATAGCAATAATGTACAGGCAGATAATATGACTAAGTGAATACGATGTCGAGATATTGTTAGGTTTGTACTGGTTGTTTTGATGTTGTGGTCTCCTTTCTCTTTATCATGGTATGGGTAATGCACGAGTCAACCTTATCCTTTCCACTTGATCTGTCAGAATTTGGGTTTGAATTAAATGAAATGACAAGTTCACAGTTCAAAGAGCAGGCATCAAATTTGTACTGAAAACAACCCTTCATACTTTGACAAAGTGCATCACCCATTTTAGGGCCATGTCCACATGTCAGCAAGATATAATGTGATAGTGCACAACCAAAGAGTATCTCTGGAATCATGGTATCACTATTTCTCTCCAAAGAGGTTGCGAATCAACAGTGACCTGTATTCACAAATCAAAACAGGGTCCCAACACTGTGTTTTCAATGACAGTCTGCATATCATCTGAAAGTTTACAGGGAATTTTAATAATATTGATAAAACATTGCAAGAAATTCAACATTCCTTTTACAAAGAGGAAATCTATTGATTTGTATTGTTATTCCATTTTGCTTTCATATTTTAATTAAATATGAATAGATCTGAATAATTTCCAGATATTTGTCTAAAGGTTGCAAAAACAAATTTGTTTATGGAACATGCTATCAAAAACCTTGAGAATCTAAATTAGTAAAAACTTGATTCAAAACAAGGCAAAAATGAGTCAGCTCACATACCCCTGCTGTACTTTGACGACCTTTAAAGTCTTTATTAACTGGAATTGATATGTGGTCAATCATGTGATTGAAGAATTGATGAATTTTCAATGAAAAAAGGTTCAAATGCAGCATGTTGGTTCCCCATAAACGTATCTGAATTTTTCAAATCAATATGCAAAATATGAAAATAATCAATGTATTACTACTTTCATTATTTCATCTCATCCATCGACTGTCAAATACAACATCTACTGCTTTGTGCTTATGGTGTGGCAGTGGATATCAAATAGCAAAAGCGATAAATTCCGAACAAATTTTTATTTTCTCCATATTGCTGATTTTATCAGACATACACATATAAGCTTCCTGATAGAAAGTAGTAGCCATGACTGCCTCCAGGCATTAGTTAGATTTTAGTAACTAAGTAGCTGCTCAGCTGACATTGCAGATATTTTGACAACTCTTTAAACTATTGAATCTAAAATTAGCTTAACTATCGATTGTTGGACCTCGATTCTTGTCGAGGCGAAATCATCGTGTGGTAAGCTGTTGGTACAGTCAATGCTGGCGATAGTTGCCAAACTCATTTGTTTTGTCAACTGTGAACAAATGACAAAGTTTAAAGTTAATATTTATTTCAAATGACAATGTTAAATCTTATTTTAGCTCAATTAAATGTAAAGAACATCCTCCTCGTAGAGAAGTGCCAATTTATCTTTTATAAAAAGAGTTGAACCTTTATGCCAAAATGTCCATTTTGAAATGTTAACGGTCAATTATTCAAATTCTGAACAGATTCCAAATATTTGGCTAACAAATGAGCTTTTGTTCCTTTTATAACTTTTTAATAACCTCTAATAATTTTAAGAGAGTCTACTCAACAATTAGAAAGCTCTCTGAACTGCTAATCCAACCCAAATTAACAATTTCAAGCTTTTGTAGGATAAAGAAACATTTCAATTTGAGAGCTATAGAAGGAAACAACAATGAGATATTCAATGAAATATATGGCCTTTTAATAACTCATATAAATGTCGATTTCTTGTAAATTTATCAAAGCGATCAAGGGTTGTAGTTAAAATTAGTTGTATTGAGCTCGATAATGTTATCACTTTGATCATAGACAAGTCCACAAGATGGATATTTGTTTTAATCAGTTGGTATTTTGAAATGAATAACTTAAATTTGTTGGGGAAATTAATCATATGTGCAATTTGCTTTTACCCTGTTTCCATTATGTGAAATAAATTCGCTCCCCTCCATTTCAATTTTGGAAATCGTAGAAGCCATTTCGGACTGGACACGAAACGAAATTTACCTTGAAAAAGACACATGTAACTGCTAACATTATTATATATGTAAAGTGTGATGTATTATTTTCTTTCAGTGCTCAATAAGGAGCGATGCAGATAAATCAGTCTATCCGTAGGATCTGTTAATGCGAGATAAATTTCCTCGGCATGATCTTAGATTGCCCTTAGATTAGCCTTCAAACACACATGTTATGTTCTCGACTTTATTTAACTGTTGACATAATTTAGTAATTGTTGTAACAGACACAATCAGTGGGAATACGTGACCCCTTCGATTCAATAATGTAAACAATAACACTAGCGAGACGCTCGCTTGGGTTGCCAAGGTGCCTAAAGCGTGGCAAGGCATGATTGACTAATTGAAACGTTTGCCGACTGCTTTCGTGGGGTACATTTAAAAAGCGAATTTTAAACTATTTCCGATTTGATTTGAACAAAATGAAGTGGTAGTGTTATTTTCTTAACTGATGTCATACACATTTCTGCAAAATGTTCCCCCTCGAGGTTCCCGGTACTTTAACATAAGCAAAAGTTTGCTTATTTATCGAACCAGATTCACTATGAATAAAAATATGTTAACATATATATGAGAAACAGTCAGCATTTGATTAGCATGTGTAATACAATGAAGTATGATATAAATATATCATCAAATTAGCGTGGAAGTTAATTAATAGACACTTTTAGTTTGGGTACATAGTAAAGAAACGAAGTGAGACGATACAACGACATGTTGGACTGTCATACAAGCTCGTTTTGGGAGTGAAGGTACAGCCCGACTAAATCTAATAGGGACACTCATTACGATAGGTCCGACTAGACGAATAACATATGACATAACGTTTGTGACTGCCATATAATTTCGTTTTTCTCTAACAATCATAAACTCACCCATAACCTATTTTGGCCACAGCCCGGACTAAATGTAACGCCCATTACGATTTGTCCGAGCTCAAGAAGAACACATTATCCGTGTGGTACACCCATAATTTCTTAGGGAGTAAAGGTACACTCTCTGTTAGTAGATATTCACTCTTCATAATAGTCGGGCCATAGCCCGGACTAAATCTAACACCCATGCCATAGGTCCGGGTATAAGAGGAAGGCCTCTCATACATGATATATGCACGAGGGACTGTCTTATAAGTTCCTTTGAGAGTAAATATACGCTATTTTTAGTCAGATTGTCTCTCCTAAAAGTAACCTGGCCATAGCCCGAACTAAATCTAAAACCCATTACAATAGGTCCGGATTCAATAGGTGCTTTCGATTGACGCATAGTGAGGCTTTTTTTATTCATGACATAATTTATCAAGTAAAACCTTATCAATATATACATATCGATTAACATTTTCTCATAATTGCATTAGAATCTCAACAGACTATAATGTAAGAAATAATCATCACTGTCCTATGCATTATTAACGGCTTTTCATATAATTGTCTCTACTGTAAGCATGTTAATAGATAATCATTAAGAAAGTAGTAAGCATTCACAATTAGTTTATGAAGTATAATCTCAAATATATCACAAAACCAATTTTGTCGATTAATCAAGTCTGTCAATGTCAATGAGTAAATAGAGTCACCTCCCTTGGCGTGTTCGATTTATAATACAGATTCAGGGCTTGTTTTGATTTTGTAAGGGCCCTAAAGCAGCAATTATCAATAAACATACAGCTTCATGTCGTGCAGTTTGGAAAGAAGTTGATTATTTTCAAAATAAATATTACGGCCTCCTTAAATAAATACAAGCCACAATTAGGTGGTACATTTTAGTTTTGATTGTTGGTGTACCACACGTAAAGAGGCCATTCACATGCCTTTAATTTTATTGTTTATTTGATATTAAATTTCAAGAAAAGTCCATCTCCGAATGTCCCCTGTTTGTCAAAGTGAAAGTAGGTTTTCCCCATTTGTGATATTCAAACTCATCAGACAATGAGTACATGAATCAATGCAGAATGAAATAATGACATTGTTTTATGATAATTTCCAAGACGATACTTGCAAATATTCAGAAAGGCTAATATTATTGTATAGTGCATAAGGTGATCAGACTGTAGATTTTAAAGCTGACTGTTTGTAAACTTTTTTAATAAGAGCAGCTTAACACACGACCATTTCGCCTCGACAAAAACCGAGGTCCAACAATCGTTAGTAAAGCTAATTTTACATTCAGTAGAGGTAATTTGTCACAGCTCCAAAAACTGAATGCATTAGAAGTACATGGCATTTAGATGATAAACAAATGTAACAAGGTTACATTTCGAATAACACTACATTCAATAGTATAGCGATAGTTGCCTTACTCTGAGCGTGTGGGTTCGAATCTCGCATGGGACTTGGCCCAAAAAAGTACAAGAAGTTGTTATATTTATTCACTATCTAAACGGCATCTATTTCTAATATTTATATATAAGGTGATTGGTAATGACTAAGAATTAAATACAATTTGATTTAATGAAATACAAATAATAAATGATAAAATTAAATTTTCCGTTAGAATAAGGGATTCAGTAGGTTGTATACAATTTACAATCTATTCTACTTTGTTTTACAAATACATGATTACAACACTCCAGTTGGTTGGTTTAATATAGAATTTTCATGAATGTATTTCATAACTTGAATACTCAATTTGATTGAATTTCAACAAACAAAAACCTGATAGGACCATCCCTTTTAACTAATAGTGTCTGCTAATAGTGTGGCTAAAACATAAAATGTTTTTTTTCTATCAGGAGGGCTACCACCCACCCCACTGAGTCCTATGACTGATGCTGTGGTTGAAGTTGTGGGGAGAGACAATGTCACCCTGACCGGTATACCAGATGGATGTGATTCAACAAAATTCCAGCTGCATTGTATGGATGACACAAGTGACAAGTAAGAATTTCGGAAACAATCAATAATTTGCAACATATTCTTCAAGAGAATAAAGTATTTCATTAACATTGACATTAACTATAGGCATATAACAGTGATATATACAAGTTCTTAAAAAGAGACATATTTCAAGGTAAAATCAAAATAAACATAGTGAATTCAAATTACAGTTTGTAACAATATTCTAAATCTTCACAATTAATATATACAAAGAACTATATATTTTCTGTGCCAGTGACATTTAAATGAATCAGAAGTAGGAAACTATATATACTCCATTTCCTTCATAAGCAGCAATTTATTCTGAATGAATGAATGTTTCTATAATTTTGATATAGAATTAGCTGTATAAAAGTGATATGTGCAAGTTCTTGGAAAGATGACTCAAATATTTGGTACACACAATCTTTAAGTAATAAACATAACATTATTGCAATGAGACAGATGTGGGGAAATGTATTATCCATTTAATTCATAGAATCAGTTAACCCAAAAAACAATAATTCGTTGATAATCTCGGCATGTATATATACATGCGTTATGAGATTTTATGATTCTAACAATTAGGTAGTAAGATTGTACTTTATTTTATCTTCAAAAACAAACAAATTGTAGCAAGCAAATTAACTTGTTTTACAAGAAACAGAAAGAACATTAATGTGAATTTTACATATGAAATATTTATGTTTAAACCAGTATTAGACACCAGAGTTCCACTACGTATTTTGTTAATATTAAAACTCCATTTTGATCTCAGCCTTATAGGCCCCTAATGGAAATTTCCTTTTTAGCTCAAAATATTTTTTATTTCAAAACCAGAAATTATAATTGGTAAATACAAGTGTGTATATTTCGCAGTTCACACCATTGTTCACAAATAAAATAACAGTTACATGTCTGTAGAAAATGTTACTGGAAGTATTAAAATTTGATATCCCTTCAGAAAAATAATACTAACATATCCCCACCCCTCGTAATAGCTAGAGGACGAGTAGAAGTACATTATCGGGATATAAATGTACGGGTTTGAGAGGGTCGGGCGAGGCTAACCCTCTCAAACCCGTACATTTATAACGCCTCGCCCAACCCTCTCAAACCCGTACATTTATATCTGGATAATGTACTGCTGCGAGTTCTCTATCTATCTTAGAGCACAGTCAAATGCTTGAGTCGTCAAGAAAATGTCTAAAAATGAATTTATTTCAAATATTTTGTCAACAAATTTTGGAAACATTTTCTCGAACACAACATGCAAAACATTGACATCTGTCATTTTCATATGCAAATGTTAGGGACATTGACGTAATCTTCGGCACTGTGAGCACTGAATTTCTGAAATTATTCGAGGGGCAGGAGGCGTATATTTTATATAAAGCGTACGAGTCGTGCTACAGCTTAAGCGTCGTGCTTGAATCACGCACATGCATGATTTAAGCACGTTTTTATTCAGCAACATTGAGCAGTAATACATTTCATTGCCTTTAAAGACTGAAAGGTTTGTGGGATGAATCAGTTCACACGATGGCTTAATCATGGACAGTCCAAGGACAAGTACACTATTCATTCAGGAAAGGTAACTTTACTTTTTACTCCTTACTTTTTAAACTCTTTAATTTTCATTAAATTGGTTTAGTTAATAACAGTTATTGATTTTTTTATTTCAAATTTTTTACCAAAATGATTAGTTGTTTGTTGAGCTGTATTTACCAATATGCGAGTTCTTATATCTATTGTTGCATATGCTAGTGTTCGTCCCGTCTATATTGCATATAAATTATTTCAGGTTACTGCAGCAAAGGAACTCGAAAAGATTGTAGGAAAGAATGTAACGTCGTACTGGACAATGCTCGGACGCTGTGTGACAATACAGGGGTTTTAGTAAGACGACGATGCAGCCTCCATCCTCTAACACTCCAGGAAGGTAATTTTATATCACTTTCTTCTTTCTCATTTTTATGTCGTTCTATATATCTTTTGAATATTATTTTTTATATCGTGGTTGAAAATGTATAAAACATTGGTAACATGGTTTGACACTTGAAAAATCCCAATTGACCTCACATTACTTGCTTTATTTACATGCTTTTATTCTTCTTTTAGGAATATCAAGCTCCTTAATATAGAAGACCCCCATCACAGCAGGTAATTTGTCAATGTAATAAGTGTTTAGTTGTGTATTATCTCCATAAATAAAACAATCAGTTGACATTGTTTGTTGTTTTAATGGAAGTCTATGAAACAGTTTATGAGCATGATACCCGAACGCAACCAGACATCCGTACATCTATCAGGATATAAATGTACCCCACGTGACCACAATACACTCATATGATTGGACGAGTGAGTGAATTATTGCATGACGCCGCTTCGGCAGTATTGCATCCATTAGCGGCGATGATTGGACGAAAGCATTTGACTGTGCTCTAATAATTTATAGAAGCTGTTGTAAATGGACACAGAAGTGCAGTGTAGATAATTTATTCAAAACAAACAAATACATAATAAATCCATATGTATAGCTCTCCATCTCTCTATAGTGGTTCCTCGTGGGTCTGTGATATATACGTATTTATAACATGAATTCATTTAGAGATTGTAGTGCTTCTTGAACAGGAAAGTTGTAAGGTTGGATTGGAAAGATGCTATGGAAGGTGATTCTTTGAGAGACATCGGCACACTGTTCCAGAGGACAGGTGATACACATGAACATCGTCTGTTTTCGTAAGATTTCAGGCGTGCCTTTGGACCGAAAAGCAGCGACTGATTGGCTGACATCAGATTCCTGGCTGGAACATACTCTCTAATTAGATCAGAGAGATAGGATGGAGCCGACATATTAAGGCATCTGTATGTCATGCTTAGTTAACTCATTTTTCCTCGACGCAGTGTCCCTTTAAGTTTCAAGTAAAAGGAAATCAAAAATTAAAATTTAGTAAACACACGGATAGATTATCAACATGACTGTATTGATCAATTTAAACATCATGTATATCCTTTTTCAAAGTCTGCTAAAATGTCATAAACATTTAAGTGGCAATTCTTATATTACAAAATCATAACAATTTCACCACATCGAAGACTGGCGATCAATGCAAACGTAAATGTAAACTTATTCATTGTAATGATACTTTTATTCCATGGAAACCTATTTTTTAATTATCTTTTTGAGCTGATACAACTGGAATTTTCAGCAACAATTATTTCATTGACAAAGTATTTGGTTGCATCACGCAACACGTCACTGTCGGTCAAGGCTTTTGAGAGAGAAATTCCGCAGCGCAGTTTCGTATCAGGGTTCCCCATTGAATTGTCTGTCTCTGTCTCTCTGTTCCTATCTCCGTTTCTTTCTCTCTATGCCTCTCTCTTCCACGGCCTCTGTGTATAGGTTTTGCCCTCCTTACAAATGGTCATTTCCTCTATGGCAATAAACAGGTCCTTTCAGAAAAGTATTTGTCAAAATCTTCTGCTTTTCTTAACATATTGTCTTAATGGTATAACAAAAATAAACACTTCAAATTTAAATGTTTCAGGGTCAACTGCTGGCTCGTATAATAATTGCAAAGGTGGATTAGCTGCAATGCTTTGCCTTCCTCAAAATCCAATCTATTCTAACCATACGGTACCTGTAAACGATCATCTAACATCACAGATCTGGGGTACAGAGTTTGATCATATGCACCAGGGTATGCTCTTCAGTTCCTGAAGCAACAGAGCAACGTCCATCATGGTTCCGGCGAGGAATGCATGCTACCAGGGCTGGACTCTGGAATACTCAGGGTATCTAATGGGCGGACATTCGACTCCTTCTTCCGTTGATTATATCTGTCCCGAATCTGATACCTGAGCCATTCATAAATCGGTTTGCTAAAATAAATCCTTTTTGGTACTTTTAACGTCAACATGGAATTCAGTGAATAGTGACATTCAATGTTTTTGCTAATGCTTCATCAAGTACGTTTGCATGATGAGATGCTATCAAATAGCGTCTGAGTTCTGAATGAAAACTAAACCACGTTTCCAATATTCAGTGTTGTACTTTTTGGGTCACCAGGTGCTTGTAAGGATTTCAAATCTGTAAAAAAATTCCTGTAGCCTTTCATGCATAACGTCCCATTATTAAATGACATCCCATTCCTGTGACAAAATAATGTAGGTCACACATTATGAAAAAAATCGGAGACCTCGGCTTATATGGCTTTATCATCAGAAGAAATGATATTCATCATACAATGGATGATGTTCTCGGCAGGATAAAGGCAACGCACAATTTCTATATCCACTGGGGTCATATATACATATAAGATACAAATATCAAAAGGCAAATTTTTAAAAACACGCGTTAATAATTCAAACGCCTGTAATAATGGATAAAGCTTCTTGTGAACATACATAAAATATAATTTTTAAAAAACCCCACAAAAACAAAGATTGTGCAATACACAGTGCAGCAAAAGTATGATCGATAGTGCCAAAACATGTTCAACGAGAGTTAAAATCTACCAGCAAACACTTTACTCTCAGGTAACAAAGGCAGTTTGAGTTTCATATTCATTAATCGAAAACCCATCTACATTATTCGTAACAGTGTTTTTGTACGCGACTGTAAGACCCTTGTATATTCCGTATTCTCCTGAGGCGCATTCGAAGGAAATGCGGAATATACAAGGGTCTTACAGTCCCGTACAACCTGTCAAAACACTGTGTAACGAATTCATTACTCTTTAGATCTATTTTTTGTACTTATTTCACTCATTTTCGATAACATATATAGGCTTCATAGCTATTTCGTTTGTGATAAAAACTCCTCACAGTGTGAAACAGCCAAAACACTGTAAAGAGTTTACAGCTCCACATCAAGGGAGATAACTCTTAATTAGTCGATTTTTAAATTATTATTACCTGATGAATAATAGAGAGACACATGTTTTTTATAGTATAAGTTTATTGACACAAACAAAATAAACCATGTATATAGGTTGAAGTCACCGTTAAGATAAATTTTGAAATTCCGAGTCGAGCAACCGTTTTACTGCATTCAATCTAAGGTCAAGGTCATCCGTAAGACCCTCGTAGTTAGTCACATGACCTGTCTTCACGGGTCATACGGATTGTACACCCTGGCAAATCCGCCTACACGTTTTTGTATGCATTGGCTATTGACCAATCAGAATTCAACAAATGTATCTATAGGGTAATAATGTTCCATGCATTTGACTTTGGTTGAGAGGTTCTTTTAATTAGCCGCTTAATATTCAGTTCTCTGTGTGATATGAGAGTCGACATACACAACTTCGTTACTTATTTAGATAGACTCGCCCACATGATCACACGAAAGCATTAAATATTTTCCATTTGAAAAACATATTTTGAAACATTGTAAATTAAGATCATGACCATTTAGGAGGCATTATTTTGTGTTCTTTTACCGTGAGAAAAGCACGTTGTTTATTTGCATGTATCAGTACGCGCAGTTGAAGAAAGTTCAACATTGAAATAAGGCCTAGGCCTAATGTAGTCAAGCTGTTTAGCGCGAAATGAATGAGTTGTTGTGCAAGCAGTGAGAGGGTGGTGATTGGTCAGCTGCTCTTTCGTGCCACGCTTATGGCACAAAGCACAAGTCTTAATGCCGAATATGTCAAGCAACGTTTGGAAATGAAAATGTCCTGTTTATATGAGAAACCAGAAATTGTCTTTCTATTTGCTCTTGATGAACTTTACAATATGATTTTCGACAGATGGTCCCGGGTCGGCTGTGGTTTGTTTTTTAGTTTTAGTTTTAAAAAACAAAACTTTAAACATTTACAATTTCACTATACTATATTAAAATGGTTATATTCAGCAACGGTACTTTTTGATATTGTACCTTTCTAACAGTTCATATATGTGACCAAGTGTGGCTTTGAAGTGGGTCCCCAACCCCCTATTTACCTTATATGACTTGTATCCTTTCCTTATACAATAGCACATTACATCTTCACTTAACTGAAGTGTATAGTATTAGCATGATAGTTTTAAAGCGCAAGGCTATCATCTTACATCCCTTTGACATGTATGACTCCATCAAAACTGATTATGGTTCTTGAAGCAATCTGAAGACGTGTGAAGTGTGGCTTTGAATAGGGTCCTCAACCCCTCTTCACCTGATCTGACTTGTATCATTTCCTTATACATAAAGTATACTGTGTTCGTGTTCAACTTTGTGGACTCAGGTAGTAAGGGTTTTTTCTCGATTTGCATATGTGTGCAGAGAAAGTATGTTGAAAAGTGAAACATAGGATGCATATCTCACTTTATTTTTAGGTGGGGGTCTTATCATGTTAATCTGTCCAATGTATATGTATTTCATTTCATTCTGACTATTGTACAAGGTCATGGGGGTGGTTTATCTTTACCAGACATACTATCTATATAGGGCAGGACGTAATTTTGTCTGGGCGATATGTGATCTTCACATCTGACATTATATCAAACAAGAGCATTTGAAATGCAAAAGTATATGCAAAACTCAGGATAAGCACTGGCCCTAAAATGATAAAATGATATAGCATGTGCTTGACGTAGGGTGATTGGTATCCAAGGGCTAATTAGGTCACTACAGCTGAGACCAATCTTGCCGTTTTTGTCAACAAACAAGGCGTCATCGCCTCAATGGGAAAACAAAAAATGTCTGAGCATGTCCGATGGGTAAAATAATATTCCAGAACAGAAGTAGAATAACAAAATAACGAGCCCTGTTATATGGTGAGGGATTCTAAAGTCGAGCCGTAGTTAGATATTCTCTAGAAACCTTATCACTGATAAGCCAATCCCTACTCTGCGATTATATACTGCACATATCATCTGCTTGAAACCTCATTCAAGTCGCCAGCCATGCAAGGACTTTGTGTTCTTATCTTTGCCTCGCTGCTTTCTGTACAGGCATTGATAATGCCGCTTTCAAAATCAGATGGATCTTTGGATATACCCAGTCTCCTGAGTCACATTAGTTTATTGGAACAGACAATAGAAAACAAGGCCTCGCAGAGCGATGTCTCAAAACTGGAATCAGAACTTCAGACAGCTCTGATGGACCAGAAAGTTACACAAACCAAATTGGACACAGCCCTGGAAGAACTGAAGGAGTTTTCTAACATGAAGACGGAGCTGGCAGTTTTACAGAGGCAGATCCAGTCAGAGAACAGTCAGTGTACTTGTGGATCTTCCGGAAACGTTGGAGGTCAACCAGCACAAGATCTGTCTAGTCTTCGAGCTGACGTGTCAACCTTAAAATCTGAAGTGAAACAGCTTCAGTCTCCCACAAACCAAACAGATGTAAACAGTCTCTCTTCTGATTTGTCGACAATCAAAAGCCAGATCTTTCAGCTTCAGTCTCAAGGTACTTCACCCCAAATTTAAAAATTACCATAAATATTTCAGGGAAACTCGATAAATTTCATTTCTATTATTTTCAAACATTATCTTTTAAGTGAACACCATTAAATGTGTACCTTAATGACAATTATTGAATCCCCTATTGTCTCATTATATCTTTACATAAGAATGACGACTTTAAGGATTATCAGAATGAGAAAATTGGTGCAAATGTTTTACAATAACAATTCAACAAGTTGTATATAGCTCAAGCTTGAGCGGTGTTTATATATGATTTGCAAATGAAATGTGCTCATATAACTACTACCAACCATGCCCGTGACGAGGTTGGGTGAGTTTGGTTTAACTCAAATTTCAAGAGTATTTCTCTCATAATACGGTAAAACATGCGAGCAACGACTGGAACTAGCGAACTATCGGTGGTTCTGTAACTAAATTCAGTGTAGCGTTGCACCCAAACCTTTCTGCGAATAGAACATTTCTCTACTGCGGACAAATTTGCATTTAGCCCATTGACTTCTTGATCCGAATAAGAAAGTGCTAACTAAACGCTATCCCGCCATCTCAAGCATGCCTGAATTATCTTATTTTGTCACGTAGATGTGCTTAACCATAGATAGTGGAAAACAAGAGCAGCGTTTTCTTCATGACTCTTATACATAATTTATATGCAATACAAAATGTTTTATTATTATTATTACACGGACTTACTTAAATAAAGTTTGTTTTAATCAGTTAACCCAAAAAACAATAATTCGTTGATAATCTGCGCATTTATATATAAATGCGCTATGAGTTTTTTTATGATTCTAACAATAAGGCAGTAAGATTATACTTTATGTTATCTTCAAAGAACAAATTGTAGATAGCAAGAGTACTTTTTTTCATCAATCTTGATTGATTCAATGTTTCACTCGATATGTGAAGAAACAAATTAAGGTTCATTCTCTGCGAATAAATTTTTGTCTTAACACTTTCAGAACATATTATGTGTTTGTTCTCTGTCCCCAGGCAGCAGTGTGTACACCAGATGGGGAAGAACATCCTGTCCACCAGGAAACAACGAGCTTTATAAAGGTTGGTACCGGATCCCCAATAATGGGAAACCATGACGTACTAATCCGCCAGACCGCGCATCAGAATATCCGTCCCGGAAGTATTGCTAATGTAAACAAAATGGCATTATGAGCGAAGTTTTGACCAGCAGAAATTCAAGAATTACAAGGATTCAGGAGAAATGAAACACATGACAACGATATCAGCTTTGGTAATTAAGTATGCACCGTCCAGCCGTAATTATGTTTGAAACGTATGAAAACACAATGATAAGCCAATCGAAATGCACAGACACTTGTCAGAAGTGCTGTTGACTATTTTCTACTGCGCTAATTACAGATGAAAATACCACGTATCAATAGCATTTGTATGACAGTTGAAATCATATCCTTTATAGTTTTCTAAATTAACTTATTTTAAAACATAAAACATAAAAGAACATTAATGTGAATTTTACAAAGGAAATAATTATGTTTAAACCAGTATTAGACACCAGAATTCCACTACGTATTTTGTTAACATTTAAAATCCATATTGATCTCAGCCTTATAGGCCCCTAATAGAAATTTCATTTTTAGCTCAAAATATGTTTTTATTTCAAAACCAGATCAAATTATAATTGGCAAATACAAGTGTGTATATTTCGCAGTTCAAAACATTGTTCACAAATGAAATAACAGTTACATGTCTGTAGAAAATGTTACTGGAATTATTACAATTTGATATCCCTTCAGAAAAATAATACCAACATACCTCCACCCCTCTAATTTATAGAAGCTGTTGTAAATGGACACATAAACATTACATAATTAATCTATTTATATATCGCTCCAAACACCAAGTGGTTGCTCGTGGCGATGTGATATCAACATAAACTCACATGCAAAAGAAACGCCCCCAAAATATTGTTATTTGTCATTTTCTATTTAATGACCGTGAACATAGCTCACTCTTAGTAACAAGTCGTCTGAACACTCAATTTGATGACTTGGTCACAATAGTGCATGGGATGCACGTGCTTTGCGAGGAAAATTACTTAAATCAGCGAAAATTCCTGTATGTACAGAAAAATACCTGTATGATTGTGGGGTATAAAACAGCCACCAAATTGTTATTGGGCATCAATTACAGCAGATTGACACGAAGAACATGCCAAGATTAACATCAGAGCAGAGAGAGCGAGCAATCGGAATTCTTAGAATAGCCGCTACACACGACCATTTCGCCAGAATCATGAACTGTTTCGAAGCGAACAATTGGTAGACTGGTGACCTGTTACAGGCAGACTGGCAGGACAGCAGACAGGCCAAGGAGCGACAGACCGAAGGTGACCACCCCCAACGAAGACCGACATTTCGGCTGCTTCACCTGAGGAACAGATTGCTCACAGTGACGTCATCTGATGCACACGGCCTAAACCGTCGAATCAGCAGATGGACAGTGACCAGACGACTGCGTCATCATGGAATCCGAGTCTATCGACCGTTCAGAAGGATGACGTTAACCCATAAAATTATACGTCGAAGACTGGCTTGGACGAGAAATGTTTGACAATGGCAGCAGTGACATTGGAGCCAAGTCCTTTTCACCCACAAGAGCAGGTTCAAGCTCAACAAGCCCGACGGCTGGGTACGTGTAAACAGGGCTGTAAGAGCGAACGTCACGTTGTTGCGTCGTAGACGTTGAACCTTATGGAGGCTAAAGTGTCATGGTTTGGGGAGGGTTTTTGTGGGAACAGGAAGACGGATCTGACTGGACACCGGTACATTGATGAGGTTCTGCAACCCGTCATTGTTTCTTTCGTCCGCCAGAACCCAAGAATGATGTTCAAACATGACAACGCCTCACACTGCTGTCATCACAACGAACTTTCTAGACACAAACACTCTGCATGTTTTGCCCTGGCCAGCAAGATCAACGGATATGTCGCCGATAGAGCATCTGTTGAACTACCTCGGGCGCCGTGTTCGACAACGTCAACAGCCTCCACTGACAGTACAGGACTTGAGTCATGCTTTTCAGGAAGAATGGTGCCAGATCCCTATTCATGTGATAAAGCGACTGACAACCTCTGTCCGAGGTCGTGTTGCATCACTTCTTGTATCACGAGGGGGCACACCCGATATTAGGACGTTTTGGTCACTTAGCAATGTGCTCCATGCTGTGACAGGTGATCGAATACCAGACAATACACCCCTAGTCAAGGAATCTGCTTGTAAACGGTACAAAAGTGTATTTGTGTTTAACAAATTCTACCATTATGATGAATATACACCATGTTAATCATATTAAATGTTGGAATTTACAAGTGTTTTGTTATTTATTATTTATAGGTTGAAAACGCACGAGGACGTTTCTTTTGCACGTGAGTTTTTTTACAACAGGAGTTCATTTAGAGATTGTAGTGCTTATTGAACAGGAAAGTTTAAAGGAGGTCTATGCAGGATAATTAAAACGATCCACGAGTAATTACCACCACAGCGTGCCGAGCCGGAAATCTCAATTAGCGTTCTCTCTACTCAGCGTAGTTTTGTCTGCGCAATCCTACGCGCTCATAATCTTCTCGCGTCTGACCCCTCTCTCGCTTTACTCAACGGCGAAACGGAGTGTCTATAATTCGAGCTCGTAATAATAGCGTTATTTACCTTTTTGCGTTGTGTTCATAATAATAATAATTAGCCCATAATGAACCAAGTTCCAATGTGGATATAGTGATATACTGATATGAGCTTATATTTATTACAATGCAGACCATTTCCCTTTTCTATTATTGATATCAAACTCATATGTGTATCGCAAAATAAAAGAATTATATCAAATTGGTTCGCTTATCTGATATTTAACTACATTAAACCTATTTCACCCATAAATGGTTTCAGACATAAAAGGTTAGAGTAGCGCAAACTGACCGAAGCTTGGACACTGATCCGATTCAAATATTATGAAAGACTGTATAATAAATAATAATCTTTAAAATGTCAATTTCAGCAAATCAAAATATTGAATAGAAAGTATTTTACTCGATTTTACATAGATATTTCAGAATTGCTTTAGATTAACCGAGAAAAAAAACCGGTTAAAGTTGCGTATATCAGTTCGGACAAGATTGACCTTACTTCGGACCCTACAACCCAAATGTTCTGGCATGCGTCAGTGGTTTAAACTATTCACCAAACTGATTCTTTATATCCTTAAACACATGGATAATAGTCCAGGAACAATACATTATCCCTAGTTAAACTGCTTGAAGTAATTTGTCATTTATTGAGAGCATGCTTTCCTATTTAAATTTCAGCAACTGCCGCAAACTTTGTTAGAATAAACGATGTGAGCGCTAAACTGATAATTAATTAACTTAATGTTGTTGTCATATGTGATAATGTAATATTTCTACATATTTCCATATTTTTTCCGCGGTCATTTAAAACTTTACAAGTGGTTACAAAGAAAATGTAATAGTGTCCAAATTATTTCATGAAACCGTTAATTGAACCTCACGCAATTGTTAGTTTTGATAAAACAAAAATATATCAAACTATCAATAATTCATAAAAAGAAAATTCAAATAAAACATATTAAAAAGGAACATTTGGAAACAAACAGATTGCATTTATTGCAGATATTATAGCGTCAGCTGGAAGTGAAAAGTCTCCGAAGTTCGGGCGACTTCTACAGCTGGTGACTTCTTTCAGTTTGCCCTATGCGTAACTTATAAAAAATCAAATATTTTAAAATGTGGTAGAAATGAAAATATCACCAAAAGACTTCATTACAGGGACATAGCAATGCTAATTGAATGCTAATTGAAAGGTATCTGGCTCCGTGTAATGATGTGATCACAATCTGCGACGTTACATAATTGTGGTATTTGGTAGTGTCAGTGGAGACGACAACCGCTAATATACAGGAAATGCTGCTGACATAACAGACAATGTGTATTGAACACTGTTATTTGTACATAGATTCAAGTAGAACCTTGGGGATGAAACTTCAAAGCATTATATGTAAGCTTTCTATTGCCAAATCGCATTGCAATTGTCTCCAGTCTGGCTAGACAATTTGTCGATTGCAAAGTTTCTCTGCACGTTGTATACACTACTGACTAGATAAATGACACACGACTTGCATGTCAATATATTGTACATTTAATTTGTTATAAGAAGGATTATGTGAACAGTATTAACAATTCAATGACTGTTTAGCAATACATTTATAAAACATGTATTCAACATTGTCGGGATAATCGATGTCAAAACAAATTTGTATATTTATTGACATTGACAGAGTATATTTATATGTCCAAGTTGGGGTTTATATATTTCAGGATTAAAACATCACTATCAATAAATATATCACTATGGAATCATTTCAAAATGCCACTGTTTTGTCCAGTATGTATGATGTACATTCATAGAGACTGAGTGACATGAAAAATGCTGGGTTTTTTTTTTACAATATTGAAGTTGTTACCTACAAAACTTGTTTAACATGTTTTATGAGTTAAAATACATCTTTTACATATATTTTACTACAATGGTTTCTTAAATATCTGTCATTCCTTACGAAAATAGTTTTGCTTTATGAAGAATACCAAATGAATTAATAGTAATACTTGTTAGCATTTTTAAAAATTGTAATCGTTTTCCCCCCACACATCTAAAGTCCGATAAACCCAGTGTAGTGCCCTTGGGGATCAAGGAATCGATCCCGGATTTCCAGTAAAATCGTCTGTCCAAGACGTCCAAACCTCTGCAACACAATTAAATCGTCTGTGGGATTGGTGTCTGTAGGCTGTGTTGTCTCGAACCTGGTCATGGACCATTAAATCGTTGTAGTGAGCGATGGCGGGGTCCAAAACAAGAACGAGAATGAAACAGCTAATCAACGATCGCCTGTGAAAAGGGGGAATCCCCTGTCAAAACCATGACCACATCGCTGGGTCTGCGCCCAGTCCGAGTCACCAGCACGCAACACGTTCGCCATCAGCGGGCTCATTATCCCGCATAGACCTCCTTTAAAGGTTGGACTGGAATGATGCTATGGAAGGTGATTCTTTGAGAGACATGGGCACACTGTTCCAGAGGACAGGTGATACACATGAACATCGTCTGTGTTCGTAAGATTTCAGGCGTGCCTTTGGAACGAAAAGCAGCGACTTATTGGCAGACCTCAGATTCCTGGCTGGAACATACTCTCTAATTAGATCAGAGAGATAGGAGGGAGCCGACATGTTAAGGAATCTGTATGTTATGCTTAGTGAACTAATTTTTCCTCGACGCAGTGTCCCTTTAAGTTTCAAGTAAAAGGACACCAAAAATTAAAATTTAGTAAACACACGGATAGATTATCAACATGACTGTATTGATCAATATAAACATCATGTATATCCTTTTTCAAAGTCTGCTTAAATGTCATAAACATAAAGTGGCAATTCTTATATTACAAAATCACAACAATTTCACCACATCGAAGACTGACGGTCAATGCAAACGTAAACGTAAACTTATTCATTGTAATGATACTTTTATTCCATGGAAAGCAATTTTTTAATTATCTTTTTGAGCTGATACAACTGGAATTTTCAGCAAAAATTATTTCATTGACAAAGTATTTGGTTGCATCACGCAACACGTCACTGTCGGTCAAAGCTTTTGAAGGTACAGAGCAACATACAGAGCTATTCTAGAGAAATTCCGCAGCGCCACCTTTGGCCCAGTTTCGTATCAGGGTTCCCCATTGAATTGTCTGTCTCTGTTTCTCTGTTTCTATCTCTGTTTCTTTCTCGCTATGCCTCTCTCTACCACTGCCTCTGTGTATAGGTTTTGCCCTCCTTACAAATGGTCATTTCCTCTATGGCAATAAACAGGTCCTTTCAGAAAAGTATTTGTCAAAACCTACTGCTTTTCCTGACGTATTGTCTTAATGGTATTACAAAAATAAACAATTTTAAATGTTTCAGGGTCAACTGCTGGATCATATTATATTGACAAAGGTGGATCAGCTGCAATGCTTTGCCTTCCTCAAAATCCAATCTATTCTAACCATACGTTACCTGTTAACAATCATCAAACATCACAGATCTGGGGTACAGAGTTTGATCATTTGGACCAGGGTATGCCCTTCAGTTCCTTACCATCTGAGGACATGCCCTGTGCGGTGTGTGAAAGCAACAGAGCAACGTCCATCATGGTTCCGGCGAGGAATGCATGCTACCAGGGCTGGACTCGGGAATACTCGGGGTATCTGATGGCCGGATTTTCGACTCATTCTCAAGCTGATTACATCTGTGTCGACTCTGATGCCGAAGCCATTCCAGGGGGTCATGAAACAAAGTATGGAAGTGTGCTGTATCCTGTTGAGTCCAAGTGTGGTTCCTTAGTTTGTCCTCCGTATGTAGACGGCAAGATCGTCACATGTGTTCTCTGTTCTAAGTGAAAAGAATAAAATATGCCTACACTTTTATTAATTGTTTTATCTTTTCTTCAATTTGAGATTAATTATCAAGTCATATAATATTGTTTACTAAATCGGTTTGCTAAAAGATATCCTTTTGGTATTTTTAACGTCAACATGGAATTCAGTGATTAGTGACTGCTAAATTGTTAATAACAGACAGTGGACGATGGGTACAAGTAAGATGAAGTTAACAGATAAGTAACATCAAACGATATTTGTTGACTGCTTTGGTATTTTGACATACATTGATCCAGCCTAAGCTTAAATTACAACCTTGAACCATTCTTCATTGGTCTTTGTCATTGACTAATCTGAATCAGAAGACATTGGTTATTTAGTAGACCAACATTCAATGTTATTGCTAATGTTTGCATGATGAGATGCTATCAAATAACGTCTCAGTTCAGAAAGAAAACTAAAGCACGTTTCCAGAATTCAGTGATGTACTTTTAGGGCACCAGGTGCTAGGAAGAATTTCAAAGGTTTAAATGCAGGTTTCAATGTTTGAATATAAACATTTACTGGTAGTGGCCCCAAAAACCTGAGTTCAAATGAGGTAACTTTACAAAAATATTAAGACAAGTAATAATATCATTTATTAATGAATCTCTGTGTTTTTTTCAACGAACTAATCGAACGAACAAAATCAGGGACTTAAATTACTGATTGTGATATATTAAATCATATAGAGATTATTAGCCAAGTGTGATCCATGTCATTATTATCATATTTTAGCGAGCCTTTGGCGAGCATAATACATTATTTGTTTCAATTATATGATATTAATGATACAGAAACACACGAGTTTAATTATGGCTTTATCATATTATGACATTATCAAAATAAGTGTGTTTTTGTAGTAAAATTGGTAAGAGAATTGACCCAATTTACGCGGAGTAATATCATAGAAGGTACATCAAAGTGATAGTCACAACATCCTCTGTGAAGTGCCTAAAAAGTTCTCAATTAAAACAATTAAAAAACACGATGTGATTCTTTCAAAAATCAACAGTTGGTTCCTGGTTTCTTGTTCATGGAGATATTTTCAATCAGTTCATAAGGATCTACCTAATAATTAAAAAGCACTCATAAATCACTTGGTCACGTTTCTAGAACAAGGGAAGTAACTCTACTTTCAATGTTTTGGCAGCAGCGTTGCAGGGTTGGTTTCGATTGCTGCATAACAGTATCTTTCACGATTAAACTGTAGTTGTATGTGAGGTGGGCTTGTTTTTTTTCGTTTATAACAATAGGTACATATTTATGTACCTCATACCGTATGCTCAGCCCTCAAGAAAGGCCAAAATGCTAGTGCGATCAATGAGGCGCGTCAGTAGGTCACACACTGACACATCAAGATTCATTGTGTACACACCTAGGACACTGCAGTTACTTGCTGATGCTGTTGGCCAACAGCACAGTGACGTTTTGAATGCTTTTTAAAACAAATCTACAATTATCTTGACCTTGTTAAAACTATAAATGCATTGTACCATATGAGATTTCGTGTTTTCCAATATCCATTCATTCAGGCGGAAATAGGCGGGTCAACTCACGGTTATGGTTTTCAATGATTTGTAAACCGTTTTAGGATTCACATGAACAGAGAGGAATTTTGCAAAAGTAGTTTGTGTATTTGACCTTTGACCTGTTTTGCATACAGTAGTCCAATAAATAAACAAAACCCGTATCCATAAACTCTCTAGTGCGTATCTAGAAACTTTCTAGTGAGTATCTAGAAACTTTCTAGAAACTTTCTAGTGCGTATCTAGAAATTTCTAGAAATTTCCAGTTTTTACTTTTTGCGTGATATTCACATAATTTAGAGATATTCTGAAACTGCATATTTACCTCAGCATATTTTGAAAATTTCAACAAAATGACTCAACTAGAACAGCAGAAAACTGATGTTTAGTTTCGTGGTCTCCTCGTTATAACGCACCTTGCTGAACTGCTCAATGGACAGTCTAATTACAACAGTCACTGTTTAGCCTTAGTATCGTATTATCAGCTCAAAATTATAATTTCACAACTTTAAATCAATTAAATTAACATTTACGATCATTGTCAGTGGTACCAATTTTACACAATATTTAATAGTTTCATTGCTATATCATCATCCAGCCCTGTTTTTCATCAAACACATGATTATAGAATTAAAGTATGTGGAGTAACTCTGCCACTTTTCCAATCTTAATAAATGAGATACAGGATTTTTTATTGAACGGACATCAGTATGCTCCGAATTTTGAAATGAAATGTCCTATTTTAAGAGCTCATATTTAGCTGTTTTTCCTGTGTTTTTAGTTTTACCATTATTGGCTTTCTCCCAATGGCGATTGTTAATTTTGAATTTTAAAGATGTGTACACTGATAAAATAGTATCTTCCTTACATCTTATCAATGCCTTCTACAGTGGAGAAAGGAAACAACTTTATCATATTATGCGTACCTTAAGACAAGATAGACAATGCATTAAGGATGGCATAAAACACACATGCAATCAGGGTGACTGTACATTAATTCATATATAGGGCGGTAAAACATGTTATTACTTTCCCTTTGTTTATTAAGAAAGAGAAGTTCACCGACACCAACTGAAATGAAGAGGCATCCAAGATCTCAGGTGCTGCCTCAGCTCAAACTTAAGCTCAGCTATCTTCAAACATTAGGCGAATACATCAAGAAGTTGGTCCTCCTGTCGTGAATATAAAAGTCCAAAAACATAGAAAGCTTAAGTTTAAACCCATTCCTTCCTCCTATCTCTAACTTAACTCAATTTCAATATTTATACCCACTCACAATTCGGCACGGTCATCAACATTCAGAAGTTATATAAAGCTACAAACTCTGGCACTGTATATTGCCTCTAGTTATTGTAGTATCTTGCCAAGTTTTTAAAATCCGGTAATATACAAAAAGGACATACCCAACCCAGAAATAAAAATAATTAGATTTTTCTGAAAATTGGCACATATGTACAGCTGAGTGTGCTGTTTAAAAAAATCAAATAAAATATGGGGGTCACCATGCCCGTTTTCGAGTAAAAATGTGTCAAAAACTGTCCTCTTTTATTGAAAATCAACAATTCCATTTTTTAAGCAAAATTTTATGATTTTAAAAAAAATAAATGTAAAATTTAACGTCTTACAGTTAGATATAAATGATAATTCAAAGTTTATCAAACAATAATTTTGAAAAATCTAATTCAAAATTATTTTTTTCAATTTATTGTGTCTATAAATTTTTATTTTTCATCTAAAATTTCAATGAATTATCTTCAAAAATGTATTTTCAAAATTTAGAATTTTTTAAAATTTTCAAAGTATGAACCTGACAATATATGGAACTCAAATTCGAAGAAAAAATTGGGGGGTCACCAAGCAAAAATACATACTTTTGAAAATTAATATCGGCAGTGAAAAATGCCCCAAATCGCCGCGGCAAGTCGAGGAGGTCACGTGGAACGTCAATGTAGAAGGTTGGCTCTCGCACGCTCTGCCAAATACACAGAAATATGAGGCCTTTCACCCCACAAGGAACACCGAAGAACTGTAAAGGGAGACCTAAGAGGATCAAGACGCCACCGAATACATTTCCAACGTCAGTGAGGCAAGTGAGGGACAGATCGCCACTCAAGTCGGATTCTGTCATCGACACTGAAAGTTCGAGCAATGGCGGCGACCTTGCCCTAAATAAACAACGTGGCTGTTCTCCACAATGTCAGTGCAGGAACTCAATTACCCTAGAAGCAGTGTATGAAGCTGTAATGAGTGGAAGAAACGAAATCAAAGAAGAAATCAGAACGAGTCAGTCTTCTCTTTCATATATTTCACAAGACATTGACGACCTGAAACTAACTTCAAGGAAACACGACGACGCGATCGAGAAGGTCAGGGTTTCTCAAGGCGCGATGTCAAAGTTCCTCGCGTCCATTTAAGAGATATATTCTCGACAATATAATCTGCTCCTGCATGGTATAAACGAGTATGCAGAAGGTGAGAACTGTATTGAACTAATTGACACATTTCTGTAATGGAGAATGCATGAGGAGCCGTGGATTCGTTAAAAATAATCAACGAGCCCCGAAGGGGCGAGTTGATTATTTTTAACGAATCCACGGCTCCGAATGCATTCTCCATCTTAATCCATGTATGACGTCACGAAACATACATATGTGATAATCTAGCATTATAGACAATACATGTCAATTATGTAACCTTAAAAAATATTATTTTGCAAATTTCGGTGCCCATTCATCGGATATGGTACACGTAGCTTCGACCCTTATGAAATGGATTCTTCCACGCACGTGCATGGCGCAAATCTTCAAAACAAAGCGATTTGACTGACATCCGAACTCCTGCATTTCATGTGTTTCAGCACGATCCCCACGCGTTTCACACTTTACCAGTCTTGTTTAAAATGCAGGGATCTTACTGACAAACAATCAAATGATTACCAGCAGGCCTTGTAGTCGAATAGGTTAGGGCGCTGCGTAACAGACGAAGGGTTACATGTTCGATTCCCGGGTCAGACATTACAAAAATAATCAGATATTTTAAGATTCTAATCAGATATACTAAGACAAAATACATCATTCTTGAACAAATTACTTTGTGAGCCATTACGAAAATGTCAAAACCTGACACCCCTCCTGACTGGATTAGTCAATGACCAGTAGATTCTTAAAAATAATCCACTGTTAACACAATAGAGTGACGTCATCACCATGGATTAAATCACAAGAATTAGGCATGGAAGGAACGAAAAGCATGATTGAAATCGCACATCGGCTTGGACGAATAAGTGCGGAGAGACCAAGACCAATAATCGTGAGGTTCTACTCGAGGCGACAGAAAACAGAACCAGGACCCCGTTTCACAAGAAATGGTAAATCTATGTCTAAGTGTAATATTTATGTGCAACTAAATTTTACGTTTACGAGTAGCGAAAGTCCGTTTCACAAAACCACACGTAGTTTTAATAGTAAACTACGTTTATCGTAGATAACGTGTGGAACTCTCCTGTTCAAAAAGTCGAAAAAGTCCTAGCAACGTTTATTTCCGCTTCAACCGGTTGAGACGACAAACCCGTCAAAGATGCCCAAAGTTTCGGTCGGATCATCGAGAGATTTTGTCAAAATGACGAGGAAATGACGATCATCAAATTCATCAACAGGCACATACTTTGGCTCCAGCTAACCCGATAACAGCGTGGTGCCGGTATTTCAAATCAACCTGTTAGGTTTTACATTGATCCAACCAGAACTGATGTCATGAAGATTGTTTTTATCGATACATTAATTAACATGTCAGTAAGTATATATACATATGTAAATAATGTCAAGGTAATAATATACATAGCACATATATTCTCAAAACACTCATGGTGTGTATGTTTCTTTGGATAAATAATCTATTTTCAACAGCTGCTTGGCATAGATACAAGAATGACCAACAATAAAAACTATTGATATTACAACACTTCAATGAAATTTTCATGGCTAGGAATTAACACTAGTCCCTTGGATTGAGGCTATTAAATATAACCTTGGACTAACAAAGTTGGATACTGTGGACCCAGTGGACCTGTAGCACATGATAATTATAGGCCCTGCAGCCTACTAATTAACTTAATTAATATCGTGTATATCCCTCTTGTTTTTTAATCAATAG
Source organism: Gibbula magus (assembly GCA_936450465.1). NCBI lineage: Eukaryota > Metazoa > Mollusca > Gastropoda > Trochida > Trochidae > Gibbula > Gibbula magus. The sequence goes on from OW388302.1 coordinate 7,054,235, forward strand.
ATTCATGAAAATGCAATTCTACTTAGATTATTATAACCTATAAAGATAATGACATGGAGGGAAATTGTAAAGATAATGTTCTTACACTTAGTATGTAAGTAAGATAAACTAATTATTTTCCTGTTGGACACTGGTGTATTTCAGTGTGTATACAATATGGCTTGATTTATTGCTTTGTTACTTGCACTGGTGCAACCTAAATTGTTAATGTGCAACCTCATTATCAGTGTAACTTTAATATACCCAAGTTAATTTGTTTTTAAACTATGGTAAAAAAATAAAATTCTAAAATTATCAGAGGTATCAATACAATGCCTTGATTTTTTTTTAAATGATGAATTCATGACCAAAATTTATAGTTATGTAATAAAGCAGTGAGTACAATGATTATACAAATCAAATGAATCATATTTCTTTCAATTAAAATAGAACGCAAGCAGTGCAACTTGACTTTGGCTTAGGTTAAAAGCTCAAGATGCACCTGGTGTAATTTGGTTTACATTTCTTAAAATGGATCTCTGATATTACAGTGAATAATGAGAATTTAAGTCCCATTTCTAATGTATAATTATAGAATACAGTGTTGTTCCTAGAGGGGGTCTCCTGGGGACATTTGCCTACCTTTTTGGCTAGGTGTCCCTTAACATTTGGAGAGGTAGGATACTTTTATCATTGCAAAGGGTCACACTTGTTCAGAAATGGCCAAAATTACCCCCTCAGGAGATCACCTAGGAACAACACTGGCGTACAATACAATCAATGTTCAATCAATCAATCAATTGTTAATTGTGATATATTTGAAGGTAGTTAAGATAATAATTTTCTTTTCCAGATGTGAATGTGGACCATATGAACAGTTGGAATTGTCATTCATGCCTCCTGCAAATTTGCCCTCATTGTTTCAATAAGGTAAAGAAGGTAAACAATCAATATATATTTAATGAATAAATAAATTAAATGCAATTTCTAATTTCCAATTCTATACAGTTTTATTATATAATCTGAAATGAAATGCTCAGTTCTATCAATGAAATAATCTCTATCTAGAGTATAAAGAGTTGATTATATATCGGGGCACATACTCTGGATTATCGAGAATCCATATCCATTATCTGGCCTCACGATTTGATAATATGTTAGCTTTTGTGTAGCTCAGTGATTTATTTACATAGATTTAGATTATTGGTATCTGCAAGTATTAAGTAACTTTTACTGTCCATCTGTTCATCCATTAACTTCTCATTTGTTTTACTTCCCCAGAACCAGTGACTAGAGAGTTGAAATTGTATGTGCACACTACTTGGTCAATGGGGATTCTAAATTCTAAAAAATATGGGTCACGGGGATCATGACCTAAAACAAAACCTATTTTCATCTCCTACTGTAAACTAATGAGCAAGTAATTATTGGACAAAAACAGCATGCCAGGTTCCTTATCAGAGCTTGAACTTCAATTTCTTGTGATATGTGTTTATATGCTACTGTGACCAAATTTATGCCCAGCCGATTCTGAAACTATACAACCTTACATTGTTGATGTCAAACTATTCTTGTTTTGTTTCAGATTTTCTATTAGAAGTATGCACAGCAGATCAAGTACTCTTGACTGAACAGTTTTCAATGAGACAACTGGAGAAAGAAGGAGATTGTGGTTTTGATTCATCCTCCATCAGAGACCAATGTGCCTTAGAGACTTTCATGGAGACAAAAACAAAACTTTAGTATGGCCTTTAGTCATGTCAGTCCTTAAACATGCTCAGTTCCCCAGATATATTTTTAATCAGTGAGACATTATCAATATGTTTTGAACTCATTGAGCTAATATGATCTATATAATCTTATTACAAACAATATTATAATACACTTAAAAACACAAATCTGACAGTCTGACCATGTATCATTATAACCATAATATTACTTTTTAGCTTATCATATGGTTCTTTGTTGAGGATGTGATGTTAGGGTCCATTCTGGCCCACTCAATCTAGTCAAATTTCCAATTCATAGAACTATGAGATGAATAAGATGATTTCTCTCCGATTGTTGTTTTTAATATCATGTAGTTTATCAAATCCCCACCTACAAAGTAGTGTGGGGTATACAGAACTCAGCCTGTCCATGTGTCTGTCATCCCGTGTCTGTCCATCCTAGAATATTGGAGCATTTCCAACAGTATCTGTAAGACCATTTTGATATTTTACAGATGATGTTTTAATAAATAGAGGATATTTGACATTTCTCGTCGAATACCATGTATATCTCATCGAGTGAAGTAGAAATAGTATATTTTCATGAGTGGCACTTTCAATCTTCTTTCTCATATGATTGAAAGTGTTATTTCACTGAGTAGAATAACATGTTATTTCACTCAGTGAAAATACGGATTTTATTTTAACCGATAAATGTCGTATTTAACCACTGACAATCGAATAATATAGAGTATTGAGTTGTCCCTTTTGCAGAAATTTATTAGGCTTTAGCCATGACTAAATTTGGATGTTAATTTTTTAAATATTCTTAAATTTTGTGTTGGCATAGGTTTCTGTTTTTAAACAATTCATCAACTGACCAAGCTTGCATATCTTATGTAAGTTATTTTAAATATTTTCAACATATTTATTTCACCAATATTTACAAGACACCTTTGAAATCCATATAGTGAAGACATTCTATGAATAAGTTGTGCCGTTTGAAGAAATTTATCAGTTATTACCTAATTTGCATACTTAATGTCATGTTTTCAAATTGTCTGCATTGGATATCTTGAAAACCTTTTTTTAATTACCGTAGACCTCTGATATTCATAAACTGTATTTATATGATGACCTAGTTCTGCCTTTTGAAGGAATTAATCAGTTAGCATTTTATAATTGTCTCCATCAATAATACCAGCCATCAGTTATAATATGAGGATAACCCATGATACCGAGGATATGGTAAGGTTGTGGACCCTGATAGGAAGGAAAAACCTTACTGACTATCAGGGTCTACAACCTTACAATATCTGAGTCAGAATGGGTTATCTATATTATCAACAGTTTTAAGTGTAAAACAGGCTTTTTACTTGTTATCGCGTTATATTGAGGATCTTGAGGATCCCTGGCGTTATATTGAGGATCCCTCGGTGATGTCAGCCTGTTAAAAGCCGCGCTATATGAGTTTCTTTTGTACCGTCAAATCTTGTCTTCCCCCTTAGCGCAGTAGTCTGAGGCGTTGACTCAGTAACTATAAGGGATGGTGGATACGGGTTCGAGACGCACTTTCTGCAAAACATTTGCTGTACATATTCTGTCGTAAACTTATGAAATTTTTCAAAATTAGTCTAAGTTAGTTTCTTCAGATCTTTACTTTCAAGTCGTCATCATAACAGATATATCAGGGTTTACAATCATTATAATTCCTTCTAACAGGGTTTACAACTGTCTGTGTAAATCCTTCCTGGAGGGAATTACAAGGTTGTAAGTCCCTCGTACCGGGTGATACGGTTTAGATAGGTCGTTTCAAGTATCACGTTATATGGCTGGTAGGTTGATAATATATGGAAATTGTTGTGAGATCATATTGTATATTTAAACTGTTATGAAATATTTTGTTCAATAATCATTCTAAAACTTATGCAGGTATATTTGAAATCAACTTAGCTCAAATATCGAAATTGCATTTCGCACATTACATATAAACAAAATGACTTAAGTGGTATCCCTAAGACCTCAATGCTAAATATTCATACAACAATATTTATGTGTTAAATACATTATTGCCACTCAATAGATAAATACTGGATAAATAAACATTAAATGTAACTTGTCAGTACCTCACAAATGTGCAAATTGTACTGCTTTCTGGTGTTAATGTAATAAAATAAGAATAAAGTTATGGACATTATAAAGATTTCCTTAATATGGTAATTCTTAGCGAATTGAGTAACGAATACTTTTGGCAAAAGTCATTAAAATATAGGTCACACAGCGCTTTCTATCGGCACAGGGCTCAAATTCGCGTGACACTTGAATTAAAGGGACGTAACTCTATAATTTCATCATAATCAACGATTCGAAAGCTAAATATAATACTTATTACGATTTCTGTATCAAATTTTTAAGAGTGAATTTCATGCGAATTAGATGTATTACGTAGCCAATTTTCTAAATTGAAAGTGTTTATTAAATCCTCAAACAGTCACGGGAAGCAAACTGAGAGGTCACCGGTCGCTCGGATAAAGTTTTGCTCTCAAACAAAACAAAATCTTTTGTTTTACAGGTGCGTGGGGATATAAGTTAAAGCAATAACTATTACACGTAAGTACTTACGAGTGGGAAAGGGCATTCTTAGAGTTACGTGTGATATCGCTACTAGTTTACACCTGCACTTTTTAATGAAACCCATGCAAAACGTAGATTTACGTTTACGTGTGAAAATCACTCATAAACTAAGTTACGATTTTTTGTGAAACTGGATCCAGGCTCGTTCCCGGATACAAGGAAGGAAGATTTACGCGACTGAAGATCTCATCAAACATGACAGAGACTTGAAGAAGCAATTAAAAGCCGTCATGGACTCTGCATTCAGACAGAAGAAGAAACTACTGTTCAAACAAGGTAATCTGTATATTAATGGGACACTGTACAGAAGACCCGAGACTGTGAACTTCTACTAGATTCGTGGGTCGAGATTTGACCTTTATAATCTATCTACAGGAACTTGTCACGTCTATGTAGACATATGTTTTCAAGTTAATTGTTCAACTTTTTTTATTAACATATTTGAAGTTTTATCATCTCAGCAATGAACATTAGTTACTTTTAGAAGTTTAGGGCACATTCAGCCAAATTATCTCCTTTTCACATAGCGAAGCAGTTAATTCTTCAAGTTTCTACAATGTTCGTTTGTAAACAATGGTGTTATTATACTCGGGTGTAAAGGCTATTGCTATAGCTAGATACTCCAGAGGCAATCTTTACTACTATATTTGTTACCACAGAGACATCGATTTGTTTTCAAAGTTTTACATCCTTTTTTAGTTTAGTCTTTTTACTCATCTATCAATATACCTTCGTTAAGATTAGCATCCTTAAATGTTAGAGGTTTAAGATGTAGCCACAACAGGCGGCAAATATGTTCGTTTATCAGAGATCAGAAAGCTGATATAATCCTCATACAGGAGACTCACAGTAAACCAGAGGATGAAAAGTATTGGATATCGATGTGGAAGAACGAAATAATAATTTCCTATGGAAAAAGTGATAGTTGCGGAGTTGCAATTTGCTGATTCGACCAACTTCATCAATGAACGTTATAGACACTGTTACTGATGACCATGGCAGATTTATATACATTAACATTAATCTTTATGACAAACAATATCAAATTGTTAATATGTATGCCCCGAACAGTGAAAGGGAAAGATTCTTCAAAGAAACTAAAAGAGTCTTAGACACTAAAGTCAGCCTGGAAGATTTCTACATTGGAGGTGATTTTAATATAGTTTTGTTTCCTGGACTCGACAGACTTGGTAAATCAAATCGAACCAGAGTTGCCCTGCATGATATGATTGGCCGTTTTGATTTGACTGATATATGGAGACAGAAGAACCCAGATAAAGATCCTACTCATGGAGGTTGAACAACCAGACTCAGTCGAGGATAGACTTTTGGCTCGTATCGCAGGGTGTCCTGAAACACACTACCAACTGTATAGTTCCAAGTATCAGAACAGATCACAAGATGGTCATAGTTGAAGTGAATCTAATCAAACGTGTTTAAAGCAACTTGTGGAAATTCAACAATTCTTTATTGAAGGATCCAGACTATGTGAAAAAATACAGGAATATTTAAAAAATGTTGAAGAAACAGCAAAAGACTCCACAACCAGAACTTCACGTTGGGAATTTATCAAACACAACATTATGAGAATAAGTATTGAACATTTTAAACAGAAATCAATGAGAGTCAATAAGAGGGGAAATACCTTAATGAAGATCATAGCCACTATTAACAACACAGATCTTTATGAGGAGTATGAACATCAAAAGTTAGAACTGGAGGCGGAGGGTGTCTTTGTGCGATCAAGAGCACGTTTGATTGGACACAATGATTGGACGTGATATAACAGAAGATGAAATATATACAGCTCTTAAACAATCAAAAAGCAACAAATCACCGGGTAGTGATGGACTCTCCTCCGAATTCTGTAAATATTTCTGGGATGAATTAAAGAAACATTTTATGGACTCGATAGGGCATTCGTTACAAACAGGATTGTTATCACCATCTCAAAGAAGAGGGGTTATTACCCTCATTCCTAAACCCAACAGAGATACCTTGCAACTTAAGAACTTCCGCCCTATCACACTCCTGAACATGGACTATAAACTTTATGCAAAATCACTGGCAAATAGACTTAAACTTGTTCTTCATAATTTAATTGATGACTTCCAGACTGGCTTTATGAAAGGAAGGGTTATATATATGAAAATATCAGGTTAATTGGAAATGCATAACGAGGAAGGGTACATATTATTCGTTGACTGCGAAAAGGTGTTCGATTCTTTGGAATATAAATTGATGGAAACAGCATTTGAATTGTTCGGGATGCCTAAAATTTGTATTCAAATGAAAAAATTATGCTATAATGAGACAACTTCCTGTGTACTAAATGGAACTTTAGAGGTGTTCGTCAAGGCTTCCCCCTGAGCCCATATATCTTAATTTGTGCCTAGAGTTGGTTAACATTAAATTCAGATGAACCCAAGGAATAAAAGGACTCAAAATTGGAAATAAAGTTATAAAAGGGGTTTATTATGCAGATGACTCTACTCCACTATTGAGAGACAAAAAGTCGGTCAGGAGAACAATCAAGTTTTACCGAAAACAACATGATTACACTGGTTTAAAGCTCAATCTAGAAAAATCTGAACTACTATAACTAACTGACAATTTCGGAATCAAGAAGATGTCCCGATATAAATATCTCGGAATTATGATTGACCGTACTGACAACTTGTGTCAAGAAGAAAATGTTGAAAAGACAATGAAACAGATAAAGGAAGGTTTGATCGCTGGAGGGGAAGAAACTTAACCATTTACGGAAGAACTTTACTCAGTAAATCAGAATGGATTTCATGTCATGTTCATCAAGCATGCTATGTTTTCTTAAATCTCTAATTAAACTAATCAACCGAGAATTATTTCAATTCATATGGAACAGCAAGGTGGAAAAGGTTGCTCGTGCTAAAGTCATACAGAGTAAAGAGACAGCTGGATCAAAGGCAGTTGACTTTGAGATCTTTTATAGATCTTTGAAACTAGTATGGTTAACAAGATACCTAAAACAAGACAAAACATGGAAGACAATGATTAAACCCCTTTTTGATTCTTTGGGATCTCTCCAGTTTTTGCTACATTGCAATTATAATATTAAGAAGTTGCCTATCCCACTACCAAGCTTTTATTTGGTGGTGTCAGATTTATGGAAGAATGTACAAAATACAAGCAACACCGATATATTCAACAGTATTTTGTGGAACAATAAATCAATCCTAGTTAACCGAAAAATCATATTCAACGAATGCTGGAAAAAGGCAGGAATTGTGTTCACAAGGCAACTTTTTGATGATGCAGGCCAACTTTATACAAAAGATGATTTATCGAAAATATATAACGTTAATATTACTACGAGATCATATTCATTATATACTAGTGCAGTGATAAGGGCTGTTGGTAATAACCTCTACTACAAAGACTCCCCTCCACCTATGGATACAAACTCTTCACCTCTGATCGATGGAGTGCCTTTGGATAGTATCCCCATAAAGTCCTCTTTCTGGAATTCACATCTAGTTAGCAAGGTTACATCTCAAACAGATATTACTACATGGGAAATTTTTTCTTCGATTCCTTTGGGAAATAAGTACATTCAGCTGCAGATTAAAATTGTCCATTATATATTTCCTTGTAATGTATATTTACATAAAACAAGGGTCAAAACATCTGGAGATTGTGAAAAATGTGGTGTTCCTGATACTATTCAACATTATCTTTTTTATTGTCCTACAGCTTTGACATTATGGGTCAAGTTTTTTACTTGGATAAAACATCGAATATGTCCAATTGTTTTTGCTAGTTATAAAGAAATTGTGTTATATGGTGTAAAAAATGAACCAGTCAAGAATACTCTAAATACTGTGATTTTATTTGCCAAATATTTTGTCTATAAATGTAAACACTTAAACATGAGATGTAAATTTGGTAGTTTTATTTCAGAAGTTAAACGTGATTTGATAATATATGACAAGGCAAATATACTTGAGGAAACATTAGTAAGAACCTGGAATGATGCTATAGATAAATGTTAAACAGAAATTGATAAATGTACATCTTTATTTCACAAATAACAAACCGCCTGGAAAACTCGCCACGTGGTCATGTACAGGCTTTTGTTTAATCGTGGCAAGTGAAAAAAAAAAGTCTGCTGAATGCCGGTGATATGGGTTTCACATTGTGTAACATTGTTCATAAAACTCGCAGGTTAGAATCACAGTATGTTACTCTTGTGACGAATATTATGTTCATCAAGTATTAGGTTTTCTGTTATGACCCCAATTTAGAAGCGGAGAATCATAGTGCCTGATCGGCTACTCTAAAAACTAGTCTATAGTTAGAAATTTTTACAACTGATTACAACTGATTACAACACAGATTAAGTGAGAATATGCTTCTTTATGTAAATTAATAGTATTCACAAAATTATCAAATATCCTTTGAGGTTTACGATTTTGGTCGAAATAAATGTATGAACAAAACCATTGGTTGTATCTCCACTGTACATGGCCAAACTATCTAAACAATATTCGGTCCTTTCATAAAATACATCACAGTCGATGAAGTACGTAAGTCGAGCTGTAAGATTAGAATCAGATTGTCAGAAATTATTAGGAATGGTCCAAAGAGTTTGAGAATCAACTTGGACGTGGTTGAAATGTTTTGTAGGGTAACACCGAAATCAAACACTGCACTTGTCCTGCTTCATCAGGGAATTTGTAGTTTACTTCAATCTCTGATTGTATGAGCAGCTTTCCACTCATACCGCTGAAGGCTGGATACTCATCACTATATGTATAGCTTGTATGTAACGACATGATTTAAAATTTGATGACCGCTCATCCGTCGCTGCCAACATTGATCAATTCACAGCAATTATAATTACTGTCGGTTATGTGTTGATAGCTATTTTAATTCAATTTTAGACATTTTTACAACTGTTTAACACAGATTACATGAGAAAATGCTTCTTTATATAAATTACAGTGTGCCATAGTTAATACTTTCTGGATTGTATTCACAAAATTATCAAATGTCCTTTGAGGTATACGATTTCGGTCGATGTAAATGTATGAACAAAACCATTGGTTGTATCTCCACTGTACATGACAACACAATCTAAACAAAAACCGGTCCTTTGATAACATACATCACAGTTGATGAAGTACATAAGTCGAGCTGTAAGATTAGAATCAGATTGTCAGAAATTAGGAATGGTCCAAAGAGTTTGAGAATCAACTTGAAAGTGCTTGAAGTGTTAATATCTTTAACTTCATGTAATATAACATCTCCACCACCAAACAAAGTTAATGTTGACAAACTACAAAAACATTGTTCTCAAGGTTGTAATTTTCAATCATGTAAATAAAACTCAAATCACTACTCAAGGATATTTATACGATTTATGTAAGAAGCACAAATAGTTGATTAAACAATATACGCATTTGTTAAAATGAAAAACATTTTAACAGTGTTCATTAAAATGAAATATGTCTGCCTTTGTTTTAGAATATCTTCATGATTTATAACAACATTCAGAATCAAAAAGTTAAAAGAAGCTTGAGAAAACAGCTCATAAATAATTGATAAATGTTAATAGCTTATATAAATTCTTATTTTAGAGGTAAACTAAACATACAATTTAAGCCACACATCTTTTGAGACAACGTATGTGAAATATATTGATTTGATTATAATTTGTAACTATTCACATTATCAAAATAAATACTCTAAATCTATTTTCATTTAAACAATGCATTATGGTATGGAATGTTCTTCAATGTCTCACGTACACGTGACGTACATCGGTGACTTTTTAAACTTCTTCTCGGTGCAAAAAGTACTGGAAAGCTGTAAATGTAATGTACCTAAAGTACTGGAAAGCTGTTATGTAATGTAAATATTGTTTACCTATTCCTTGGCAGATTATACATTATAGATTCTGGGGCCACTTATAATGACCACAGAACCACATCCATAAATCCTTTAATCGTCTTCGTCTAAGATATGAAAAGCAATAGGGAACTAGAATAGAGGAGGATTATAACTGCAGATATGGTTGATCTTTGGCCTCCAAATAAGGGTCACAGAGGACAAATAGGCGTTTTAATTGTTTATTTACCTCAGGCAAAGTTGTTACAATTTGTGCTCAGAAATATTGGTCCGTAAATACATCACCACACTTAAGATGTCAAAATTAAGTGACAAAAACACTTGGTTAGAATGATAACTAGGAATTGCTAAACTAATACAAGTTATCTTACAGTTTACAAAAAAAGACCCAATTACATTCATTTTATAAATGTTAATTTAGAAAATTTTGAATAATTCTTATTTCATATTTCCATATACTGTCGAGCACCCCTGTCTCGATATTCATAGGACCATGAACAAATATCAACACATCCGAATATCGACCAATATATATCATTCTCACCTGTGTCTAACTTTCCACTTGCTCTATCAGAGCATTGGCTTGAATTAAATGAATTATCAACAAAGTGACCTCTCAAATGGACAGCATCAAATTTGTAATCAAAACAACACATTTTAGGGTCATAAGGTTTAAGCGTTTTCTGCGCACATGTTTGCAAGTTAATATTCGATGGTACAAACCCAAAGAGCAACAATAGAATCATAGTGATAGACTGCTGGTGTCTAAAGAAGCTGGAGTTGTTATCATAGTCCCGTTGGTTTTCAAATTACAATGAAAACATTAAAGGAAATCTTGAATTGAGCAAAATCGTTAAACTGATATTGCAGCAAAATGCATAAACACAGACATACACATTTTTTTAAGATAAGGTAATGTTTTGTCATTTATCTAATAAATTTGCACTTTCTAGTGTTATTTAAGCATGCAAAATCTGTTTCCTAAATTGAAAAGAATTCTTAATTGATTTTACCATAAACTCACATTTATTTAAAATATTTCAGAAATTACAAATCAATAGCTTGTTACATAATTGTAAAACTACTTTCACAGATTTCAAAAAATGTATGTTTATGTATAATATCTAGCGGTAAAAACTATGGACAAATATGTAAACTAAACTTGAATTGATAAGGGAAATTACCGTATTCATCCTAATGAACGCCCTCTCCTAATAAACGCCCCCCCCCCCCCCCCCCCCCCCCCCCCCCCCCCCCCCCAAGCCATTTTTGACTTAAACGCCCCCCTTTTGTATTGACGTTTGATGTTTCACTGAAGAAGAGTTTTCAATCTTCCTATCAACCTCTTATTTTCAGAAAAGTGTAAGGTACATGGCATATCCAGACCCCCGGCGACTGTCAAATGTCTGTTACGATCAGTCACTACACATTCTATGCAACCGCCATGTTTTAAGAAAGAGGAAAATGTATTGCTCAACTCTCTTGGAAGATGTCACACAACTACATTTAACTCTTCTTCACATTTATTTGATATACGGAAACTCTGAAATAAAATCGATGTTCCTTTTTCTTTTGGACATCAACAGACATTTTAAAAAATAAACGCCCCTGTTTTACGATTTTTTAAAGTAATTTTAATAAACGCCCCCTTTTCCAAATTGTTTAAACGCCCGGGGCTTCTATTACGGCGAATACTGTAATCATGTTTCGAAATTGAAGTTGCAGAAATAGAAAATGATTAAATAAAAGTAACAAATCAACTTCTTCATTTGATAAACAGAAATGTTGTGTTTGTGAGTAAAACTAAAACTTTGAATGTATTGATCAAACGTTTACATGAATAAAATCAACATCAACAGAAACGTTTGTAAATAGTATTAAAATATATGTCAGACATGCAAAAAATCGGAGACATGTTATACCCACTTGATACATGTAACTACACGTTTGGATTCAAGTTTGTATTTACTCGCTATCAATCCAGCATTACCTGTCTGTGGTGTTCGTACTCTGTAGGTACATCTCCATTTTACAATGACTGTTTTAAAATGGGACCTTTATATGTATTCCTTAATATCACTGACAAATCCATTTGTGACAACAGTGCATTAAATTAAAATTATGCAAAGTTTTTGCTGTTATACCTTGATAGTGGCACAAAACATGGCAAACGATCCTAATAGTTCCAATAATTTTCTAGAAGTTCTCGCAACATTTTACACACAACTAACATGTGCGTCATGTATTACAAGGTGTTGCAGCTTGTTACACATATCAATGCATGAATGATTTAAAATGACGAACCTTTCAACTAAAACGACAAAAGATCTATTCTATTTTTCAAGCATTCAAGTTCTTCCAATCAGGGTTCATTCATTTTTTCCGACTCTTAATGTTTGGAATAATCCTCATATCACGTGAGGTTCAAATTGGCTTGTTGTGAATGGCGAATTGCTATGTGTGACCAAGCTTGAGGACTTGTATTTACGAAAGTTTGCCTTCCATGTGAAGGTAAGTGTTTCGTTTTTTTTTAATTCCATAATTTCTATTTTTCTTCACATTGACACACGTGTTATGCTTAGCAGCGTCAAGTGCCTCAATTTGGATATATGATAATACTGAAAAAGTGTGTTATGCTATTCATTCAAGGTTGACTTGAAATCTCTAGATATACAGGCAAGCTTCTTTTGATCAAGTATCAGTACTATTGTATTTCATAGTGAAGACAAAGTTCAGAAGCGGCCGTTTGTTGGGCTTGATTTTGACACAATAAGGTATTAATAAACAAGGCTTAAAGATAATAAAACCTCTCTGTTTTTTTCGATGTTATCTCGATCGTTTATTCATATAGACAATACTTTCAAGTAAACAAAACACTAAATATTATTTCGAAGCGTCACTTACTTAGCACTATATCGCGGTTCAAAGTGAGTAAAATTGGCTTGCTAATTATCTCATTCTTGAGACAGTTTCCCGCGGCCACAATGCACATCTGCAGTGAGATTTGCTCTAGAAACCTTATCACTGACAAGCAAATCCTTCTCTTAGAATGTTTACTGCACTATGCACTTAGATTTAGTATTATTCACGTCACAAGCCATGGGAGTGCTTTGTGTTGTTATTTTAGCCTCTCTGTTTTCTGCACTGGCATTGATAATGCCAATTGCAATTCCGGATGGATCTTTGGATATACCAAGTCTTCTGAGTCACATTTCGTTATTGGAACAGTCACTGGGAAACAAAGCCTCCCTGAGCGTCATCTCCACAATGGAACAAACCATGACAAAACTGGAATCAGACATGCAGAGAGCTTGGATGGAGCAGCATGTAACACAAAGCAAGCTGGACACAGCCCTTGATGAACTGAAGGATCTCTCTAACGTGAAGACGGAGCTGGCAGTTCTACAGAGCCAGATGCAGTCAGGGAATGGTCACTGCAGTTGTGGGTCTCCTGGAAACTCAGACAATCAAACTACACAGGAAGTGTCCGGTCTTCGAGCTGACGTGTCCACCCTGAAATCTGAAGTGAACCAGCTTCAGTCGCTCACAAACACAACAGATGTCTTCCTCCTCTCTGCTGATGTGTCAACCATCAAGGCAGAGATTTTGCAGTTACAGTCTCTCCGTAACAGAACTGACACACCTGAACACACAACCCAAGGTATTGTTATTCCTTTTGTATAATCCCGCTACTAGAGGTATAACGTTGTAGTTAGAGGTATAACGCGCTCCTGTTTGTTCCTCCTGTGCGTCCGAGCCCCTGCAACTGTTATAACTCGGAAACTTCAAATTTTGTACGGATGTAACCTTTTTGGTGGTGTTGTGCATTTGAGGGGTTTCAAGGGTTTTACAAAGGTTGATCCAAACTAATTAGAGATTCAGACTTTGTCTCGTGTCCGGAAAATAGTCGATGACTATAGGAATCTTTAAATTTGGTAACGATGATACTTATAACATGGTTATATTTGGGATAACACTACCTTCAATAATACACATTTTTTTACTTTTTCAGGCCGAGTCCCATGCGGGATTTGAACCCACGCCCTAAGGCAACTATCGCCAGCATTGGCTGATTTTTTGTCGAGGCAACAATGTATAATCTACCAAGTACGTACCACACGACCATTTCGCCTCGTTCGCATTTCGGTCGTGTGGTAAGCTGTTGGTACAGTCAATGCTGGCGATAGTTGCCTTACTCTGAGGGCGTGTGTTCGAATCCCGCATGAGAATCGGCTCAAATATAGGAAATATGAGCTTGTTGGACGGAAAATAGGATTTGTAAATTGCGATGTCCTCAGGGCACAGCATGGTTGTAATATGCTTGATGAAATATTATCATGAAGATAATCATGATTGCGTATTTTGGGGCGTTCAAATGCACCCAATTTTATGTTCGTACCACCAACATTAGGCAAAGGTTTTCTTCTATTCCTAGTCTCTCAGAGGCCAGACATTCTTCTCAAATCATCTTTGAGAAATACAAACATTCACAGTCATTTCACAGACTTCATATATATATAATTTATTACTTCTAAAATGCATTATTATGGTCTTTCACCACATATGTGTTTGTTTATCTGTCCACAGGCATCATTGTGTACACAAGATGGGGAAGAACATCTTGTCCACCAGAGAACAACATGGTTTATAAAGGTGAGAGCTGGATTGATCTATCTGTGTGTGTGTTTCTCGGCCGTTACTCCGTCTAGTTCTTCAATCCTAATTTATGTTGCAGATGAAGCATACTTTATGATTTTCGAGAAAAAGAACTAACAGTGAAAGTGTAAAAGTGTGAAACAATGGTTTATCGTTTTATATACTTGACCCACTTCTGTCTTGTAAGAGATATGTGCGCATTACACAGATGGCATATCGATAGTTCTGGAATGCTGAGTTTGAAACAACCTTTGATGCCAAAAAACATTCATCTATCCATATACATGTATGTTCAACATAATTCAATCTATTATGCCATTAATTGCAACTTTTCCAAAAGCTAACAGTATGTTAAAAATTCCACCTCTCTATTTGGAACAATACTTGGTTTTTGCACACTTCAAATAGGTTTGGAATTTTGAACTTTTAATGACTTAATCCAATCGAGACAGATAGATGGCGATGAATCTCAGTAGATAATATAAAGTGTAAATTGTGTCATTTACATACAGTTGTTGTCGCAAACTTGAATCAGAAAAAAGATTCATAACTATTATTATTATTATCATTATTATTATTATAATTTTGAATGTGTTTGATAGACACATATGTTTTTTAAAGAAGTAGTTATAATTTCATACATCTAAATATGTAACTTATATGTATATGTCTGTTAAGGTACACTTGATCTAAATGTTGGAATCGCTTCTTCAAAATGTTTTTGACCATATATAATCTAGTCGAGGAGATTCCAAAAAGATGATTTTTTCAAAGGTTCCTCAGAAATATGAACAGATCATATTTTAAAAATTCATATTTAGTTAATCTAACTTCTAAAGACATGATGTGACTCTGGTTCAGTCGCATGTATCCCACAAAGATAGAACTTTTGTGTATTTCGTATTTACAATTTTCGTAAAAGTGTAGGAAATAATATTCATAAGATCAAGATATATATATATTCAATGTGCCAATTGTATAATATAAATTTTAAATTTGTTTTTGTATATATAAATCAATCAATGTTAATGTACCTCTTGGTGTGCACTTATGACTAATTAAAAGCAACATGTCACCCGCTTTCAATATTTCAGGTTAGGCAGCTGGATCATACTACGCATACCAAGGACAATCACCTTCAATGTTGTGTCTTCCAGAGGACCCAATCTATTCTAACCACACGTATCGAGTCCACGGTGATGAAGCATCACTCCTCTACGGGACAGAGTATAAGGCAGACTACACGGACATGCCCTTTAGGTCCTTAACACAGGAGGACATGCCCTGTGTGAAAGTAAGAGAGCAACATCCATCATGGTTCCAGCGAGGAATGCATGCTACCAGGGCTGGACTCGGGAGTACTCAGGGTATCTGGTGGGTGGGTTAGTGAATCAATCGCCTGCTGAATATATCTGTGTGGACACCGATGCTGAAGCTATTCCTGGGGGTCATGGTCAAAAGTTGGGGAGATTGCTGTATCCTGTTGAGACCAAGTGCGGTGCCTTGGTTTGTCCACCGTATGTAGACGGCAAGTCAGTCACATGTGTTCTCTGCTCTAAGTGAAACGAATAGAGTGTACAGCTATAATTTTATTGGTGTTATCTTTAATACTTTAAGTATGTTAGATTTCCAAGTCATATAAAACTGTTACCCTTTCTGTACTCTACACAACATATGTGTGATGCCTCAACGACAACTACATTTAATTTTTATGACACGAGGAGTAAGATGACGTTAGATACAATGACAATTTAGTAGTATTATTTTATAATGCTTGTGTTCGTGATGTTTTGTACATACATGAATGAAGCTAATACTTAATGTCGAAATCTTGAAGTGTCCTTCATGTAACTTTGTAATTGATTCGCCTGTATCAGAAAACTTTGTGACAAAAACCAAAGATAACGTACATCAAATACATACTTTAGAACAGTGTAATACATTTGACTTTAAAGGGACATTCAGTATTTTCAAAACATTTTGTTTGGTTTTGGTACATGCAACAATTCCATATGTGGTGCTTTAAGTTCAATTAGTTTCACCCAACTTGTACAGTCATCTCCAATTGCCATCTATATGTTAATTGCCTGTTCCCAATGGCAACCAAACAAACACACGTTTTAAATCTAAATTAAGTTAAATGTTAAATTTTAAGTGAATATGAGCTAAGCTATCAACACGAAACACTTTGAGAAATCTGTAGTTCAACTGATGTAGTTTTTAACCGTCTTACCCCTGTCAGAGACTTAAATGTAAAAACCTCGGGTTAATTAAGTTTTGATTACCTGAGACAGCTTATCATATAAATATTGATGAATACAATTTCAAAGTAAGAAGTATCATACAAGACAACAAAAATACATGTAACATTTTGTTATGCTTTCCTTTTGAATAACATCACAGCAATACATACATTGGATGTAATGTAACAAGTTTGATAAAAAGAATAAATATAGATACAACAAGAAGAGCGTTTGCGGGACACCGCAAAAGCAGAGCAGCTCCGAAACTTTGGGTCTCACCTTTCCCTCCTCAGCATAAATAAAATGGGAATTTTTTTGGACAAAAATTTGTTCATTATTCAAGTTATTCTAACAAGTTGAATCATCACTGGGGTCACTTTTCACAACTTTGTTCTTAAAACCTATTTCTGATTTCAAAATTGGATCAAAAGATTAACATGGCCTTAACCAATATCTCATGACCTTGAACTTTGACCTTCAAGGTCACACCATCAATGATTACTTTTAATTGTGTATAACAATCAGGCAATTACTCAAAGTGTTCATTGTTAACATAAGGCATATTCACAATAGCACGCTTAAGTTGTGACCTTGCTGTGACCTTGACCTTTGACAGATTTTAGTAAAAACGTTTTCAAATCTTGGTCATTCTCCATAGTTGATATATACCAAATAAGAGCCTGACAGCACAAACATGTTTGCAGTTATCTTGTTTACAAGGATAATTGTAGTGATTTAAGAACTCATGACCTTGACCTTTGACCTTGAATGTGAACATGTCAAAATCATTCACCAGATTTATAAGAAAGAAGCTATGTATATGAGGTGTTAATACCTTTTTGGAAAACGTTACTTAGAGATTTCAGAACTGGTCACCATGACAATATATCTCGTGACCTTGACCTTTGATCTTCAAGGTCACACAGTCAATTATCACTTTTCTTTGTGTATAACAATCATGTAATGATTCAAAGTGTTAATAGTTGAACAAAGACATTTTCGCAAAAGCATGCTTAAGTCGTGCCCTCGCTGTGACCTTGACCTTTAACGGATGTTAGCGAAAACCTTTTCAAATCTTTTCAAATCACCATAGTTGATGTACACCAAATAAGAGCCTGATAGTCGGAATATTTTTCAAGTTATCAGTTGCAGAATCAAATCTAAATAGAACTGTTAAGGAACATCGTTTCTTTGAGACTGTATATATAATAATTTTGTCTAATTAGTAGGAGACATTAGATGTCTATTTTCCAATCTTCAGTGATTATATTAATCAAAAGTTTGACTTGTTGAAACCCATAAAAGGTTACACTTATTTATTTTAGTTGTTCTATTACACAACAATATGGTAGTGGTCAACATTACCAGAGAATATATCTATATAGGGCGGGACGTAGTCAGCCGAAAGACAATTTAGAACAATTTGGTCCCGGTGATAATATGGTTGGTCAACATGACATCTGAATTCAACTAGATTAGCGTTTGTCGGACACTGCAACAGCTGATCAGCCTTGAAATTGAATCTCTCACCTTCCCTTGTTCTTCCTTCTCCAAAGCAACATTAAAAGGCGCAACTTTTTAAAATAAATATACCCCAAAAGACAACTGGACAATAAATTGAAGACATTGTATTTACAACTAGTACCATTCAGATCTCATGACTATCATACTACTTTCCTTTGTGTATAATTCACAAATTCGCAAAAGCATGTCTAAGTCGCGACCTTCCTGTGATCTTGACCTTAAACAGATTTTCAAATTTTGACAATTTTCCATACTTGATGTATAACAATAAGAACATCAAAGCATAGAAAGTTTTCAAGTTATCGTGTCAAAACTCGTGACCTTGACCTATGACCGCGGCGGCAACAAATTATACAAACAGGCAAGACCAGTGCTAGGCTAAGAACTGTAAAACCGAGGGTCATTAATGCCAAAAAGAACGTACGATGCTGTACATTACTTCTTCGTAATCATTTCCTTACTTTGACGACAACAACAGCTTTGGTTTAATATCATATTGGCAACAGAAATAAAGTTACCAGGAACACTGTATTGAATGCTAGCAGCTTTTTTGCAGGATGATACCAGGTCAGGGTTACCACCATGCCCTGGATCACAATAGACGTCCTCTTTTGCGGATAACGTTATTATCTTGCAAGATTGTGCGACCTATCACCCTTCAAGCACTTGTTGAACCATCTGCATTGACAAATAAGGAGAAAAATTCCCCCATCTAATTCGACTATAAATGAGTTAATCAGAGCACTTGATGTAATAGGAAAAACTGTCGTTTTTCAGACATGTAATTTTGAAACTACAGCCTTCTTTTTTGTTTTAAAACCCTATTTGTTCTCCAATTGACATTTACTCCTAGTTCCACGTGTAACGTTACACTGTGTATACTGTTAGTTTTGAGGAATTGTGAACAAAAAATGCTCAAATGAATCATCTGTTAAACGTATATCACTTCATTTATATGATATCTGTTAATGTTAATGTTTACACCATATAAATGTTGGTAGGGTATCTTTTGCCTCTGAGTTTATATAGGAAAGGGGGTAAGTCAGCGTAATCAAGGACGTTTTGGTCACATTGATATGGTGGTTGGTCAAGATGACAAATTAAATAAGATTAATCCAGAGCATTTGAAATCCATGTAAAACGTATCTGTATCTGTATACACTACTACATGTTAATCAAAAATAATTTAACTGTAAAACCAAGGTTATAAAAAAATTGTTACTTATGACATTGTCGACAAATTATAATGAAGTGTCCTAAAATAACAAATATGCTTAATAAACTGTATCACCGGTAGGACACTCCCTACTCTATAAATATACGTACATAACATCTGGGTTTAATCTCATTCAAGTCTCTAGTCACGATTTGTGTTGTTATCTTTGCCTCGCTGCTTTCTGCACAGCCAATCATAATGCAATTTCACACACTCAGATATATGTTTCACCTTATCACTGATAAGCCACTCCCTTCTCTACGAATGTGTATTGCACATACCAACAGTTAGTCTCATTCCATTCCCTAACGATGCGAGTACTTTGTGTTCTTATCATTGCCTCAATGCTTTCTGCACAGGCATTGATTATGCCGATTTCAAAACCGGATGGATCTTTGGATATATCTAGCCTCCTTAGTCACATTTCATTATTGGAACAGACAATAGAAAGCAAAGCATCCCAGAGCGACATATCAATACTGGAACAGACAGTTCAAAACATGGCATCTCAAAGCGACATATCAAAACTGGAATCAGAACTGCAGACAGCTCGAATGGAACAGAAAGTCACACAAACCAAGCTGGACACAGCCCTGGATGAACTGAAGGATCTCTCCAACGTGAAGACGGAGCTGGCAGTTCTTCAGAGTCAGATTCAGTCAGGGAACAGTCAGTGTTCTTGTGGATCTTCCGGAAACTTGGGAGGTCAACCAGCACAAGATCTGTCTGGTCTTCAAGCTGACGTGTCCACCTTGAAATCTGAAGTAAATCAGCTTCAGTCTCTCACAAACCAAACAGATGTCACCAGTCTCTATTTTGATGTGTCCTCCATCAAGACCGAAATCTTTAAACTTAAGTCTCTCCATAATAGAACTGCAACATCTCTAAGCACAATACAAGGTATTTTATCAACATTTTACTATAAAGTTTTAAATGACCTCAAAGATAATCACAGAGTGAAGCGATGAGTGTTAAATGAGGATCAAGGTGTACTGTATCTGCTAATGTGTCATTATACTTTTACAACACAATGCCATTACATATTAATTTTGTATTTAACTGACGAAATGCAATGACGTCTGATTCACTGAAAATTGTTTAAGATATAATAACATGTTCTTATAACATACCTGATCAAGTGAAATCATTGACATATAAATGATTCATGGATATGCATTCATATAACTTATGTCTAGCAAGAATGCAATAAAAATAAGATCACAGTGACGTTTATACAACCATTGATTGGTTTGTCCTTGAGTCTTACATGACTCAAATCAACGAAATTTTCAGAAACTAGTTATTCAGGGGAAACGTTTATTTTCATTAAAGGCACATACGATTGGATTATGTATCATAAGCGATATTTGGTGTTAATATATGTTCACCTATCTGTCCCCAGGCAGGAGTGTGTACACCAGATGGGGAAGAACATCCTGTCCACGAGGGAACAGCGTGATTTATAAAGGTAAAAGTTGGATCCTTGAGGTTTGTGTGCATATATGTGCGTACATGTGGCTGGACCCGTGAGGTTTGTTTGCTGTAATGCTGCTGAAGTTTATACATTTTCACTTGCATATCTTGGAACAGATGAAAAGATCATTGTCTTTGCGGGGAGGGAAACACAATTCCTTTTAGTATTGAATACAGATTTTGGCACTGGACACATTTCAAAGTTGAAAATTTTTTTTTCCCCCTTGAACACCTATATACACTTAGATACAAATGTTATAAATAAATTATGATAATTTGTGTTGTGTTAATAGACGAAATGTGTAAAACATTAATTTCGCATCTCATTTTCAATATTATGTAAAGTAAGTATTTGTTTAAATTTGTTTAAAACAACTGTCTCATAACGTGGCATTATCATTTTGCAATGTCCCAGTTATATACAATGAGACCCTGTTTCAATTTCGTTACAGTTTAAAATCATACGGATAGCGAGGTTTTCGGTTAAGTGAATCATTATTTGTATTGAAATGCTAAATGCAGATTTGAAGTACTGGCCGCGTTTCTAAATATACATTGTCTGGGTAAACGAGGTCTGACTGTATAACTTTTTTAGTTGTATCTTGTACATAATTAAATGTGTTGATGAAACCCTTTCTGTTTTAACCGTTCATGTATGGTCTTAATAAAATATCCTCTGAACAGACATCACGGCTTTCCGTCTCGTTACAAAGATTACCAAAATTATCATGAAATTATTGTCTTATGAAGATGGCATGCAGTCTATAAAACGTATTTGATGGTATCCCGTCTTAATGATTCAGGGGGAGTTAATTGTGTCAAATTGCTAAAATTAAGACGGCATGCCATCTTCATTTTTAACAAGACGGCATGCTGTCGCATATTTTAAAATATAACAGCGTGACTTCTTGAGCTTGCATGGTTCCTACCGACTGAGATCGAGGTCTGCTAGTTAGAACCCTCCCTCACGTGAACCATAAGCAGTCGGGGACACGTCGGCTTTATGTCCTTGATTTTCGACGGCATGCCGTCTTAAACACTATAATATAGCCTAACCATTCATTCAAACATATAGAAAACACAGGATCAGACAAAGCTTAATATTTTGGAAACAATAAATGCCCCCTTCCCTCTGACGATCTGAACTACAAAAAGATAGGTAATCTATTTCAGACCAGAAAAAATGTAAAAAACATTGAAAAGCAGAGTGAGGAGTGGTAGGGATTTTTTCGAAATATCTTAATATCTGTGCCAAGGATTTAACTCAAGGAGTGCATACTCAAAGATAAGATATTATAGCATACGTATATGCAAAAACATGTATATCATTTCTTTTATTAAGAGAATAATTTCTTTTAGTAAATGGGGATATTTTGGCATATGTTGTGATATCAGACGGCATGCCGTCTAATAAAAACGTACTTTAGGAGGGCATACCATCTTTAAATAATTTGGACGGCATGCCGTCTTTATTGTCAGAAGGGAGACATCATTATTTGAAATTTAAATATAAAAGATGGCATGCCGTCTGAAAAAATATTGTCTTACAAAGATGGCATGCCGTCTTAAACATATTGTCTTATAAAGACGGCATGCCGTCTAATATATATTGTCTTATAAAGATGGCATGCCTTCAAATATCTTTTGTCTTAGAAAGACGGCATTCCGTCGAAAGAAAGGCCAGTGACATTGCATGGTTTCTGGCGGTCGTCCATCCTTTCGCTTTTAGCTTTAAGTTTTTTGACTTCTTAAGAAACACTGACTCTCGAAATCTGAAATATGGTGTTTAGACTCTTTGGCCATTGGAATTATAAATTGTAGATTTGTTGATTCTGTGACCCCAAGCAAGGACCACAGGTAAAATAATCATATAAAGGTAAAATAATATTCGTCAACAGCTTGGCATATTGGGATTATATGTTGTAGATCTGGTGTTGCCCCCCAAAATAAGTGTACAGTCGTCGCGAGTGAACTAACACTGCAACCAGATGACATGAGAAGGACATTTCTAAGCAATTGAAAAGAGTATTATATTTTATTTCATCACAACGGTTATAAGTTTGCATAGTATAGTTATATTGTCTGTAACTTTAAAGGAACTGTCACGCTATTCTTACTAAAATACATTGCTCTCACGAAAAGAAACATAAGTGTTACCAATGGCGAAATAAGACCCCTGAAACAATAAAATAATCTTTATCTTAAAACGAATATTTCCCTTAGCGGCCATTTTAAGGTGTTCACACTAAACATCCGAAGTAGTTCAAGCGTTCAGACTGATTTAGCTATTTCTATAAAAAGTTATTGATTATGTTAATAGATATTTCTAAAAACTAATCGCATTGAAATATACACTCTTAATTTTTCGCAGATTTAGTTTTTCGTCCAAATATAAGCAGAAAATTCGCACTTAAATAATAAAGATGTTTTCAAGTCTACATATAGATCATGTGTATTATTTTCAAGCGCAAAACATTGTGGTTTACTCCCACAATATAAACAAACAAATAAAAGAGACCATTTATGATTACTCTACAAAATATAAAAATGCAGTTTTTGGCGTTTATTTATTTATTTACCATGCATTTCTTTCAATTTGTAGTTTCTACAGATATTAAAATAAATGTATTACCCAACAAGATACGTTGCTTGAAGTGTATTATCAGTGAGAAAATATACATACTATATCTGTCATAGTTTGCTGGTATAATCACAATACAGTACCATTTAACAGGTAAAAAGTCAATACTTTGTATATTCACAGGGTATTTTGAAGATGATAATATAACAATTGTCACATTCAGTAATGTGTGAGAAGGGACGAAAACAGTTGAAAAAACGAGCTTCGTGAAATTGATAAGCCAACACGCCTTGGAAATCCTTGTTACTCTGTGGTACTTTTTTATGCAGAAAAGGAAAGGCTGTTAATATGATGTTAAATTCTATTGACGCGTTGTAATCTAAGGCCAACTTGTCTTTAAAACCAAATTTCATCGGATAGTGATATGAACATTATTTATCATTTGTTTTTTAGTTGTCTCTAGCAATTGATGTTATGATTATGTTTTCAAAACACAATTGACAAAATTTTAGTTTTAATTTCAGTTTTCGTTCGTTTAACATAATAGGGTAAATGAAACCATGTCCTTGTTAGAAAAATGTGTCCATATTAGGCAGCTCACACAAAACATGAACTAATCACGATGCACGTTGAACACGTGGAAATGTACAAGTTGATACTGGCAATGTCAATATCGTCAGCTTACATAAAATACAAATTATACAACATATTGTGTTTTTAATTTTTTGCAATTCCGTTTAAGTCACTGAAGCACAATTGGTTTCCATATAATTTTTTTCTCTCCATTGTGTCGTTTATTTATCTATTAAAGTTTACACAATATATTACGTTTAGGGGGTAAAGCATCTCATTACCCCACCCAATAAGCCGTATCAGTAGAAAATGGTTATCCGTATGGTTTATAATGGTGTGATCTGTTTGCTTGGTCTCATGCAATTTGGATGAGCATTTAAGAGCCATCGAGTATTTTAGTGTTTTAAATACAACATTATGTTTTGGAAAACATACTTATGACATCAATCGCTAGAGACAACTTACAAATGATTGACTTTTTACCTGTTAAATGGTACTTTATTGTGATTATACCAGCACCTATGACAGATATAGTATGTATATATTCTCATTGATTATACAATTCAACCAACGTACCTTGTTGGGTAATACATTTATTTTAATATCTGTAGAAACTACATAATTGAAAGAAATGCATGGTAAATAAATAAATAAACGCCAAAAACTGTATGTTTATATTTTGTGGACTACTAATAAATGGTATATTTTATTTGTTTGTTTACATTGTGGGAGTAAACCACAATGTTTTCCGCTTGAAAATAATAGACATGATCTATATGTAGACTTGAAAACACCTTTATTAATTAGTGGGAATTTTCTTCTTATGTTTGGTCGACAAACTAAATCTACGAAAAATTAAGAGTATATATTTCAATACGATTGTTTTTTTTTAGAAATGTCTATTAACAGAATCGATGGCTTTTAGAGAAATAGCTAAATCAGTCTGAACGCTTGAACTACTTCCCAAAGTTTAGTGTGAACACCTTAAAATGACCTCTCGAAGATAAACATTCGTTTTAAAATTATTTTATTGTTTCAGGGGTCTTATTTCGCCATTGGTAACACTTATGTTTCTTATCGTGAGAGCAATGTATTTTGATAAGGACAGCGTGCTACAGTTTCTTTAAACTTACAAAAATAAAACTACAATGCAAACTTATAACCATTGTGATGAAATAAAATCTAATACTCGTTTCAATTGCTTAGAAATGTCCTTCTCATGTCGTCTGGTTGCAGTGTTAGTTCACTCGCCCAGAAACCATCAGATTCCAGGTTCGACCCCACGTATTTGTGATCAGTGTGAAAGTGCCAATTCATCTGCCATCTTATACACAAGTTTGATGTCAAATGAGGAAGATTGTAACAGCATTAAAAATTTTACATCGAAATATTAACATTTTTGTCTGTGGAAATCGAGTTATTTCAAAGCAACAATGATCTTTGTGAGTTTGAATTATATTGTTTGAAAATAGCCTGAATCATTAGCGTTTTGATAGTCGATAGCAACATTGTGAAAGATGTTTCCATTGCCACTGTATTAGAACCAAACCGCTCAACATCTGATGTTTATCTTTATGAACAATCATTATCTGCAATAATTCTCAGAGAAAATGAAGTGAAAGATATTCTCTTATCACTTGATATTTCCAAATCGTGTGGCCCGGATGGTATCAGTAATCCTGTTTTAAAACTTTGTGCACCACATCTATCTTCTCCCCTTGTAAAACTATTTAACGATTCCCTAAACGAATGTCGGTTCCCATCTATGTGGAAAGAATCATCTGTTGTTCCTATTCATAAAAAAGGTAACAAAAATGAGTGTGCTAATTATCGACCTGTAGCATTGACTAGCTGCATTGCGAAAGTTTTCGAAAAATGTATATTCAAACATGTATTCAATTTCTTAATTGATAATAAATTGTTATCTAATCTCCAATCCGGATTCCTGCCAGGTGATTCGACGGTCAACCAACTCCTTTATTTATATGACTCAATAAGTAAAGCACTCGATAATGGTAAAGAAGATCGTGCAGTCTTCTGCGATGTTAGTAAAGCGTTCGATAAGGTATGGCACAAAGGCCTCATTTGTAAACTTGAATCGTACGGAATACGTGGGAAATTATTGAATTGGTTTCGGAGTTATTTAGAAAATCGAATGCAGCGAGTCTTAATAAATGGATGTAAGTCCGATCCAAAATACGTCTCTGCCGGGGTACCCCAAAGATCGGTACTCGGTCCTCTATTATTCATAGTCTATATTAATGACATTGTAAACGACGTTAAGAGCCATATTCGACTTTTCGCAGACGAAACTTCACTTTACATTATCGTTGATAATCCAGATGCAGCTGCCCACATTTTGAATACCGATCTAAAAACAATAAGTGACTGGGCTGAATCCTGGCAAGTTTCTTTCAATCCAAACAAGACCGAGTCAATGATATTTTCCCGTAAACGGAATAACGAGTCTCATCCAGATTTGACCATGAAAGATACAGTCATTAAAGAAGTTAATAGCCACAAACATTTAGGTTTGACTTTGCAAACTAACTGTAATTGGCATGAGCATATTTATGAGATTGTTAGGAAAGTATCCCCAATGATAAATTGTTTTAGAAGCCTAAAATATAAACTTACTAGAAAAACGCTAGAAACTATGTATAGACAGTTTATTTTGCCTCAGTGTGACTACTGTTCGGTCATTTGGGACAACTGCACTCAGAAGCAGGCTTTATTATTAGAAAAGTTACACCTTGATGCGTTACGTACGATATGCGGTGCGGTTCGTGGCACAAGTCACAACAAATTATATGATGAAACAAAAGTTTTACCGCTATCGGCAACGCTTTCAGCAACGGCTTTCACTATTTTATAAAATGGTCAACAACTTGACTCCGACTTATCTTAGTGATCTTGTGCCACCCACTTTAGGCGAAACAACAAATCGTGATTTCAGAGACAAAAGTAAACGGAAAACTTTGAATTGTCGGACATCCCAATACATGAAAACTTTCATACCCAGAACTATTGTAGATTGGAATTCTATTCCGCTTGTAAGGAGATATGCAAATAACATCATTTCCTTCAAGACCTTTTTCTCCAAACAAAGTAACATTTATTTTGACTTAAATCAAGGCTCTAGAATTTCTCAAATTTGCCATAGCCGTCTGAGACTCCAATGCTCAGATCTTAATTCCCATAAATTTCAAAGACACATTTCTCCAACCCCTGGATGTTCATGTGGTCACTTTTACGAAGACCCTGAGCACTTCTTTTTTATTTGCAAAAATTTCACGACTCTTCGAAATAATACGTACTTCTACAACAGTGGATATGACATTAAATCTATCTTGTTTGGAAATCCGTCACAATCAATCCAAGAAAATTCTAAGTTATTATAATCTATTCATTGCTACATTGAACAAACCGGCAGATTTGGTAAACATTAAGTGATACGTCTTTCAAATGTGTGAAATAACAATTCAATATAAGACATTGCAATATATGTATGGAATGTGATTTGATGTATGCTATGTATAATATTATTTATCATTCTTGTATTCTGATGAGGACAGGCATTTAGATAAGCCTTTGGCTTGTTTGCCTGTCCTAATTCATGTAAAATTAATGTGAATAAATATGTTTAAACCATGTTTCCATATGTGTAGACACGAATAAATGCACCATTGATCATTGATGATTTTTTGTAATGAAGGCCTTCAGTGGTATAGATAATTAACATATATAATTAAAGACATTAACCCACTCTCAGGGATGTCATTCATGTTGTTTAACAACAGTCATGCCATTAAAATTATGTTTCCCTTACTTTTCCTCGGAAAAAGATGTAAAAAACATTATGACATCCCTACTTGAATATGAATCTCTATATATTCGATTGTGGATAACTTGGTTCATCACACAATATAAACAATGTTAAGATAGTTTACAATTACCAAAACTAAAATATCATCAAAACTTGTAAAACGAAAATGTAGCTGTTTGCTGACATACTGTCCAAACATACTTGGCTCTGTAACTGATCAGACCTTAAATAAAAAAAATATATGAGGTTGAAAAGTTAATTTTCCAAATCGACAATTTATAACCCATCACCGGCCATATTTGCCGAGACGACTGTACACTTATTTGGGGGGTCACACCAGATCTACAACTTATAACCCCCATATGCAAAGCTGTCGACGAAGAAGACGACTTAATATGATTGTTTTGCCTGTGGTCCTTGCTTGGGGTCACATAATCAACAAATCTACAATTTATGATTCCAATGGCCAAAGAGTCTAAGCACAAGATTTCAGATTTCGAGAGTCAGTGTTTCTTAAGAAGTCAAAAAACTTAAAGCTATAAGACGGAAGGATGGACGACCAAAACCATGCAATGTCACTGGCCTTTCTTTCGACGACATGCCGTCTTTATAAGACAATATATATTAGACGGTATGCCATCTTTATAAGAGAATATTTTAAGGTGGAATGAATAACGTCTGTTTTTAAAGAGATGGAAAGCCGTAATTTATTCATAGAACTATATTTATCATTTAAATTTCAAATAATGATGTCTCCCTTCAGACAAAAAAGACGGCATGCCGTCAAAATTAATTAAAGATGGTATGAACTCCTAAAGTATGTTTTTATTAGACGGCATGCCGTCTGATATCACAACATATGCCAAAATATCCCCATTTCCTAAAATAAATGATTCTCTTAATAAAAGAAATGATATTTAGAGGATATTTGTCTTTGCTTGACTAATACCATGTTTATCTCATCGAGTGAGGTAGAAAGGTTATATTTTCACGAGTGGCGCAGCCACGAGTGAAAATATATAACTTTTCTACCTCACGAGATGAGATAAACATGGTATTTGTCAAGGAAAGACAAATCTATTTATTATATGACCACATCTTTCCTTATTCACCGAAAAAGACTTGCATTTATGTAAGTCGGCTCCAAAATGAGCCTGTCGCCTCAGCAACAATGTGACGTCATGAACGTGTTATGATGTCGGAGCATTGTTTTATGACGTCAGGTCATTGTTATATCAGTCACTAGTGACTGATAACACCTTCCATTGTTATTTTCACTAGTGACTGATAACACGGTTTATTTCCATTGATAGATCCCGGTATTTCACCTGCAATCATATAATAAACATGTTTTTGCATATACGTATGCTATATATATATATAATATCTTATCTTTGAGTATGCACTCTTTGAGTTATACCCTTTGCACAAACATTAAGATATATCGATAAAATCACTACCACTCCTCACTCTGCTTTTCCATGTTTTTCGTCATTTCTCTGGTCTGAAATAGGTTACCTATCTTTTTGTAGTTCAGATCATCAGAGGGAAAGGGGCATTTATGTTTTTTCGAAAATATTAAGCTTTGTCTGATCCTGTGTTTTCTATATGCTTGAATTAATGGTTAAGCTATCTTATAGTGTTTAAGATGGCATGTCGTAGAAAATAAAGAACGAAAGCCGATGTGTCCCTGACTGCTGAAACACCTTAGATGCAACTATTGTAATACATCATAAAGCAACTAGGGTAAACTGACTAAAGATTAGAACCACCCGAAGTGTTAAAATTAATATTTCTCTCCGGATACACCATATCTAAACTATAAGTAAAGTTTGGATTCAGATATAAACGTGGATCCAGTACGAAACTGTCACTTTGTGAAAGATCTGATAAAACTGAGAACGATCGCAGAAAAACGAGCGTACTCTAAATGTGACCAGGAAAGGAGAAAGACGTACAACTGTCCATTCTGGTTTGCACAGCGGGTTTTAACCAGGCTGTGATTTAGTGTTTAGGACTAAGTCAATAGATAGTAGGGAGTGCCGTACATAATAAAACCAGAAATTGTTTCATGGCTGTCAAACCATAATTTGCAATATCCAGAGGAGGCAACCAAACCAAAACTCTTCGTAACATTCTATCCCACAAACCTCTGCCTGTTTACTTAATAGATAATATATTGAGGGCACGAGGCGTCACGCTTAACCCCAAGCACAATACAAGACTAAAGGTGAAAGATGCACAGAACGACTTAAGAAAAACTATGTGAATTCTATGGTAAAGTTAGATTCGTAAACGA
Source organism: Gibbula magus (assembly GCA_936450465.1). Classification (NCBI taxonomy): domain Eukaryota; kingdom Metazoa; phylum Mollusca; class Gastropoda; order Trochida; family Trochidae; genus Gibbula; species Gibbula magus. Next base: position 7,084,837 of record OW388302.1, read on the forward strand.
TGCTGACCAGTCAGATTTCGAGCAGGGCTCCCTGAAGATGGTTGAGTAAGTGTTGTATCGAGTTTTGAGATGTACCCCTCGGTTTACAAACAACTCAAAATCAATACTTTACCTGACCATAGGTCATGCACGTGAAATACAACCATTTCGCATCCTTACGCGCCAGTCAGACATTGATTGTACACCTGGTTTGGTTTGTACAAAATATTACGTTTAAATAATTATAGCTACGTAATTAACTTTATTAATAGGTGATCACTGTGACTGTGAAAAAAAGTTTCTCCTATGTCACGAAGAAACATGAAAATACATTTATTCATTTTAACATAAGAATGTATAACAAAAGAGATAGTTACCAAAAATACAGTGATAAAGTTAGGTTGACAGACTATAGGAAGCTCCAGAATATATCAATGGCAGGAATAAAGAGGAAAACATTATTTATTACAATTATTAGAATAATGATACTTCAAATTCAAATAAAGAATTAATATTGTGATTTTATGTTAAAATGACCTTGGTTCGGGCAGTTTTGACCATGGTTTGGACACTTTACCATTTTCTTTCCAAACACTTGTAAGGTTTTAAGGGACCCTAAAATGAACTTAAGAAATATGTAGAAACGTTACAGTTCCACATATGACAACAAAATTAAATGAGAAATGAGAAGCTTGCTGTTCACATAGTTGTTGCATCAATCCCTGCGAATGTGATTATGACGTCATATATATAGGCATGCATCAGTTATTTATCATCGGGAAGCATTCTCTGTATTAATGACACATTACTTCCGGTTATTTAACTACGGTTATATTATTGTAAATGTGCTATCCAACATATCTTTTGGGACATGAACAACCATTTTGATAAAGCAACTTGTTATGCATGCCGGATAAGTAGGTGGCACTGTCCCAGGTTAGATCAAACAATTCAGAAAGGTTTACATGTATGTCCAAATAGAGTCAAATACTTGATATAAAATATCTTTGTTGCTTAAAATGAGTATTTACAGATAATTATGAATTGAAAAGTCTTTCATAATATTTTAATCGGGTCATTGTCTGACCATGGGTCATTTTGCCTCAATACTGACAAACTGCTATTTTATAAAAACAATTAACTAGCTGTTGCACACAAACATTAACAAGAATCATCAGAAGATGACATATCCCACCGGTTCCACAAAATTTGTAAAACACATCTTTGACAGATAATTGTGTATCCACTACCCTACTTCAGTTAGTGGGCATTACAGATGCTGAGTTTCAGGTATTTTAAGGGTTTTAGACTTCTGCTCCAGAAGCAGTCAAAATCAACAACAAACAACACCCCTCTCATGTTTCTATGGAAACAGAAAACAAATAATTTTTCAGAAAAAACCTGAAAATATCAAATGGCACTACTTCAGTTAGTGGGTAATACACATGCAAAGTTTAAGGGAGATATGATGAACGGTTTTGGAGGTGTGCTCCGGAAACGAACCTGTCTCTGAACAAAGTCCAAATTCAACAAGTTTCTATGGAAACGACCAAAAATAAAATTTTCAGGAATCTGAAAATATCAAAAGGCACCACTTCAGTTGGTTGGTAATACACATGCACAGTTTCATGAAGATATCATGAACAGTTTTCGAGTTCTGCTCCGGAAACGAAATGATTACGGACGGACGGACGGACAGACGGGGTTGATGACTATATCCCATACATATTACATACCGGTGGGATAAAAAAAACTGATCTCTTTCCTTTTCAACACAACATAACAAGAAATCTGCTTTGAATGTTTTAGGATACACCGCTGGATCTTATTACAATGACAAAGGTGGATCCCCTTCAATACTGTGCCTGCCAGAACACCCAATCTATTCTAACCACACATATGGTCTTCACGATGATCAAACATCACTCCTCTACGGGACAGAGTATTGGTTACAATATACGGATATGCCGTTCAGTCCCTTATCACATGAAGATATGCCCTGTGTGGTGTGTGAAAGCAAGAGAGCAACGTCCATCATGGTTCCAGCGAGGAATGCATGCTACCAGGGCTGGACACTGGAGTACTCGGGGTTTCTGATGGGTGGGTTAACGCATCATTCGCCCTCTGATAACATCTGTGTGGACACTGATGCTGAAGCTATTCCTGGGGGTCATGATATAAAGTATGGGAGATTGCTGTATCCTGTTGAGACCAAGTGTGGTTCCTTAGTTTGTCCTCCGTATGTAGACGACAAGTCGGTCACATGTGTTCTGTGCTCGAAGTGAATGGAATAAAATGCACACTCTATAATTTAATTGGTGTTATCTTTAATTTTTTAAGTCTGTTTGATTTTCAAGTCCAAGGAAATTGTAATCCTTTCTGTACTCTACACAATATGTGTGTGATGCCTCAAAAGGGATAATAACAACAACGTTGGATGATGATGAGGAGTAAGGTGACGATAGACAAAATTACATTTTAGAGTAATTACTTTATAATACGTGTGATCTTGATGTTTTTTTTACATACATGAATGAAGCTAATGCTTAATGTCGAAAACTTTAAGTGTCCTTCATGTAACTTTGTAATTGATTCGCCTGTATCAGAAGACCTAGTTTATTTATCTAAAACTTTGTGATTAACACCAAAGACAACGTACATCAAATACATACTTTAAAATAGTGTTAAACATTTTACTTTAAAGGGACATGCATTTTTTTTGTAACATTTTGTTTTGCTTTGATAAATGCCGAAATTCGAAATGTGTTTTACACTTGTACAGTCGTCTTAAATCGCCTTCTATATGTTTAATGCCTGTTTCTAGTGGCAATCAAACAGTCATTTTAAATATAAATTAAGTTATAACATGATTATATTTGGGTTAAATCATGTTATATTTATTCACTATCTAAATGGCATGGCATGTATTTCAAATTAAGTTAAATGTTAAATTTTAAGTTAATATGAGGGAAGCTATCAACATAAAACAACACTTTGAAAGAATAATGTCTGTAGTTGAGGTGAGGTGAGTTGGGGTTTAACGCCGCTTTCAGGTATTTCCCTTATTTATATTGCGGATGCTAGTACAATGGCCGGGAGAAAGCCCGCAATGCCATGTTGCTATGCACTGCGGTAAAATCTGCGAGCAGCGGCTGGAACTAGCAAACCTTGCGTCGTACTGCACTGAAATTCAGTGCAGCATTGCACCCAAACCTTATTGCGTGTAGAACAGTTCTCTTCTGCAGACAAAGTTGCCGTGCCCCTGGCGGGATTCGAACCACGGACCTCTTGATCCGAAGCCAAACACGCTAACCACTGCGCTATCCGGCCCCCAGGAGATTGGAAAATAGACAACTAATCTTTCCTAGTTATAAGACAGAATTATAAAGTCTCAAAGAAACTATGTTCCTTGACAGTTCTATATGAATTTATTTCTACAAATCTAAGGTACAACATTAAATTTTCATGGGAGGTGAAGGGATTGAAGTATAAAATTTCTAAACATATTTAAGTTGTAGTGAATAATATTACTTAGGGAGAAAGCGACATCTAGAGTGTGAATTGCAGTTAATCATTTTCTTTTCTATTTTAATGTTCTTCTATGTTTTTTCAGTGCACGTTTTATGTATATTTTATTTGTGTACATACATGTATACATCATAGTTTTTAGATTAAGGACGGTTTGGGAAAATTCTGAGAGTGTTAGTGAGAATCAATATGGCGATTGTTTTTATCGTGTTAGTCCTTCGATATTAGTGCTTTAAGTATGCCTCAGTGTAATATAAATATCCCTGTATGTATCCGCGAACATGCGTACATAGGAAACATGTCTTTAACCGATGAATCAAGAAAGGATGGGTGAATTTCGTATTATTTTGATACCATGGTCTAGTAGCAGTGATAGCAATGACTGATTCATTATCAAAGTAGGTTCCCTCAACTTTAGTCGAATTTAAAGACAATTTCGAAATTTTGCTAATGTCAAGATTTTTTTAGCTATAATTAAAGATATTAAAAATAATAAATGTTAACTGATACACTGTTATCCAAAAAACAACAAGCTTGTTAATGAAATAACCAATAAAGAAAACATACAACATTTCAAAAAGCATCAAGTAATCATCTTAGTGATTAAAATGTATTACACATGTATTTTGAAGCAACGTGTCAACAATACCGAACTAATTCGTTGAACCACTGGGTAGGTTGAGCCATCATGCCTTTCTGGAATCCTAACACAGCATACATGGAAGGTCGTGCCTCTTCCTTTACTGAAAAGGCTGATGATAACACTCCCCCCCCCCCCCCCCCCCCCCCCCCCCCACCCCCAATTAAATGTATACATTACAGATTATGGAAATCTGAAATATACCATGAAAGTTATATTAATAAAATCATTCTCAAACAATTTCGTATGGCTTAATCTCGTTTCCATTGCTCATCCCATGAACTATTTATTGAAACTGGCAGGTTTAGCTACATTACTTCTTTACCTGTCCGGTTTACAAAAGTCCTTGGACCAAATACATTAAAGACGCTGTAGCACATTTTTCTTACTGAAATAAATTGATCTCACGAAAAGGTAAATACGTGTTACCAATGGCTAAATGATACTCATCAATCAATTAAAAGAGTTCTAAAACGAATGTACATTGTAAGGTTAAGCCTCTTCGAGTGGCCATTTTAAGGTGTTCACATTAAAATGGCCGGTCGAAGGTAGTTTAAGTGATCTGACTGATTTAGCAATACCTAAACACTGAAAGTAGAGTAATATATATCGAACAATGAAAGAATGGTCAACCATCTTGCATTCTGAATTCAAATTCGCATGATACCTACAAATCTTACTCTCTCACACGCAACTGTCGCTTTATGCGTCGCACCATTTTCTTTCAATGCCGACAACCGTTTTCTATGGATACGGCTTATCAAGTCGTGTAATGTGATGTTTTACCCTCTAATATAACCTTATAGTGTATAAACTTCAATGACAAATAGCAAATTTGAGAGAAAAAATATGCAAAAAACGTGCTACAGCGCCTTTAGACCGTACTTTTATAATTACAAAGCTAGTGTCATTGTTAACAGAAACAAACACTCTATTTTTACAGAGCCTTGCAATGTATACATATTATGCAATCATGTCATTCAGAAATATCTATTATAACATCAAGAAAGTGATCTGTAATGAATGTACTACAGGCATGTGACCTTTCAAGTACCGTATACAAATATTGATTGATGCATCGAGTTCGTAAATGAGAAGCGACCAATAATCTTTTCATGAGAACCAATATGGTGGTGGATGTTTATGACCATGTCTTGTTGTTATATATACATTCTGAATACCTCTATGTCTTCATTTTTTTCTGAGAAGCATACATATAAAAGCAATCTCAAAAAAAGTTTTTTTTACGGATCTCTATACACGTAATCACTATGATGTGTATATCTGCCTTTAGTACATTTCATCCACACTGGATAAAGGATAAACCATGATACCAAGAATATGGTAAAGTTGAGGAAGGAAGGAAGGTTTTTCCTGACTATCAGGGTCTATTATTAACCTTGTTTAAGTTTAAAAGACGCTTTATTATCGCGTGATCCCTGGTAAATATATAGAGTCGCTCGTAAAATTTGTGAAATCATCTGAAATCCTGGTTACAACCACGTGAACTATGTTCCGAGATATTGTATTTCTTGATATTTCTTGATTACTTTTATATAAACTACACTATGTAAGCTAAGGGATCAACTTACTCTGAAAGCCTGTAACAATGCAAATATGCATCGTATAATGATATCTGCAATATGTTATGTATTTGTATTTGCCAAAACATATTGATATTGATCAACATATTTTACACAGCTGTAATAAAATATTGGCTCAACTTATCACGCCCTCTCCTATATATACAATTTGAATTTGTCCTTTTTTTCACTATTAAAGTAATATGCGAAAATCTTGTCTACACATATCTTGAGCCTTGAGTATTATAAGTCTATTATCTATTGGTGCTCTATTGTGATGCAATAGTTCGTTGAATCAGAGACGATGGTCACGAGATACTTCGAATGTCTTAAGCACGCTAATATATAGTGACCATTGGAAACAAGCACTTGTCACTTAGGTGACATGATCCCTCACCGTAAATTAATACTTCAAAGTAAAAACATAATGCTATGGTCACACAAATCGACTGGGTCCTGATTAACCTTGAACATTATGGCAATGTCACTAAAATCAAATCAGCCCTCTGTCTGCCCGAGTAGAACGTAGGTATAATGTATAAAATATTATAGACATTTTAGTCAAAGGGTATTTTGATATCTCGCTGACAAGGGTAACTTGTCAAAGTTTCGTTGTGATCGTAAGTTCGAGGTCACATAACATTTTTTGAACATTACATTACATTACATTACTATCTTTAACCTATATATACAGTATGAAAAGAATCTAGTGAATAGTAGCGAGTTATTCCACTTCTTACGTACGGACGTTTGTTACCGAATACTATATCCCCTGCTTGGCGCTAAACGTGCGGCGGGGGTATAATAATGCAATTAAACTTCTATCGTTGGTATCTATAGCCTCGTTCCCATTGACCTCTTTCCAAAGCACTTGAAAGTATTTTGTATGATTAATTATTTAAGTTGAATGAGATATGATAGCAAACATAAAAGTTTATGGATAGTCAACAATGATTGAGTAGTTAGAAGGAGTTGCATAGCTATGGGACATAAATAACTAGTTGTGAAAATGGTTGCATGCACATATTACTTTGAGACATAAACTTGTTATAACCTCAATGACTTCGAATTTTGCAATGGATATAACATTGTGTTCACCAATCAATAACATGACAAAGACATATTTTTACGTATCATTTGTTTGATGAATGTGTTAATATATATCCGCAATAAAGAAATGACTATTCATAGACACTGTTCACCTGCAATATTAAGGTGAAATATACGATTGAATAATGAAAGGAATAACAATTTTTTTAGCATTTATGATTCCATATTTCTGCGAGTTTGAAATTTGATAAGTCTAAAGAATAAAAATGTTCCAAAAAGACGTCATTGTTTAACTTTTTTTCTGATTTTAACTGAGATGATGATGAACATATTCCAAATGCTTCAATTTGTATGAAAACAGCAAATATGATGAATGTGTTGATAATATGGTGTCACGTGTGGCATGGCCATACATATAATGTTCTAGTATAATTAAAATAGATTATTAGTTAAATATTATGTAAACAACATTTTCTCCATTTATACAAATACGACTTATTTTAGCAACCAAATCAAATCTGACATGAAAATTCGTGTCCTGCAAAAATATATTTATGAATAAACGTTTCTAAAGAAATGTAAATATGAATACATCCTGCCTATAGCATCAACTTTCGGAAAGCTTGCCCATGAAATGTCCCGGTGGACCAAAACTCCCCTTGAATCATGATCAGATTCTTATTAATAGAATACACAAATGTAAGAACATGAAATATATATTTGGTAAGAAACATCAATAACCCACATGATATTTTATTTGGAGCATCAATAATGAATACGATATCCTGTTCAGTTGAATAATTGATAATAATATGAGTCATCAAAATATGCCAATTAAATCTTAATCAATCAAGAGTTTTATCATTGGATGGTGGTATTTTTTTGATTGATATACAGTCAATGCATGTAAGCGGGTTTTTTTGCACAGCTTGACAGCGTTCCTTACGTAAGGATTAGTTATATTGTATATGCTTGTATCCAAGTATAAAAGCAACACAATGTTAAAAATTGCAAAGCTGCATCCTAAAATTAAAACAAATGTAAGTACTATCTTAATTGTAATTGTAATTAGGATTTCGTTTGGATGTCAATTGTATTATTTCACCTGTACTGACAAATCGATCGTTTTCTAAAAATACAATATTCAATCTGAAATTTATTATTTGATCAGTTGTGCAATATTTCGTATATTGCAAGAAGAAAGGGGGTAAACTCTTCAAATTACGATTTTTTTATATAATTTAATAATGTTCATATGGACTTTATAAGAAAAAACAATACCTACAAGTACATTAAATAAGTATAACAAAAATACATCACCAATATGTAACATTGCTGATCCTTTTTTGATAGTTTATAGAGAAACATAAACAACGATACTTTTTAGAATGTTAACCCCTGGTCAGTTCTGTTCTCCAAACTTTTACCGTTTTTTAGAAGTATGAATTAAATTATGTTACGGTACATACAATCCACACTTCTAACATAAAAATACAAAGTTATCGGCTTCTCTTACACCATTATACAGTGTCTCATTGGCATCACTATTTACAAAATATTTGCACCAACATACGTATATAAGTATATGTGAACAAACTTCGGATGGTAATTCTAATAATGAAAATGAATTCCGGACATAACTGGTTTCATGGTTTAATAATTACTTATAACTCTTAAAGACCAATCAGAATCATAATGATCATAATCACTATGAATACTGTCCAGTCACAAATTTGATTTTTTCAAGTAAATCTAGTCTTTGTTAGAAGGACATTACCTGATTAAATATCAAAAATAAGTTATAGATAGGAGCATATACTCCAAAATGTGTATCTCTTAGAAGGAGAAGGTCTTTCTTCAGAAAATTAATTTCAACTGCTGTTTAATCAATTAATTGTTGTCAGCCCTTTATACCTTTGAGGTGTTCACACAGTTGGTACTCTAGAATGTTTTGAGTCTAGGCCCATTTAACTCTAGAGTGTTTTGAGCCTAGGCTCATTTAACTCTAGAGTGCTTTGAGCCTAGGCCCATTTAACTCTAGAGTGCTTTGAGCCTAGGCCCATTTAACTCTAGAGTGCTTTGAGCCTAGGCCCATTTAACTCTAGAGTGTTTTGAGCCTAGGCCCATTTAACTCTAGAGTGTTTTGAGCCTAGGCTCATTTAACTCTAGTACTTTTTTCTAAGAATATTCAATTCAGACCATTCCACGGTTTCTGAAAATGAACTAAAACTTGAAAAATGTGAAATTATGAATACGTAAATCTTCTTTCACAGATCATTGGGTAGAGTCATTTGAGCCTGTGTAGAGTTATTTGAGGCTGAACTAATTTGCGCAATTTGCTAGCCCCATATGACTCTAGAGTCATATGGGGCTAGCCTCAAATAACTCTAGAGTAATATGAGGCGGTAGAGTCATTTGAGACTGTTACACCGGTCTCAAACAGTCAATTTAGTGATAATATTTGATACATCTTTAAGACGTGGAAACACTGCTTTGTTTTGATAATATTTATGGAAATTAAGGGAATTAATGTAACACTTGTTGCTATTTTGTCCCTAAACACTTCTTTGATTTGGGAAGAATCATTATGATTAGACTTTGATGTTTAGTATTGTTTACATTGGAGACAAACAGTATTTATCAAACAAACAACTAAGTGAAAAGTCATGTAAGATGTTTTGATCAAGGAGAACGAGTTTATTAAGAGCATTGTTTCTGGTGAATAATGTAATGAATAGTGTGACTACATTGGTGTGCCTGTGTACGGACATAATTGGTATTTTATGTTAAAAAAACATATAATACCCTTTAATATTGAAATTATTAGACATTAAATATGACGGCGGCATGACCGGAATTGTTTGTTTTAGAACTTTGAGAAGGGAGAATCTGTGATAATAGTTAGGTACACGATGGTTAAATACAAACGTTTTGAGTAAAATGACAAGAAAATAGTTTGTAAATGGAAGGCAGGACAATGAAGATACGGATTTGAAGTGCTGGATAGTGGGAGAGCATATGTGTTTGGATTTGAGATAATGAGTGATCAAATCCGTTACCCTTGGGCGGATTTTATTTAAGCATCTAATGGTTCCAATAAGTATAGTGTGAGAAAGTCTGTTGTAAAACAAGGGCAGTTTTCATTGATGAGTTCGTTCATATATCGTCAGATGATGAGATGATAATAATAGAGGAAGATGTCATATATTTACAGTACATGTGCCTCTAGCTGTTCTGACAAGATTTGATTAAATTTTCATGTCGTGCCTAGATGAATGATGCACTACGTTTATGCTCCCATATTCAAGGGAATTTGGTAATCATCATGTTGTGCTTGTAATTCTAATTGTGAAGTAATGTTCTGGAGACCAACTGCGAGAAAAGCGTGTATACCGAGCTGTTCAGTAATTAAGTGTCATGAATTGACCGATTTGATTTGATTTGACAGCCAGGCTATCACCAAGGTCGACCGTTTCCGCCGGCAACCCATCTTTGAAGCAGTGAAGCACTTGATTAAGGCGGCCAGTGTTCTAGGGTAAGCCGTTTGACGTCACGAGACTTGTTCACACACTTCCGCCCGCCATTTGCGTGGGCATGCTACGCTGTTGACATACCGTAGCAACAACATTTTCTGATATCTTCATATTATGCCGCTTTGATCGCGTGCAGTTCACTTCAACTTTGAAAAGGTTATCTTTTGTGCTATCTTTAGATGCAATAATAGATTTCAAAATGACAGTGATTCAGTTCATCTATATACCAATGGTAAATTATCATCGCGCCCCACAAACTTTCGAGCTGTCAATGTCATCTCAAAGAAGAACTGCCTGGTTGTCAACGATCAAAAGGAAGGATTTCAAGTCAATGAAGTACACAAGAATATATTCGAAGCATTTTGTGGAATGTTTATCTAATTTTATTTTTTTTGGTCTTATTTTCAAGATTGTCTAATTTTTTGAAGATTCAGACAGTCATGAGTGTCAACCATTGCTTGTTTATTTACAATTTCTAACTGGATATGATAGCGGCGGTAGGTTTATTTTTTGCTTTATGGTTAGGCATATAGCTTCTTACCAACCATCAAATAGTAATTCAAACATTGGCTTTAAGAACCTATCAAGTTAACTGGTGATCCATTATTTTAAAATGACATTAAATTTTAAAATAATGTATGTTAATTCATTTTTAAAATGTGAAGTTGTGGACAGTCAACATCTAAGTTGATTCCCATTCATGGTATTGAAAAACTGTAAATTATTTGTTGTTCTGCAACATTTTGACTGTCTAATTTGCATATTATCGATATCTTTTGTTTTTAATATCTGTTATAATGTATGTGCAGTCTGACTGTTATAGATGTTTTGTGAATTGTTTTCATCGGGCTCCATACCAGTGATAAGGGAGAATAAAAACACACTTTTTAAAATATAATGTTCAGTAACTACACATGTAGATTATTGTCCAGATAAGTCATCTTGTTGTTTTATTACACCAGTTGTAAAAGTGAGTCAGGGATAAGACAAGCTGAGAAAAGTATTAGGCATCCAAGTAACATTATGTATCCAAGGTGGGACCGGTCTATACCGACATCTGTGCCAATTGTTTATGTACTGTAATAAACTGTAGAATGTATTTTTTATCTTATTCATTTTGTTCATCAATCATGTTAATAACAATATGAATGGACAAATACTATTCATATATTTCAGGAAATCCTTCAGATCTGCTTGACAACAACATTCCTGATCCCTACATCGGCCCGTACTCGAATTATTAATTACTTTTTGGAAATTAGTAGTATTTTCCATGGACATTGAGCTTGAACACACTTCATTATTATTAATGTAATCGTTAGCGTACGACCTCTTGAGATCATATTGACATACTTTTGTTATTCAGCCTTTGAATAATTATAGTTGAAAAAGTGTCATTTCTTCAAGAAAGGATGAATTTAATTAAGAAAACAACTTTCGTGTGGGAATATATATACTTAAATGTTAGATTCAAAATATTGACTTTTGCCTACGCTATAACATAGAAAACCCAAGGTGTGTAATTTCAAAATTAAAACCTAAAATAAAACTATTTTCTTGGACAATAATCTTTCAGTCCATTGATGCTAATTATAATTACAAAATAACAAATGGTTTTGCTTTTAACATTTTAATCAGTAAATGACATAGTTAATACATCAGGAGTGACATTTGGATCTTAAAAATTCATTGTTTCCTCCACTTTTTGAGCTTTTCGTCTCTCAAAGCGTACACGCCTTGCCCAATTCCTGTCCGCTGCACCATGTTCTATGTCTTTTTCAAAAACATGCCTTGTATTCATGTTTTTCCGTACAGCCTCTGAAATAAAGAAAAATATTCATCAATCTATATGTAAGGAGATAAATTTACACTAACATGATGTTCTGACCAAGGCTACATGGCGATCTAATGGTAGGGACCGCATGAGCAAAAGTGTGACCTCAGCCCTCCCGTTACAGCTAGGATTCTGAATGATACACTGGCGAAAGTTTGATGAATTCTTTATGAAAAATTCCTCAACTCTTCAAGAAGTGTCGTCATGAAGATTTCATGATTTGTTTAAGAGCATAAGTGAGAATTTTACTTCATGAACTAATTGAACTGTTCATCAATTAAATTCCGTGAATTGTTCATGAAGTAAACTTCTCACTTATGTTCATGAACTTGTTCATGGATTTACTTCATGAACATTCAATGTTCATGAATTGATATTCATTGATTAGTTTGTGACGTAAAAGTCTCACTTATGTTCATGAACTAGTTCATGAATTTTACTTCATAAACATTGAATGTTCATGAATACATTGGCATTGAAGGATTAAGTTCATGAAGTATTCATGAATTTCAAATTCAAGATGATCGGTTGTTTGACGTTGATATCCATTTAGTGATAACAGGGGTTGTGTGAAAAGAGAAAATGAAAAGTAAAATGAAGATAAAAAGACACTTCGTTCCCTCACTCATTTTGTATAGTGTTAACTAATCAGTTACAAGCTTAACATCCATGTCCCAATTGTGATCAAATTCATTCCAGTCTCTACATTTTTATTGACTAATAATACTTGAAATATTTCTTGAAATGTGATAATATTGGTGTTATTTTCCTCAACTTACTTACATTTATTATTATGATATTTAGCTCTAGACTCACTATCAAATCAAAAGTATTATCTGTATGAAATGCGGTTGAAGACTCAAAAAGGAAATCACATTGAAGATATATAATACCTATGTGTCCACTATTCAATTTCATCCATTATGAACAGAAATTTCTTAATTTCTCTACAACCCTACAAAAGAAGAACAATAGATTCAGACTCAGTCCAACAGAAAGTTTATATATCACTTGCAACAAAATTCATATTAATTAAATGGTTATTTACAGGTAAACCTCTGTGAAGCAGCCTGATTTGCATTCAATAAATATTTTGAGCCAATTTACAAATTACAATATTTCAAAGGCATATCTGTGAATAAAGTATCTCTTTTTAGTTTAAAATTCTATATTTGACCTAACTAATTAATTGTGTTTCTGTAGAATAATTACTTTGATTTTTAAAGACCTTTTAAACTTTCGATTTTAAGTTCATGAAGACTTTTATTGTTTCAGATGATGATAGAGCTATACGTTTGTGAAAGATGTCCGTTATATTTTCCTTGGTCTTGTCAATCAGTAATATTGTTTCAGTTATCTTTACCTGTGTTAGCATTGTGTACTAGTGATATAGCAGTACAGCCCCTATCAAGACAACATGGCTGAAGGGGATCTCGCAAGAGGCAATTAACACGTACGTCTATGGTAATAACTTTACATGTACTGTACGTTATAATATGGCCACCCGCTGTTACGAGTACATTCACGGTGTGGCAGTTTGACATGCAGTTGTTAACAGTTTCACGCGCGAAAAGAGTTTAAAAAGAGTGTATGTACGTTAATCAATGGGGTGCAGATGTTGGGTACCATGGTGAAAAAAATTCAACAATAATTTACAAACTGTTTGAGAGGCATTCTAGAAGTTGGTGTGACATATATTTATGGATGATCAACCTCTTTATTAACAATAGCGACGTTTCGGTATATATCCTTATACCGTTATCAAGCATATGGGAGAGAAGATAAAAACAGAGGTTACTTTTATTCATAGCAAAATCAGTCTATTGATATACATGCACTACACAAGTTTAGAAATTATAGATAAATAAATAAACAAAATATTATCTTCAGCATTAGTAGACTAATAATGTAATAATCCATGATCATTAACTCAATAACTAATTAATTATTACTTCAATTTATAAAATTGTGAATTGAGTTTTGTTTCTTTATATATTATAGGTAAGCTTGGTTTCAACTGATGGCTACCAGTGGGAAATGATGGAGAGGTAGAACCTTTGAAACATGTCTATCATGTTGAATGAACTCTCAGGTTAGATTTAAATTGACATGTACAGATGAGAAATAATAAAAATAAAGTTGGTCTTTACAGCCTTATAACTTCTATTTTGAGTGTCAGTAATAATTGAAAAAAACCCTTTAAATCATAAGTCCTTTAATAATCGCCTGCTTTGTATAATCACCGGGTCCAAACCCTCTCTGAAAAAAACTAATCACCTGCCTTGAAATAATAGCCGGGTTAAATTCAGCAAATGTAAATAAAGGAACAGCTATGTCCTTTTCAAAAATAATTCCGGCATAAGCAAATTTATGCAAAGTTTAGCCTCATGACATGCACTTCGTTTAGAAAAATTGTTTTATATTTGTTTAATATTTGTTATATTTTTAAACGTTCACATATCTAATACGGCTCTAAAAAATCACCTACTTTAAACAATCGCCGGGTCAAATCAGTGTTTGAAATTATCAGGATTTACTTAAATTTATTTTCTAATCGCAAATCGCAGGATTTGAGGCAACATTTGATTATATTTATGTGCATGGTATTAATTGTGCACAATTTTGTGTATAGACACCACAGCCAATGAGGATTATGACTGCTTAAAATTGTCAACCTTTACCTGGATATCTGGTGTTGCTGCAAGTGTAGCAGGCTGTGAACATATAGGAGACCACAAACCCTAGCTTCTCCCTGACTTGCCTGCACATCAGTCCATGTCTATGACATCCAGTTACAAACTGAATTTCCCTAATTCATCAACATCAGGTGAGCTGGTCAGGCATCTGTCACTTATAAAACTTTCGACTTCTCCCCCACAACCGTTACACTCCCAAAGCTGACATTTTGTGGGGAAGTTTTGATTTGGTGAAGATGTTACACCTGGTGAGGATTTCCTTTCCGAACAATAAAAGTTTTCATAATATATGTACACATACCTGAACACACAACCCAAGGTATTGTTATTCCTTTTGTATAATCCCGCTACTAGAGGTATAACGTTGTAGTTAGAGTTATAACGCGCTCCTGTTTGTTCCTCCTGTGCGTCCGAGCCCCTGCAACTGTTATAACTCGGAAACTTAAAATTTTGTACGGATGTAACCTTTTTGGTGGTGTTGTGCATTTGAGGGGTTTCAAGGGTTTTACAAAGGTTGATCCAAACTAATTAGAGATTCAGACTTTGACTCGTTTCCGGAAAATAGTCAATGACTATAGGAATCTTTAAATTTGGTAACGATGATACTTATAACATGGTTATATTTGGGATAACACTACCTTCAATAATACACATTTTTGTACTTTTTCAGCCCGAGTCCCATGCGGGATTCGAACCCACGCCCTAAGGCAACTATCGCCAGCATTGACTGATTTTTTGTCGAGGCAACAATGTATAATCTACCAAGTACGTACCACACGACCATTTCGCCTCGTTCGCATTTCGGTCGTGTGGTAAGCTGTTGGTACAGTCAATGCTGGCGATAGTTGCCTTACTCTGAGGGCGTGTGTTCGAATCCCGCATGAGAAATGGCTCAAATATTGGAAATATGATCTTGTTGGATGGAAAATAGGATTTGTAAATTGCGATGTCCTCAGGGCACAGCATGGTTGTAATATGCTTCGATGAAATATTATCATGAAGATAATCATGATTGCGTATTTTGGGGCGTTCAAATGCACCCAATTTTATGTTCGTACCACCAACATTAGGCAAAGGTTTTCTTCTATTCCTAGTCTCTCAGAGGCCAGACATTCTTCTCAAATCATCTTTGAGAAATACAAACATTCACAGTCATTTCACAGACTTCATATATATATAACTTATTACTTATAAAATGCATTATTATGGTCTTTCACCACATATGTGTTTGTTTATCTGTCCACAGGCATCAGTGTGTACACAAGATGGGGAAGAACATCTTGTCCACCAGAGAACAACATGGTTTATAAAGGTGAGAGCTTGATTTATCTATGTGAGTGTGTGTTTCTCGGACGTTACTGCGTTTAGTTATTCAATTCTAATTTATGTTGCAGATGAAGCATACTTTAAGATTTTCGAGAAAAAGAACTAACAGTGAAAGTGTAAAAGTGTGAAACAATGGTTTATCGTTTTATATACTTGACCCACTTCTGTCTTGTAAGAGATATGTGCGCATTACACAGATGGCATATCCATAGTTCTGGAATGCTGAGTTTGAAATAACCTTTGATGCAAAAAAACATTCATCTATCCATATACATGTATGTTCAACATAATTCAATCTATTATGCCATTAATTGCAACTTTTCCAAAAGCTAACAGTATGTTAAAAATTCCACCTCTCTATTTGGAACAATACTTGGTTTTTGCACACTTCAAATAGGTTTGGAATTTTGAACTTTTAATGACTTCCTTCCAATCGAGACAGATAGATGGCGATGAATCTCAGTAGATAATATAAAGTGTAAATTGTGTCATTTACATACAGTTGTTGTCGCAAACTTGAATCAGAAAAAAGATTCATAACTATTATTATTATTATCATTATTATTATTATAATTTTGAATGTGTTTGATAGACATATATGTTTTTTAAAGAAGTAGTTATAATTTCATACATCTAAATATGTTACTTATATGTATATGTCTGTTAAGGTAGACTTGATCTAAATGTTTGAATCGCTTCTTCAAAATGTTTTTTGACCATATATAATCTAGTTGAGGAGATTCCAAAAAGATGATTTTTTCAAAAGTTCCTCAGAAATATGAACAGATCATATTTTCAAAATTCGTATAAAGACATGATGTAACTCTGGTTCAGTCGCATGTATCCCACAAAGATAGAACTTTTGTGTATTTCGTATTTACAATTTTCGTAAAAGTGTAGGAAATAATATTCATAAGATCAAGATGTATATATATTCAATGTGCCAATTGTATAATATACATTTTAAATTTGTTTTTATATATATAAATCAATCAATGTTAATGTACCTCTTGGTGTGCACTTATGACTAATTAAAAGCAACATGTCACCCGTTTTCAATATTTCAGGTTACGCAGCTGGATCATACTACGCATACCAAGGACAATCACCTTCAATGCTGTGTCTTCCAGAGGACCCAATCTATTCTAACCACACGTATGGAGTCCACGGTGATGAAGCATCACTCCTCTACGGGACAGAGTATAAGACAGACTACACGGACATGCCCTTCAGGTCCTTAACGCAGGAGGACATGCCCTGTGCCGTGTGTGAAAGTAAGAGAGCAACATCCATCATGGTTCCAGCGAGGAATGCATGCTACCAGGGCTGGACTCGGGAGTACTCAGGGTATCTGGTGGGTGGGTTAGTGAATCAATCGCCTGCTGAATATATCTGTGTGGACACCGATGCTGAAGCTATTCCTGGGGGTCATGGTCAAAAGTTGGGGAGATTGCTGTATCCTGTTGAGACCAAGTGTGGTGCCTTAGTTTGTCCTCTGTATGTAGACGGCAAGTCCGTCACATGTGTTCTCTGCTCTAAGTGAAACGAATAAAGTGTACAGCTATCATTTCATTGGTGTTATCTTTAATACTTTAAGTGTGTTAGATTTCCAAATCATATAAAACTGTTACCCTTTCTGTACTCTACACAACATATGTGTGATGCCTCAACGACAACTACATTTAATTTTTATGACACGAGGAGTAAGATGACGTTAGATACAATGACATTTTAGTAGTATTATTTTATAATACTTGTGTTCGTGATGTTTTGTACATACATGAATGAAGCTAATACTTAATGTCGAAATCTTGAAGTGTCCTTCATGTAACTTTGTAATTGATTCGCCTGTATCAGAAAACTTTGTGACAAAAACCAAAGATAACGTACATCAAATACATACTTTAGAACAGTGTAATACATTTGACTTTAAAGGGACATTCAGTATTTTCAAAACATTTTGTTTGGTTTTGGTACATGCAACAATTCCATATGTGGTGCTTTAAGTTCAATTAGTTTCACCCGACTTGTACAGTCATCTTCAATTGCCATCTATATGTTAATTTCCTGTTTCAATGGCAACCAAACAAACACACGTTTTAAATCTAAATTAAGTTAAATGTTAAATATTAAATGAATATGAGCTAAGCTATCAACATGAAACACTTTGAGCGAAAACAAATCTGTAGTTCAACTGATGTAGTTTTTAACCGTCTTACCCCTGTCAGAGACTTAAATGTAAAAACCTCGGGTTAATTAAGTTTTGATTACTTGAGACAGCTTATCAGTATAAGTATATAAGTATCATACAAGACAACACAAATACATGTAACATTTTGTTATGCTTTCCTTTTGAATAACATAACAGCAATACATACATTGTATATAATGTAACAAGTTTGATAAAAAGAATAAATAAAGATACAACTAGAAGAGCGTTTGCGGGACACCGCAAAAGCAGAGCAGTTCCGAAACTTTGGGTCTTGCCTTTCCCTGTTCCGCCTTCTCCTCAGCATAAATAAAATTGGAATTTTTTGGATAAAAATTTGTTCATTATTCAAGTTATTCTAACAAGTTGAATCATCACTGGGGTCACTTTTCACAACTTTGTTCTTAAAACCTATTTCTGATTTCAAAATTGGATCAAAAGATTAACATGGCCTTAACCAATATCTCATGACCTTGAACTTTGACCTTCAAGGTCACACCATCAATGATTACTTTTCATTGTGTATAACAATCAGGCAATTAGTCAAAGTGTTCATTGTTAACATGAGGCATATTCACAATAGCACGCTTAAGTTGTGACCTTGCTGTGACCTTGACCTTTGAAAGATTTTAGTAAAAACGTTTTCAAATCTTGGTCTTTCTCCATAGTTGATATATACCAAATAAGAGCCTGACAGCACAAAAATGTTTGCAGTTATCGTGTTTACAAGGATAATTGTAGTGATTTAAGAAGTTATGACCTTGACCTTTGACCTTGAATGTGAACATGTCAAAATCATCCACCAGATTAATAAGAAAGAAGCTATGTATATGAGGTGTTAATACCTTTTTTGGAAAACGTTAATTAGAGATTTCAGAACTGTTCACCATGACCATATCTCGTGACCTTGACCTTTGATCTTCAAGGTCACACAGTCAATGATCACTTTTCATTGTGTACAACAATCATGTAATGATTCAAAGTGTTAATAGTTGAACTAAGACATTTTCGCAAAAGCATGCTTAAAGAGCCATCACGGATGTTAGTATTTCAATTTTTTGGAAAATATACTTATAACGTCATTCTCCAGAGAAATCTTTTATCTACAACATGGCATATGTTAAATAATTTTCATATCACGACAATGTATTGCAATTTGGTTTCAAAGAGAAGTACCACTTCGACTAGCGCGCGCTAAGGGTATCTGACGTATATAAACAAAATCCCCTTTTTGCGTAATACGTACTACACAAACAGGAAGTGCTTCCGAAGCGTGAAGGCTCGTCTCTAGCGCAAGTCGCCATAACAACCCATATGCTGCACGTGCTTCACGTGTCTCTCTTGCAAGTTACCCTTGTCACACATTACTGAATGTGACGATTGCTTTACAAACAATGTTTCTAAATGTCCTGGGAAGATACACATTGTTGCCTGTTTAATGTACTTTTTATTGAGATAAGACCAGCAAATTATGACAAATTTTTACTCTCATTAATTATTAAATTCAAGGAAAATACCTAGTTGGGTAAAACAATTATTCCAATATCTGTAGCAAATACATAATTAAATGAAATAGTAAATAAATCACCGCCAAAAAAATATATATATATTTCGATATCTTTCATTGCTCATATTTTTTTTTATTCTTTCGTGTCTTTGTTTACTGTGTGTGAGCTAGACCATAATGCTTTGCGCTTGAAAATAATAGACTGGATCTATATTTAGACTGGAAAACACCTTAACTAATTAATGCAATTTCTCGGCTTATTTTAAGTTGGAAAAAATAGGGAAAAATTAAGTGTATTATTTCACGGAGATGGATTTTTGGAAATTTTTTGATATTTTCATCAACATCCGTGATGGCTCTTTAAGTTGTGCCCTCGCTGTGACCTTGACCTTTGACGGATGTTAGCGAAAACCTTTTCAAATCTTGGGCTTTCACCATAGTTGATGTACACCAAATAAGAGCCTGATAGTCGGAATATTTTTCAAGTTATCGTGTTTACAAGGATTTTTTTTTAGCGATTTCAGAACTCGTGACCTTGACCTTTGACCTTGAATATGCACATGTCAAAAACATTTCCCAGGGGCATAAGTAAGAAGTTATGTATATGAGTTCTCAAAACCTTCTAGGAAGAAAGTTACAGCGAATACAAAACGCACCGGCGGCGGCGGCGACGGAAACTGCGCAAAAACTGATAGCAGCCCGACTAAGTCGGAGCTGCTAATTATCTCGTTCAAGATGAGGCCTACTTTAGTCAAGGAAGAATTTGGCCGAGAACTCAAAGTATGAGATGAATTTAAAGCCAACAATATACAACATTAAACTGAGAGTTCTATTACGAGCACCCACCATATTGTGTTTGTGCATTTTATTTGTTTAAATATGTAATATTTTTGGAGCAATACTGCAATGTATTCCACTAAGTGTAGTATCACCCATGGTTCGCTACTTCCACCACTGCAATACACATTCAAGAAGTCGCTTTCTCTCTAAAGTAATATTATTCATTGCAACTTAAATATGTTTAGAAACGGCCTTCAATCTTCAAACTTCAATCCCTTAACTCTCATGAAAGTTTTAATGTTGTACCTTTAATTTGCAGAATCAAATCTAAATAGAACTGTTAAGGAACATCGTTTCTTTGGGACTGTATATATAATAATTTTGTCTTATTAGTAGGAGACATTAGTTGTCTATTTTCCAATCTTCAGTGACTATATTAATCAAACGTTTGACTTGTTGAAACCCATAAAAGGTTACATTTATTTATTGTAATTGTTCTATTACACAACAATATGGGAGAGGTCAACATTACCAGAGAATATATCTATATAGAGCGGGACGTAGTCAGCCGAAAGACAATTTAGAACAATTTGGTCCCGGTGATAAGATGGTTGGTCAACATGACATCTGAATTCAACTAGATTAGCGTTTGTGGAACACTGCAAAAGCTGAGCAGCCATGAAATTGAATCTCTCACCTTCCCTTGTTCTGCCCTCTCCAAAGCAACAGTAAAAGGCCCAACTTTTTAAAATAAATATACCCCAAAAGACAATTGAAACATAAATTCAAGACATTGCATTTACAACTAGTACCATTCAGATCTCATGACTATCACATTACTTTCCTTTGTGTATAATTCATAAATTCGCAAAAGCATGTCTAAGTCGCGACCTTCCTGTGATCTTGACCTTAAACATATTTTCAAATTTTGACATATCTCCATACTTGATGTATACATAACAATAAGAACATCCAAGCATAGAAAGTTTTCAAGTTATCGTGTTTACAAAGATTTTAAAAGTTACTTCAAAACTCTTGACCTTGACCTATGACCGCGGAGGAAACAAAGGATACAAACAACCCACACCAATGCCAGGCTAAGTATCGGAAACCATTGGGTCATCAACGCCAAAAACAACTTACACTGCCATACTTTACTTCTTCGTAATCATTTCCTTACTTTGACAACAGCTTTGGTTTAATATCATATTGGCAACAGAAATACAGTTACCAGGAACACTGTATTCAATGCTACCAGCTTTTTTGCAGGATGATACCAGGTCAGTTTTACCAGCATGCCCAGGATAACAAGAGACGTCCTCTTTTGCGCATAATGTTATTATCTTGCAAGATCTTTCACCCTTCAAGCACTTGTTGAACCATCTGCATTGACAAATAAGGAGAACAATTCGACTAATTCGACTGTAAATTAGTTATCAGAGCACTTCATGTAATAGGAAAAATTGTCGTTTTTCAGACATCTAATTTTGAAATTACAGCCATCTTTTTTGTTTTAAACCCTATTTGTTCTTCAATTGACATTTACCCCCAGTTCCATGTGTAACGTTACACTGTGTATACTGTTACTTTTGAGGAATTGTGAACAAAACATGCTCAAATGAATCATCTGTTAAACATCACTTCATTTATCTGATATCTGTGAACGTTGACAACACCATAAAACTGTTGGAAGAGTATCTTTTGCCTGTGAGTTTATATAGGAATCAAGGACGTTTTGGTCAGGAATATATGGTGGTTGGTCTAGATGACAAATTAAATAAGATTAATCTGGAGCATTTGAAATCAATATAAAACGTATGTGTATGTGTATACACTACCAAAATGTTAATTTAAATAACTTAAATATAAAATCAAGGTTATAAAACAATTGTTATTTATGACATTGTCGACAAATTATAATTTAGTGTCCTAAAATAGCACAAATGCTTTATAAACCTTATCACTGCTAAGCCAATCCCTACTCTAGAAGTATACGTACAGAACACCTGGGTTTAATCTCATTCAAGTCTCTAGTCACGCTTAATGTTGTTATCTTTGCTTCGCTGCTTTCTGCACAGCCAATTATAATGCAATTTCACACACTCAGATATATATGTCACCTTATCACTGATAAGCCACTCCCTTCTCTACGAATGTATAGTGCACATAACAACAGTTAGTCTCATTCCATTCTCTAACGATGCGAGTACTTTGTGTTCTTATCATTGCCTCAATGCTTTCTGCACAGGCATTGATTATGCCGATTTCAAAACCGGATGGATCTTTGGATATATCTAGCCTCCTTAGTCACATTTCATTATTGGAACAGACAATAGAAAACAAAGCCTCCCAGAGCGACATATCAAAACTGGAACAGACAGTTAGAAACATGGCATCACAGAGCGACATCTCAAAACTGGAACAGACAGTTCAAAACATGGCATCTCAAAGCGACATAACAAAACTGGAATCAGAACTGCAGACAGCTCGAATGGAGCAGAAAGTCACACAAACCAAACTGGACACAGCCCTGGATGAACTGAAGGATCTCTCTAACGTGAAGACGGAGCTGGCAGTTCTACAGAACCAGATTCAGTCAGGGAACAGTCAGTGTACTTGTGGATCGTCCGGTAACTTGGGAGGTCAACCAGCACAAGATCTGTCTGGTCTTCAAACTGACGTGTCCACCTTGAAATCCGAAGTAAATCAGCTTCAGTTTCTCACAAACCAAACAGATGTCACCAGTCTCTATTTTGATGTGTCCTCCATCAAGACCGAGATCTTTAAACTTAAGGCCCTCCATAATAGGACAGGTGATCCACAAAGCACTCAGCAAGGTATTTGATCCTCATCTTACGACACATATTTTCATAAACTCTGAGATTTTGATAGTGTATATAGTGCCCATCGTGTAATTGTTTACATCTTACCTGTTTTTATAAAACAATGATAACTTTATATATTTTCAGAATCGGATAACGTGCACTATTACATACCTGTATTTAACTGATGGAATGCATATTAGTAAAAAGTGTCAGCAATGACCTCATGTCAGTCATTGTAAGACATTTTGAATACAGACAAAAGGTGTTGATACATAAAGATAATTTTCTTAAAACAGATACACTATATTGCAAACAACTGATAACTTGTGTGTGAATATATGCTCTGTAAACGCTCATATTTTGTCACCATGACGTCATGAAACCATTGATTTTGTCACGCAAGAAAACCTTTTATTTGATGACTCTTATACATGATGGAAATCAATGAAAGTTGAGGAAAATAATTATTACACTTGATAATGAACCATACAAATTTTACATAGAAACATTCTCATTTCAGTGAAAGTCATTTGTCAGATGCTTTGTTAAAAATCGTTTGCTCTATATCTTAAGATAAAGCCCTTTGTATGTGATTGTCTCTCTGTCCCCAGGCAGGAGTGTGTACACCATCTGGGGAAGAACATCCTGTCCACCAGGGAACAGCGTGGTTTATAAAGGTGAGAACTGAATCTTACTATATTGATCTGTCATTACATGTGTGTGAGTCAATGTCTATGACTTCCTGAGCGTGTTTGATTCTCTGTCTTTACGGTATTTAAAAGGAACATTTGAAGACTTATTCAAAACAATTTTTTCTTTCAACGTTTCAGGGTACACAGCTGGATCATATTACAATGCCAAAGGTGGATCAGCTGCAAGTCTTTGTCTTCCAGAACACCCAATCTATTCTAACCACACCTTTGGTGTTCACAAAGATGATGTATCACTAATCTACGGGACAGAGTATGGGGCAGATTACACGGATATGCCCTTAAGGTCAGTAGATAATGAAGATATGCCTTGTGTGGTGTGTGAAAGTAACAGAGAAACGTCCATCATGGTTCCAGCGAGGAATGAATGCTACCAGGGCTGGACTCGGGAGTATGCGGGGTATCTGATGGCTGGGCGCGGGGATTTGTCACCCGCTGACTATATCTGTGTTAATGCTGATGCGGAAGCTACTCCAGGAGGTCATGAAGTAAAGGGTGGAAGATGGATGTTTCCTGTTGAGTCGACGTGTGGTTCCTTGGTTTGTCCTCCATATGAAAACGGCAAGACCGTCACATGTGTTGTGTGCTCAAAGTGAATGTAATAAATACTTTCAGTTGTTAACACAATGTTTGAGTCTCTGCAAAAATGTTTGACTAAAACAATGTACTTACTTCATAGAAGTAATGACATATGTTGATGGTGTATGTGAATGCAGTGATGATAATTATCGTATTTCATTATTTAGACCAGTACATGCTGTTGTTATATTACTTGTATATTTGTTTGAGGAGTTACTTCCCTTGGAGTGAGTTTTTTTAGTGGTCCACAGGCATAAACAAGTATTGAGACCAATGTCAAGGCAACCTTTAAGATAATGTAGATATCTAATATAAACTAGGAAAGCTACCAACCAATGTTCAAAATATAGTTTTACTAAATGGGTATATTCATATGGAAACATGGTATTTCGTATCCAACATATCATATACAGTCTATTCGACCAAAAAAAACGGGAACATGTCATCGCTTACGTGAAACAGATATTAATGTCTGTAGCACGTTTTGCACGAGCATATAAACTGTATAAAATGGCTCGTCATACACGTTATTTCAGCAAAAATAATCACACAAAAGAATGCCACGTTTGGCAGTCATTGAGAGAAAGAGAGAGAGGGCTGTTGGAATGGTCTAACATTGAGCCTCATACGTCGACGTCGACATAAGGTTTGGTTGCCGGGTACCACAGTGTAAATAAACAGTCTAATAAAGACAGCGTTACTAAGTGTTACTATAGTCAAAACATAACATTGACACATGTCAAAACAATTTCTAGACATAACAATTATTGAGATATAATTGCTGCGCTGACCTAGGGGTCTCCATAATCATGGATTCTCTCAAACATGAACAATGCGCTGTGATCAAGTTCCTTACTAAAGAGGGATGCAAAGCTACAGAAATACATAATCGTATGTGTAATGTGATGGATAAGGATGCTCCTAACTTTCCAACAGTTTGTCGCTGGTCTCTTCAGTTCAAGCGGGGCAGGGAGTCCTTAGACGATGACCCACCGTCAGGCAGGCCATCTGAAGTCACCTGACCGGAAGTTATTGCCGCTATCGAAAGACGAATTTTAGCTGACCACCGTGTTAAAGTTTCTGAACTGTCTTTGGAATTCCAGATATCAGTTGGAAGTGTTGAAAAAAAAATTCATGACCATCTTGGTATGTCCAAGGTATCTGCAAGATGGGTACCTAGAAACCTCACAGCACAAGATCACAAGAAAAGAACCGAAAGTTGCATGGAGCTCCTGGATCGGTTTAATGCGGATGAAGCCGGGTTTTTTTCTCGTCTGTTGACAGGTGACGAAACCTGGATCCACCATTTGGATCCGGAAACTAAACTGGAATCCAAGCAATGGAAGCACACGAGTTCACCCCCTCCCCTGAAGTTTCGCACTCAACAATCAGCTGGCAAGATTGTGGCGACAATCTTTTGGGATGCAAAAGGCATATTATTAATTGATTACTTGCCAACCAAAACTACAATGAAAGGTCAATATTATGCCAACCTAATGCAAGAATTGCGAAAGACAATTTGACAGAAACGCTGTGGAATGTTGACACGTGGTGTTCTGATTTTGCATGACAACGCTCAAGTCCACAAGTCAAGAGTTGCACAGGCCGCTATACGTGATTGTGGATTCGAACAGCTTAACCACCCACCCTACAGCCCAGACCTAGCCCCCAGTGACTACCTCCTGTTCAGAAACCTGAAATATGCCCTACGTGGAAGGCACTTCCGGGATGACGAAGACGTCAAAGCTGCCACAGAGGCGTGGTTAGGGGGGCAAACGGAAGACTTCTACAAAAGTGGCATCAAAAGTCTTGAAGAGAAATGGAATAATTATTTATAATAATTATTGAGGTGAAGGGTAACTATATTGAAAAATAAAAGTAAAAAATTGACTACGCGAGTTGGTTTTATATTGAAGTTGCAACACTTATTGAACGCCCCTCGTATGTGACAGCCGAGTTCGACGTTGGCAAATTCTGTAAAGTGAAGGCTCAAGAACCAAATTGAAGTTAGATCAAATCTATCTGGAGATTGTATTGCCATGACTTGAGATAGAACCGAATGCCAAGACAAGGGTGATAAGACAATGGTGCTAAGTAGTTACAGCTGGACAGGAGGAAGGGCGGGCAAGGGGCAAATATGTATATTCATTGCTTGCGTGAAAGACACACTTGGGATATACCAATCAAAGGTACAAGCCCCTAGGGAATATAACGTTCACTCCATTAGGTGTGAACTAACTATAATAAAGTGGAAACTAGTTAGTAAGACTCTGCAGTGTATTCACAAGTTACTCCAAAGAAGATTAAATATAACCACCATGATTGATTTTGTATTTTGTATTTATTTTATCAAACTACAAAAATGTCACTAAACTTTAAGATTAACTGTCCTATTTTTAGTTTTTTAAAACACTTTTCTTACACTTGAATGCGATGGAAAAATATGACACTTCAATCAATTAATTTTGATTAGAATCAATAAAGTACACTACTGTTTCAAATATGTCCTTACCGTTACAAAAAAGATCAAGCGTAGATGCTAATTGCCCTAAATTAGTCCAAAAACAACATCTAATTTGAGCATCTGGTAGAACATAACCTTTCTAACATCTTCGTCTGTTGACAAGATTCAATAATTCTGATTCCAGCTGATCTCTACCTGCACTTTTCTTTCAGATAACTGACTTTGTGTATGATGTGAATTATTTGTCCTTACATGCTCGAAGAATAAATAGTTGATAAATATTCCCTTTAACTTGTGAATTAATGAAAGATGCTTGAAAACCCAATCTATTATCAGACTTAGTTAACTATGTATTTTCTAGTATGTTAAGTTTACTAGTTGACTGTATATTTTGCTTAGATTCCTTGAAATAGATATGTATTATTATCACTGTAACACTGTGGTCTAGTGGTTGGACTGCTGGCCTCTCGTGTCAATGGTCAAGGTTCCAATCTCGGTGGAGACATCAAACATGTATGATCTGCATCCCATACTGTGTTAATGTTGTGTCCCTGATAAGGTGCTTCATCATCAGTGCACTCAGTCACTCAGCTGTTTAAATGGGTACCTGAACACGGGAAGTACGGACCCACACAGTCGTGCAGAGCAATAAGTAGCGAAACAAGAAGTACAATTCCTTCAGATTATTTTATACATTTTATAACTAGTGCTCCTGCATTGAAATAGCACACATACAAATGTAGACTTGCTATTCTGCTCTTGTAGCAGGGTCCTTAATCTCCTTAAGCCATTAAATTTAAGTTTCAAATGTAAGTTTCAATTCGAGGTCACTGCATCATCATTTTCATCTCTATTTTAGTCACACTCTTCCATTACTTAAAAGAGCTTGTAAACTTTATGAATGAAAATGAAAGTAAACTAGTGTACGATTTTCTGTGAATATCACTATTGTGACTGACATGTAACGGGGCGTGGCCTAAATTTTTTAAACACGTGGTTCCCCACTTACTTGAACAGAGATACACAGTTTGTTTATTGTTAATGGAACTTGTGTTACGTTAACTAATCATGAAATAATACAAAACACAATTAGGTTTGAAAAAACAATTTGACAAGAAATGATAATAACATGTGCAAATAGAAAAGATGTGAATCTATGACGCATGTTTTCTTTTATACCATTAAATGGTTCTATACAATTTAATCGTGTCACTTTACTTTGTTGTTGGCTATTCAGTTCACCGAGATATTTCAGATTGAAAAATGCATATGAAGATCCTAAATGATTATCAAAGCAAACTAAATATGTGTTATTTTCAACCCCTTCTAACTGTAAGTGATTTGTATTTATCATATTCATTTATGCTCTGCATATACAATCTGATATAAACAGATCATGTGTATATGAAACCCTGTCTTCGAAGTGGTACAGTCCCAGTTTTTTAATTTGAAATCAATTGTATGAATTTAATTAAAGAGTACTTTATTTATCTCTACCGCCGACAGAGAACACTGATGCCCATTTTGAATTAACATCTCAAAGAACCCCCTTTCTCGTCGACATGTGTTCATTTCCAAAATATTGTCTTAACCTATGATTATTGAGATACCTGTCACAAAGAGAGCAACATGTGATTTGACATAGTCGCCAGCTTAAAAGAAAAGTAATGAAATTGGGGCCTAATATGACAGATGCTTGATGTGTACATACTTGAATATATGTAAAATATATAAAACTCTTTGTCACCTCTCAACAAACATCTCATTTAAAGTAAATACGCAAGACAGCATTGATATTTGACGGCAAAACATAATTGCATAAAACACTACAGACGGTAGCATGACCAGACGAAAACAGTTGTCCAAATATATACTTCTTTTATTCCGGCCACGCACCTGTCACCTGTCTTTCCGCAAGTTTGGGTCTGAGTCTGATTTAATCCCTAGACTGTTATTTCCTAGACTGTTAAGTCAACTATGTTATTTCAATACTCAAATTGAATGTGTATTTGCCTAAGTATCAACCCCGTAACTGATACAGCATCATGTTTGTATTACCGTTGAATCAAAAGAAATCACTAATTACACCTGATGTATTGTTATGTAACATATTCCAATAACAAATAATGATGCAACTTTCTTCAACCATATTCAGAACACACTTTAAATATGTTATATGGTTTACAGGTAATACTTAATTTATTATATTAGGCTCACTTGCATTCACTCCATGCATTTTTCTTTATGTAATGGACAGGTAAATGATTTCAGACATGCAGATCACAAAATATGATTGTTCCAAAATGCAAAAGTATTTCTTTTAAGTTAGGTTCAGACGCAAGGTCTGTAGCTCACCTCGACACATGTGCAGACTTTGAAACGTAATCCTGCAAATTTGTGAGGTGAGTATTATTATGAACAACAACAAGATTACGTTACAAAAAACTTTAGAATGCATATTAATCTTCCGTAAGGCGGCATAAAACAGTTTACATCTGTTTTCGGGGGCATTTTCTTTCCAAATGTGACTCAGGGTGGTAGGACTTTTAAAACTATTTTTGATAAAATGACTAATGACGAAGGAGGGGTACAATGTAGTTTTTCTCATCAAAATATACCTAGGAAGTGTTAAGTATGTAAACCCTGCAGATAAATTTGGTGGACAAATTGATCAGAGGTTTTAGCGTCCTCGTAGTGATACAGACACCGTTGTGGACAGCCGAGACAGTTGAACAAACGATGGACATCCCCCACGTGCATGTTGATCGTTGCATGAATTATTAACATGAACTGAGTTGATATAGATTGGTTTCAAGTTTCAAGCAGTAAGTTATTTTAACACCAATGATAATTAGTGTAAATAATGGATAGACAGAAAGATAATTTATTAAAATCTCATCTCACAATACAAAACTAAACATGTGCACGTGATGCACTGTGATGTCCCCCGCTCCAACTGTCAGTCCAAGCTTATCATCCTACCCTTATTTGCCAACTATGCCAGAAACACACCTAAAAGGGAATTAAAAAGGTTAATTATTATTATAAATAACTTGTTTCCATTGTATAGCCTCTTAGCTCAGATTGAGTCAGTTTTCTGTCCTTTTTGTTAAAATTGTTTCCATTGAATAAAAATCCATTCAATCTTTGAGTAACCACATACCAAGTTATTTAATAATACTAAGTAGATTATGAGATAGAATATACAATATCAGATTAACCAAGGAGGCACTCTACCACTAGGTCTAACCACATACCAAATCAGAATAACCAAGGAGGCACTCTACCACTAGGTCTAACCACATACAAAATCAGATTAACCAAGGAAACACTCTACCGCTAGGTCTAACAACATACCAAATTATTTCAACTAAATATCATAAGACTTGAAAACTTGGAAACTGATGTAGGAGCAACCGATATTTTCCTGGTGCATCATTTTGAGATTCCAACTCTACCGTTTATTTACTTTCAAAATTCATGACAGAGTTTAAGAGTTTATGACATTGTATTGTTTCCTGATCATAACTAACACAATTTAAATTTGTTTCGTTTCCCAATCATAACTAAAAAGTAACCAACTCGTGATGTTCCAGGGGTTACAACTTACAACAGAATGTTCGTTGAAAAATTCTTGTTACTCATTGATGTGATTGACTACATTATGCTTTCCAATTGATTAATACTAAATGAAGGTGGTTAAACTACAGGCGGGGTATGTGAGCTGTGCTCACATTGCCTTGTTTTAAAATTTTTGAATTGAAATGATGTACGATAACTAAACATACAATGTAGGCCAACCTTTATAACACTGCAACATCTCTTTTCTATTTGACAGCTATCGGGTAACGTCTTGTCAGCGTGTTTAAAATAAAGAGAAGTGGTTGGCAGATGTCAATTGTACAGGGAGAAATATGGAATGTATAATTAAAGAACAATTGTAACTGATCACCCATAGACACCTGATCCGCTACTGTTTTAACTACCAGTAGCTCTTGACCAAGGTCACTAAAGAAGAACTGTATCCCGTGACTAATGGTCAGTGCTGTTGTCCTAATTCTAACACATTTTTGTAGGAAAAAGGACCAATCTAATTGGAGAACTATAGAAGGAAACTTGAACAGCAAACAAGAGCACCGAGTACATCAGGAAGACCGAGGCATCAGAATGAAGTTTGCACTTATGTTGTGTGTTGTAATGCTCCAGATAGGCACACCATCTTTTCGTGAGGTTTTAACGGGAAGTGGGACAAGGTCCACATTGAAGATCCGATGTGCAGTTGGGTGCAGAGCTGCCTGTACACTTGACAGCGCTCAGGCAGAGGAGTTGGAGAGAAGGGGTAAAAGCCATGCTAAGGGTCTTAAACAACACTCCTCATTCCTTATGATTAGTGCGAGAAAACTTGCTTTCCAGCCCCGGGACGTCCTGCTAGGATCCTTGACTTCTAACACTACAGAGAGGATTGGAATTAACAGCTCTGACTATTTTCGAGCTGTTGACTTTGACAGAGAGACCAATACATTGTTCTGGGCGACATCTTCGGACATCAAAAAACAAACCTTTGGACAGATGAAGGCAAACATCTTACAGAAAACATGGGACACGACTGCGTTAAAAATATACAAAGATAAAATGTATTATACGTCTGCAAGTGGAAAAGGTAAAATTAAACCTGATACCATAGCAACAATGTCGAAAAAAAAGGGTGGCAAGAGACATATTTGGTACCGGTGTACCAACCATCGGTGGATTTTCGATATTAGTTTTGACGGGGATCTCATGTGTTGGATTGAGTCAGATTTCAAACAATCTAACATCATTTGTGCTGAACTGCCCTCGAAGGACACAACAGTGGTAAAAGCATTTAAAGGTCATATGAAGCATTTGTCAGTTTTCCGATTTCCAAATGCAACCCTTCTAGCATGGAGCTCTTATAAAGGCCAAACATGGCTGCATGTCAGCTTGCTTGATAAAATGAATGGCAAGGAAATTTGTAATGGAAATATCAGTATGAAATCAAAAGAGATCAACTCACTAGTTTTGCGAAATTTGGATGTGTATTACTCATATACTACAAATAGAGCAGAAAGAATTGAAATCAACACAAACTGTAATTTTGGGGAACAAATTCTTTTTCGGAAATATTCAGTGCCATTTAAAAATAAGTACACTTATCTTTATTTTATTGTTTTTTGAGTCCACTCACTTTCTACATTGGTGTTTGTTCTTGCCAACTACCCACAACCTGTCTCACGGTAAAACGTATACGCTACACTTTAAATGCCCTGGATGCAAACCTCACCTTAATCTTGGTGACCATCTACCGCGCTTCAATTTCGGCAATTTCGAGATGGATCACAGCGGAAATTATACAGGTTTCGAAAAGATACATCAAAAGTTTACCGCACCAATTTTGATGAATGCAATTATCATTTCAGGATAAAATGTGCATGGTCTGGTGTGATAAAATCAGCCGGAGAGCCTATTTGGACTCGGATATGACAACCATTTCCGCTCGCTGGAGGAAAGGTGAAAGAGCAAAAGCCTGCTGCAGTGAAAAAGGCTCTCTGTGGTTGGCTGAAATTTTATCGCGATAAAATGATTGATTGGCTGGATCAGAGGTCTTGTTGAGATTTGCACACATGGTATCAAAATTGAGCAGAGCTTATATACGTTTTACCCTAAGAACAGGATGAACTACCAAATAAACGAATACTTCTTCAAGTCTAAGAAGGGCATTTAGAAGTGAAATGTATAAAAAGAACAATATTTAACTAGCAATGAAATATGTGATAATACGATGACGATATAATCCATATTTGCACATGCACAGTAGAAAGTTATATTGTCACTGCAGTGAAAATATAACTCATATTTTCACTACAGTGACTAACATCTGGCCGGAATTACTTTTAATGATTGTCTCCCTTTGAAATGAAATTATCTCCCTTTGTAAAGTGATTACCTCCCTTGTTTTCCACGTCTTACGCTGAACGCCAGTGTTTTGATGTTTCAGTCAATGAATGTTGACCTTTTGTGGTGTTAATATATATTCAATATTCCATAACACTCTGAACTGCATTTATTGTTGATATGTTGCATAGTAGTTATTTTACTCGTAAAAAACTTAGTGAGGCGAGAGGTATGTGACAGACAATAACGAACGTCACTCGCTGTATGATGTGTATCATAATAATAATAGTATGTTTATTTATATAGCCCGTAAGTCCATCCATTTAGCATGCTCTAAGCGCTCTGTACAGTGTCAGAAGAGTCATATATAATATTGATTGAAAAGATGAGTTTTGAGCTGTGTTTTGCAAGAGTTCAGTGATGCAGATGACTTGATATGAAGTGGCAGGTTATTCCAGAGATGAGGGGCTGCTGAGCTGAACGAACGTTTTCCAAAGTTTTTTAGGTTTGAGCGGGGAACATTTAGCATGTTTTGGCCAGATGAGCGCAACTGTCGGGATGGCACATACACTGCTATAAGCTCTGACAGGTAGGACGGAGCGTCACCACTAACACACTGGTACACCATACACATGGTCTTGAACTTGATGCGTGCCTCTACAGGGAGCCAGTGGAGAGCTTTTAGGGTGGGAGTGATGTGAGCGAACTTGGATGTCCTGGTGACTATCCGGGCTGCTGTGTTTTGTACTTTGAACATTGTTCTGTTTTAATAATATCTACTTATTTCAGTCGAATTATTTTCTCACTGCATTTACCATGAACGTATAACGAGGAGTTGTTAGGATTATGACAATCAAGACCTCTCTCAGCTTTCAATGTCAGATTTGAATTTTTTTATGCATATTAATGTTACATAATAAATAGACTATCTCATTGTTTTTGCCGAATATCATTTCTATCTCATCTCGTGGAGTGACAAAGTGACATTTTCAATTGTGTCACTCGTAAAAATATCACTTTCTCACTCCACTCGATGATATATAAATGATATTCGGCAAAAACAATGAAATAGTCTCTATATAATTACTTGTTAACGTCGAACATATACGAGATTATGCTCTGGTAAAAGATGAACTGTCTTTGTCTGTCTTAATTCAAAATCATTAGGGGAAAAAATGATAACCCGACGAGGGTCGTGATCCTAGGTTCCTTGACTTCTAACACTACGAAGAGGATTGGAATCAACATTTCTGATTGTTTTCGAGCCTTCGACTTTGACAGAGATACCAATACATTGTTCTGGGCGACAGATTCATACATTAAAAAACAAACTTTCGGAAAAATGGAGGCAAAGCTCTTACACAAAACACAGGACACGACTTCATTAAAAATATACAAAGATAAACTGTATTATACGTCTGTGATTGGAAAAGGCAAAAGCAAACGTGATACCATAGAGACACTGTCAAAAGAAAATAATGGCAAAATACATATTTGGTACCGATGTCCCAAACATCGAAAAACAATTGGCGATATAAATTTTGACGGGGATCTCATGTGTTGGATTGAGAGAACTAACAAACAATCAAACATCCTTTGTGTTCAACTGCCCTCGAAGGACACAACAGTGCTAAAAGCATTTAAAGGTTATATGGTGCGTTTGTCTGTTTTCCGATTTCCAAATACAACCCTATTAACATGGAGCTCTTTTAATAGCGGAACATGGCTACATGTAAGCTTTCTTGATAAAATGAATGGCAAGGAAATGTGTAAAGGAAGTATCAGTATGAAACGAAATTATATCCAATCACTAGTTTTGCAAAATTTTGATGTTTATTATTCATATCATTCAAATATAGTAAAAACAGTTGAAATCAACAAAAACTGTAATTTTGGGAAACAAATTCTTTTCCGTAAATATCCAGTGCCATTTATTAATAAGCACGTTTATCTTGATTTTATTGTTTTTTGAGTCCGCTGACTTTCTACGTTGGTGTTTGTTCTTGTCAACTACCAACACCCTGTCTCAGGGTAAAACGTATAGGCCCGCTCCACTTATATGCTCTGGATGCAAACCCCACCTAAACCTTGGCGACCATTGACCGCGCTTAAAAGGCGAGTTGGCAATTTCGAGATGGATCACAGCGGAAATTATACAGATTCCCGAAAAGATACATCAAAAGTTTACCGCTCCTATTTTGATGAATGAAAATATCATTGTAGGATAAAATGTGTATGATCTGTTGTGATAAAATGA
Organism: Gibbula magus; assembly: GCA_936450465.1. Classification (NCBI taxonomy): domain Eukaryota; kingdom Metazoa; phylum Mollusca; class Gastropoda; order Trochida; family Trochidae; genus Gibbula; species Gibbula magus. The sequence goes on from OW388302.1 coordinate 7,120,250, forward strand.
AACAGATAGCTAACTTGGACTTGGACATGATAACCATTGCCGATCGCTTGAGGAAGGGTTTGCACACATGGTATCAACATGGAGCGGAGTGTATACGTTTTACCCTAAGAACAGGATGAACTACCAAATGAATGAATACTTCGTCAAGTCTTAGAAGGGCATTTAGAAGTGAAATGTATTTACAATTACAACATTATGCTGTGGTGAAAGATGAAATGTCTTTGTCTTACTTAAAAATCATTAGTATTGATATTTCATTGTATCAATAAAGTCTAATTTATGTTATTCAGTATTTGTCAGTTTTCAATGAAGTACTGTATAATGAAATACATTCATTTACACAAGATGCCAAAACGTCAGTTATACCAGATTATTACTCACCCGTGTAAGATACTGCAGTTTAATATTTATGCGGCAATATTGAACTAGTGAACCACCGCACGTATAATGTCACAATAGTTTGCGGCCATGACGTCACAATAGGAGTAACATCGTCACAATGGTATTGGACTTCATAGTTTCAGAGCCGTGTCGGCTATTTCGCTGGATTATATGTGGGCGAGTAATAGACAGAATACTAAATTTCCTTTTATTTAAAGGTTACATGTCGGAACCATGATCACTTTCGTGATTAGTTTAAAAGCGGTTTCAATTTGACCACTACTCGACTTTAAATTATTTAAATAAATAACCTTGGTGTATTGTTTAATTTAAATAAATTGAAATATGAAATAAGAATTATAAAAAATATTCAAAATGAAATTGAAAATAATGGATGTAATTCGGTATTAATTTCTTTTGTTGCAATATAACCTGTATTAGTTAAGCAATTTTTAGATATCATTCTAACCATGTGTTGTGTGATTTTGTCACTTAATTTTGTCATCTTACGTGCATCGATGTATTTAATGGACCAATATTTCTGAGCACAAATTGTAAGAACTTTTCTTGTGGTAAATAAACAATTAAAACGCCAATTTGATTTCTGTGACCCTTATATGAAAGCCACGCATTAGCCGGATCTACATTTCTTATCCTTCAAGCCGATGAGTTTGTACACAGCAGCTTATGCCCGTGTCCTGGACAGAGGCGATTATAGGATTTATGGATGTGGTTTTGTGGACATTATTAGTGGCCACAGAATCTACAATGTATAATCGACATTGACCGGGAAATAGGTACACAACTTGTCTTGAAACATGAAATAATAACAATGCCATATACTTTGAACTGAGGGGCGGGATAGCGCAGTGATTAGTGCGTTCGGCTTTGGATTAAGAGGTCCAGGATTCGAATTCCGTCAGGGGCACTTTGTCTGCAGTAGAGAACTGTTCTACATGCAGTAAGGTTTGGGTGCAATGCTACATTAAGTTTCAGCGTAGTACCACCCATGGTTCGCTAGTTTCAGCCGTTGCTCGCAGGTTTCATCGCAATGCATAGCTACATTGCATTGCGGGCTTTCTCCCTGCCGTAATACTAGCTGTCGCGATGTAAGTGAAATACTCTTGAAAGCGGCATTAAGCCCCAACTCACCTTACCTCACCCCACCTTACTCTGAACTGAAGATCAAATAATATATCATTTTACAGACAACTGAGCGTGAACAACACACTTTCATTATACAGTGAGACCTCGTTTATCCGCACAATTCGGTTACAGTTGTGGGTTAAGTGAATCATAATTTGCATACACATGCATAGAGAAGATTTGAAATAGTACTGTGCTGATGGCCGGGTTTCCGGACATACATTGTCTGGTTAAACAAGGTATGTCTGTATTCCATTAAACTACTGGTATGCCAGGTATTCTATTTGATTTTTGAAGTCACTTAATCATGTACTTCAACTTGTGGTCATCAATTTAAGAAAGGTCGACTACTCCTGATGGCCTTTCTAGAAGCAGAAAGCAGACGTTGGAGTTAGATGCCGCACTAGCACTGGAAGATAAGCTGAGTCGAGAAGGATGGGGAAGAGATAGTGGTTATAGGCAACGTACTGGTCGGATTTTGCACGTGTATTGTTGCGTTACACCTGAATCATACACTGCACGTGCATTGCAGGGTCACATCTGAATCATACAATGCACGTGCATGGTAGGGTTACATCTAAATCATACAATGCACGTGTAGTGTAGGGTTACCCCTGAATCATACAATGCACTGTTTCGTACGGTTACAATTGAAACATATAACTGCATGCGTATTGTAGGGTTAACCTGACTAATACAGTGCATGTGTATTGCAGGGTAAATATGAATCATGCACTGGGAGTGTTTTGTACTGTTACAAGTGAATTAGAGATATTATATACTGCACGTGTATGTGGGACCTCATCTTACGCATACACTACACATGTTTTGTAGAGTAACACCGAAATCAAACACTGTACTTGTCCTGCTTCATCAGAGAATTTGTAGTTTACTTCAATCTCTGATTGTGTGAGCAGCTTTCCACTCGTACCGCTGAACGTAGGATACTCATCACTATATGTATAGCTTGTATGTAACGACATGATTTAAAATTTGATGACCGCTCATCCGGCGCTGCCAACATTGCTCAATTCACAGCAATTATAATAACTGCCAGTTATTTGTTTATAGCTTTTTTAATTCAATTTAAGACATTTTCAACACAGATTACATGAGAAAATGCTTCTTTATATAAATTACAGTGTGCCATAGTTTATACTTTCTGGATTGTATTCACAAAATTATCAAATGTCCTTTGAGGTATACGATTTTGGTCGATGTAAATGTATGAACAAAACCATTGGTTGTATCTCCACTGTACATGGTCACACAATCTAAACAACCTCTGGTCCTTTGATAAAATACATCACAGTCGATGAAGTACGTAAGTCGAGCTGTAAGATTAGAATCAGATTGTCAGAAATTAGGAATGGTCCAAAGAGTTTGATAATCAACTTGGACGTGATTGAAATGCTCAAACTTCATGTAATATAACATCTCCACCACAAAACAAAGTTAATGTTGACAAACTACAAAAACAGTGTGAGAACAGTGTTTTCTCAATCATTCAAATAAAACTCGAATCACTACCTAAGGATATTTAAACGATTTGTGTAAAGAAGCAAATATATTTGATTAAACAATGTACGCATTTGTTAAAATAAAAATTTGGATACAATTGTTTGTAAAAGTATTCTTAAAAATGAAATATGTCTGCCTTTGTTTAAAATATCTTTTTAACAAATAATAATAAGAACAGGAAGATTTTCTGGATAACAACTTCTTTAATGTGAAAATACACGACGTTTCGGAGTACATACTCACTCCTTCATCAGGTGGAATGTAAGGAAATAACAAAATGTGGTACATTTATATAGCAAACAAAACAATGGTGAGGAAACTCAATCAGGGAGATTAACAAGCAGGAGAATGGTATACAATGGGGATATGTAATACAAACATGAAGCATGAGAATGATGAGGATTTGTAATACAAACATGAATGGGAGTAAGTAGATAAATGTAAATAAACACACATGATGAAAGGAGGGAGGCCAATAGGTGTTGATTGGTGGGGACTCCTCGGATGATTTTCTGACAGGAGTGGATTGAGGGTGGGGATAATTGGATTTGGTTAGGTTGGGTTGTCCTCAGCTCCAATCACCATCCAATCACCATGCAACAACTTCAAAGCCACCCACATCAACAACTGGCCTCTCTTCCAATCAACTATAATTATTATTTGCTTAACAATTTCAATAAAGCCAATTGGCCTCCCTCCTTTCATCATGTGTGTTTATTTACATTTATCTACTTACTCCCATTCATGTTTGTATTACAAATCCTCATCATTCTCATGCTTCATGTTTGTATTACAAATCCCCATTGTATACCATTCTCCTGCTTGTTAATCTCCCTGATTGAGTTTCCTCACCATTGTTTTGTTTGCTATATAAATGTACCACATTTTGTTATTTCCTTACATTCCACCTGATGAAGGAGTGAATATGTACTCCGAAACGTCGTGTAATTTCACATTAAAGAAGTTGTTATCCAGAAAATCTTCCCGTTCTTATGTATACCACTTCTAAATGCATTTCAAAGACCAAATAATAACAAGTAATTTATAACAACATTTCAAAATTCAAAATAAAAAAGTAAAAGAAGCTTGAGAAAAGTGTAGAGATACAACTCATAAACAATTGATAAATGTTAATAGTTTATTTAAATGCTTATTTTAGAGGTAAACTAGAAATGACAATTTCAGCCACACATCTTTTGAGACAATTTATGTGAATTATTATTATTTGGAACTATTCTTATTATCAAGATAAATACTCTAAAACTATTTTCATTGAAACAATGCACTATAGTTAGAAATGTTGTTCAGTGTCTGACTTTTTCAACTTCACCTCGGTGCAAAAAGTATTGGAAAGCTGTAAATGTTTTGTACCTAAAGTAATGGAAAGCTGTTATGTACATGTACATGTTGTGTACCTATTCCTTGGTAGATTAAACATTATAGATTCTTACAATGACCACAGAACCGCATCCATAACTCCTATAATCGTCTTCGTGTAAGATAAGAAAAGCAATAGAGAACTCCTCGTCAGAGGGGGATTATAACTGCAGATATGGTTGATCTTTGACCTCCAAATAAGGGTCACAGAGGACAAATAGGCGTTTCAATTGTTTATTTACCAAAGGCAAAGTTGTTACATTGTGCTCATATATATTGGTCCGTAAATACATCACCACACTTAAGATGACAAAATTACACATAGGTGACAAAAACACAACAACACTTTGTTAGAATAATAACTAAGAATTGCTAAACTAATACAAGTTATATTACAGTTTACAAAAAAGACAATTACATTAATTTTTAACAAATTCAAATTTTGAATATTTTGAATAATTCTTATTTCATATTTCCATTTCCAGTCGTTGTCTCGATATTCATTTGACCATGAAAAAATATCAACACATCCGAATATCGACCAATACACATCATTCTCATGTTGAAGAAAAGAAGCAAAACATACAGACATAACATCATTTATGAATGTAAATGCACCTTTCTGTACTCACATATTTCAAATATAATATATACAGATCTTGTGGCCATGTCAAGTAAATGTACAAAAGTTGAATGTATCATATTATTGAAACGTCTCCCCAGATAAAACAGGTCCACTAGATTGTTTAGACATTAAAATAACCCACTGACAAGTAAACCAATTGATGTCATTGTAATTACTAACACCCTAAAGCAAATCGATTCAATTTGACTTTCAACCTGTATTTCTCAAACTGAAATGCAGTAACCACGTAGTGATCGTATGCTGGTCACGTGGCTACTCAAACCTGTAATCGGAGCGGTGTTTCCTGAGTTGGATAACTTGTGCCCAATCCATTTCTTGAATGGATAACAATGTTTCAACCAACTTATTATCTGAGGAATGTTGATGTTCTGATTCGAAGATATAATCCGAGGTAAAACTGACTACGCTCAGAGCCATGACACCTTCAGCTTAATGAGCATTTACTACTATCTGCTAATCAGACTCTGATCAATGCTGCGCCGTGTGAACACGTGTGTTATATCTCCTATGATGTGAATATCGAGTTAATTTACAAACTTTGAGTTAATTTACAAATATCGAGTCAATTAACATATATTGAGTCAATTAACATATATTGAGTCAATTTACAAATATGGAGTTGTTTTACAAATATCGAGTTAATTTACATGTATCGAGTTAATTTACAAATATGGAGTTAATTTACATGTATCGAGTTAAGTTTCAAATATTGAGTTAATTTACAAATATCGATTTAAGAGGGTAACTTTGCTTGCTGGGACGAAATAACTATATCGAGATATCCGAAATATCGACACAACTGTATCGAGTTAGAAAATGTAAATGAGCTTAAGTTATAGCGAAATATTGAGTCATCAGAGTTCAACACAACGGTGCTCGACTGCATTCGATAACACAATATATCAAGATTGTAGTACATGATCCGTTACGATTGATTGAAGACGATAAAAATGGACAATAGAAAAATATATCTTAATTTTACCTATAAACTCATTCTTGTACCGAACTGAAACAAATGTTTGTAAAATTAATAAATAATGAAAAAGAAATTTTCTCTGTGAAATTTCACATGACATGAATGCCATGTTTGGCAACAACGTTAAGCTGATAAACGTTTGATAAGTGTCCTTCCTTTTCATGCTTTAGGACCATTTTTCTTACTTCATTTAAAACTTTTAAAATTCGATGCATTAGGTACCAGATATTACAGTGTATTCGGTTTTTGAACTTTGACTATGAATTAGAATATTTATAGCTAATGCAAATAGCCTTTCTCAATATTAAATCTTAATTTAGCTTAATTAAGTTTAAACAATATTCTGTTCTTAGCCTTTTTGTTGCCAACGTATCTAAATAAAAGAACAATTATTCTGCTTGCTGTCTGAGTCAGTCAAATCAGCCAGCATTCAAAAGTACATGTCTACACATGACTGTGATGTTGTGTTTTCATCCCTTGAGTTAAAGAATGACACAATGTTTTTCTTCTCATGTTTCTCTGCCACACGTTTGGGACTGTCCCCGTGTTTGTCTTTCTTCCTGTCAAACCCTCTCAATACATCAAAACTGAGTAGATACTTGACCATATCTAAATGACCATGTATACAGGCGATGTGGAGAACCGTGTATCCTTTATCATCTGTTGATACAAGGCTGGCATTGTGTTGTTTATGTAGAAAATCAACATTGTTTTTGTGATTAAACCATACAGCAACCTGGAGAGGAGTTCTACCCTTCATTCCTCTGCATTCTATATCAAATATGTTTAATGAGGAGATATACTGTAGCATAATATCCGGATAACGTTGACTAGCCAAATGAAGAATGTTGTTCTCAGAATCATCTAGTAGTTTACTATCAGCCCCTCTTGCCATCAACAATTTAACAGTTGCTAAACTACCATAACGTACAGCTAGCATGAGTGGAGTTCTACCACCCCTTCCTCTACAGTCTATTTCAAATATTTGTAGTTGCAGAATTAGCTTCACTCTGTCTACACGGTAACAGTGACACGCATAATGGAGAATGTTATTGTTAAATGTATCTACTATTTTAACATTAACGCCTCTTTTCATTAAGAACTTTGCAACTTCCACTCGACAAAAGTATATAGCTACCAGCAGAGGAGTTTTCCCATGTTTATCTTTACACTCTATATCATATATGTTTAGTGACAGAACATACTTCACCATCGCTACATGGCCACCTTCACACGCCACATGGAGGATATTGTTGTCGTGTTTATCTACTGCTCTTATATCTGCCCCTCTGTCCTGCAGCAACTTTACAACTGCTATGTGGCCATGCTCTACAGCTTTCATCAAAGGAGTTCTCTTATCTATTTCTTTGCATTCTGTATTCATCTTAAAATCATCTATCAATATCTTAACAATGTAAGTGTTGCCACCTTTACAAGCAAAATGTAACACATTTAAATCATTGTAATCAACAACTGACAGATCAGGCCTTTGTTGCATAAGAATGTCAAATACAGCAACACGTTGATAATCAGCTGCAACCATAATAGCTGTCCTGTCGTAAGTATCCACACAGTTAATATCTACAGACCCCAGGGACATGAGTCTCGTCACCACATCTACATACCCACGCTTGCAGGCGTCGATCAAAGTTGTCACATCATCAGGAGGACATGTAGTCACGATAGAAGTCTTCTCATCTGTGGAGATAAGTATTATCAAAACTTACTGTTCTGACTTTTGTGGTGTAATTTCATTTAGAAGGTCAAGGTTATATGCTATACGTTTGCTAGCTATTACTCATTTCCAATAAAGATGTCACAACATCAGGAGGACAACAGTCATCGTCCCATCTGAGATGTCTCTTTTCTAGGCAGCCTACTCAGGCCTTGAGTGTAACGAACAACTCTCTGCTAACTATGTCTCATCACTGAATTCAGTAGAAGAATTAAGATGTTACAATACTTGGAACCAATTGATCATCTTATAATTAAGGATTCAGCCATTTAGCTGAATCCTTATTGAGATTGGCGTGTTTTTTTAATTATTTTTATTTACTCCTCTCCATTGTCCACGATTCATTATAGTTCTCTTATCAATTGACTACCTTTTGTCACGAAATGCAAATATTATTAAACGTGTTAATCAAGATATATTATTATATATTCTTAATTTCAATGAATTTGTTAACAGAAACAATAAATTATTGAATAGTTACAATGCCAAAAAGTGTTCCTGGCAGAGTAAGATCATTTCAATGTTACCCTGACCGTCTTTAATAAACTGGGTTCCCAGCATCCTTTTTATTTGTGTATATGGATTTAATTGCACAAACATGCCGTGATCCAGACATTACACCACCAACAAAACCTGGTTGAAGATTAATACATGTAAAGACAACATTACATCTATTTACTTATATAGAATATAGGCTTGTGGTACTTGACACTTAATACACTGACGGGCAAAAGAAAGTATATCACTCAGTTTTCAAAGTCAAATATCTCGAGTTTTCGACGTCATATTCAAAACCTGACTAGTTTGGGAAATTACTCCCAAACATTAAATCAGTCAAACAAATGCCTCCACACAGTTTTAAAATAATTTGTAATTTGAAATTTAAATTCGCCAAAATTAATTTTGATAAAATTATTGATTTTCATCGACATATACCACATGCTCTATGTGAAAATCAATGAATGTGCCTCGTCCTTCACACATTTACAATATTTTAAACATGGTAGGGGTCATGTTAATGTAAATTTCATTTCTTACCCCTGTCTACCTTTAAATAATGATATTTTAGTTAAACAATAAAACAGTCTCAAATTAAGTCACTCAAACCAGTGCCGAAAGGTGTTATTGCATCGTGCCATGATCAAATGCATCTCATTTCTTTGAAATATTGAATTAATTGAAAACAAGTGAGTGTTATGGTTTCTTTTGCCCGTCAGTTTACAATATGGTGAGATAATTACCTGGTTGGTTTGATGTGGTTGTTTCCTTTTTCTTGACCGCGGATGTGGTATCAGTATGTGAATGAACTGAACATCTCAATTGAACATCATCAAAAGTATACTCATAACAACATTTGATGCTTTGACAAAGTACATAGCACATTTTCGGACCAAAGGGCTGAATAATTTTCTGTGCACATGTTAGCAAGGCAATATTTAGTAGCACAAAACTGAAAAGCAACATTAGAATCTTCGTTTTGAAGAGGCTGTACATACAGAGTGGATTGTATTAACAACTAAAACATTGTCTAAACAGCCAGCTTCCAAGAATATGACTTTTGCAAAGCTTTTATCTGAACATGATTTTTATTGATTTACCTATAATTATGAATAATTTCATGATATAGTCAGAACGATGTAATTTTTGTTAAAAATCTGCCTTTTAATTTATCATCCAGAAACTACGAATTGTTTTAAATGTCTGATTGATATGGTTCAAAAAGTTGTCAGAAATTACAAATCGTTAGCTAAACGAGTCATATTATCAATTTATATGTTATATATACATGTAGAATTAGTATTTGATGTAATACGTATTAACACGTTTTCTTATAGCACCTATTAACATTTCCAAAACAATTTATCTTGTTGTAAACCAATATTGTGTAGTTTCCAAAAATATATTTAATGCATGCCAACCGCAGCGCACTGTCTGTTTCATTATGATCATCAGAGCAGTATATTGAATCTACGACCATCTAAACAGTTCAGTTTGGCAACAGTCAGTACTTCATGACCTTATGACATATGTAAGTCAAACAAAAACCATAATGTCCCTTTAAACAACATAGACTTATCTTTATCTGTGTCTGTTCACTGAATTAGACATCTTCACAACATCACGGGCGTAACGAAAATATTTCCAAATCTTCTCTCACTGCCTTTGACTTCAACCCTCGCATTTTCTGTGCTAAAATATTAGCATACTGCAGCCTAATCGAATAGGCCAATCAGAAGACTGCTTGCACATTGAACTTCCGCTGCAGTAACTTGATGAATTTGCAGCGATACGTAAACGGAGACAATTTTTTTCTAAATCTTTCGATGTATTTAGCCTACTTTCTCATGTGTTCTGCGTCAAACCCCATCACAAGGACTTGTAAATCCTCTTCAACTATATCGAACGTTGTATTTTTGAATTGGTACCGAATGTAAACGGCGATTTCATTGGCTGTATGTAAACAAGTGGTAAGGGGCGTAATTTGTGATCTTCTGCTATTGTTGAAGGCAAGTATAAAACGGGTAGAGTGGTCTCGATATGTTTCCACCTTGCCCTGGTAAGATGGGAGGTTGAATACAACAATATTACATCAACGAGTATGTCTATGAAATAAAATTGATAATTTTTAAACCTGTTTGTGTTTGTTTATTTGGTAAGTACTTCATAATGACTTGTCTAACTTCAGTGTCAGTGGCAGTTTGAAAGCTTACCACCTCTTCTAGTGCTTTAGCATTGTTATTGGGGGACTGATGCATCTGAAGCTTCAAAATTCAAACATATAATCCTAATCTTGTCTGAGAAAAATAGAGGTTGCCTTATTCTGAATAGTTACAGTCCGGGTAGATGCATGACTTTCAAGAATGTCACAAACATACTTTTCGTCATGTTCACAGCAATCATCAAGGCAAGAACAGTTTTGGTTTTGAAAAATCATTTGAAGGTCAGACTTTAACTCTATCTTATTTATTTGTTTCCATTTGAGAAATGATATTTCCCGTTTTGTTCTGTTGGGCATACTAAACCTGGCAGTAGCCGCAATGGCACAGTGTTTAAACCCACAGAATGATCCATGCGCACATTTCGTATATCAAGTTCGTTGTTTCTCGTGATAATAAGATCTTAAGTATGACATAGGTTGGTTTACCAACATGCTGCACTACATCATATGTTTCAAGGAGAATCAGACGGTGTCTTGTCGATGTTTGCCGTCCATATGACGAGAGAGCTGACATCAGTGATGAAATTATCACTTTCCTGTCGATTGCAGAGAGTGTTATTCTTCCTGGGGGTCTGTGCACACCAAAAGGCAATCAGAGTTTGATCTCAAGATTGTAACTTGACAGTTAACATTTCGAAAGAGATGTAGGTATGCTGTGGTTCCACAAAAGAGCACTTAAATGAGCCATCGTAAATTATAGCTACACCCCGCCTCGTCGATTGGTCCTTGGTACATGGAAGTATTTATATCCCGGTTTTGTCATGTTGGAGATCACAAGACTGTCAGTATCTCCTTCCTGCAACCATGTATCTGTCATCACAAGAACATCAAGCTTGTCAAGAATAAGGTCTCTTATGGAATCTGTTTTGTCAGAACACAGCTGTATCATACAGTGCATCTGTCGTGTAGGGATAACAATGAATCTATGAGTGTGCAAGCAGCTTTCTACGCTTAACACTTAAAGTTTGTTACGTATCGCTATATATATCTTTATGAAGTGACATTGTTAAAGGATCGCTCATTTTGACAACTGTTTTAACAATGTTTGCCTGAGGAAAATGTTTTTATAAGATCATTGATATTCGATAATAACCATGCAAATTGTAATGGAAAATAGTTTACACTTTCTGCACATCACATGTTTTTTGTGATAAAAACTATCAAATATCATTTTTGTTATAAGCCTGTGGTCGAAGTTTTATCATTATATCATTATGGTTGTATCTCAACTCTGCATGATCACATACATGTATATAATCTAAACAGTATTTACTCCTATGATGAAGTACATCAGACATCTCGACTGAATCGTTTCTTGTATACAAGCTAGATCGATAACATAAGCAGATTGGTAGAAAATGAGAGGTCAAACGAGCCCAAGAATCAACTACAATATGTTACACACATTTCAGATTTCGAGGACTTTTTTTGTCAGAGAAGAAGATGAAAGCAGGTATTAAGGTTATGACTGGAGTGCTAAGCAGCAGCACTGAAAATACAAGTCCTTCAGGGTAATAATGTACCACCACTGAACAGTGCTTGCATTGGATATTAGGCATTAAACTGTATACTTCTTTTATTACTATTAACAAAGAAAACAGTGTCATAAACAAGACGTTTACAGGGTGTGATATCCATTGTGAAGGAAAGCAGGATAAACTACCAAGTAGCGTCCAAAACCTAATTCGTGTCTCGTTAAGAGCCAACTAAACATAGTTATACAATTATAGCAGAACAGTCTTTTATACATATTGATTGTATTTATTGTAGTGAAAGGATACTGAACTACACAAATATTCTACAGTCACCACTTGAATCAATTTGAAATTCATCTCTTTATCATATTTTAAAGTTTTGAATATGTATGCAATTCTTCAGCTTTATGTAGATAACAAGTTCACAGTTCAAAGAGCAGGCATTAAATTTGTACTGAAAACAACCCTTAATACTTTGACAAAGTGCATTACACATTTTAGGGCCATGAGGATTTAAACTTCTCTGTCCACATGTCAGCAAGATATAATGTCATAGTGCAAAACCAGAGAGTATCTCTGGAATTACGGTAGCACTATTTCTCTCCAAAGAGGTTGTGAATCAATAGTGACCTGTATTCACGAATCAAAACAGGGTCCCAACACTGTGTTTTCAATGACAGTGTGCATATCATCCGAAAGTTTACAGGGAATTTTAATAATATTGCTAAAACATTGCAAGAAATTCAACATTCCTTTCACAAAGAGGAAATCTATTGATTTGTATTGTTATTCCATTTTGCTTTCATATTTTAATTAAATATGAATAGTTCTGAATAATTTCCAGGTATTTGTCTAAAGGTTGCAAAAAAAATTTGTTTATGGAACATGCTATCAAAAACCTTGAGAATCTAAATCAGTAGAAACTTGTTTCAAAACAAGGCAAAAATGAGTCATCTCACATACCGCTGCTGTACTTTGACCCCCTTTAAAATCCTTTTTAATTGGATATGATATGTGGTCAATCATGTCATTGAAGAATTGATGAATTTTCAATGAAGCATGTTGGTTCCCCATAAACGTATCTGAATTTTTCAAATCAATATGCAAAATATGAAAAGAATCAATGTATCAATACTTTAATTATTTCATCTCATCCATCGACTGCCAAATACTACATCTACTGCTTTGTGCTTAAGGTGTGGCAGTGGATATCAAATAGCAAAATTGAAAAATTGCCCCTTTATTTTCTCCATATCGCTGATTTTATCAGACATACACATATATGCTTGCTGATAGAAAGTAGTAGCCATTACTGCCTCCAGGCATTGGGTAGATTTTATAATGTAACTAGCTGCTCGGGTGACATTGGAGACAACTCTTTAAACTATTGAATGTAAAATTAGCTTAACTATCGATTGTTGGACCTCGATTCTTGTCGGTTGTTACAGTCAATGCTGGCGATAGTGCCTTACTCTGAGGGCGTGGTTTCGAATCCTGCATGGGACTCGGCCCAAAAGAGTAAAATGTTTATACTATTGAAGGTAGTGTTATCCCAAATATAACCATGGTATAACTCTATAACTTCAATAATACAAATGTTGTACTTTTTTGGACCAAATCCTTTGCGGGATTCGAACCCACACCCTCAGAGTAAGGAAACTATCGCCAGCACTGAACGTACCAACAGCTCACCACACAACCATTTTTAAAACATTGGGGTCGAAGTAAACGCCTGGACAAAACCATGTGTTGTATCTCAACTGTGCATGACCAAATTTACAATCTAAATATCCTTCGACCGATTGAAGAAGCACATCTCAGTCAATGAAGTACATCCACAACATCAGAAGCATAGTGCCTGAATACAGTGCTCCAAAGAGTTTGAGTATCAACTGGGACGAAGTTGAAACATTACAATCTGAAACAGGTAACATGACTTATCCACTACAAACACTCTGTTCTCATGTTTTGTAATTTCAAATCATCAAAATTACTCATATCAATACTTGAGAATATTTATACAATATGTGTAAAGAGGCAAAGATATAAGATTAAAGAAATTACAAATTTGTTTTAGTAAAATGTGAATTAATTATTTGAAAGTGTCTTTATGATTTATAACATCCCAAAATTCAAAATTCAAAGTTTGTAAAAAGATGTAGAGATACAACAGCTCATAAACAAAAGATAAATAGCTTATCCAAATGTTTGAGACAGATGTAAAATAAGACTTACAATTTATTCAGAAATATTTCAACAACAAACTATTAACAACAACAACTAATAATTCCAATGAATCCTTAAACATTTTCCTGAAAAAAATCCATTGTACTTTAAAGTATGGAATTTAAGTTTCATGTCCAACATGCATGTGTCCGTTAATCAGTGACTGTTTCAAAATCTTCTTAGAGAAAAAGGTACTACAATGCTGAAATGTTATGTACCTACTCATTGGTCAATGTCGATTATATTATAACTACATTATTGTTGAATTTGTAGCCACTGGTGATTGCTTCAGAACCACGCCTGTAAAGCCTAATGTCGTGTTCCTCTAAGATATAAAAAGCATAAGAGAGCTGATTTTTTGGCAGAGGAGGATTGTGATTAATCTATGGCCTCCCAAATAAGGGCAACTTTTAAACTCAAATTCTGAAAGATGTTTTAAATGTTTATTTATGACAAATAAAATAAAACTGTTACAATTTGTGCTTAAAATATTGGTGCATTCAATCAATAAATGCACTTAAGACGACACAAAGTAAGTGACCAAAACAAAGCAAAACCTGTTTGTATTTATTACTTAGAAAAGAATGAGTTATGTTACAGTTTACAAAATAAAGCAACACTTACAACAACAAACAATTAGTAATACTTTTCAATTTTAGTTTAAATACACATTGATGACTTAATAAATCAAGATTGTAGTTGCTCGTTCATCAAGGACAATTGAAGACAATACAAACAATAGATATCTACAACCATACTACATCTACAGTAAATTCTTTTTCTCGTATAGACACATTCTTTAACGTTTATGGGACACTATTGTAACAGCCTTTTACACTTATTTCCAGTCTTAAATTTATTGAATGCCATCTTTGGCAACTGGGTCATACTCACCAAAGCGTTGTAATTGTTTATTTATCACAGCTAAAACTGTTGCAATTTGTGCTAAAACATATTATTGCAATCAATACATCACTACACATAAGATGGCAAAGATCAGAGCAAAACCTAATTTTCGAAATGTCACATTTGGCAACTATTTAATAGAATATCCCTTCCTATTCATTCTTCGTTTAAATTTAATGTTAAAGACTTTTGAATTCATTGTACAAAATATGATACTTTTAATCTACTGTTAAAGACTTTTAAATTCGAGGTGCCAAATACAATACTTTTAAACGCATTAGTTTTTGTCAACTGTGATCAAATGACAATGTTTAAAGTTAATATGTATATCAAATGACAATGTTAAATCTCATTTTAGCTCAATAAAATGTAAAGAACATCCTCCTCGTGAACAAGTGCTTATTGTTGCCAATTTATCTTTTATAAAAAAGCAATTGTGTTCTTGTTTATATCAATCAAGAATGAAAGGCTTTCAGAAGAACACGTCTACACATGATTGTGGTGTAGTGTGTTAAGATATTTTGATGAATGCAAATATCATTTCAGGATAAAATGTGGATAATCTGTTGTGATAAAATCAACCGGATAGCTAACTTGGACTTGGACATGATAACCATTGCCGATCGCTTGAGGAAGAGCAAAGGGTAACTGCAGTTTAAAAGTCTATCTGTGGTTGGCTGACATTTTACTGCAAACCATGGCAATAAAATGGTTTGATTGGCTGGATCAGAGGTCACAGCGTAAAGGTCTTATTGGGGTGTGCACACATGGTATCAAAATAGAGCGGAGCATATACATTTTACCCTAAAAAGAGGATGAACTACCAAATGAATGAATACTTCGTCAAGCCATAATAGGACATGCAGAAGTGGAATGTATAAAACGAACAATATTTTCTGATATTAACATATACAGCATTATGCTGTGGTGAAAGATGAAATGTCTTTGTCTGTCTTAATTAAAAATCAATAGTAATTATATTTGATTGTGTCAATAAAGTCTAATTTATGTTATTCGGTAATTGTCTGTTTTCAATGAAGTACTGTATAATGAAATACATTCATTTAACAAGATGCCTAGAGGTAAGTTATTTAAGAAATAGAAGACGAGTAAAGTTGAATAAAACATAGCAGGAAGCATAACACACGAAGGGTGCAGCAAATAAAGGACAACAACAAGTCTTTTATTTCTTATATGAGATGCCTTAAATAGTTACAATCAAAATGTATCAATATAGCGACATTTGATGCAGTTGAGAAGGCGAGCAAACGCAATGTCATTGGCGAAATGGTCAGCCAGTTCTGAAAAACGAGCATAACGTTTTGATGCAAAATAAGAAATACATATGTCATATCATCTGAACACCTACGTCGATAACTAGATTGTGCATTCCTCACCCGAATGAGACAATTACCATCACCTGTTATGCTTCATTTTAATAAATACAAGTCCTCAAGCTCGTCATTTACTGCGCCCAGCAAACGGTAGCCATTTTGAATGTCGGGTGATATGCTAAGCAGCTTTTGTCAAATGGGTGGAATAAGGAGAAAGGAATCCCGATTGTATGAACGTGAATGTTGGGAAAACAAAATAAAAACTCCCGTAATAAATGACACATATTTGATTTATAAATAGTTAAAGACAACTAATGGGGGGAAGTTTGTGTTTAACAACAATATTTTTAGTGCGAAATCGCTGCTGTTGTCAACAATGGATTTTTCGAATGTAATTCACAGCTCGCGCGCTAGCCATTATACGCACTGTAAGCATTCGACATGCTACACGTTCGGTTTCAATTTTAAATTTACTCGCTATCAATCCAGTATAACATGTCTCTGATTTTCATACACAGTAGGTTTATCTCCTAATTGACAATCAAAGTGACGTTTAAAATCACGAGCATGTTTTATTGTCTCATAAATCACGCTGTCCGGTCCATTGTGTTTTATTGCCATAGGTATCTTACATATCAGATTGTTATTCGCCCATGTACGATTCTGCAGTCGAATGTTTATACAGCAATATTAAACTAGTGCAATGCCGCCGCATGTATGATGTCACAATAGTTTGCAGCTATGATGTCACAATGGGAGTAACGTCGTCACAATGGTATCGGATTTGCGGGAATCATAGTTTCACTGGATTATAGGTGAGCGAGTACTATAGAGACAGAATATTAAATTTCTTTCTATGTATCACTTTTATTCAACTTTATTATTTCGCTCGTTTTATACAAAAACATTATCTCGTTTATTAAAAATGATACCAATAGAAGTTCAATATCCTTTGTATATGAACGTCATTTAAAGGAATCAGCCTTCATATATTGAAGGGGCTGTTTATTTTTTTCAAATTTCCCTTTTATAATGATAAAGTTTAAGTCATTTATATTTACTTTAGAGGGTATAACATCTTATTACACAAACCAATTATCCGTAGTAGCCATAACGGTGTTGCACATAAAGCAAAAATGACATGGCAGACATTTTAATGTGAACACATTTTATTATTTTGAATTACAAAAACGATTCCCATGACTTTACCAAAACATATATACTCATTTTTAACTTGATTTTTCCGAGGAGGGAAAGGTGTTTTGCTATTAGCAACGTTATTGACCAAATACATTTCATCAACTTATTTGAGCGAAATAAAAGTGCTACTGTCCCTTTAAAATGAAATACCAGATAAAGAAACTTTGCACTTATTCCCAAGTGGCTTCACGGCCAGTGTTCGGGTGTCATTTTATCTAACTTTTTGTGACATTGGTCTACACAATATGTCATAAAGATAGGACATTAAATTTTGTTTTCAATGGTAAGCAGTTAATTTTGATAATGACTTTTTATACCTTAGTCTCACTTTCTTGTAAACATCGATTTTTATACAGTGATTATTGGGTAGTTAATTGTCCTTAAGTTGAAGTTTTGACCATTCCGCTAAAATTGCCTCATTTTGATAATCCAATGTGTAAAATCCTGTGATTTATATTGCAAATTTTAGGTCAAAATCAACCTTCTATAGATACATTATGCATATATTACAAGGCAAAGATTTATTTTTGTGAAAAAAGTACATGATTAAAATCTGTAACGTCAAGGCTCAAGAACCAAGCTGAAGTTAGATCAAATGTATCTGGAGATTGTATTGCAATGACTTGAGATAGAACCGGATGCCAAGAGACAATGGTTCTAAGTAGTAACAACTGGAAAAGAGGAAGGACGGGCAAGGGAAAAAATGCATATTCATTGCTTGGGTGAAAGACACACTGGGGATATACCAATCAAATGTACAAGCTTATAGGGAACATAAGCAGATAACAGTGGCGACCATTTTGAATTTGGCGGCCATCTTGGATCGAAATTGACTTGGCCCAGAGACCAAATTAAATCTAAATACCATTAGCTATCTTTGTGCAAAGTTTGGTACTTTTCACCCAAAGGGCACAATCATTTCACCATTCTGCCTGACTACTACCTCGCACGCCTGCAATAAAAAAAAGTTTATAGAACTAGTTCTCCTTCATCTAACCAACTTCTAAATGCCAAGCTTCACGTTTTAAACAACTGTTATAACAATTCCTCTATAACAATAACTTCTATAAACTACTGTCGGGGATGCAAGTAAAATACATTTACGATAATTTATATATTAAAGATAAGATTAATCTTGTATTGGAACATCCAGTCACCAATTTTGCATTATCCAAACACTAATTATTATATCAATTCGAACTCTTGAAATTGGTCTCCAATTTAGATCTTCAGATGACGCACTCACTGTTAGATTGTTGACAGCAGTGAAGGGGTGCATCCAAAATCTACATTTAATATTTTCTTAATCCTTTGATTTGTTTACAATTTCGGCTGCTCTCTCAATACGATACACTCTTTTATACAAGACATCTTACGATTTGGATGGATAACATTTACGAATAACCTTTTTCACACAATTGTCCTTCCTCTTAGAAATATCCTGAGTTGAGTCAATTTTAAATAAGCGTTTTCACAAAATACTCTCCGTGTAAATTTATTCAGGTAGACTTAAAAGTATTGGCGACAATACACATCCGTAAGTATTTTTAAATTGCCC
The DNA here is from genome assembly GCA_936450465.1 of Gibbula magus. NCBI lineage: Eukaryota > Metazoa > Mollusca > Gastropoda > Trochida > Trochidae > Gibbula > Gibbula magus. Next base: position 7,139,450 of record OW388302.1, read on the forward strand.
CCTTGCAATACACACATGTCCCAGTATATCCAGGCTTGCATATTATATTTAACTCGTTAAGAGCGCGACTTGGCTCCTCACAGGATGACTAGTGATGGCAATAATTAGATACTACAATACTGTACTGTATACACCGCTACGACTTCAGGTTAAATTCAATTTTAAATTTACTCGCTATCAATCCAGTATAACATGTCTCTGATTTTCATACACAGTAGGTTTATCTCCTAATTGACAATCAAAGTGACGTTTAAAATCACGAGCATGTTTTATTGTCTCATAAATCACGCTGTCCGGTCCATTGTGTTTTATTGCCATAGGTATCTTACATATCAGATTGTTATTCGCCCATGTACGATTCTGCAGTCGAATGTTTATACAGCAATATTAAACTAGTGGAATGCCGCCGCATGTATGATGTCACAATAGTTTGCGGCTATGATGTCACAATGGGAGTAACGTCGTCACAATGGTATCGGACTTCATAGTTTCAGAGCCGTGTCGGCTATTTCGCTGGATTATAGGTGGGCGAGTAATAGACAGAATACTAAATTTCCTTTTATTTAAAGGTTACATGTCGGAACCATGGTCACTTTCGTGATTAGTTGAAAAGCGGTTTCAATTTGACCACTACTCGACTTTAAATTATTTAAATAAATAACCTTGGTGTATTGTTTAATCAAATAAATTGAAATATGAAATAAGAATTATTAAAAATATTCAAAATGAAATTGAAAATAATGAATGTAATTCGGTATTAAGTTCTTTTGTTGCAATATAACCTGTATTAGTCAAGCAAATTTTAGATATCATTCTAACCATGTGTTGTGTGATTTTGTCACTTAATTTTGTCATCTTACGTGCATCGATGTATTTAATGGACCAATATTTCTGAGCACAAATTGTAAGAACTTTTCTTGTGGTAAATAAACAATTAAAACGCCAATTTGATTTCTGTGACCCTTATATGAAAGCCACGCATTAGCCGGATCTACATTTCTTATCCTTCCAGCCGATGAGTTTGTACACAGCAGCTTATGCCCGTGTCCTGGACAGAGGCGATTATAGGATTTATGGATGTGGTTTTGTGGACATTATTAGTGGCCACAGAATCTACAATGTGTAATCGACATTGACCGGGAAATAGGTACATAATTTGTCTTGAAACATGAGATAATAACAATGCCATATACTTTGAAATGAGGTGCGGGATAGCACAGTGGTAAGTGCCTTCGGCTTTGGATTAAGAGGTCCCGGATTCGAATCCCGTCAGGGGCACTTTGTCTGCAGTAGAGAACTGTTCTACATGCAGTAAGGTTTGGGTGCAATGCTACATTAAGTTTCAGCGTAGTACCACCCATGGTTCGCTAGTTTCAGCCGTTGCTCGCAGGTTTCATCGCAATGCATAGCTACATTGCATTGCGGGCTTTCTCCCTGCAGTAATACTAGCTGCCGCGATGTAAGTGAAATACTCTTGAAAGCGGCATTAAGCCCCAACTCACCTTACCTCACCCAACCTTACTCTGAACTGAAGATAAAATAATATATCATTTTACAGACAACTGAGCGTGAACAACACACTTTCATTATACAGTGAGACCTCGTTTATCCGCACAATTCGGTTACAAGTTGTGGGTTAAGTGAATCATAATTTGCATACACATGCATAGAGAAGATTTGAAATAGTACTGTGCTGATGGCCAGGTTTCCGGACATACATTGTCCGGTTAAACAAGGTATGTCTGTAATCCATTAAACTACTGGTATGCCAGGTATTCTATTTGATTTTTGAAGTCACATAATCATGTACTTCAACTTGTGATCATCAATTTAAGAAAGGTCGACTACTCCTGATGGCCTTTCTAGAAGCAGAAAGCAGACGTTGGAGTTAGATGCCGCACTAGCACTGGAAGATAAGCTGAGTCGAGAAGGATGGGGAAGAGATAGTGGTTATAGGCAACTTACTGGTTGGATTTTGCACTTGTATTGTTGCGTTACACCTGAATCATACACTGCACGTGTATTGCAGGGTCACATCTGAATCATACAATGCACATGCATGGTAGGGTTACATATAAATCATACAATGCACGTGTAGTGTAGGGTTACCCCTGAATCATACAATGCACTGTTTTGTACGGTTACAATTGAAACATATAACTGCACGCATATTGTAGGGTTAACCTGACCTGAAGTTTGTGTTTAACAACAATATTTTTAGTGCGAAATCGCTGCTGTTGTCAACAATGGATTTTTTGAATGTAATTCACAGCTCGCGCGCTAGCCATTATACGCACTGTAAGCATTCGACATGCTACACGTTCGGTTTCAATTTTCAATTTACTCGCTATCAATCCAGTATAACATGTCTCTGATTTTCATACACAGTAGGTTTATCTCCTAATTGACAATCAAAGTGACGTTTAAAATCACGAGCATGTTTTATTGTCTCATAAATCACGCTGTCCGGTCCATTGTGTTTTATTGCCATAGGTATCTTATATATCAGATTGTTATTCGCCGATGTACGATTCTGCAGTCGAATGTTTATACAGCAATATTAAACTAGTGCAATGCCGCCGCATGTATGATGTCACAATAGTTTGCGGCACAATGGGAGTAACGTCGTCACAATGGTATCGGATTTGCGGGAATCATAGTTTCACTGGATTATAGGTGAGCGAGTACTATAGAGACAGAATATTAAATTTCTTTCTATGTAATACCACTTTTATTCAACTTTATTATTTCGCTCGTTTTATACAAAAACATTATCTCGTTTATTAAAAATGATACCAATAGAAGTTCAATATCCTTTGTATATGAACGTCATTTAAAGGAATCAGCCTTCATATATTAAAGGGGCTGTTTATTTTTTTCAAATTTCCCTTTTATAATGATAAAGTTTAAGTCATTTATATTTACTTTAGAGGGTATAACATCTTATTACACAAACCAATTATCCGTAGTAGCCATAACGGTGTTGCACATAAAGCAAAAATGACATGGCAGACATTTTAATGTGAACACATTTTATTATTTTGAATTACAAAAACGATTCCCATGACTTTACCAAAACATATATACTCATTTTTAACTTGATTTTTCCGAGGAGGGAAAGGTGTTTTGCTATTAGCAACGTTATTGACCAAATACATTTCATCAACTTATTTGAGCGAAATAAAAGTGCTACTGTCCCTTTAAAATGAAATACCAGATAAAGAAACTTTGCACTTATTCTCAAGTGGCTTCACGGCCAGTGTTCGGGTGTCATTTTATCTAACTTTTTGTGACATTGGTCTACACAATATGTCATAAAGATAGGACATTAAATTTTGTTTTCAATGGTAAGCAGTTAATTTTGATAATGACTTTTTATACCTTAGTCTCACTTTCTTGTAAACATCGATTTTTATACAGTGATTATTGGGTAGTTAATTATCCTTAAGTTGAAGTTTTGACCATTCCGCTAAAATTGCCTCATTTTGATAATCCAATGTGTAAAATCCTGTGATTTATATTGCAAATTTTAGGTCAAAATCAACCTTCTATAGATACATTATGCATATATTACAAGGCAAAGATTTATTTTTGTGAAAAAAGTACATGATTAAAATCTGTAACGTCAAGGCTCAAGAACCAAGCTGAAGTTAGATCAAATGTATCTGGAAATTGTATTGCAATGACTTGAGATAGAACCGGATGCCAAGAGACAATGGTTCTAAGTAGTAACAACTGGAAAAGAGGAAGGACGGGCAAGGGAAAAAATGCATATTCATTGCTTGGGTGAAAGACACACTGGGGATATACCAATCAAATGTACAAGCTTATAGGGAACATAAGCAGATAACAGTGGCGACCATTTTGAATTTGGCGGCCATCTTGGATCGAAATTGACTTGGCCCAGAGACCAAATTAAATCTAAATAACATTAGCTACCTTTGTGCAAAGTTTGGTACTTTTCACCCAAAGGGCACAATCATTTCACCATTCTGCCTGACTACTACGTCGCACTCCTGCAATAAAAAAAAGTTTATAGAACTAGTTCTCCTTCATCTAACCAACTTCTAAATGCCAAGCTTCACGTTTTAAACAAATGTTATAACAATTCCTCTATAACAATAACTTCTATAAACTACTGTCGGGGATGCAAGTAAAATACATTTACGATAATTTATATATTTAAGATAAGATTAATCTTGTATTGGAACATCCAGTCACCAATTTTGCATTATCCAAACACTAATTATTATATCAATTCGAACTCTTGAAATTGGTCTCCAATTTAGATCTTAAGATGACGCACTCACTGTTAGATTGTTGACAGCAGTGAAGGGGTGCATCCAAAATCTACATTTAATATTTTCTTAATCCTTTGATTTGTTTACAATTTCGGCTGCTCTCTCAATACGATACACTTTTTTATACAAGACATCTTACGATTTGGATGGATAACATTTACGAATAACCTTTTTCACACAATTGTCCTTCCTCTTAGAAATATCCTGAGTTGAGTCAATTTTAAATAAGCGTTTTCACAATATACTCTCCGTGTAAATTTATTCAGGTAGACTTAAAAGTATTGGCGACAATACACATCCGTAAGTATTTTTAAATTGCCCCCTTGCAATACACACATATCCCAGTTTTTCCAGGCTTGCATATTATATTTAACTCGTTAAGAGCGCGACTTGGCTCTTCACAGGATGACTAGTGATGGCAATAATTAGATACTACAATACTGTCCTGTATACACCGCTACGACTTCAGGTTAATATAGAATTGAATAGAATTGACTCATTTCAAATATCCCATCACAAATTACATTAACATTAATTAAATTAAGAGAGAGAGAGAGTGAGAGAGAGAGAGAGAGAGAGAGAGAGAGAGAGAGAGAGAGAGAGAGAGAGAGAGAGAGAGAGAGAGAGAGAGAGAGAGAGAGAGAGAGAGAGAGAGAGAGAGAGAGAGAGAGAGAGAGAGAGAGAGAGAGAGAGAGAGAGAGAGAGAGAGAGAGAATTGGTCGAATTAAGCGTTGGAACAATCAATTATTCAAATTCCAAATTGATTCCAAATATTTTGCTAACAAATGAGCTTTTGTTCCTTTTATAACTTTTTAATAACCTCTAATAAGTTTAAAGAGAGTCTACTTTACAATTATAAAGCCATCTGAATTTCTAATCCAACCCAAATTAACAATTTCAACCTTAGGATAAAGAAACAATTCAATTTGAGAGCTATAGAAGGAAAGTTAAACCACAATGAGATATTCAATAGAATATATTTCTTTTAAATAACTCATATAAATGTCGATATCTGGTAAACTACTCAAAGCGATCTTGGGTTGTGGTTAAAAATAGTTGTATTGAGCTCGATAATGTTATCACTTGGATCGTAGACAAGGCCACAAGAGCACTGCTTACATTTACAGACAGAACTACCTCTTTAAGAAGACTAAGGCGTCAGAATGAAGTTTGCAGTTATGCTGTGTGTTGTAATGGCCCAGACAGGAACATCATCTTTAACGGGAAACGGGCAAAGGTCCACATTGAAGATCAGATGTGCAGTTGGGTGTAGTGCTGACTGTACACTTGATAGCGCTCTGTCAGAGGAGTTGGAGAGAAGGGGTAAGAGCCATGCTAAGGCTCTAAAACAAAAATCCTCATTCCTCATTATTAGTAGGGGAAAAAATGATAACCCGACGAGGGTCGTGATCCTAGGTTCCTTGACTTCTAACACTACGAAGAGGATTGGAATCAACATTTCTGATTGTTTTCGAGCCTTCGACTTTGACAGAGATACCAATACATTGTTCTGGGCGACAGATTCATACATTAAAAAACAAACTTTCGGAAAAATGGAGGCAAAGCTCTTACACAAAACACGGGACACGACTACATTAAAAATATACAAAGATAAACTGTATTATACGTCTGTGATTGGAAAAGGCAAAAGCAAACGTGATACCATAGAGACACTGTCAAAAGAAAATAATGGCAAAATACATATTTGGTACCGATGTCCCAAACATCGAAAAACAATTGACGATATAAATTTTGACGGGGATCTCATGTGTTGGATTGAGAGAACTAACAAACAATCAAACATCCTTTGTGTTCAACTGCCCTCGAAGGACACAACAGTGGTAAAAGCATTTAAAGGTTATATGGTGCGTTTGTCTGTTTTCCGATTTCCAAATACAACCCTATTAACATGGAGCTCTTTTAATAGCGGAACATGGCTACATGTAAGCTTTCTTGATAAAATGAATGGCAAGGAAATGTGTAAAGGAAGTATCAGTATGAAACGCAATTATATCCAATCACTAGTTTCGCAAAATTTTGATGTTTATTATTCATATCATTCAAATATAGTAGAAACAGTTGAAATCAACAAAAACTGTAATTTTGGGAAACAAATTCTTTTCCGTAAATATCCAGTGCCATTTATTAATAAGCACGTTTATCTTGATTTTATTGTTTTTTGAGTCCGCTGACTTTCTACGTTGGTGTTTGTTCTTGTCAACTACCAACACCCTGTCTCAGGGTAAAACGTATAGGCCCGCTCCACTTATATGCTCTGGATGCAAACCCCACCTAAACCTTGGCGACCATTGACCGCGCTTAAAAGGCGAGTTGGCAATTTCGAGATGGATCACAGCGGAAATTATACAGATTCCCGAAAAGATACATCAAAAGTTTACCGCTCCTATTTTGATGAATGAAAATATCATTGTAGGATAAAATGTGTATGATCTGTTGTGATAAAATGAAACAGATAGCTAACTTGGACTTGGACATGATAACCATTGCCGATCGCTTGAGGAAGGGTTTGCACACATGGTATCAACATGGAGCGGAGTGTATACGTTTTACCCTAAGAACAGGATGAACTACCAAATGAATGAATACTTCGTCAAGTCTTAGAAGGGCATTTAGAAGTGAAATGTATTTACAATTACAACATTATGCTGTGGTGAAAGATGAAATGTCTTTGTCTTACTTAAAAATCATTAGTATTGATATTTCATTGTATCAATAAAGTCTAATTTATGTTATTCAGTATTTGTCAGTTTTCAATGAAGTACTGTATAATGAAATACATTCATTTACACAAGATGCCAAAACGTCAGTTATACCAGATTATTACTCACCCGTGTAAGATACTGCAGTTTAATATTTATGCGGCAATATTGAACTAGTGAACCACCGCACGTATAATGTCACAATAGTTTGCGGCCATGACGTCACAATAGGAGTAACATCGTCACAATGGTATTGGACTTCATAGTTTCAGAGCCGTGTCGGCTATTTCGCTGGATTATAGGTGGGCGAGTAATAGACAGAATACTAAATTTCCTTTTATTTAAAGGTTACATGTCGGAACCATGATCACTTTCGTGATTAGTTTAAAAGCGGTTTCAATTTGACCACTACTCGACTTTAAATTATTTAAATAAATAACCTTGGTGTATTGTTTAATTTAAATAAATTGAAATATGAAATAAGAATTATAAAAAGTATTCAAAATGAAATTGAAAATAATGGATGTAATTCGGTATTAATTTCTTTTGTTGCAATATAACCTGTATTAGTTAAGCAATTTTTAGATATCATTCTAACCATGTGTTGTGTGATTTTGTCACTTAACTTTGTCATCTTACGTGCATCGATGTATTTAATGGACCAATATTTCTGAGCACAAATTGTAAGAACTTTTCTTGTGGTAAATAAACAATTAAAACGCCAATTTGATTTCTGTGACCCTTATATGAAAGCCACGCATTAGCCGGATCTACATTTCTTATCCTTCAAGCCGATGAGTTTGTACACAGCAGCTTATGCCCGTGTCCTGGACAGAGGCGATTATAGGATTTATGGATGTGGTTTTGTGGACATTATTAGTGGCCACAGAATCTACAATGTATAATCGACATTGACCGGGAAATAGGTACATAACTTGTCTTGAAACATGAAATAATAACAATGCCATATACTTTGAACTGAGGGGCGGGATAGCGCAGTGATTAGTGCGTTCGGCTTTGGATTAAGAGGTCCGGGATTCGAATTCCGTCAGGGGCACTTTGTCTGCAGTAGAGAACTGTTCTACATGCAGTAAGGTTTGGGTGCAATGCTACATTAAGTTTCAGCGTAGTACCACCCATGGTTCGCTAGTTTCAGCCGTTGCTCGCAGGTTTCATCGCAATGCATAGCTACATTGCATTGCGGGCTTTCTCCCTGCCGTAATACTAGCTGTCGCGATGTAAGTGAAATTCTCTTGAAAGCGGCATTAAGCCCACACTCACCTTACCTCACCCCACCTTACTCTGAACTGAAGATCAAATAATATATCATTTTACAGACAACTGAGCGTGAACAACACACTTTCATTATACAGTGAGACCTCGTTTATCCGCACAATTCGGTTACAGTTGTGGGTTAAGTGGATCATAATTTGCATACACATGCATAGAGAAGATTTGAAATAGTACTGTGCTGATGGCCGGGTTTCCGGACATACATTGTCTGGTTAAACAAGGTATGTCTGTATTCCATTAAACTACTGGTATGCCAGGTATTCTATTTGATTTTTGAAGTCACTTAATCATGTACTTCAACTTGTGGTCATCAATTTAAGAAAGGTCGACTACTCCTGATGGCCTTTCTAGAAGCAGAAAGCAGACGTTGGAGTTAGATGCCGCACTAGCACTGGAAGATAAGCTGAGTCGAGAAGGATGGGGAAGAGATAGTGGTTATAGGCAATGGGAGTAAGTAGATAAATGTAAATAAACACACATGATGAAAGGAGGGAGGCCAATAGGTGTTGATTGGTGGGGACTCCTCGGATGATTTTCTGACAGGAGTGGATTGAGGGTAGGGATAATTGGATTTGGTTAGGTTGGGTTGTCCTCAGCTCCAATCACCATCCAATCACCATGCAACAACTTCAAAGCCACCCACATCAACAACTGGCCTCTCTTCCAATCAACTATAATTATTATTTGCTTAACAATTTCAATAAAGCCAATTGGCCTCCCTCCTTTCATCATGTGTGTTTATTTACATTTATCTACTTACTCCCATTCATGTTTGTATTACAAATCCTCATCATTCTCATGCTTCATGTTTGTATTACAAATCCCCATTGTATACCATTCTCCTGCTTGTTAATCTCCCTGATTGAGTTTCCTCACCATTGTTTTGTTTGCTATATAAATGTACCACATTTTGTTATTTCCTTACATTCCACCTGATGAAGGAGTGAATATGTACTCCGAAACGTCGTGTAATTTCACATTAAAGAAGTTGTTATCCAGAAAATCTTCCCGTTCTTATGTATACCACTTCTAAATGCATTTCAAAGACCAAATAATAACAAGTAATTTATAACAACATTTCAAAATTCAAAATAAAAAAGTAAAAGAAGCTTGAGAAAAGTGTAGAGATACAACAACTCATAAACAATTGATAAATGTTAATAGTTTATTTAAATGCTTATTTTAGAGGTAAACTAGAAATGACAATTTCAGCCACACATCTTTTGAGACAATTTATGTGAATTATTATTATTTGGAACTATTCTTATTATCAAGATAAATACTATAAAACTATTTTCATTGAAACAATGCACTATAGTTTGAAATGTTGTTCAGTGTCTGACTTTTTCAACTTCACCTCGGTGCAAAAAGTATTGGAAAGCTGTAAATGTTTTGTACCTAAAGTAATGGAAAGCTGTTATGTACATGTACATGTTGTGTACCTATTCCTTGGTAGATTATACATTATATATTCATATAATGACCACAGAACCGCATCCATAACTCCTATAATCGTCTTCGTGTAAGATAAGAAAAGCAATAGAGAACTCCTCGTCAGAGGGGGATTATAACTGCAGATATGGTTGATCTTTGACCTCCAAATAAGGGTCACAGAGGACAAATAGGCGTTTCAATTGTTTATTTACCAAAGGCAAAGTTGTTACATTGTGCTCATATATTGGTCCGTAAATACATCACCACACTTAAGATGACAAAATTACACATAGGTGACAAAAACACAACAACACTTTGTTAGAATAATAACTAAGAATTGCTAAACTAATACAAGTTATATTACAGTTTACAAAAAAGACAATTACATTAATTTTTAACAAATTCAAATTTTGAATATTTTGAATAATTCTTATTTCATATTTCCATTTACAGTCGTTGTCTCGATATTCATTTGACCATGAAAAAATATCAACACATCCGAATATCGACCAATACACATCATTCTCATGTTGAAGAAAAGAAGCAAAACATACAGACATAACATCATTTATGAATGTAAATGCACCTTTCTGTACTCACATATTTCAAATATAATATATACAGATCTTGTGGCCATGTCAAGTAAATGTACAAAAGTTGAATGTATCATATTATTGAAACGTCTCCCCAGATAAAACAGGTCCACTAGATTGTTTAGACATTATAATAACCCCACTGACAAGTAAACCAATTGATGTCATTGTAATTACTAACACCCTAAAGCAAATCGATTCAATTTGACTTTCAACCTGTATTTCTCAAACTGAAATGCAGTAACCACGTAGTGATCGTATGCTGGTCACGTGGCTACTCAAACCTGTAATCGGAGCGGTGTTTCCTGAGTTGGATAATTTGTGCCCAATCCATTTCTTGAATGGATAACAATGTTTCAACCAACTTATTATCGGAGGAATGTTGATGTTCTGATTCGAAGATATAATCCGAGGTAAAACTGACTACGCTCAGAGCCATGACACCTTCAGCTTAATGAGCATTTACTACTATCTGCTAATCAGACTCTGATCAATGCTGCGCCGTGTGAACACGTGTGTTATATCTCCTATGATGTGAATATCGAGTTAATTTACAAACTTTGAGTTGATTTACAAATATCGAGTCAATTAACATATATTGAGTCAATTAACATATATTGAGTCAATTTACAAATATGGAGTTGTTTTACAAATATCGAGTTAATTTACATGTATCGAGTTAATTTACAAATATGGAGTTAATTTACATGTATCGAGTTAAGTTTCAAATATTGAGTTAATTTACAAATATCGATTTAAGAGGGTAACTTTGCTTGCTGGGACGAAATAACTATATCGAGATATCCGAAATATCGACACAACTGTATCGAGTTAGAAAATGTAAATGAGCTTAAGTTATAGCGAAATATTGAGTCATCAGAGTTCAACACAACGGTGCTCGACTGCATTCGATAACACAATATATCAAGATTGTAGTACATGATCCGTTACGATTGATTGAAGACGATAAAAATGGACAATAGAAAAATATATCTTAATTTTACCTATAAACTCATTCTTGTACCGAACTGAAACAAATGTTTGTAAAATGAATAAATAATGAAAAAGAAATTTTCTCTGTGAAATTTCACATGACATGAATGCCATGTTTGGCAACAACGTTAAGCTGATAAACGTTTGATAAGTGTCCTTCCTTTTCATGCTTTAGGACCATTTTTCTTACTTCATTTAAAACTTTTAAAATTCGATGCATTAGGTACCAGATATTACAGTGTATTCGGTTTTTGAACTTTGACTATGAATTAGAATATTTATAGCTAATGCAAATAGCCTTTCTCAATATTAAATCTTAATTTAGCTTAATTAAGTTTAAACAATATTCTGTTCTTAGCCTTTTTGTTGCCAACGTATCTAAATAAAAGAACAATTATTCTGCTTGCTGTCTGAGTCAGTCAAATCAGCCAGCATTCAAAAGTACATGTCTACACATGACTGTGATGTTGTGTTTTCATCCCTTGAGTTAAAGAATGACACAATGTTTTTCTTCTCATGTTTCTCTGCCACACGTTTGGGACTGTCCCCGTGTTTGTCTTTCTTCCTGTCAAACCCTCTCAATACATCAAAACTGAGTAGATACTTGACCATATCTAAATGACCATGTATACAGGCGATGTGGAGAACCGTGTATCCTTTATCATCTGTTGATACAAGGCTGGCATTGTGTTGTTTATGTAGAAAATCAACATTGTTTTTGTGATTAAACCATACAGCAACCTGGAGAGGAGTTCTACCCTTCATTCCTCTGCATTCTATATCAAATATGTTTAATGAGGAGATATACTGTAGCATAATATCCGGATAACGTTGACTAGCCAAATGAAGAATGTTGTTCTCAGAATCATCTAGTAGTTTACTGTCAGCCCCTCTTGCCATCAACAATTTAACAGTTGCTAAACTACCATAACGTACAGCTAGCATGAGTGGAGTTCTACCACCCCTTCCTCTACAGTCTATTTCAAATATTTGTAGTTGCAGAATTAGCTTCACTCTGTCTACACGGTAACAGTGACATGCATAATGGAGAATGTTATTGTTAAATGTATCTACTGTTTTAACATTAACGCCTCTTTTCATTAAGAACTTTGCAACTTCCACTCGACAAAAGTATATAGCTACCAGCAGAGGAGTTTTCCCATGTTTATCTTTACAATCAATATCATATATGTTTAGTGACAGAACATACTTCACCATCTCTACATTGCCACCTTCACACGCCACATGGAGGATATTGTTGTCATTTTCATCTACTGCCTCAATATCTGCCCCTCTGTCCTGCAGCAACTTTACAACTGCTATGTGGCCATGCTCTACAGCTTTCATCAAAGGAGTTCTCTTATCTATTTCTTTGCATTCTGTATTCATCTTAAAATCATCTATCAATATCTTAACAATGTAAGTGTTGCCACCTTTACAAGCAAAATGTAACACATTTAAATCATTGTAATCAACAACTGACAGATCAGGCCTTTGTTGCATAAGAATGTCAAATACAGCAACACGTTGATAATCAGCTGCAACCATAATAGCTGTCCTGTCGTAAGTATCCACACAGTTAACATCTACAGACCCCAGGGACATGAGTCTCGTCACCACATCTACATACTTACGCTTGCAGGCGTCGATCAAAGTTGTCATATCATCAGGAGCACATGTAGTCACGATAGAAGTCTTCTCATCTGTGGGGATAAGTATTATCAAAACCAACCGTTCAGACTTTTGTGGTGTAATTTCATTTAGAAGGTCAAGGTTATATGCTACACGTTTGCCCCTAGCTAGCTAATACTCATTTCCAATAAAGATGTCACAACATCAGGAGGACAACAGTCATCATCCCATCTGAGATGTCTCTATTTCTAGGCAGCCTACTCAGGCCTTGAGTGTAACGAACAACTCTCTGCTAACTATGTCTCATCACTGAATTCAGTAGAAGAATTAAGATGTAACAATACTTGGAACCAATTGATCATCTTATCATTAAGGATTCAGTCATTTAGCTGAATCCTTATTGAGATTGGCGTGTTTTATTATTATTTTTATTTACTCCCCTCCATTGTCCACGATTCATTATAGTTCTCTTATCAATTGACTACCTTTTGTCACGAAATGCAAATATTATTAAACGTGTTAATCAAGATATATTATTATATATTCTAAATTTCAATGAATTTGTTAACAGAAACAATAAATTATTGAATAGTTACAATGCCAAAAAGTGTTCCTGGCAGAGTAAGATCATTTCAATGTTACCCTGACCGTCTTTAATAAACTGGGTTCCCAGCATCCTTTTTATTTGTGTATATGGATTTAATTGCACAAACATGCCGTGATCCAGACATTACACCACCAACAAAACCTGGTTGAAGATTAATACATGTAAAGACAACATTACATCTATTTACTTATATAGAATATAGGCTTGTGGTACTTGACACTTAATACACTGACGGGCAAAAGAAAGTATATCACTCAGTTTTCAAAGTCAAATATCTCGAGTTTTCGACGTCATATTCAAAACCTGACTAGTTTGGGAAATTAGTCCCAAACATTAAATCAGTCAAACAAATACCTCTACACAGTTTTAAAATGATTTGTAATTTGAAATTTAAATTCGCCAAAATTAATTTTGATAAAATTATTGATTTTCATCGACATATACCACATGCTCTATGTGAAAATCAATGAATGTGCCTCGTCCTTCACACATTTACAATATTTTAAACATGGTAGGGGTCATGTTAATGTAAATTTCATTTCTTACCCCTGTCTACCTTTAAATAATGATATTTTAGTTAAACAATAAAACAGTCTCAAATTAAGTCACTCAAACCAGTGCCGAAAGGTGTTATTGCATCGTGCCATAATCAAATGCATCTCATTTCTTTGAAATATTGAATTAATTGAAAACAAGTGAGTGTTATGGTTTCTTTTGCCCGTCAGTTTACAATATGGTGAGATAATTACCTGGTTGGTTTGATGTGGTTGTTTCCTTTTTCTTGACCGCGGATGTGGTATCAGTATGTGAATGAACTGAACATCTCAATTGAACATCATCAAAATTATACTCATAACAACATTTGATGCTTTGACAAAGTACATAGCACATTTTCGGACCAAAGGGCTGAATAATTTTCTGTGCACATGTTAGCAAGGCAATATTTAGTAGCACAAAACTGAAGAGCAACATTAGAATCTTCGTTTTGAAGAGGCTGTACATACAGAGTGGATTGTATTAACAACTAAAACATTGTCTAAACAGCCAGCCTCCAAGAATATGACTTTTGCAAAGCTTTTATCTGAACATGATTTTTATTGATTTACCTATAATTATGAATAATTCAATGATATAGTCAGAACGATGTAATTTTTGTTAAAAATCTGCCTTTTAATTTATCATCCAGAAACTACGAATTGTTTTAAATGTCTGATTGATATGGTTCAAAAAGTTGTCAGAAATTACAAATCGTTAGCTAAACGAGTCATATTATCAATTTATATGTTATATATACATGTAGAATTAGTATTTGATGTAATAGGTATTAACACGTTTTCTTATAGCACCTATTAACATTTCCAAAACAATTTATCTTGTTGTAAACCAATATTGTGTAGTTTCCAAAAAAATATTTAAGGCATGCCAACCGCAGCGCACTGTCTGTTTCATTATGATCATCAGAGCAGTATATTGAATCGACGACCATCAAAACAGTTCAATTTGGCAACAGTCAGTACTTCATGACCTTATGACATATGTAAGTCAAACAAAAACCATAATGTCCCTTTAAACAACATAGACTTATCTTTATCTGTGTCTGTTCACTGAATTAGACATCTTCACAACATCACGGGCGTAACGAAAATATTTCCAAATCTTCTCTCACTGCCTTTGACTTCAACCCTCGCATTTTCTGTGCTAAAATATTAGCATACTGCAGCCTAATCGAATAGGCCAATCAGAAGACTGCTTGCACATTGAACTTCCGCGGCAGTAACTTGATGAGTTTGCAGCGATACGTAAACGGAGACAATTTATTTTCTAAATCTTTCCATGTATTTAGCCTACTTTCTCATGTGTCCTGCGTCAAACCCCATCACAATGACTTGTAAATCCTCTTCAACTATATCGAACGTTGTATTTTTGAATTGGTACCGAATGTAAACGGCGATTTCATTGGCTGTATGTAAACAAGTGGTAAGGGGCGTAATTTGTGATCTTCTGCTATTGTTGAAGGCAAGTATAAAACGGGTAGAGTGGTCTCGATATGTTTCCACCTTGCCCTGGTAAGATGGGAGGTTGAATACAACAATATTACATCAACGAGTATGTCTATGAAATAAAATTGATAATTTTTAAACCTGTTTGTGTTTATTTGGTAAGTACTTCATAATGACTTGTCTAACTTCAGTGTCAGTGGCAGTTTGAAAGCTTAGCACCACTTCTAGTGCTTTAGCATTGTTATTGGGGGATTGATGCATCTGACACTTCAAAATTCACACATATAATCCTAATCTTGTCTGAGAAAAAATAGAGGTTGCCTTATTCTCTTCTGAGATGTTGACTTGAATAAGAGTTTATCTATTTAAAATCGGAGATATGTCTCTTTCACCTTCTGCTTTCTCAATAATGTCACCAAGGAGCTTCTTTTAGCTTTTTCAACTAGAGCTGTGACATCATTACGTGTCGCAGAGTGAATCTGTTTGAGCAAACAAGAGGATTGCATCTGCCACTCAAGCTTTCGACAAAATTGCTTAGCTGTACGAATTTCCTCTTTATACAATTCTTCCCTGGTATGAATAGTTACAGTCCGGGTAGATGCATGACTTTCAAGAATGTCACTAACATATTTTTCGTCATGTTCATAGCAATCATTAAGGTAAGAACAGTTGTGGCTTTGAATAATCATTTGAAGATCAGACTTCAACTCTGTCATAGCTTTGTTTCCATTTGAGAAATGATATTTCCCGATTTGTTCTGTTGGGCACACTAAACCTGGCAGTAGCCGTAATGGCACAGTGTTTAAACCCACAGAATGATCCCTGCGCACATTTTGCACAAGTTCGTTGTATCTCGTGATAATAAGATCTAAAGTATGATTTTATGGTTTACATCATATGCTTCAAGGAGTTCTGAAAATCAGACTGTGTCTTGTCGATGTTTGTCGTCCACATGAATGTTAAAATCCTCGCAGCCACAGTGAAGCATTCTAAGAGAGAGAGAGCTGACATCAGTGATGAAATTATCACTTTCTTGTCGATTTGCAGAGAGTGTTATTCTCCCTTGGGGTCTGTGCACACCAGAGGCAATCAGAGTTTGATCTCAAGATTGTAACTTGACAGTTAACATTTCGAAAGAGATGTAGGTATGCTGTGGTTCCACAAAAGAGCATTTAAATGAGCCATCGTAAATTATAGCTACACCTCGCCTCGTCGATTGGTCCTTGGTACATGGAAGTATTTATATCCCGGTTTTGTCATGTTGGAGATCACAAGACTGTCAGTATCTCCTTCCTGCAACCATGTATCTGTCATCACAAGAACATCAAGCTTGTTGTCAAGAATAAGGTCTCTTATGGAATCTGTTTTGTCAGAACACAGCTGTATCATACAGTGCATCTGTCGTGTAGGGATAACAATGAATCTATGAGTGTGCAAGCAGCTTTCTACGCTTATCACTTAAAGTTTGTTACGTATCGCTATATATATCTTTATGAAGTGACATTGTTAAAGGATTGCTCATTTTGACAACTGTTTTAACAATGTATTGCCTGAGGAAAGTGTTTTTATTAGATCATTGATATTCGATACTAACCATGCAAATTGTAATGAGCAACAGTTTACACTTGCTGCACATCACATGTTTTTTTGTGATAAAAACTATCATTTTTGTTATAAGCCTGTGGTCGAAGTTTTATCATTATATCATAATGGTTTTATCTCAGCTCTGCATGATCACATACATGTATATAATATAACAGTATTTAGTCCTATGATGAAGTACATCAGACATCTTGACTAAATCGTTATATTTTTTTTTTTTTTATCTCAACTATACATGACCAAATCTATAATCTACACAGTATTTTGTCCTTTGATGAAGTAAATGAGACATCTCGACTGAATCGTTTCTTGTATACAAGCTAGATCGATAACAGAAGCAGATTGGTAGAGGTCAAACGAGCCCAAGAATCAACTACGATATGTTACACTCTTAAACTTCAATTAACAACTGCACAACAAAACACATTTAATGTTGACAAAATACAACATCATTTTCCTCATGTTTTGTAATTTTCAATCATTTCAAAAAATCAAATCAATACTTGATAATATTCATTCGATTTGTGTGAAGAAGCAAAACTATTTGATTAACATTTTACAAGTTTGTCGAAATAAAAGTGTGTGTAATATCTTTTTTAAAGTGTTAATCAAAATGAAATATGTCTGCATTTGTTTTATATGATTCTGTATGATTTATGACATAACTCAAAATTCAAGTCAGAAATCCTTCGAGAGATAAACAACTTGAGTAATGATTAATGATCAATATTGGAAAATATTATTAACAATAAATTCTTTAAAGTCTATTTTCCCAATACAAATGTAAAGTTATTGTGCTTGAGGTATGAAATGTCCCTCAGTTTCAAACATGCGTCTGTCTGTCCATCACGACTTTTCCCACTTCTCCTACCCAGCAAACATGACTGTACTGGGACAGCACTGGTTTTGAACTGGCTGGTAAAGTTGATAAAGGCACACTGGCTAACGTTGAAAGTTTTATAAATATCATGGGAGAAATTCTTATTTGTGCAATCCAAAAAAAATATTCAGGAAAATATTGATGACAATAATGTAACCTCTGTAAACATCACATATAGCCAGAACACTCAACCTCATCATGGGCATACGATCTACAATAGTTCACAGTAATGTATGTGTGAAGTACGAGTTAATTGTGGGATTTTACTCTACACCCTAACAGTCAGGCACCTATTTTAAACAAATAATACTTATCAAAGGCAACTTGAACATTCAGAACCCGCCTTATAGATGTTTTTAATACTGAAACCACGTGAGTTAACAGTCTGATATTCCTCTATACTCTGTGTGACAAATGGGTTAGCTAATAACTGTTTGATAAACATCCATTTTATGTCATGCTTTAAACCGATTCATTTACATCTTAAATTTAAATTTAAATTCATAGCATGTTAAAGTGCACTTTACACTTTTTTCTCAACTTTGATCATGAATTGTAAGAATAAATGTCAGTTATCTATGTTGATGTATCAAACCTTAATCAGTTCAAAAATGTAAACAACATTCTCCTCGTGGAATAGTCTTTGTTGCCAACTTATTTAGTAAGGAGAAAAAAATCAACAGTATTCTTTTTCTATCAGTCTATAATTAACAGTCTTATCTTCTACATATTATTGTGTAGGTGTGGTTAAAGAATGACACAATGAATGACGTTGACAAGCCAGAAGGAGTATGTTGTTGTCATAATCATCTACTAGTTTACTGTCAGCCCCTCTTGCCATCAACATTTTAACAGTTGCTACGCTACCAAAACGTACAGCCATCATAAGTGGAGTTTTACCATCCTTCCCTCTAGAGTCTATTTCAAATATATGTTGCGACAGAATTGGCTTCACCTCGTCTACACGATTACATTTACTCACCAGATGGAGGATGTTATTGTTTACTATATCTACGCTCTGATCATTAGCGTCAGTTTTCATTACGAACTTCGCAACTTTCACTTGACAAAATTTTAGAGCTGTCAAAAGAGGATTTTTCTCATCATCTCCTTTACAATCTATATCAAAGATGTTTAGTGACAGAACATATTTTACCATCGCATGCCACCTTCACACGCCACATCGAGGATATTGTTGTCAATTTCATCTACTGCCTCAATATCTGCCTTTCCGTCCCTAAGCAAGTTATCAACTGCTATGTGACCAAATTTTACAGCTTTCATCAAAGTTCTCTCATCCTCTCCTTTGCATTCCATGTTCATCTTATGATGATCTTACACTATCTTAATAATGTAAGTACTGCCATCTTCACAAGTACAATGTAACACATTGTCATCATCGTCATTAACTGCAGACAGACCAGGCCGCATAAGATGTTGCATAAGAATGTCAAATATACCCTCTTCATGATTCTCGGCTGCAATCTAAAGAGGTGTACTATCGTGATAGTCCAGACAGTTCACATCTTCAGACCCCAGGGACACGAGTCTCTTCACCTTTGCTAATTTCCCATTCTTGCAGCCGTCGATTTAAGTTCTAACAGCATCAGGAGGACAATTGGTTACAGTTCCAATCCCGCTAGAAGTCGTCTCATCTGGGGAGATAAGTATTATAAATAATAACTACTGGCATAGCCTTGTTTGGCATAGTAGCTTATCAGGGAATTCAAACTGGTATTATATACTACAAGATGTGCAAGTGCATTAGGTTCATTTTCTCATATTCAACAAGCATTTATGTTCTGAATCTTTCCATCGTATGATTGTAAATTGTTTGAAAATAGAAAATAACGACCTTTGATATAGTTATGAACCTTTTATACATTTCGTTATTTAAATTCAAATGAGGAATACTCGTACTAGTATATAAAATATTTAGTACTTCAGTTAGTACTTTGAATGTTATGTGAAATATTTTAACTTTATCGACAATTTAGCACCAGATATTTTCTAAGCATCTTTGAAGTCTGACCTTACATACATATATGATTACATATTTCCAAAATGTTGATGTATTCCCTTTGACTCTTCTTGGATTAAGATCATGATGCTTTAACTCGTTTGTCCCAAGCCAAACGATATTATAAACCCAAATCCAGTTCTATGAAAAACCTGTTCATAAGTTTAATTATGATTGAATAAAATGAAAGGTAATGTCAGTTTGTCTTTTGAAAATGACATCAGTATCTCTGTAGGTCATCAGTCTTTTGGAAGTAAGATTTTTAACAATTTACAGTTATATAATATAACATAGTATAATCAATATTGGCCAAGGTGTTTTTTTTCTTTTTCTTGATAAACCATGGAGTCTTGATTAATGATAACATCTTTCTAGAACTTCATTCTCGAGAGAGGTTTATGATGCCCATTGTCTAAAGAGTCATATACATCTTGTACACACGATTTTAGCTTTCTGGAGAAGAATAATTAGTTAGGGATCCCTGTGACCCGTATAAGAACTCAGAAAGTCACCAAATTAACAATTTATAATCCGAATTGGTTGAGGGGTCTGTACACAACATTTCAGATTTCGAGGACTTTTTGTGTCAGAGAAGAAGATGAAAGCAGGTATTTAAGTTATGATTGGAGTGCTAAGCAGCAGCACTGAGAATACAAGTCCTTCAGAGTAATAATTTACCACCAGTGAACAGTGCTTGCATTGGATATTATGCGTGAAACTGTATACTTCTTTTATTTCTATTAACAAAGAAAACAGTGTCCTGAACAAGACGTTTGCAGGGTGTGATATCCATTGTGAAGGGAAGCAGGGTAAACTACCAAGTAGTGTCCAAAACCTAATTAGTGTCTCGTTAAGAGCCAACTAATAATCGTTTCTGAGAAATATTATCCCGGGTTTACCCCCTTTTATTACTGACTTAAATTAACTGGAAAAGATGTATGGAGACTAAACATACTTATAAATGTGTGGCAGAACAGTCTTTGTACATATTGATTATATACTATACTTTAGTCAAAGGATAGCAATTTCAACTGCATGTAACTGAACTACACAAATACTCTACAGTCACCACTTGAATCAATTTGAAATTCATCTCTTATCATATTTTTGGGGTTTTGAATATGTATGCAATGGATACTTTTCACTTCTTTTAATCCACTTAAATATATATATACTACTACTACTGTATGTAGATAACAGATAACAGAAATATATTTGTCTAAATCATGTCCTGAGCATTTGAATGTATAGTATAAAGGTTAAAGTATTTTAATCGATTAATTTCGACATAGATATGCAGAATTATAATCATGACCGAACAATTATGATTTCAGATGTGTATATCAAAATGATTCTTAATGTCCCACATTATGAAAAATAATATATCCGTAGTTGAACTACTGGAAGTAATGTGTCACTAATACCGAGCATGCTTTCCGATGATAAATTCTTAGCAACTACCGCATAAGTCGTTAGAATATATGAGATAACAATCAAATTCACATGCATTGACTCAAAAAGTTCTATGGCAGGTACAATGTTATTATTAAGAAAAACACCACATATATGTCTTAGTGAAGTAATGCAGTACATGCAGATGTGACTACAGGGTATGGTGTATGATATATGGCATATGATCTAATTTATTATTGGGAGCAATGGGGGTAAATTAGTGCATGCGAACATGGTATACTAGCAATAATGTATAGGCAGATAATGTGACTAAGTGAATATGATGTCGAGATATTTGCCTTGTTGTTTTGATGCTGTGGTCTCCTTTCTCTTTATCACGGTATGGGTAATGCACGAGTCAACCTTTTCCTTTCCGCTTGATATGTCTGAACTTGGGTTTGAATTAAATGAAATAACAAGTTCACAGTTCAAAGAGCAGGCATCAAATTTGTACTGAAAACAACCCTTCATACTTTGACAAAGTGCATCACCCATTTTAGGGCCATGTCCACATGTCAGCAAGATATAATGTGATAGTGCACAACCAAAGAGTATCTCTGGAATCATGGTATCACTATTTCTCTCCAAAGAGGTTGCGAATCAACAGTGACCTGTATTCACAAATCAAAACAGGGTCCCAACACTGTGTTTTCAATGACAGTCTGCATATCATCTGAAAGTTTACAGGGAATTTTAATAATATTGATAAAACATTGCAAGAAATTCAACATTCCTTTTACAAAGAGGAAATCTATTGATTTGTATTGTTATTCCATTTTGCTTTCATATTTTAATTAAATGTGAATAGATCTGAATAATTTCCAGATATTTGTCTAAAGGTTGCAAAAACAAATTTGTTTATGGAACATGCTATCAAAAACCTTGAGAATCTAAATTAGTAGAAACTTGATTCAAAACAAGGCAAAAATGAGTCAGCTCACATACCCCTGCTGTACTTTGACGACCTTTAAAGTCTTTATTAACTGGAATTGATATGTGGTCAATCATGTGATTGAAGAATTGATGAATTTTCAATGAAAAAAGGTTCAAATGCAGCATGTTGGTTCCCCATAAACGTATCTGAATTTTTCAAATCAATATGCAAAATATGAAAATAATCAATGTATTACTACTTTCATTATTTCATCTCATCCATCGACTGTCAAATACAACATCTACTGCTTTGTGCTTATGGTGTGGCAGTGGATACCAAATAGCAAAAGCGATAAATTCCGAACAAATTTTTATTTTCTCCATATTGCTGATTTTATCAGACATACACATATAAGCTTCCTGATAGAAAGTAGTAGCCATGACTGCCTCCAGGCATTAGGTAGAGTTTAGTAACTAAGTAGCTGCTCAGCTGACATTGCAGATATTTTGACAACTCTTTAAACTATTGAATCTAAAATTAGCTTAACTATCGATTGTTGGACCTCGATTCTTGTCGAGGCGAAATCATCGTGTGGTAAGCTGTTGGTACAGTCAATGCTGGCGATAGTTGCCAAACTCATTTGTTTTGTCAACTGTGAACAAATGACAAAGTTTAAAGTTAATATTTATTTCAAATGACAATGTTAAATCTTATTTTAGCTCAATTAAATGTAAAGAACATCCTCCTCGTAGAGAAGTGCCAATTTATCTTTTATAAAAAGAGTTGAACCTTTATGCCAAAATGTCCATTTTGAAATATTAACGGTCAATTATTCACATTCTGAACTGATTCCAAATATTTGGCTAACAAATGAGCTTTTGTTCCTTTTATAACTTTTTAATAACCTCTAATAATTTTAAGAGAGTCTACTCAACAATTAGAAAGCTCTCTGAACTGCTAATCCAACCCAAATTAACAATTTCAAGCTTTTGTAGGATAAAGAAACAGTTCAATTTGAGAGCTATAGAAGGAAACAACAATGAGATATTCAATGAAATATATGGCCTTTTAATAACTCATATAAATGTCGATTTCTTGTAAATTTATCAAAGCGATCAAGGGTTGTGGTTAAAATTAGTTGTATTGAGCTCGATAATGTTATCACTTTGATCATAGACAAGTCCACAAGATGGATATTTGTTTTAATCAGTTGGTATTTTGAAATGAATAACTTAAATTTGTCGGGGAAATTAATCATATGTGCAATTTGCTTTTACCCTGTTTCCATTATGTGAAATAAATTCGCTCCCCTCCATTTCAATTTTGGAAATCGTAGAAGCCATTTCGGACTGGACACGAAACGAAATTTACCTTGAAAAAGACACATGTAACTGCTAACATTATTATATATGTAAAGTGTGATGTATTATTTTCTTTCAGTGCTCAATAAGGAGCGATGCAGATAAATCAGTCTATCCGTAGGATCTGTTAATGCGAGATAAATTTCCTCGGCATGATCTTAGATTGCCCTTAGATTAGCCTTCAAACACACATGTTATGTTCTCGACTTTATTTAACTGTTGACATAATTTAGTAATTGTTGTAACAGACACAATCAGTGGGAATACGTGACCTCTTCGATTCAATAATGTAAACAATAACACTAGCGAGACGCTCGCTTGGGTTGCCAAGGTGCCTAAAGCGTGGCAAGGCATGATTGACTAATTGAAACGTTTGCCGACTGCTTTCGTGCGGTACATTTAAAAAGCGAATTTTAAACTATTTCCGATTTGATTTGAACAAAATGAAGTGGTAGTGTTATTTTCTTAACTGATGTCATACACATTTCTGCAAAATGTTCCCCCTCGAGGTTCCCGGTACTTTAACATAAGCAAAAGTTTGCTTATTTATCGAACCAGATTCACTATGAATAAAAATATGTTAACATATATATGAGAAACAGTCAGCATTTGATTAGCATGTGTAATACAATGAAGTATGATATAAATATATCATCAAATTAGCGTGGAAGTTAATTAATAGACACTGTTAGTTTGGGTACATATTAAAGAAACGAAGTGAGACGATACAACGACATGTTGGACTGTCATACAAGTTCGTTTTGGGAGTGAAGGTACAGTCCGACTAAATCTAATAGGGACACTCATTACGATAGGTCCGACTAGACGAATAACATATGACATAACGTTTGTGACTGCCATATAATTTCGTTTTTCTCTAACAATCATAAAATCACCCATAACCTATTTTGGCCACAGCCCGGACTAAATGTAACGCCCATTACGATTTGTCCGAGCTCAAGAAGAACACATTATCCGTGTGGTACACCCATAATTTCTTAGGTAGTAAAGGTACACTCTCTGTTAGTAGATATTCACTCTTCATAATAGTCGGGCCATAGCCCGGACTAAATCTAACACCCATGCCATAGGTCCGGGTATAAGAGGAAGGCCTCTCATACATGATATATGCACGAGGGACTGTCTTATAAGTTCCTTTGAGAGTAAATATACGCTATTTTTAGTCAGATTGTCTCTCCTAAAAGTAACCTGGCCATAGCCCGAACTAAATCTAAAACCCATTACAATAGGTCCAGATTCAATAGGTGCTTTCGATTGACGCATAGTGAGGCTTTTTTTATTCATGACATAATTTATCAAGTAAAACCTTATCAATATATACATATCGATTAACATTTTCTCATAATTGCATTAGAATCTCAACAGACTATAATGTAAGAAATAATCATCACTGTCGTATGCATTATTAACAACTTTTCATATAATTGTCTCTACTGTAAGCATGTTAATAGATAATCATTAAGAAAGTAGTAAGCATTCACAATTAGTTTATGAAGTATAATCTCAAATATATCACAAAACCAATTTTGTCGATTAATCAAGTCTGTCAATGTCAATGAGTAATTAGAGTCACCTCCCTTGGCGTGTTCGATTTATAATACAGATTCAGGGCTTGTTTTGATTTTGTAAGGGCCCTAAAGCAGCAATTATCAATAAACATACAGCTTCATGTCGTGCAGTTTGGAAAGAAGTTGATTATTTTCAAAATAAATATTACGGCCTCCTTAAATAAATACAAGCCACAATTAGGTGGTACATTGTAGTTTTGATTGTTGGTGTACCACACGTAAAGAGGCCATTCACATGCCTTTAATTTTATTGTTGATATTAAATTTCAAGAAAAGTCCATCTCCGAATGTCCCCTGTTTGTCAAAGAGAAAGTAGGTTTTCCCCATTTGTGATATTCAAACTCATCAGACAATGAGTACATGAATCAATGCAGAATGAAATAATGACATTGTTTTATGATAATTTCCAAGACGATATTTGCAAATATTCAGAAAGGCTAATATTATTGTATAGTGCATAAGGTGATCAGACTGTAGATTTTAAAGCTGATGTTTGTAAACTTTTTTAATAAGAGCAGCTTAACACACGACCATTTCGCCTCGACAAAAACCGAGGTCCAACAATCGATGGTTAAGCTAATTTTACATTCAGTAGAGGTAATTTGTCACAGCTCCAAAAACTGAATGCATTAGAAGTACATGGCATTTAGATGATAAATAAATGTAACAAGGTTACATTTCGAATAACACTACATTCAATAGTATAGCGATAGTTGCCTTACTCTGAGCGTGTGGGTTCGAATCTCGCATGGGACTTGGCCCAAAAAAGTACAAGAAGTTGTTATATTTATTCACTATCTAAACGGCATCTATTTCTAATATTTATATATAAGGTGATTGGTAATGACTAAGAATTAAATACAATTTGATTTAATGAAATACAAATAATAAATGATAAAATTAAATTTTCCGTTAGAATAAGGGATTCAGTAGGTTGTATACAATTTACAATCTATTCTTCTTTGTTTTACAAATACATGATTACAACACTCCAGTTGGTTGGTTTAATGTAGAATTTTCATGAATGTATTTCATAACTTGAATACTCAATTTGATTGAATTTCAACAAACAAAAACCTGATAGGACCATCCCTTTTAACTAATAGTGTCTGCTAATAGTGTGGCTAAAACATAAAATGTTTTTTTTCTATCAGGAGGGCTACCACCCACCCCACTGAGTCCTATGACTGATGCTGTGGTTGAAGTTGTGGGGAGAGACAATGTCACCCTGACCGGTATACCAGATGGATGTGATTCAACAAAATTCCAGCTGCATTGTATGGATGACACAAGTGACAAGTAAGAATTTCGGAAACAATCAATAATTTGCAACATATTCTTCAAGAGAATAAAGTATTTCATTAACATTGACATTAACTATAGGCATATAACAGTGATATATACAAGTTCTTAAAAAGAGACATATTTCAAGGTAAAATCAAAATAAACATAGTGAATTCAAATTACAGTTTGTAACAATATTCAAAATCTTCACAATTAATACATACAAAGAACTATATATTTTCTGTGCCAGTGACATTTAAATGAATCAGAAGTAGGAAACTATATATACTCCATTTCCTTCATAAGCAGCAATTTATTCTGAATGAATGAATGTTTCTATAATTTTGATATAGAATTAGCTGTATAAAAGTGATATGTGCAAGTTCTTGGAAAGATGACTCAAATATTTGGTACACACAATCTTTAAAAGTAATAAACATAAAATTATTGCAATGAGACAGATGTGGGGAAATGTATTATCCATTTAATTCATAGAATCAGTTAACCCAAAAAACAATAATTCGTTGATAATCTCGGCATGTATATATACATGCGTTATGAGATTTTATGATTCTAACAATTAGGTAGTAAGATTGTACTTTATTTTATCTTCAAAAACAAACAAATTGTAGCAAGCAAATTAACATGTTTTACAAGAAACAGAAAGAACATTAATGTGAATTTTACATATGAAATATTTATGTTTAAACCAGTATTAGACACCAGAGTTCCACTACGTATTTTGTTAATATTAAAACTCCATTTTGATCTCAGCCTTATAGGCCCCTAATGGAAATTTCCTTTTTAGCTCAAAATATTTTTTATTTCAAAACCAGAAATTATAATTGGTAAATACAAGTGTGTATATTTCGCAGTTCACACCATTGTTCACAAATAAAATAACAGTTACATGTCTGTAGAAAATGTTACTGGAAGTATTAAAATTTGATATCCCTTCAGAAAAATAATACTAACATATCCCCACCCCTCGTAATAGCTAGAGGACGAGTAGAAGTACATTATCGGGATATAAATGTACGGGTTTGAGAGGGTTGGGCGAGGCTAACCCTCTCAAACCCGTACATTTATAACGCCTCGCCCAACCCTCTCAAACCCGTACATTTATATCTGGATAATGTACTGCTGCGAGTTCTCTATCTATCTTAGAGCACAGTCAAATGCTTGAGTCGTCAAGAAAATGTCTTAAAATGAATTTATTTCAAATATTTTGTCAACAAATTTTGGAAACATTTTCTCGAACACAACATGCAAAACATTGACATCTGTCATTTTCATATGCAAATGTTAGGGACATTGACGTAATCTTCGGCACTGTGAGCACTGAATTTCTGAAATTATTCGAGGGGCAGGAGGCGTATATTTTATATAAAGCGTACGAGTCGTGCTACAGCTTAAGCCTCGTGCTTGAATCACGCACATGCATGATTTAAGCACGTTTTTATTCAGCAACATTGAGCAGTAATACATTGCATTGCCTTTAAAGACTGAAAGGTTTGTGGGATGAATCAGTTCACACGATGGCTTAATCATGGACAGTCCAAGGACAAGTACACTATTCATTCAGGAAAGGTAACTTTACTTTTTACTCCTTACTTTTTAAACTCTTTAATTTTCATTAAATTGGTTTAGTTAATAACAGTTATTGATTTTTTTATTTCAAATGTTTTACCAAAATGATTAGTTGTTTGTTGAGCTGTATTTACCAATATGCGAGTTCTTATATCTATTGTTGCATATGCTAGTGTTCATCCCGTCTATATTGCATATAAATTATTTCAGGTTACTGCAGCAAAGGAACTTGAAAAGATTGTAGGAAAGAATGTAACGTCGTACTGGACAATGCTCGGACGCTGTGTGACGATACAGGGGTTTCAGTAAGACGACGATGCAGCCTCCATCCTCTAACACTCCAGGAAGGTAATTCTATATCACTTTCTTCTTTCTCATTTTTATGTCGTTCTATATATCTTTTGAATATTATTTTTTTATATCGTGGTTGAAAATGTATAAAACATTGGTAACATGGTTTGACACTTGAAAAATCCCAATTGACCTCACATTACTTGCTTTATTTACATGCTTTTATTCTTCTTTTAGGAATATCAAGCTCCTTAATATAGAAGACCCCCATCACAGCAGGTAATTTGTCAATGTAATAAGTGTTTAGTTGTGTATTATCTCCATAAATAAAACAATCAGTTGACATTGTTTGTTGTTTTAATGGAAGTCTATGAAACAGTTTATGAGCATGATACCCGAACGCAACCAGACATCCGTACATCTATCAGGATATAAATGTACCCCACGTGACCACAATACACTCATATGATTGGACGAGTGAGTGAATTATTGCATGACGCCGCTTCGGCAGTATTGCATCCATTAGCGGCGATGATTGGACGAAAGCATTTGACTGTGCTCTAATAATTTATAGAAGCTGTTGTAAATGGACACAGAAGTGCAGTGTAGATAATTTATTCAAAACAAACAAATACATAATAAATCCATATGTATAGCTCTCCAATCACCAAGTGGTTCCTCGTGGGTCTGTGATATATACGTATTTATAACATGAATTCATTTAGAGATTGTAGTGCTTCTTGAACAGGAAAGTTGTAAGGTTGGATTGGAAAGATGCTATGGAAGGTGATTCTTTGAGAGACATGGGCACACTGTTCCAGAGGACAGGTGATACACATGAACATCGTCTGTTTTCGTAAGATTTCAGGCGTGCCTTTGGACCGAAAAGCAGCGACTGATTGGCTGACATCAGATTCCTGGCTGGAACATACTCTCTAATTAGATCAGAGAGATAGGATGGAGCCGACATATTAAGGCATCTGTATGTCATGCTTAGTTAACTCATTTTTCCTCGACGCAGTGTCCCTTTAAGTTTCAAGTAAAAGGAAATCAAAAATTAAAATTTAGTAAACACATGGATAGATTATCAACATGACTGTATTGATCAATTTAAACATCATGTATATCCTTTTTCAAAGTCTGCTAAAATGTCATAAACATTTAAGTGGCAATTCTTATATTACAAAATCATAACAATTTCACCACATCGAAGACTGGCGGTCAATGCAAACGTAAATGTAAACTTATTCATTGTAATGATACTTTTATTCCATGGAAACCTATTTTTTAATTATCTTTTTGAGCTGATACAACTGGAATTTTCAGCAACAATTATTTCATTGACAAAGTATTTGGTTGCATCACGCAACACGTCACTGTCGGTCAAGGCTTTTGAAGGTACAGAGCAACATACAGAGCTACTCTAGAGAAATTCCGCAGCGCAGTTTCGTATCAGGGTTCCCCATTGAATTGTCTGTCTCTGTCTCTCTGTTCCTATCTCCGTTTCTTTCTCTCTATGCCTCTCTCTTCCACGGCCTCTGTGTATAGGTTTTGCCCTCCTTACAAATGGTCATTTCCTCTATGGCAATAAACAGGTCCTTTCAGAAAAGTATTTGTCAAAATCTTCTGCTTTTCTTGACATATTGTCTTAATGGTATAACAAAAATAAACACTTCAAATTTAAATGTTTCAGGGTCAACTGCTGGCTCGTATAATAATTGCAAAGGTGGATTAGCTGCAATGCTTTGCCTTCCTCAAAATCCAATCTATTCTAACCATACGGTACCTGTAAACGATCATCTAACATCACAGATCTGGGGTACAGAGTTTGATCATATGCACCAGGGTATGCTCTTCAGTTCCTGAAGCAACAGAGCAACGTCCATCATGGTTCCGGCGAGGAATGCATGCTACCAGGGCTGGACTCTGGAATACTCAGGGTATCTAATGGGCGGACATTCGACTCATTCTTCCGCTGATTATATCTGTGCCGAATCTGATACCTGAGCCATTCATAAATCGGTTTGCTAAAATAAATCCTTTTTGGTACTTTTAACGTCAACATGGAATTCAGTGAATAGTGACATTCAATGTTTTTGCTAATGCTTCATCAAGTACGTTTGCATGATGAGATGCTATCAAATAGCGTCTGAGTTCTGAATGAAAACTAAACCACGTTTCCAATATTCAGTG
Organism: Gibbula magus; assembly: GCA_936450465.1. Classification (NCBI taxonomy): domain Eukaryota; kingdom Metazoa; phylum Mollusca; class Gastropoda; order Trochida; family Trochidae; genus Gibbula; species Gibbula magus. The sequence goes on from OW388302.1 coordinate 7,170,159, forward strand.
TTGTACTTTTTGGGTCACCAGGTGCTTGTAAGGATTTCAAATCTGTAAAAAAATTCCTGTAGCCTTTCATGCATAACGTCCCATTATTAAATGACATCCCATTCCTGTGACAAAATAATGTAGGTCACACATTATGAAAAAAATCGGAGACCTCGGCTTATATGGCTTTATCATCAGTAGAAATGATATTCATCATACAATGGATGATGTTCTCGGCAGGATAAAGGCAACGCACAATTTCTATATCCACTTGGGTCATATATGATAAAGATACAAATATCAAAAGGCAAATTTTTAAAAACACACGTTAATAATTCAAACGCCTGTAATAATGGATAAAGCTTCTTGTGAACATACATAAAATATAATTTTTAAAAAAACCCACAAAAACAAAGATTGTGCAATACACAGTGCAGCAAAAGTATGATCGATAGTGCCAAAACATGTTCAACGAGAGTTAAAATCTACCAGCAAACACTTTACTCTCAGGTAACAAAGGCAGTTTGAGTTTCATATTCATTAATCGAAAACCCATCTACATTATTCGTTACAGTGTTTTTGTACGCGACTGTAAGACCCTTGTATATTCCGTATTCTCCTGAGGCGCATTCGAAGGAAATGCGGAATATACAAGGGTCTTACAGTCCCGTACAACCTGTCAAAACACTGTGTAACGAATTCATTACTCTTTAGATCTATTTTTTTTACTTATTTCACTCATTTTCGATAAAATATATAGGCTTCATAGCTATTTCGTTTGTGATAAAAACTCCTCACAGTGTGAAACAGCCAAAACACTGTAAAGAGTTTACCGCTCCACATCAAGGGAGATAACTCTTAATTAGTCGATTTTTAAATTATTATTACCTGATGAATAATAGAGAGACACATGTTTTTTATAGTATAAGTTTATTGACGCAAACAAAATAAACCATGTATATAGGTTGAAGTCACCGTTAAGATAAATTTTGAAATTCCGAGTCGAGCAACCGTTTTACTGCATTCAATCTAAGGTCAAGGTCATCCGTAAGACCCTCGTAGTTAGTCACATGACCTGTCTTCACGGGTCATACGGATTGTACACCCTGGCAAATCCGCCTACACGTTTTTGTATGCATTGGCTATTGACCAATCAGAATTCAACAAATGTATCTATAGGGTAATAATGTTCCATGCATTTGACTTTGGTTGAGAGGTTCTTTTAATTAGCCGCTTAATATTCAGTTCTCTGTGTGATATGAGAGTCGACATATACAACTTCGTTACTTATTTAGATAGACTCGCCCACATGATCACACGAAAGCATTAAATATTTTCCATTTGAAAAACATATTTTGAAACATTGTAAATTAAGATCATGACCATTTAGGAGGCATTATTTTGTGTTCTTTTACCGTGAGAAAAGCACGTTGTTTATTTGCATGTATCAGTACGCGCAGTTGAAGAAAATTCAACATTGAAATAAGGCCTAGGCCTAATGTAGTCAAGCTGTTTAGCGCAAAATGAATGAGTTGTTGTGCAAGCAGTGAGAGGGTGGTGATTGGTCAGCTGCTCTTTCGTGCCACGCTTATGGCACAAAGCACAAGTCTTAATGCCGAATATGTCAAGCACCGTTTGGAAATGAAAATGTCCTGTTTATATGAGAAACCAGAAATTGTCTTTCTATTTGCTCTTGATGAACTTTACAATATGATTTTCGACAGATGGTCCCGGGTCGGCTGTGGTTTTTTTTTTAGTTTTAGTTTTAAAAAACAAAACTTTAAACATTTACAATTTCACTATACTATATTAAAATGGTTATATTCAGCAACGGTACTTTTTGATGATATTGTACCTTTCTAACAGTTCATATATGTGACCAAGTGTGGCTTTGAAGTGGGTCCCCAACCCCCTATTTACCTTATATGACTTGTATCCTTTCCTTATACAATAGCCCATTACATCTTCACTTAACTGAAGTGTATAGTATTAGCATGATAGTTGTAAAGCGCAAGGCTATCATCTTACATCCCTTTGACATGTATGACTCCATCAAAACTGATTATGGTTCTTGAAGCAATCTGAAGACGTGTGAAGTGTGGCTTTGAATAGGGTCCTCAACCCCTCTTCACCTGATCTGACTTGTATCATTTCCTTATACATAAAGTATACTGTGTTCGTGTTCAACTTTGTGGACTCAGGTAGTAAGGGTTTTTCTCGATTTGCATATGTGTGCAGAGAAAGTATGTTGAAAAGTGAAACATAGGATGCATATCTCACTTTATTTTTAGGTGGGGGTCTTATCATGTTAATCTGTCCAATGTATATGTATTTCATTTCATTCTGACTATTGTACAAGGTCATGGGGGTGGTTTATCTTTACCAGACATACTATCTATATAGGGCAGGACGTAATTTTGTCTGGGCGATATGTGATCTTCACATCTGACATTATATCAAACAAGAGCATTTGAAATGCAAAAGTATTTGCATGTAAGCAATTAAAATTTTATATTTATTATTGTTAAATATTGCAAACCAATAGATACCATGTTGAAACAAATGAAATCGTCGACAAGGTACGACACCAAACGAGATTTCAGTTCTAGCAGTAGCAAGTGAACTAACTGTGGATCAAAAGCAACCATAAAATGTTGCTAGAAATTCGTTTCGATCACAAAAGAACGTCGGATTCTCACGGTTCGGTATCGTAGACAATTCGGACAATGTTTTCCCCCCATATATTCCATTTATCCGCAAGTGCCCTATAATTTAATAAAATTATCGAACATTATCTAAGGGTTCAATTAAATTAAATCATCTGTATCCAAGGGTTGAATGAAATCATCGAAATGTGTCTAAGGGTTAACAATTAGGCCTAATACAATTTCTAAATTTAAAGTGATACCTGTCAATCAGACGGGGAAAGCACATTGTCTTGGCCTACATACAGTACAGTACATACTAAAAATAATTCAGCGTTTTCTTAACATTCCATTCTAGAAACTCAGGATAAGCACTGGCCCTAAAATGATAAAATGATATAGCATGTGCTGGACGTAGGGTGATTGGTATCCAAGGGCTAATTAGGTCACTACAACTGAGACCAATCTTGCCGTTTTTGTCAACAAACAAGGCGTCATCGCCTCAATGGGAAAACAAAAAATGTCTGAGCATGTCCGATGGGTAAAATAATATTCCAGAACAGAAGTAGAATAACAAAATAACGAGCCCTGTTATATGGTGAGGGATTCTAAAGTCGAGCCGTAGTTAGATATTCTCTAGAAACCTTATCACTGATAAGCCAATCCCTACTCTGCGATTATATACTGCACATATCATCTGCTTGAAACCTCATTCAAGTCGCCAGCCATGCAAGGACTTTGTGTTCTTATCTTTGCCTCGCTGCTTTCTGTACAGGCATTGATAATGCCGCTTTCAAAATCAGATGGATCTTTGGATATACCCAGTCTCCTGAGTCACATTAGTTTATTGGAACAGACAATAGAAAACAAGGCCTCGCAGAGCGATGTCTCAAAACTGGAATCAGAACTTCAGACAGCTCTGATGGACCAGAAAGTTACACAAACCAAATTGGACACAGCCCTGGAAGAACTGAAGGAGTTTTCTAACATGAAGACGGAGCTGGCAGTTTTACAGAGGCATATCCAGTCAGAGAACAGTCAGTGTACTTGTGGATCTTCCGGAAACGTTGGAGGTCAACCAGCACAAGATCTGTCTAGTCTTCGAGCTGACGTGTCAACCTTAAAATCTGAAGTGAAACAGCTTCAGTCTCCCACAAACCAAACAGATGTAAACAGTCTCTCTTCTGATTTGTCGACAATCAAAAGCCAGATCTTTCAGCTTCAGTCTCAAGGTACTTCACCCCAAATTTAAAAATTACCATAAATATTTCAGGGAAACTCGATAAATTTCATTTCTATTATTTTCAAACATTATCTTTTAAGTGAACACCATTAAATATGTACCTTAATGACAATTATTGAATCCCCTATTGTCTCATTATATCTTTACATAAGAATGACGACTTTAAGGATTATCAGAATGAGAAAATTGGTGCAAATGTTTTACAATAACAATTCAACAAGTTGTATATAGCTCAAGCTTGAGCGGTGTTTATATATGATTTGCAAATGAAATGTGCTCATATAACTACTACCAACCATGCCCGTGACGAGGTGGGGTGAGTTTGGTTTAACTCAAATTTCAAGAGTATTTCTCTCATAATACGGTAAAACATGCGAGCAACGACTGGAACTAGCGAACTATCGGTGGTTCTGTAACTAAATTCAGTGTAGCGTTGCACCCAAACCTTTCTGCGAATAGAACATTTCTCTACTGCGGACAAATTTGCATTTAGCTCATTGACTTCTTGATCCGAAGAAGAAAGTGCTAACTAAACGCTATCCCGCCATCTCAAGCATGCCTGAATTATCTTATTTTGTCACGTAGATGTGCTTATCCATAGATAGTGGAAAACAAGAGCAGCGTTTTCTTCATGACTCTTATACATAATTTATATGCAATACAAAATGTTTTATTATTATTATTACACGGACTTACTTAAATAAAGTTTGTTTTAATCAGTTAACCCAAAAAACAATAATTCGTTGATAATCTGCGCATTTATATATAAATGCGCTATGAGTTTTTTTTATGATTCTAACAATAAGGCAGTAAGATTATACTTTATGTTTTCTTCAAAGAACAAATTGTAGATAGCAAGAGTACTTTTTTTCATCAATCTTGATTGATTCAATGTTTCACTCGATATGTGACGAAACAAATTAAGGTTCATTCTCTGCGAATAAATTTTTGTCTTAACACTTTCAGAACATATTATGTGTTTGTTTTCTGTCCCCAGGCAGCAGATAATATATTAACATTTATCAATTGTTTATGAGTTTTCTCAATCTTCTTTTAACTTTTTGATTTTGAATTTTGTTATAAATCATGAAGATATTTTAAAACAAAGGCAGACATATTTCATTTTAATGAACACTGTCACAATTATTATTTTTTTTAACAAATGTGTACATTGTTTAATGAAATATTTGTGCTTCTATACACAAATCGTATAAATATCCTTGAGTAGTGATTTGAGTTTTATTTACATGATTGAACTTGTTGTAGTGTGTCAACATTAACTTTGTTTGGTGGTGGAGATGTTATATTACATGAAGTTAAAGATAGTAACATTTCAACCACCAATCTTTGGACCATTCCTAATTTCTGACAATCTGATTTTAATCTTACAGCTCGACTTACGTACTTCATCGACTGTGATGTATTTTTTCAAAGGACTGGAGGTTGTTTAAATTGTGTGGCCATGTACAGTGAAGATACAACCAATGGTTTTGTTCATACATTTACATCGACCAAATCGTATACCTCAAAGGACATTTGATAATTTTGTGAATACAATCCAAAAAGTATAAACTATGGCACACTGTAATTTATATAAAGAAGCATTTTCTCATGTAATCTGTGTTAAACAGTTGTAAAAATGTCTAAAATGGAATTAAAATAGCTATCAACACTAAACTGGCAGTTATTATAATTGCTGTGAATTGAGCAATATTGGCAGCGGCGGATCAGCGATCATCAAATTTTAAATCATGTCGTTACATACAAGCTATACATACAGTGATGAGTATCTAGCCTTCAGCGGTACGAGTGGAATGCTGCTCACACAATCAGAGATTGAAGTAAACTACAAATTCCCTGATGAAGCAGGACAAGTGCAGTGTTTGATTTTGGTGTTACGCTACAAAACATTTGTAGTGTATGCGTGAGATGAGGTCCCACATACACGTGCAGTATATAATATATCTAATGCACTTGTAACCCTACAATAAACGCCCAGTGCATGATTCACATTTAACCCTGCAATACACGTGCACTGTATGATTCAGGTTAACCCTACAATACGCATGCAGTTGTATGATTCAGATATAACCCTACAAAACAGTGCATGGTATGATTCTGGGGTAACCCTACAATACACGTGCAGTGTGTGATTCAGGAGTAATCCTACCATACACGTGCAGTGTATCATTCAAGTGTAAATCCGCAATATACGTGCATTGTACGATTCTGGGGTAACCCTTCTATACACGTGCAGAGTATCCACTGATTCAGGTGTAAAAATTGCTAACACCAGATCACAGAAAATCATATGTAAAGTCACAATTTGGGATAATGAAAGAATACCAAAATCCGACCGGTAAGTTGGCTATAACAACTATCTCTTCCCCATCCTTCTCGACTCAGCTTATCTTCCAGTGCTAGTGCGGCATCCAACTCCAACGTCTGCTTTCTGCTTCTAGAAAGGACATCAGGGGTAGTCGACCTTTCTCAAATTGATGATCACAAGTTGAAGTACATGATTAAGTGACTTCAAAAATCAAATAAAATACCTGGCATAGCAGTAGTTTAATGGTATACAGACAGACCTCGTTTAACCGGACAATGTATGTCCGGAAACCCGGCCATCAGCACAGTTCTATTTCAAATCTTCTCTATTCATTTGTATGCAAGTTATGATTTGCTTAACGACATGATTTTGAACTGTAACCAAATCTTGCGGATAAACGACGTCTCACTGTATAATGAAAGGGTGTTGTTCATGTTGTACGCTCAGTTGTCTGTTAAATGGTACATCATTTTATCTTCAGTTCAAAGTAAGGTGGGGTGAGGTGAGGTGAGTTGGGGCTTACAAAAGTATGTCACTTACATCGCGGCTGCGAGAAAGCCCGCAACGCAATGTAGCTATCCAATGCGGTGAAACCTGCGAGCAATGGCTGGAACTAGTGAACCATGGGTGGTACTACGCTGAAACTCAGTGTAGCATTGCACCAAAACCTTACTGCGTGTAGAACAGTTCTCTACTGCAGACAAAGTGCCCCTGGTGGGATTCGAATCCCGTACCTCTTGATCCGAAGCCGAACGCGCTAACCACTGCTTAGTGACATTTTTGTAGTTTGATAAAGGCAAATTTATCATTTGGAAAATTTCTTCAAATAAATACAAAATACAAAATCAATCATGATGGTTATAGTTAATCTTCTTTGAAGTAACTTGTGAATACCAGAGACTTACTAACTAGTTTCCACTTTATTATAGTAAGTTCACACCTAATGTAGTGAACGTTATGTTCCCTAGTGGGGGCCTTTCACCCAAGCAATGAATATTCATATTTGCCCCTAGCCCGCCCTTCCTCTTGTCCAGCTGTAACTACTTAGCACCATTGTCTTATCACCCTTGTCTTGGCATTCGGTTCTATCTCAAGTCATGGCAATACAATCTCCATATAGATTCGATCTAACTTCAGTCTGGTTCTTGAGCCTTCACTTTACGGAATTTGCCAACGTCGAACTCGGCTGTCACATAGCAGTCTACTGATTATTGATGGGCAAGGAGTGGGCCGTGGTAGGGATGGGGTCATCTGATACATTGTTGACGCAGTCAACTGACTCTATATCCAAGTTCTGTAGCCGCCGTTGACGTCGCTGTGATGGTGCGGTTCCTAGGTATAGTACTCGGATGTAATTGTCTTCACCGGCAGTACCAATTTGGGATCTTCCGCTTCTGGGCATGTCTGATGTTTGACCAGTCTGACGTAATCGCTGCCTTTATTAGACTGTTTATTTAGACTGTGGTACACGCGCAACTAAACCTTATGTCGACGTCGACGTGTGAGGCTCCATGTTAGACCATTTCAAACAGCCCTCTCTCTCTTTCTCTCAATGACTGCCAAACGTGGCATTCTTTTGTGTGATTTTTTTTGGTGAAATAACATGTATGACGAGCCGTTTTATACAGTTTATGTGCTCGTGCAAAACGTTCTACAGACATTAATATCTGTTTCACGTAAACGATGACATGTTCCCGTTTTTTTGGTCGAATAGACTGTATTTGATATGTTGGATACGAAATACTATGTTTCCATATGAATATACCGACTAAGTAAAAAAATATTTTGAAAATTGGTTGGTAGCTTTCCTAGTTTATATCAGATATCTACATTATCTCAAAGGTTGCCTTGACATTGGTCTCAATAATTGTTTATGCCTGTGGACCACTAAAAAAACTCACTCCAAGGGAAGTAACTCCTCAAACAAATATACATGTAATGTAACAACAGCATGTACTGGTCTAAATAATGAAATATGTTAATTATCAACACTGCACTCACATACACCATCAACACATGTTATGACTTCTATGCAGTAACTACATTGTTTTAGTCAAACACTGTCATGTTGCAGAGACTCAAACATTGTGTAAACAACTGAAAGTATTTATTACATTCACTTTGAGCACATAACACATGTGACGATCTTGCCGGTTTCATATGGAGGACAAACCAAGGAACCACACGTCGACTCAACAGGATACATCCATCTTCCACCCTTTACTTCATGACCTCCTGGAATAGCTTCAGCATCAGCATCAACACAGATATAATCAGCAGGTGAAAAAACCTCGTGCCCAGCCATCAGATACCCCGCGTACTCCCGAGTCCAGCCCTGGTAGCATTCATTCCTCGCTGGAACCATGATGGACGTTTCTCTGTTACTCTCACACACCACACAAGGCATATCTTCATTATCTACCGGCCTTAAGGGCGAATCCATGTAATTTGCCCCATACTCTGTCCCGTAGATTAGTGATACACCATCCTTGTGAACACCAAAGGTGTGGTTAGAATAGATCGGGTGTTCTGGAAGGCAAAGCAATGTTGCTGATCCACCTTTGGCACTGTAATATGATCCAGCTGTGTATCCTGAAACGTTGAAAGAAGAAATTGTTTTGAATAAGTCTTCAAATGTTCCTTTTAAATACCGTAAAGACAGAGAATCAAACACGCACATGTAGTCATAGGCATCGACTCACACACATACAATGACAGATCAATATAGTAGGATTCAGTTCTCACCTTTATAAACAATGTTGTTCCCTGGTGGACAGGATGTTCTTCCCCATCTGGTGTACACACTCCTGCCTGGAGACAGAGAGACAAACACATACTAAGGGCTAAATCGTAAGATATAGAGCAAACGATTTTTAACCGAGCATCTGACAAATGACTGTCACTGAAATGTGAATGTTTCTTTGTAAAAGTCGTATGGTTCATTATGTAATAATTATTTTCTACATCTTTCATTGATTTGCATCATGTATTAGAGTCATCAAATAAAAAGTTTTCTTGCGTGACAAAATCAATGGTATCATGACGTCATGGTGACAAAATATGAGCGTTTATAGAGCATATATTCACACACAAGTTATCAGTGGTTTGCAATATAGTGTATCTTTTTTTAGAAAATTATCTTTATGTATCAACACCTTTTGTCTGTATTCAAAATTTCTTACTATGACTGACAATAGGTCATTGCTGACACTTTTTACTAATATGCATTTCATCAGTTAAATACAGGTATGTAATAGTGCACGTTATCCGATTCTGAAAATATATAAAGTTATCATTGTTTTATAAAAACAGGTAAGATGTAAACAATTACACGATGGGCACTATATACACTATGTAAATCTCAGAGTTTATGAAAATATGTGTCGTAAGATGAGGATCAAATACCTTGCTGAGTGCTTTGTGGATCACCTGTCCTATTATGGAGGGCCTTAAGTTTAAAGATCTCGGTCTTGATGGAGGACACATCAAAATAGAGACTGGTGACATCTGTTTGGTTTGTGAGAAACTGAAGCTGATTTACTTCGGATTTCAAGGTGGACACGTCAGTTTGAAGACCAGACAGATCTTGTGCTGGTTGACCTCCCAAGTTACCGGACGATCCACAAGTACACTGACTGTTCCCTGACTGAATCTGGTTATGTAGAACTGCCAGCTCCGTCTTCACGTTAGAGAGATCCTTCAGTTCATCCAGGGCTGTGTCCAGTTTGGTTTGTGTGACTTTCTGCTCCATTCGAGCTGTCTGCAGTTCTGATTCCAGTTTTGATATGTCGCTTTGAGATGCCATGTTTTGAACTGTCTGTTCCAGTTTTGAGATGTCGCTCTGTGATGCCATGTTTCTAACTGTCTGTTCCAGTTTTGATATGTCGCTCTGGGAGGCTTTGTTTTCTATTGTCTGTTCCAATAATGAAATGTGACTAAGGAGGCTAGATATATCCAAAGATCCATCCGGTTTTGAAATCGGCATAATCAATGCCTGTGCAGAAAGCATTGAGGCAATGATAAGAACACAAAGTACAAGCATCGTCAGAGAATGGAATGAGACTAACTGTTGTCATGTGCACTATACATTCGTAGAGAAGGGAGTGGCTTATCAGTGATAAGGTGACATATATATCGGAGTGTGTGAAATTGCATTATAATTGGCTGTGCAGAAAGCAGCGAAGCAAAGATAACAACATTAAGCATGACTAGAGACTTGAATGAGATTAAACCCAGGTGTTATGTACCTATACTTCTAGAGTAGGGATTGGCTTAGCAGTGATAAGGTTTATAAAGCATTTGTGCTAGTTTAGGACACTAAATTATAATTTGTCGACAATGTCATAAGTAACAATTGTTTTATAACCTTGATTTTATATTTAAGTTATTTAAATTAACATTTTGGTAGTGTATACACATACACATACGTTTTATATTGATTTCAAATGCTCTAGATTAATCTTATTTAATTAGTCATCTAGACCAACCACCATATCTTCCTGACCAAAACGTCCTTGATTCCTATATAAACTCACAGGCAAAAGATACTCTTCCAACAGTTTTATGGTGTTGTCAACGTTCACAGATATCAGATAAATGAAGTGATGTTTAACAGATGATTCATTTGAGCATGTTTTGTTCACAATTCCTCAAAAGTAACAGTATACACAGTGTAACGTTACACGTTTTAAAACAAAAAAGATGGCTGTAATTTCAAAATTAGATGTCTGAAAAACGACAATTTTTCCTATTACATGAAGTGCTCTGATAACTAATTTACAGTCGAATTAGTCGAATTGTTCTCCTTATTTGTCAATGCAGATGGTTCAACAAGTGCTTGAAGGGTGATAGATCTTGCAAGATAATAACATTATGCGCAAAAGAGGACGTCTCTTGTTATCCTGGGCATGCTGGTAAAACTGACCTGGTATCATCCTGCAAAAAAGCTGGTAGCATTGAATACAGTGTTCCTGGTAACTGTATTTCTGTTGCCAATATGATATTAACCCAAAGCTGTTGTCAACGTAAGGAAATGATTACGAAGAAGTAAAGTATGGCAGTGTAAGTTCTTTTTGGCGTTGATGACACAATGTTTTCCGATTCTTAGCCTGGCATTGGTGTGGGCTGTTTGTATCCTTTGTTTCCTCCGCGGTCATAGGTCAAGGTCAAGAGTTTTGAAGTAACTTTTAAAATCTTTGTAAACACGATAACTTGAAAACTTGCTATGCTTGGATGTTCTTATTGTTATGTATACATCAAGTATGGAGAATTGTCAAAATTTGAAAATATGTTTAAGGTCAAGATCACAGGAAGGTCGCGACTTAGACATGCTTTTGCGAATTTATGAATTATACACAAAGGAAAGTAATGTGATAGTCATGAGATCTGAATGGTACTAGTTGTAAATGCAATATCTTGAATTTATGTTTCAATTGTCTTTTGGGGTATATTTATTTTAAAAAGTTGGGCCTTTTACTGTTGCTTTGGAGAGGGCAGAACAAGGGAAGGTGAGAGATTCAATTTCATGGCTGCTCAGCTTTTGCAGTGTCCCACAAACGCTAATCTAGTTGAATTCAGATGTCATGTTGACCAACCATCTTATCACCCGGACCAAATTGTTCTAAATTGTCTTTCGGCTGACTACGTCCCGCTCTATATAGATATATTCTCTGGTAATGTTGACCTCTCCCATATTGTTGTGTAATAGAACAATTACAATAAATAAATGTAACCTTTTATGGGTTTCAACAAGTCAAACGTTTGATTAATATAGTCACTGAAGATAAGAAAATAGACAACTAATGTCTCCTACTAATAAGACACAATTATTATATATACAGTCTCAAAGAAACGATGTTCCTTAACAGTTATATTTAGATTTGATTCTGCAAATTGAAGGTACAACATTAAAACTTTCATGAGAGTTAAGGGATTGAAGTTTGAAGATTGAAGGCCGTTTCTAAACATATTTAAGTTGCAATGAATAATATTACTTTAGAGAGAAAGCGACTTCTTGATTGTGTATTGCAGTGGTGGAAGTAGCGAACCATGGGTGATACTACACTTAGTGGAATACATTGCAGTATTGCTCCAAAAATATTACATATTTAAACAAACAAAATGCACAAACACAATATGATGGGTGCTCGTGATAGAACTCTCAGTTTAATGTTGTATAACGTTGGCTTTAAATTCATCTCATACTTTGGGTTCTCGACCAAATTCTTCCTTGACTAAAGTAGGCCTCATCTTGAACGAGATAATTAGCAACTGCGACTTAGTCGGGCTGCTATCAGTTTTTGCGCAGTTTCCGCCGCCGCCGCTGCTGGTGGTTTTGTATTCGCTGTAACTTTCTTCCTAGAAGGTTTTAAGAACTCATATACATAACTTCTTACTTATGCCCCTGGGAAATGTTTTTGACATGTTCATATTCAAGGTCAAAGGTCAAGGTCACGAGTTCTGAAATCGCTTAAAAAATCCTTGTAAACACGATAACTTGAAAAATATTCCGACTATCAGGCTCTTATTTGGTGTACATCAACTATGGTGAAAGGCCAAGATTTGAAAAGGTTTTCGCTAACATCCGTCAAAGGTCAAGGTCACAGCGAGGGCACGACTTAAAGGGAGACTTATCTGATCTGCGCAAAACGTAAAGATCGAGTAAATGCCGGGACGGGCTCTTTGACTTTGTTATTGTTTTTACCGGAAGTTGCGTTGTATTCTGGGAAATACTTTGACTGGTTTTACGATTAATTTGCGCCGGAAGCAATTGCTCGCCTGCTCACTGCCGGATGTAAAGTACTATAAATAGCCAAGATGGCGTTGGTATTTTAAATATGTTTATATATGTCTCCTTCCATGGTGTCCGAGGCATCAAAAAGTTCATTGTACTTCTCAGAAATGTTAGAAGGAATAATGGTTCATAATTTTCGAACACTTGTTGCTTTCGAGTAGGCAAGACTCTAGTTCAGATAATCTAAACGTCGGTTTATGTGCGATGACTGCGCACCCAACGTTTAGAGTCTCAAGCTGTTATAAATATTTAAGTTAGATTCTTTCCTTGCCGATTTTTTTTCAATACGATTTTTCATTTTGAGAGCTTACATTACAATAGTTGATTTGTGTTCATTTATACTATAAAAATATTAAAATGAGGTAAGTATGAGTTATCATATTTCTTATTACGCAAAACAACAACAACAACGTATTTGAACAATTAAGACGCAAATATGAAATTGAAATTTGGATATTAGTGACTTTCATAAAAATGATAATAGACAAACCAATTTATCTTACGTTTGATCGTGATTTGTTTAAAGTATGATATAAATATATAAGCGTAAAACAGTATGTGTTTGTTTCTAAATTACTATTACCCATTGACCGCAACTTACCGTTACATCTTCTCATATACATTTGTTAATCGAGGTTGATATCCAAATTCGTGTTTTTTTTTAATATGTGGTGCATTTGTTAATTGAATAGAATCATATACTTACCAGATGTCTTCATTTACTACTTATTAAAAAATATTCACCAAAAATACAACAACGATCGGATCCTTTTATGGAATTTCGTAATAAAAACGGTCTCACATATCATAGACACATTTGAAAACAAATATGTCAATTGGTTTGATCAGATTCACTTCAAATTTATATATATCAAACTATCAATCACGTCATATAGTAAGACAAGGGGTTGGCCTTACAATCGCCTAAGGGGCAAATTATTGCTATGGTGACTAGTTTCGTCCACTGTGTTGGGACTCATCAGACTCTAATAGATAACTAAAGAACTTACAAATCTTTTTCTCAAAGATGAGATAAGCCAAAAATGTCTGGCCGGCCTTCTGCCGGAAGACACAGTAGCTGGTAGATTCTATCTACTACCCCAAATTCATAAGTGTCTCACCCCTGGTGCGATACCAGGCCGTCCAATCATTAGCGGCAATAACACAGCAACTGAAAAAATCAGTAGCTTTGTAGACGAACACATCAAAGAGTTCGTCTGTCAATACCCTAGCTACATTAAAGACACAACTCACTTCATTCAAAAAGTAGAGTCTTATCACGTAGATAATGACAAAGACATCCTACTGGTCACAATGGACGTCACTTCACTCTACACAAACATCCCCAACGGCGAAGGCTTATGCGCCACAGCTAAAGCCATTAGAAGATTTAAACCAAATTGGCAAATATCACCAACTAGTCTTCTCAACCTACTCAAGCTAGTACTCCACAAAAACAATTTCGTTTTTAATGGAGACAACTACTTGCAAGTCGGTGGCACTGCTATGGGGACTAAACTAGCCCCCTCATATGCCAATATTTTCATGGCTGAACTAGAAGAAACCCTTCTACACAACGCCCCCGATGACCCTGACCTTTACGTCAGGTTCATCGATGATATCTTCATGATATGGTCAAGAGGTCAGGCCAAACTTGAGTCATTCCTTGAATATCTCAATTCAGCCCACCCCACAATCAAGTTCACAGCGGAATTTTCGCGTGAACGAGTATCATTCTTAGACACTTGGGTTTCAAATGTGAATCGAACAAACAAGTTAGACTTCACAGTTTACAGCAAACCCACAGATACACATTCCTACCTGTTGTACACATCATGTCACCCCAGACATATCAAAACAAAAGGCCCCTACAGCCAATTTCAGACGTAGAAATTGGCTGTAGGGGCCTTTTGTTTTGATATGTCTGGGGTGACATGATGTGTACAACAGGTAGGAATGTGTTTCTGTGGGTTTGCTGTAAACTGTGAAGTCTAACTTGTTTGTTCGATTCACATTTGAAACCCAAGTGTCTAAGAATGATACTCGTTCACGCGAAAATTCCGCTGTGAACTTGATTGTGGGGTGGGCTGAATTGAGATATTCAAGGAATGACTCAAGTTTGGCCTGACCTCTTGACCATATCATGAAGATATCATCGATGAACCTGACGTAAAGGTCAGGGTCATCGGGGGCGTTGTGTAGAAGGGTTTCTTCTAGTTCAGCCATGAAAATATTGGCATATGAGGGGGCTAGTTTAGTCCCCATAGCAGTGCCACCGACTTGCAAGTAGTTGTCTCCATTAAAAACGAAATTGTTTTTGTGGAGTACTAGCTTGAGTAGGTTGAGAAGACTAGTTGGTGATATTTGCCAATTTGGTTTAAATCTTCTAATGGCTTTAGCTGTGGCGCGTAAGCCTTCGCCGTTGGGGATGTTTGTGTAGAGTGAAGTGACGTCCATTGTGACCAGTAGGATGTCTTTGTCATTATCTACGTGATAAGACTCTACTTTTTGAATGAAGTGAGTTGTGTCTTTAATGTAGCTAGGGTATTGACAGACGAACTCTTTGATGTGTTCGTCTACAAAGCTACTGATTTTTTCAGTTGCTGTGTTATTGCCGCTAATGATTGGACGGCCTGGTATCGCACCAGGGGTGAGACACTTATGAATTTGGGGTAGTAGATAGAATCTACCAGCTACTGTGTCTTCCGGCAGAAGGCCGGCCAGACATTTTTGGCTTATCTCATCTTTGAGAAAAAGATTTGTAAGTTCTTTAGTTATCTATTAGAGTCTGATGAGTCCCAACACAGTGGACGAAACTAGTCACCATAGCAATAATTTGCCCCTTAGGCGATTGTAAGGCCAACCCCTTGTCTTACTATATGACGTGATTGATAGTTTGATATATATAAATTTGAAGTGAATCTGATCAAACCAATTGACATATTTGTTTTCAAATGTGTCTATGATATGTGAGACCGTTTTTATTACGAAATTCCATAAAAGGATCCGATCGTTGTTGTATTTTTGGTGAATATTTTTTAATAAGTAGTAAATGAAGACATCTGGTAAGTATATGATTCTATTCAATTAACAAATGCACCACATATTAAAAAAAAACACGAATTTGGATATCAACCTCGATTAACAAATGTATATGAGAAGATGTAACGGTAAGTTGCGGTCAATGGGTAATAGTAATTTAGAAACAAACACATACTGTTTTACGCTTATATATTTATATCATACTTTAAACAAATCACGATCAAACGTAAGATAAATTGGTTTGTCTATTATCATTTTTATGAAAGTCACTAATATCCAAATTTCAATTTCATATTTGCGTCTTAATTGTTCAAATACGTTGTTGTTGTTGTTTTGCGTAATAAGAAATATGATAACTCATACTTACCTCATTTTAATATTTTTATAGTATAAATGAACACAAATCAACTATTGTAATGTAAGCTCTCAAAATGAAAAATCGTATTGAAAAAAAATCGGCAAGGAAAGAATCTAACTTAAATATTTATAACAGCTTGAGACTCTAAACGTTGGGTGCGCAGTCATCGCACATAAACCGACGTTTAGATTATCTGAACTAGAGTCTTGCCTACTCGAAAGCAACAAGTGTTCGAAAATTATGAACCATTATTCCTTCTAACATTTCTGAGAAGTACAATGAACTTTTTGATGCCTCGGACACCATGGAAGGAGACATATATAAACATATTTAAAATACCAACGCCATCTTGGCTATTTATAGTACTTTACATCCGGCAGTGAGCAGGCGAGCAATTGCTTCCGGCGCAAATTAATCGTAAAACCAGTCAAAGTATTTCCCAGAATACAACGCAACTTCCGGTAAAAACAATAACAAAGTCAAAGAGCCCGTCCCGGCATTTACTCGATCTTTAGGTTTTGCGCAGATCAGATAAGTCTCCCTTTAAGTCGTGCCCTCGCTGTGACCTTGACCTTTGACGGATGTTAGCGAAAACCTTTTCAAATCTTGGCCTTTCACCATAGTTGATGTACACCAAATAAGAGCCTGATAGTCGGAATATTTTTCAAGTTATCGTGTTTACAAGGATTTTTTAAGCGATTTCAGAACTCGTGACCTTGACCTTTGACCTTGAATATGAACATGTCAAAAACATTTCCCAGGGGCATAAGTAAGAAGTTATGTATATGAGTTCTTAAAACCTTCTAGGAAGAAAGTTACAGCGAATACAAAACCACCAGCAGCGGCGGCGGCGGAAACTGCGCAAAAACTGATAGCAGCCCGACTAAGTCGCAGTTGCTAATTATCTCGTTCAAGATGAGGCCTACTTTAGTCAAGGAAGAATTTGGTCGAGAACCCAAAGTATGAGATGAATTTAAAGCCAACGTTATACAACATTAAACTGAGAGTTCTATCACGAGCACCCATCATATTGTGTTTGTGCATTTTGTTTGTTTAAATATGTAATATTTTTGGAGCAATACTGCAATGTATTCCACTAAGTGTAGTATCACCCATGGTTCGCTACTTCCACCACTGCAATACACAATCAAGAAGTCGCTTTCTCTCTAAAGTAATATTATTCATTGCAACTTAAATATGTTTAGAAACGGCCTTCAATCTTCAAACTTCAATCCCTTAACTCTCATGAAAGTTTTAATGTTGTACCTTCAATTTGCAGAATCAAATCTAAATATAACTGTTAAGGAACATCGTTTCTTTGAGACTGTATATATAATAATTGTGTCTTATTAGTAGGAGACATTAGTTGTCTATTTTCTTATCTTCAGTGACTATATTAATCAAACGTTTGACTTGTTGAAACCCATAAAAGGTTACATTTATTTATTGTAATTGTTCTATTACACAACAATATGGGAGAGGTCAACATTACCAGAGAATATATCTATATAGAACGGGACGTAGTCAGCCGAAAGACAATTTAGAACAATTTGGTCCGGGTGATAAGATGGTTGGTCAACATGACATCTGAATTCAACTAGATTAGCGTTTGTGGGACACTGCAAAAGCTGAGCAGCCATGAAATTGAATCTCTCACCTTCCCTTGTTCTGCCCTCTCCAAAGCAACAGTAAAAGGCCCAACTTTTTAAAATAAATATACCCCAAAAGACAATTGAAACATAAATTCAAGATATTGCATTTACAACTAGTACCATTCAGATCTCATGACTATCACATTACTTTCCTTTGTGTATAATTCATAAATTCGCAAAAGCATGTCTAAGTCGCGACCTTCCTGTGATCTTGACCTTAAACATATTTTCAAATTTTGACAATTCTCCATACTTGATGTATACATAACAATAAGAACATCCAAGCATAGCAAGTTTTCAAGTTATCGTGTTTACAAAGATTTTAAAAGTTACTTCAAAACTCTTGACCTTGACCTATGACCGCGGAGGAAACAAAGGATACAAACAGCCCACACCAATGCCAGGCTAAGAATCGGAAAACATTGTGTCATCAACGCCAAAAAGAACTTACACTGCCATACTTTACTTCTTCGTAATCATTTCCTTACGTTGACAACAGCTTTGGGTTAATATCATATTGGCAACAGAAATACAGTTACCAGGAAGACTGTATTCAATGCTACCAGCTTTTTTGCAGGATGATACCAGGTCAGTTTTACCAGCATGCCCAGGATAACAAGAGACGTCCTCTTTTGCGCATAATGTTATTATCTTGCAAGATCTATCACCCTTCAAGCACTTGTTGAACCATCTGCATTGACAAATAAGGAGAACAATTCGACTAATTCGACTGTAAATTAGTTATCAGAGCACTTCATGTAATAGGAAAAATTGTCGTTTTTCAGACATCTAATTTTGAAATTACAGCCATCTTTTTTGTTTTAAAACGTGTAACGTTACACTGTGTATACTGTTACTTTTGAGGAATTGTGAACAAAACATGCTCAAATGAATCATCTGTTAAACATCACTTCATTTATCTGATATCTGTGAACGTTGACAACACCATAAAACTGTTGGAAGAGTATCTTTTGCCTGTGAGTTTATATAGGAATCAAGGACGTTTTGGTCAGGAAGATATGGTGGTTGGTCTAGATGACTAATTAAATAAGATTAATCTAGAGCATTTGAAATCAATATAAAACGTATGTGTATGTGTATACACTACCAAAATGTTAATTTAAATAACTTAAATATAAAATCAAGGTTATAAAACAATTGTTACTTATGACATTGTCGACAAATTATAATTTAGTGTCCTAAACTAGCACAAATGCTTTATAAACCTTATCACTGCTAAGCCAATCCCTACTCTAGAAGTATAGGTACATAACACCTGGGTTTAATCTCATTCAAGTCTCTAGTCATGCTTAATGTTGTTATCTTTGCTTCGCTGCTTTCTGCACAGCCAATTATAATGCAATTTCACACACTCCGATATATATGTCACCTTATCACTGATAAGCCACTCCCTTCTCTACGAATGTATAGTGCACATGACAACAGTTAGTCTCATTCCATTCTCTGACGATGCTTGTACTTTGTGTTCTTATCATTGCCTCAATGCTTTCTGCACAGGCATTGATTATGCCGATTTCAAAACCGGATGGATCTTTGGATATATCTAGCCTCCTTAGTCACATTTCATTATTGGAACAGACAATAGAAAACAAAGCCTCCCAGAGCGACATATCAAAACTGGAACAGACAGTTAGAAACATGGCATCACAGAGCGACATCTCAAAACTGGAACAGACAGTTCAAAACATGGCATCTCAAAGCGACATATCAAAACTGGAATCAGAACTGCAGACAGCTCGAATGGAGCAGAAAGTCACACAAACCAAACTGGACACAGCCCTGGATGAACTGAAGGATCTCTCTAACGTGAAGACGGAGCTGGCAGTTCTACATAACCAGATTCAGTCAGGGAACAGTCAGTGTACTTGTGGATCGTCCGGTAACTTGGGAGGTCAACCAGCACAAGATCTGTCTGGTCTTCAAACTGACGTGTCCACCTTGAAATCCGAAGTAAATCAGCTTCAGTTTCTCACAAACCAAACAGATGTCACCAGTCTCTATTTTGATGTGTCCTCCATCAAGACCGAGATCTTTAAACTTAAGGCCCTCCATAATAGGACAGGTGATCCACAAAGCACTCAGCAAGGTATTTGATCCTCATCTTACGACACATATTTTCATAAACTCTGAGATTTACATAGTGTATATAGTGCCCATCGTGTAATTGTTTACATCTTACCTGTTTTTATAAAACAATGATAACTTTATATATTTTCAGAATCGGATAACGTGCACTATTACATACCTGTATTTAACTGATGAAATGCATATTAGTAAAAAGTGTCAGCAATGACCTATTGTCAGTCATAGTAAGAAATTTTGAATACAGACAAAAGGTGTTGATACATAAAGATAATTTTCTAAAAAAAGATACACTATATTGCAAACCACTGATAACTTGTGTGTGAATATATGCTCTATAAACGCTCATATTTTGTCACCATGACGTCATGATACCATTGATTTTGTCACGCAAGAAAACTTTTTATTTGATGACTCTAATACATGATGCAAATCAATGAAAGATGTAGAAAATAATTATTACATAATGAACCATACGACTTTTACAAAGAAACATTCACATTTCAGTGACAGTCATTTGTCAGATGCTCGGTTAAAAATCGTTTGCTCTATATCTTACGATTTAGCCCTTAGTATGTGTTTGTCTCTCTGTCTCCAGGCAGGAGTGTGTACACCAGATGGGGAAGAACATCCTGTCCACCAGGGAACAACATTGTTTATAAAGGTGAGAACTGAATCCTACTATATTGATCTGTCATTGTATGTGTGTGAGTCGATGCCTATGACTACATGTGCGTGTTTGATTCTCTGTCTTTACGGTATTTAAAAGGAACATTTGAAGACTTATTCAAAACAATTTCTTCTTTCAACGTTTCAGGATACACAGCTGGATCATATTACAGTGCCAAAGGTGGATCAGCAACATTGCTTTGCCTTCCAGAACACCCGATCTATTCTAACCACACCTTTGGTGTTCACAAGGATGGTGTATCACTAATCTACGGGACAGAGTATGGGGCAAATTACATGGATTCGCCCTTAAGGCCGGTAGATAATGAAGATATGCCTTGTGTGGTGTGTGAGAGTAACAGAGAAACGTCCATCATGGTTCCAGCGAGGAATGAATGCTACCAGGGCTGGACTCGGGAGTACGCGGGGTATCTGATGGCTGGGCACGAGGTTTTTTCACCTGCTGATTATATCTGTGTTGATGCTGATGCTGAAGCTATTCCAGGAGGTCATGAAGTAAAGGGTGGAAGATGGATGTATCCTGTTGAGTCGACGTGTGGTTCCTTGGTTTGTCCTCCATATGAAACCGGCAAGATCGTCACATGTGTTATGTGCTCAAAGTGAATGTAATAAATACTTTCAGTTGTTTACACAATGTTTGAGTCTCTGCAACATGACAGTGTTTGACTAAAACAATGTAGTTACTGCATAGAAGTCATAACATGTGTTGATGGTGTATGTGAGTGCAGTGTTGATAATTAACATATTTCATTATTTAGACCAGTACATGCTGTTGTTACATTACATGTATATTTGTTTGAGGAGTTACTTCCCTTGGAGTGAGTTTTTTTAGTGGTCCACAGGCATAAACAATTATTGAGACCAATGTCAAGGCAACCTTTGAGATAATGTAGATATCTGATATAAACTAGGAAAGCTACCAACCAATTTTCAAAATATTTTTTTACTTAGTCGGTATATTCATATGGAAACATAGTATTTCGTATCCAACATATCAAATACAGTCTATTCGACCAAAAAAACGGGAACATGTCATCGTTTACGTGAAACAGATATTAATGTCTGTAGAACGTTTTGCACGAGCACATAAACTGTATAAAACGGCTCGTCATACATGTTATTTCACCAAAAAAAATCACACAAAAGAATGCCACGTTTGGCAGTCATTGAGAGAAAGAGAGAGAGGGCTGTTTGAAATGGTCTAACATGGAGCCTCACACGTCGACGTCGACATAAGGTTTAGTTGCGCGTGTACCACAGTCTAAATAAACAGTCTAATAAAGGCAGCGATTACGTCAGACTGGTCAAACATCAGACATGCCCAGAAGCGGAAGATCCCAAATTGGTACTGCCGGTGAAGACAATTACATCCGAGTACTATACCTAGGAACCGCACCATCACAGCGACGTCAACGGCGGCTACAGAACTTGGATATAGAGTCAGTTGACTGCGTCAACAATGTATCAGATGACCCCATCCCTACCACGGCCCACTCCTTGCCCATCAATAATCAGTAGACTGCTATGTGACAGTCGAGTTCGACGTTGGCAAATTCCGTAAAGTGAAGGCTCAAGAACCAGACTGAAGTTAGATCGAATCTATATGGAGATTGTATTGCCATGACTTGAGATAGAACCGAATGCCAAGACAAGGGTGATAAGACAATGGTGCTAAGTAGTTACAGCTGGACAAGAGGAAGGGCGGGCTAGGGGCAAATATGAATATTCATTGCTTGGGTGAAAGGCCCCCACTAGGGAACATAACGTTCACTACATTAGGTGTGAACTTACTATAATAAAGTGGAAACTAGTTAGTAAGTCTCTGGTATTCACAAGTTACTTCAAAGAAGATTAACTATAACCATCATGATTGATTTTGTATTTTGTATTTATTTGAAGAAATTTTCCAAATGATAAATTTGCCTTTATCAAACTACAAAAATGTCACTAAGCAGTGGTTAGCGCGTTCGGCTTCGGATCAAGAGGTACGGGATTCGAATCCCACCAGGGGCACTTTGTCTGCAGTAGAGAACTGTTCTACACGCAGTAAGGTTTTGGTGCAATGCTACACTGAGTTTCAGCGTAGTACCACCCATGGTTCACTAGTTCCAGCCATTGCTCGCAGGTTTCACCGCATTGGATAGCTACATTGCGTTGCGGGCTTTCTCGCAGCCGCGATGTAAGTGACATACTTTTGTAAGCCCCAACTCACCTCACCTCACCCCACCTTACTTTGAACTGAAGATAAAATGATGTACCATTTAACAGACAACTGAGCGTACAACATGAACAACACCCTTTCATTATACAGTGAGACGTCGTTTATCCGCAAGATTTGGTTACAGTTCAAAATCATGTCGTTAAGCAAATCATAACTTGCATACAAATGAATAGAGAAGATTTGAAATAGAACTGTGCTGATGGCCGGGTTTCCGGACATACATTGTCCGGTTAAACGAGGTCTGTCTGTATACCATTAAACTACTGCTATGCCAGGTATTTTATTTGATTTTTGAAGTCACTTAATCATGTACTTCAACTTGTGATCATCAATTTGAGAAAGGTCGACTACCCCTGATGTCCTTTCTAGAAGCAGAAAGCAGACGTTGGAGTTGGATGCCGCACTAGCACTGGAAGATAAGCTGAGTCGAGAAGGATGGGGAAGAGATAGTTGTTATAGCCAACTTACCGGTCGGATTTTGGTATTCTTTCATTATCCCAAATTGTGACTTTACATATGATTTTCTGTGATCTGGTGTTAGCAATTTTTACACCTGAATCAGTGGATACTCTGCACGTGTATAGAAGGGTTACCCCAGAATCGTACAATGCACGTATATTGCGGATTTACACTTGAATGATACACTGCACGTGTATGGTAGGATTACTCCTGAATCACACACTGCACGTGTATTGTAGGGTTACCCCAGAATCATACCATGCACTGTTTTGTAGGGTTATATCTGAATCATACAACTGCATGCGTATTGTAGGGTTAACCTGAATCATACAGTGCACGTGTATTGCAGGGTTAAATGTGAATCATGCACTGGGCGTTTATTGTAGGGTTACAAGTGCATTAGATATATTATATACTGCACGTGTATGTGGGACCTCATCTCACGCATACACTACAAATGTTTTGTAGCGTAACACCAAAATCAAACACTGCACTTGTCCTGCTTCATCAGGGAATTTGTAGTTTACTTCAATCTCTGATTGTGTGAGCAGCATTCCACTCGTACCGCTGAAGGCTAGATACTCATCACTGTATGTATAGCTTGTATGTAACGACATGATTTAAAATTTGATGATCGCTGATCCGCCGCTGCCAATATTGCTCAATTCACAGCAATTATAATAACTGCCAGTTTAGTGTTGATAGCTATTTTAATTCCATTTTAGACATTTTTACAACTGTTTAACACAGATTACATGAGAAAATGCTTCTTTATATAAATTACAGTGTGCCATAGTTTATACTTTTTGGATTGTATTCACAAAATTATCAAATGTCCTTTGAGGTATACGATTTGGTCGATGTAAATGTATGAACAAAACCATTGGTTGTATCTTCACTGTACATGGCCACACAATTTAAACAACCTCCAGTCCTTTGAAAAAATACATCACAGTCGATGAAGTACGTAAGTCGAGCTGTAAGATTAAAATCAGATTGTCAGAAATTAGGAATGGTCCAAAGATTGGTGGTTGAAATGTTACTATCTTTAACTTCATGTAATATAACATCTCCACCACCAAACAAAGTTAATGTTGACACACTACAACAAGTTCAATCATGTAAATAAAACTCAAATCACTACTCAAGGATATTTATACGATTTGTGTATAGAAGCACAAATATTTCATTAAACAATGTACACATTTGTTAAAAAAAATAATAATTGTGACAGTGTTCATTAAAATGAAATATGTCTGCCTTTGTTTTAAAATATCTTCATGATTTATAACAAAATTCAAAATCAAAAAGTTAAAAGAAGATTGAGAAAACTCATAAACAATTGATAAATGTTAATATATTATATAAATTCTTATTTTAGAGGTAAACTAAAAATACAATTTAAGCCACACATCTTTTGAGACAACGTATGTGAAATATGTTGATTTGATTATTATTTGTAACTATTCTCATTATCAAAATAAATACTCTAAAACTATTTTCATTTAAACAATGCACTATGGTATGGAATGTTGTTCAGTGTCTCACGTACACGTGACGTACATTGGTGATTTTTTCAACTTCTTCTCAAAAACGTACTATAAAGCTGTAAATGTTGTGTACCTAAAGTACTGGAAAGTTGTTATGTACATGTACGTGTACCTGTGCTTTGGTAGATTTTACATTATAGATTCTGTGGCCACTTATAATGGCCACAGAACCACATCCATAAATACTTTAATTGTCTTTGTCTAAGATATGAAAAGCAATAGAGGACTAGAATAGAGGAGGATTATAAGTGCAGATTTGGTTGATCTTTGGCCTCCAAATAGGGGTCACAGAGGACAAATAGGCGTTTTAATTGTTTATTTACCACAGGCAAGTTGTTACATTGTGCTCATAAATATTGTTCCGTAAATACATCACCACACTGAAGATGACAAAATTACATGTAGGTGACAAAAACACAACAACCCTTGTTTAGAGTGATAACTAAGAATGGCTAAACTAATACAAGTTAAATTAAAGTTTACAAAAAAGACCGAATTACATTCATTTTTAAATTTTAATTTTGAATATTTCCAATAATTCTTATTTCATAGTTCCATATACAGTCAAAACCGTTGTCTCGATATTCATGGGACCATGAAAAAATATAAACACATCCAAATATCGACACATCCGACCAATGCACATCATTCCCAGAAGGAGCAAAACATACAGACATAACGTCATTTATGAATATAAATGCACGTATCTTTACTCACATATTTCAAATATAATATATACAGATCTTGTGGTCATGTCAAGTAAATGTACAAAAGTTGAATGTATCATATTATCGAAACGTCTCCACAGATAAGACAGGTCAACTAGATTGTTTAGATATTATAATAACCCCACTGACAAGTAAACCAATTGATGTCATTGTAAATACTAACACCCTAAAGCAAATCGATTCAATTTGACTTTTAACCTGTGATTCTCAAACTGAAATGTAGTAACAACGTAGCAATCGTATGCTGGTCACGTGGCTACTCAAACCTGTTATCGGAGAGGTATTTCCTAAGTTGGGTCACTTGTGCCCAATCCATTTCTTGAATGAATAACAATGTTTCAACCAACTGGTTATCGGAGGAATGTTGATGTTCAGATTCGAAGATTTAATCTGAGGTAAAACTGACTATGCTCAGAGCCATGACACCTGCAGCTTAATGAGCATTTACAACTATCCGCTAATTAGACTCTGGTCAGTGCCACGCTGTGTGAACACGTTATATCTCCTTTGATGTGAATATCGAGTTAATTTACAAACATCGAGTTAATTTACAAATATCGAGTTAGTTAACATATATCAGGTCAATTTACAAATATCGAGTCAATTTACATATATCAAGTCAATTTACATATGGAGTTAATTTACATATATCGAGTTAATTTACAAATGTCGAATAAATTTACAAATATTGACTTAATTCACAAATATCGAGTTAATTTACAAATATTGAGTTAATTTACAAATATCGAGTTAATTTACATATATCGACTTAATTTACAAATATCGAGTCATTTTACAAATAACGAGTTAGTTTACAAATATCGAGAGGGTAACTTTGCTTGCTGGGACGATATGATTATATCGATATATCCCATGATATTGAGTCATGAGAGTTTAACACAACGGTGCTCGACTGTATTTGATAACACAATATATCAAGATTGTAGTACATGATCCGTTAAGATTGATTGAAGACGATAGAAATGGGCAATTGAAAAAATATATCTTAATTGTTCATATAAATCACATTCTTGTACTTTACTGAACTGAAACAAATATTCGTAAAATGACTTAATAATGAAGGGAATTTTCTCGGTGAAATTTCATATGACATGAATGCCATGTTTGGCAAAAATGTTAAGCTGATAAATTTTTGATAAAATGTCCCTTCGAATTCCTTTTCATGCTTTGGGACCATTTTTCTAAATTTATTTGAAACTTTTAAAAGTCGATGCACCAGGTACCAGCAAATATAGTGCATTCTGTTTTTGAACTTTGACCATGAATAAGAATGTTTACAGCTAATGCAAATAACCTTTGTCAATATTAAATCTTATTTAGCTCTATTTAGTTAAAACAATATTCTGTTCGTAGCCTTTTTGTT
This sequence comes from Gibbula magus, assembly GCA_936450465.1. Lineage (NCBI taxonomy): Eukaryota > Metazoa > Mollusca > Gastropoda > Trochida > Trochidae > Gibbula > Gibbula magus. The sequence continues at coordinate 7,197,335 of OW388302.1, forward strand.
GCCAACGTATCTAAATAAAAGAAAACCAATCATGATCTTGCTGTCTGAGTCAGTCAAATCAGCCAGCCTTCAAAAGTACATGTCTAAACATGACTGTGATGATGTGTTTTCATCCCTTGAGTTAAAGAATGACACAATGTTTTTCTTCTCATGTTTCTCTGCCACACGTTTGGGACTGTCCCCGTGTTTGTCTTTCTTCCTCTCAAACCCTCTCAATTCATCAAAACTGAGTAGATACTTGACCATATCTAAATGACCATGTATACAGGCGATGTGGAGAACCGTGTATCCTTTATCATCTGTTGATACAAGACTGGCATTGTGTTGTTTATGCAGAAAATCTACATTGTTTTTGTGATTAAACCCTACAGCAACCTGGAGAGGAGTTCTACCCTTCATTCCTCTACATTCTATATCAAAGGTGTTCAGTGAGGAGATATACTGTAGCATAATATGCGGATAACGTTGACAAGCCAAATGAAGAATGTTGTTGTCAGAATCATCTAGTAGTTTACTGTCAGCCCCTCTTGCCATCAACAATTTAACAGTTGCTAAACTACCAAAACGTACAGCCATCATGAGTGGAGTTCTACCACCCCTTCCTCTGCAGTCTATTTCAAATAATTGTAGTTGTAGAATGAGCTTCACTCTGTCTACACGGTAACAGTGACACGCATAATGGAGAATGTTATTGTTAAATGTATCTACTGTTTTAAGATCAATGCCACTTTTCATTAAGAACTTTGCAACTTCCACTCGACAAAAGTATAGAGCTACCAGCAGAGGAGTTTTCCCATGTTTATCTTTACACTCTATATCATATATGTTTAGTGACAGAACATACTTCACCATCTCTACATTGCCACCTTCACAAGCCACATGGAGGATATTGTTGTCGTGTTTATCTACTGCTCTTATATCTGCCCCTCTCTCCTGCAGCAACGTTGCAACTGCTATGTGACCATGCTTTACAGCTTTCATCAAAGGAGTTCTCTTATCTATTTCTTTGCATTCTGTATTCATCTTAAAATCATCTATCAATATCTTAACAATGTAAGTGTTGCCACCTTTACAAGCAAAATGTAACACATTTAAATCATTGTAATCAACAACTGACAGATCAGGCCTTTGTTGCATAAGAATGTCAAATACAGCAACACGTTGATAATCAGCTGCAACCATAATAGCTGTCCTGTCGTAAGTATCCACACAGTTAACATCTACAGACCCCAGGGACATGAGTCTCGTCACCACATCTACATACCCACGCTTGCAGGCGTCGATCAAAGTTGTCATATCATCAGGAGCACATGTAGTCACGATAGAAGTCTTCTCATCTGTGGAGATAAGTATTATCAAAACCAACCGGTCAGACTTTTGTGGTGTAATTTCATTTAGAAGGTCAAGGTTATATGCTATACGTTTGCCCCTAGCTAGCTAATACTCATTTCCAATAAAGATGTCACAACATCAGGAGGACAACAGTCATCATCCCATCTGAGATGTCTCTATTTCTAGGCAGCCTACTCAGGCCTTGAGTGTAACGAACAACTCTCTGCTAACTATGTCTCATCACTGAATTCAGTAGAAGAATTAAGATGTAACAATACTTGGAACCAATTGATCGACTTATAATTAAGGATTCAGCCATTTAGCTGAATCCTTATTGAGATTGGCGTGTTTTATTATTATTTTTATTTACTCCCCTCCATTGTCCACGATTCATTATAGTTCTCTTATCAATTGACTACCTTTTGTCACGAAATGCAAATATTATTAAACGTGTTAATCAAGATATATTATTATATATTCTAAATTTCAATGAATTTGTTAACAGAAACAATAAATTATTGAATAGTTACAATGCCAAAAAGTGTTCCTGGCAGAGTAAGATCATTTCAATGTTACCCTGACCGTCTTTAATAAACTGGGTTCCCAGCATCCTTTTTATTTGTGTATATGGATTTAATTGCAGAAACATGCCGTGATCCAGACATTACACCACCAACAAAACCTGGTTGAAGATTAATACATGTAAAGACAACATTACATCTATTTACTTATATAGAATATAGGCTTGTGGTACTTGTGGTACACTTAATACACTGACGGGCAAAAGAAAGTATATCACTCAGTTTTCAAAGTCAAATATCTCGAGTTTTCGACGTCATATTCAAAACCTGACTAGTTTGGGAAATTAGTCCCAAACATTAAATCAGTCAAACAAATACCTCTACACAGTTTTAAAATAATTTGTAATTTGAAATTTAAATTCGCCAAAATTAATTTTGATAAAATTATTGATTTTCATCGACATATACCACATGCTCTATGTGAAAATCAATGAATGTGCCTCGTCCTTCACACATTTACAATATTTTAAACATGGTAGGGGTCATGTTAATGTAAATTTCATTTCTTACCCCTGTCTACCTTTAAATAATGATATTTTAGTTAAACAATAAAACAGTCTCAAATTAAGTCACTCAAACCAGTGCCGAAAGGTGTTATTGCATCGTGCCATAATCAAATGCATCTCATTTCTTTGAAATATTGAATTAATTGAAAACAAATGAGTGTTATGGTTTCTTTTGCCCGTCAGTTTACAATATGGTGAGATAATTACCTGGTTGGTTTGATGTGGTTGTTTCCTTTTTCTTGACCGCGGATGTGGTATCAGTATGTGAATGAACTGAACATCTCAATTGAACATCATCAAAATTATACTCATAACAACATTTGATGCTTTGACAAAGTACATAGCACATTTTCGGACCAAAGGGCTGAATAATTTTCTGTGCACATGTTAGCAAGGCAATATTTAGTAGCACAAAACTGAAGAGCAACATTAGAATCTTCGTTTTGAAGAGGCTGTACATACAGAGTGGATTGTATTAACAACTAAAACATTGTCTAAACAGCCAGCTTCCAAGAATATGACTTTTGCAAAGCTTTTATCTGAACATGATTTTTATTGATTTACCTATAATTATGAATAATTCCATGATATAGTCAGAACGATGTAATTTTTGTTAAAAATCTGCCTTTTAATTTATCATCCAGAAACTACGAATTGTTTTAAATGTCTGATTGATATGGTTCAAAAAGTTGTCAGAAATTACAAATCGTTAGCTAAACGAGTCATATTATCAATTTATATGTTATATATACATGTAGAATTAGTATTTGATGTAATAGGTATTAACACGTTTTCTTATAGCACCTATTAACATTTCCAAAACAATTTATCTTGTTGTAAACCAATATTGTGTAGTTTCCAAAAATATATTTAATGCATGCCAACCGCAGCGCACTGTCTGTTTCATTATGATCATCAGAGCAGTATATTGAATCGACGACCATCAAAACAGTTCAATTTGGCAACAGTCAGTACTTCATGACCTTATGACATATGTAAGTCAAACAAAAACCATAATGTCCCTTTAAACAACATAGACTTATCTTTATCTGTGTCTGTTCACTGAATTAGACATCTTCACAACATCACGGGCGTAACGAAAATATTTCCAAATCTTCTCTCACTGCCTTTGACTTCAACCCTCGCATTTTCTGTGCTAAAATATTAGCATACTGCAGCCTAATCGAATAGGCCAATCAGAAGACTGCTTGCACATTGAACTTCCGCGGCAGTAACTTGATGAGTTTGCAGCGATACGTAAACGGAGACAATTTTTTTTCTAAATCTTTCCATGTATTTAGCCTACTTTCTCATGTGTTCTGCGTCAAACTCTATCACAATGACTTGTAAATCCTCTTCAACTATATCGAACGTTGTATTTTTGAATTGGTACCGAATGTAAACGGCGATTTCATTGGCTGTATGTAAACAAGTGGTAAGGGGCGTAATTTGTGATCTTCTGCTATTGTTGAAGGCAAGTATAAAACGGGTAGAGTGGTCTCGATATGTTTCCACCTTGCCCTGGTAAGATGGGAGGTTGAATACAACAATATTACATCAACGAGTATGTCTATGAAATAAAATTGATAATTTTTAAACCTGTTTGTGTTTATTTGGTAAGTACTTCATAATGACTTGTCTAACTTCAGTGTCAGTGGCAGTTTGAAAGCTTAGCACCGCTTCTAGTGCTTTAGCATTGTTATTGGGGGATTGATGCATCTGACACTTCAAAATTCACACATATAATCCTAATCTTGTCTGAGAAAAAATAGAGGTTGCCTTATTCTCTTCTGAGATGTTGACTTGAATAAGAGTTTATCTATTTAAAATCGGAGATATGTCTCTTTCACCTTCTGCTTTCTCAATAATGTCACCAAGGAGCTTCTTTTAGCTTTTTCAACTAGAGCTGTGACATCATTACGTGTCGCAGAGTGAATCTGTTTGAGCAAACAAGAGGATTGCATCTGCCACTCAAGCTTTCGACAAAATTGCTTAGCTGTACGAATTTCCTCTTTATACAATTCTTCCCTGGTATGAATAGTTACAGTCCGGGTAGATGCATGACTTTCAAGAATGACACTAACATATTTTTCGTCATGTTCATAGCAATCATTAAGGTAAGAACAGTTGTGGCTTTGAATAATCATTTGAAGATCAGACTTCAACTCTGTCATAGCTTTGTTTCCATTTGAGAAATGATATTTCCCGATTTGTTCTGTTGGGCACACTAAACCTGGCAGTAGCCGTAATGGCACAGTGTTTAAACCCACAGAATGATCCCTACGCACATTTTGCACAAGTTCGTTGTTTCTCGTGATAATAAGATCTAAAGTATGATTTTTGGTTTACATCATATGCTTCAAGGAGTTCTGAAAATCAGACTGTGTCTTGTCGATGTTTGTCGTCCACATGAATGTTAAAATCCTCGCAGCCACAGTGAAGCATTCTAAGAGAGAGAGAGCTGACATCAGTGATGAAATTATCACTTTCTTGTCGATTTGCAGAGAGTGTTATTCTCCCTTGGGGTCTGTGCACACCAGAGGCAATCAGAGTTTGATCTCAAGATTGTAACTTGACAGTTAACATTTCGAAAGAGATGTAGGTATGCTGTGGTTCCACAAAAGAGCATTTAAATGAGCCATCGTAAATTATAGCTACACCCCGCCTCGTCGATTGGTCCTTGGTACATGGAAGTATTTATATCCCGGTTTTGTCATGTTGGAGATCACAAGACTGTCAGTATCTCCTTCCTGCAACCATGTATCTGTCATCACAAGAACATCAAGCTTGTCAAGAATAAGGTCTCTTATGGAATCTGTTTTGTCAGAACACAGCTGTATCATACAGTGCATCTGTCGTGTAGGGATAACAATGAATCTATGAGCGTGCAAGCAGCTTTCTACGCTTATCACTTAAAGTTTGTTACGTATCGCTATATATATCTTTATGAAGTGACATTGTTAAAGGATTGCTCATTTTGACAAGTGTTTTAACAATGGTTTGCCTGAGGAAAATGTTTTTATTAGATCATTGATATTCGATAGTAACCATGCAAATTGTAATGGACAATAGTTTACACTTTCTGCACATCACATGTTTTTTTGTGATAAAAACTATCAAATATCATTTTTGTGATAAGCCTGTGGTCGAAGTTTTATCATTATATCATAATGGTTTTATCTCAACTCTGCATGATCACATACATGTATATAATCTAAACAGTATTTAGTCCTATGACGAAGTACATCAGACATCTTGACTACATCGTTATATTTTTATGGTTTTATCTCAACTATACATGACCAAATCTATAATCTACACAGTATTTTGTCCTTTGATGAAGTACATGAGACATCTCGACTGAATCGTTTCTTGTATACAAGCTAGATCGATAACAGAAGCAGATTGGTAGAGGTCAAAAGAGCCCAAGAATCAACTACGATATGTTACACTCTTAAACTTCAATTAACAACTGCACAACCAAACAAATTTAATGTTGACAAAATACAACATCATTTTCCTCATGTTTTGTAATTTTCAATCATTTAAAAAACTCAAATCAATACCTGATAATATTCATTCGATTTGTGTGAAGAAGCAAAACTATTTGATAAACATTTTACAAGTTTGTTGAAAAAACAAGTTTGTGTAATATCTTTTTTAAAGTGTTAATCAAAATGAAATATGTCTGCATTTGTTTTATATGATTCTGTATGATTTATGACATCATCTCACAATTCAAGTCAGAAATCTTCGAGAGATAAAAAAAAACTTGATTAATGATTAATGATCAGTATTGGGAAATATTCGTATTATTCACATAAATCCTTTAAAATCTTTTTTCCCGATACAAATGTAAAGTTATTATGCTTGAGGTATGAAATGTCCCCCAGTGTCAAACATGCGTCTGTCTGTCCATGATGACTTTTCCAACTTCTCCTGCCCAGCAAACATGACTGTACTGGGCCGGCACTGGTTTTGAACTGGCTAACGTTGAAAGTTTTATAAATATCATGGGAGAAATTCTTATTTTTGCAATCAAATATAAGTATCCAAGATAATATCGATGACAATAATGTATCCTCTGTAAACATAACAAAAAGACAGAACACTCAACCTCATGATGGGTATACGATCTACAATATTTCACAGTAATGTATGTCTGAAGTACGAGTTAATTGTGGGATTTTACTCAACACCCTAACAGTAAGGCACCAACACATAATACTTATCTAAGGCAAATTGAACATTCAGAACCCGCCTTATAGATGTTAGATGCACAGATCGCAGGGTATTAACAATACATGGCAATAAGATAGAAAATAGTTAATATTATGTGTAAGACCACACAAACATAAAACAGATTCTTGTATTTTTATAGGACGACCCTTTTACAAGATTTGTATAAAAAAAATTTTTTTTTTACTGAAACCATGTGAGTTAACAGTCTGCTATTCCTCTTTATATTAGACTATCCTGTATGACAATGGGTTGGCTAATAACTGATTGATAAACGTCCCTTTTATGTCATACTTTAATCCGATTCATTTACATCATAAATTAAATTTTATATTCATAGCATGTTTAAGTGCACTTTACACTTTTTTCTCAACTGTGATCATGAATTGTAAGAGTAAATGTCAGTTATCTATGTTGATCTTTCAAACCTTAATTCAGTTCAGAAATGTAAACAATATTCTCCTCGTGGAATAGTCTTTGTTGCCAACTTATTTAGTATCTATCAGTCTATAATTAACAATCTTATCGTCTACACATTATTGTGGTGGTGTGTCTTTCCCCATGAGTTGAAGAATGACACAATGTATTTTCTGTTACTTTTCTCTGCCACACGCAGAGGAGTATCCCCATTTTGTCCCTCCTCCTCTCAAACCCTCTCAATACATCTAAATTGAGTAGACACTTGACCTAAATGACTATGTTTACAGGCGACGTGGAGAACAGTGAATCTTTTATTATCCATTGATACCAGACTGGCATGGTGTTGTTTTTAGAAAATCAACAATGGGCTTTCAATTGGACCAGCAACCGATTGCGGCAACCAGCAGAGGAGTTATGCCATCCATGCCTCTACGTTCTATATTAAATATATTCAGTGACAAAACATACTTTATAATAATATCCAGCTGACGTTGATAAGCCAGAAGGAGTATGTTGTCATAATTATCTACTACAGTGCGTCAGGGTATTCCGGATCACTTCGATTTATGTTTACACATAGAATCTCTAAATCTCTCTATATATTTCGACGCTTAATGGCTTAATTTAAAGCTTGTTCACTGCTCTTCACGATGACTGTTAAGTTTTATTTTATGTGAACTGGAAGTTTACCTTCGCGCCCTGTAACGAGGATACCTATCATAGTAGTCGGCAGTCGTTGTCTCTTCAGGAAAAGGTAACTCATTCGAGACGGGCCGTCTCTAGCAACAAGTATATACACTTGCGTAATGTTTATAATCCTTTGCATACATAAACATTTCACCTGTAAATTGCAATGCAAAGCATTTTTATATCTGCCATATTTTTAAAGAAATAAGCAATTTGTGGGAGCACGTGGTTACGGCAGTTCAGGATCACCAGAATAGGGATCGTCTCAAAACGTTCAAGTGTAAAAAAATATGATTAATGATGAAACAACTAAATTATATTTACTTTGATACATGTTTTTATTTTCTTAAACATATACATACTTTATTGTCTATTGAGGATGCGATTTACCCAGAAATTATACCTATAGAGATACCTCCAATTGATGCCTCATTACTGAACGGTCTAATTGATTTTGGAGAAAAAAACAACTGAATAACACTTGAGAGGTTGATTGATATTTAGTCATGTAAATCATAAGGATATATGTTTTCATATTATTTTTACTGAAAATCTCCTAAAATGGATACTGTACAAAAATACGTACAGTACAGTTCAATGTGCAACATTCACTCTACGAGTTTGGAATGATCACTCAAGATACGTATAAGTAAAGTCCTGTAGTATACGTCCAAGTAACCTAGTTATCTGTAAGTTAATGATGAACCAGGAACACTACGTGTCATAAATCTTTATTTACGTTTGTATTAATAAACAGGGATTTTTCAAACAGAAGTACATAAACACCAAGCGAAAGCATACTTTAGAGTAAAAAACAACATCTACTTTCATCGTTTGTTCAAAACGTCTTGCTATGATTCTGTATAGTGAGAAGCATAGTGACTGAAATATTGTGCATTTGTTTTAGAATATATTTTTTATTTATTACAACCCAAACTTCAAAATCTAAAGATAAAAGAAGTTTGTAAAAGACTGTAGAGTTATAACAGCTTGAAAACGAATGATAACAGTTAATAGCCTATCTACATAAATGCTTATGGCATACGTAACTTTTGACAAGTTTTATAACAAATATTTTAACTACTCAGGAACAACTTATTAAAATTGTTCCTGTGATTAATATTTGAAAATATTCTTATCATTCCAATGAATCCTTAAACAGCATTTTTCTGGCACAATTCAATGTGCTTTTGGTATGGTGTATCGTTTAGTGTCTGACATGCATTTGTGGGTCCCTCAGTGACTTTTTAAATTTTTTCTCAGAACAAAACGTAAAAGAAAACTGAAATGTTGTGTAGCTGCTCCTTGAACAATGACGATTATATAATAACGTAACTCAAGGTAATAATGGTTGATAGTTAACGGAATGAAATGTTATATAAACAACATAACGTGTCAGAATAATTTTTTTTATAAAACATGTTACTACTGGATGTCTTTTTGTGAATAGTGTCCTTGACCTATTGCTATTCTTAACTCATTATTGTGTAATGTTAGACACTTACTTGACCCGTACCAGTTTGCATATAGAGCAAGAAGGGGTGTTGAAGATGCAAAACTGTATTTTAAACACCGTATATAAACATTTAGAACTTCCAAAATCCTATGTGAGAATTTTATTTGTCGACTTCTCTTCTGCATTTAACACGATACAGCCGCACATCTTGTTAGAGAAACTTTTGAACATGAACGTAAATTGTAATCTACTTTTGTGGATTGAAAAATTTCTAACTTTTAGACCACAGTTTGTGAAGGTTAATTCCGCCCATTCTTCTTTTGTGTATACAAACACTGGAGCCCCTCAAGGATGTGTCCTTTCGCCTGTATTGTTTACTGTGTACACAAATGGTTGCATAAGTAATAATCCCTGTAATCTAACAGTGAAGTTTGCTGACGATACTGCGTTGGTAGGACTTATTCCAGAAGATGAACTTTCTTACAGAGATAACATTAAACATTTTGTTACCTGGTGTGAAAACAATTTCTTAATGTTGAATGTCAGAAAAACTAAAGAAGTTATTATCAATTTCAGGAACAACCAAAGTACTACAAGCCCTGTTTGTATAAATGGTGACGATGTGGAGATTGTAAATAACTATATGTATCTTGGCACAATTATAGATAGTAAATTGAACTGGAATGCTAATACTGATGCTGTTTTCAAAAAATGTCAACAAAGATTACATTTCCTGCGCAAGTTGCAATCTTTTAATGTAAATGAACGAGTATTATCACTATTTTATCACAGTTTTGTTGAAAGCATTTTAACCTTTTCCTTCCAATGTTCGTATGGTTCTTTGTCTCTTGTTAACAAATCTCGCTTAGAAAAAGTTGTCCACATCGCTGGTAAAATAGCTGGAGTTCATTTTACAAATCTGTCCTATCTTTATGAAAAATGAATTTTGAAATTATCTCTGAAAATTTTGTCGGATCAAGATCATGTGTTGCACAGTGAATATATTCAACTTCCTTCTGGAAGGAGATACTTATTACCTCGATACAAAACCAATAGAGGTCTGAATACATTTATTCCCTTCAGCATTCGTTTGTTAAATGATCCTTAAGTTAACCAATTGTGATTGTGTTTTGTATTACATGTAATCCGTGACTGTTAATTGCCATTCATGTACACAAGCTGTATCAATACTTTATATTCTGATATGCATATTTCTGCTTCTTGTTTCGAAGCTTCATCAGGGAATAATTGCTTGAAGCATAGCAGTAGTTTTATAGACTATACATGTACAAATGGTCTGTCTTGGCAACACAGGTTGCTAATAACGTCAAAGTAATCAACAAGCGCCATTGAGAGTTATCCCCACTATAATCTGATTGGTCTTAATTGGCCGTGATAAGATAAGGGATTATGGTGTTAACTGCTGTTTAATGAAGGGGAACATTTTGAAATGAAATACTGTTCTTTTGTTACTAATTGTGTCGTAATGTCACCTCCATTATTGTATATTTCGTAAAAAGGAAATATTTTAAATGTACCTTTACTACACTGGAATATATGTTTGCTAACTTTTAAGTGTCTTAAATTGTCATCTCTTATTTGCTGTTTGTGCACTGTTACTCTTTTTTGAAGGTTATTAGTTTGTCCAATGTATGTGAGATCACAATTTTCACAAGAAATGACATAAATCACGTTTTCGATTAGCATGACATATTACATGGAAGTCTTTGCCATTTTCAAAAGTAACTGAAGAACCCTCCTTGAGATAGGGACACGTTCCACATCTTTTATCCAAACATTTTTTGACACTTGGAAAATTGTGGTTGTTTGTAAATTTTGCACATGTCAGTATCTTTTTCAGGTTTTTGGGTAGACGCTTACTTTTTATTATTTTAGTTTTCTTTAGCATTTGTGCGAGACGGTCATCTTGTCTCATAATGTCTAAATTGCTCTGTAATTTCGGGAAGACTTCCATGTTGTTTGGGTTATATGTCGTTACAAAGGCTAGGACATGTTTATCTTGTTGTTTATCCTTTGGTGTTCTAAGTGACATAATGTCTAGGTTTAGGGCCTTTTTTATGCCTTGGTGTATAAGTTGTTTTGGATAACCCCTCTCAATTAATGAAGCTTCTAATTCTATGAGTCGTAGTTTTCTTAGATCTTCATTCGTTTTTATAGTACAAATTATTCGTGCTAATGAGTATGGGAGGTTTACCTTAGTGTGACGTTCATGGGAACTCTTAAAGTGAAGATATTGTTTTGTATCCGTTTGTGGTAGATATCAGTGATAATACTTGTCCCTTCTTCTTTTATCAATGTGTCTAGAAATGGGAGTTCCTGATCGTTTGTGTCCATTGTGAATTTAATTTTAGGATGTAGGCTTTGTAGGGATTTTACAATTTCTTTTATGTCTCCATTTTTGTTTTCCCAAAATATAAAGCAATCGTCTAGATCTCGTTTCCATTGGTCACGGAAATTATCTGCAAATGTTTTACAATAACTGGTTTCGAAATCTGTGAAGAGTCTTTCTTCTAAGAAGCCCAGCACCAAGTTTGCATAAACTGGCGCAAATCTTGTTCCCATGGCTGTCAACAGTATCTGAATGAATGATGTGTCATTAAAATTGAATGTATTGTTTTCAAGGATATACTGGACAGAATCTATTATGACATTTTTCTTAAATCTTTGGTTACGGGCTAAGGATTCTTGTTTTCTATCATCTTCAATAGTTTCACTTTCATTGAAAAAGCATTCTGTAAACCTCATTTTCTTACTAAATTCTTTTATGTCTGTTTCTAATTCTTGGGGATTAGCTTTAGGTGTTGGGGTAAATTTAAGACCTAGCTTTAGAATTTTTATCTGGCTCGGGGATAACCCAAGTGACGAAAGTTTGATTACCTGTAGGTTTGATCCTGGGTCTGTGACCATGTAATCCGTGGTCTCATCTCTTAAAAAATGGGGTTTCCCATTGTTTGTGTTTGTCTCGACATATGTTGTTTCAGAGTCATGAATAATGTCAGATCTTCTTTGTTCCTGTTGTTGGTTCATGTCTGTTTGGAAGTGACTTCCTGTCTGGTTTTGTTGGTCATTTCTGTGATTCAGTGTCTGTTGTTGTTGTTGTTGTGGTTGATTATAGTGGTGACGGCATCGTTCTTCTCAGGTCTTCCTTCCTTGATTTTGTTGCATTTGTTTCGGCTGTGTTGCATGCTGCTGTGGTCTTTGTTGTTGATCATATCATGGATGTTGCTGATGTGGTCTATATTGTTGTCGCTGGTGTAGTCTATATTCTTGTGGCTGATATGGTCGATGTTGTCGTTGTGGATGATGTTGTTGTGGCGCTTGGTGATAGTTGTGATTCCTTGGTATCATATGTTTTCCTGTGTTGTTTGTTCTCCTTGTTGTATTTTCTGCCAGTTGGAGGTTTGTTCATTCCTAATTCTCTCGGGGAGGGAGCGCATCCAGGTTTCCTTCTTTTGCCAGATTATTTTTTTATTTTGATTCCTCTCGGCTAACATCTTTTGTCCAAAGTTCCTCGAGTTTTACTTTCACGGAATCCTTGCTGACATCTGTTATCAGATTCAGCATTTGGTCGTCAATACGTGAATAGTCCTCCACATATTTGGTGTTTTGATGGAGAAGGTTATCACATTCCTCCTCCATCTGTCTCACCGCAATGTTTTTCCTGTCCTCACTGTTAGTATTGAGGGTATCTTGGTCCATCATGAATTTGGGTGGGATAAATGGTTCTTCCCCATTCATCTGGTCTTGCAGTACTTCTGCAGTACCTTTACACCGAATTGCATTGTAATACGCCTGTTTCCTGTCATTCAGGCATCTAAACCACATTTTGGACATTGATCTTCGTTTGTTGAAGGCATTTTTTTCTTAAATTTGTTTGAAGTATCTTCCATATGTATTTTCAACATATTGCTTCAGTGTCCTCAATGGTTCCCTCAGTATGTTTGCTCTCTTCAATACCGATGTATTTGGTAAATTTGTCAATTGTTCTTGGATCTTCTTGATTTCCAGTTTTAGTTCATTCAAGGTATTTTTCCCGCTTGCTTCCAGTTGTCTAATGGAGTTGATTATGAGCGTTGTATTAACCATCTTCAGTGTCTTTCCATGTCGAAAGTAATATATTGAAATAGGTATGTGGTATCAAACGTGGAGAAGTAATCTTGGAAGTCTTTTGAAAATGGCAAAGACGTCCATGTTAAGAGTAATATGTCATGCAAATCGAAAAACGTGATTTATGTCATTTCTTGTGAAAATTGTGATCTCACATACATTGGACAAACTAATAACCTTCAAAAAACAGCAAATAAGAGATGAAAATTCAAGAAATTTAAATTTAATATATATATATATATATATATATATATATATATATATATATATATATATATATATATATATATTATTGATAATAAATCAAGATTGTAGTTGCTCATTCATCAAGATTGTAGTTCTTCAAGTTCAATTGAAGACAATACAGAATATAGATATCTACAACCATACTACATGTACAGCAATTTCTTTTCTCGTCTAGACACATTCTTTAACGTTGATTGGACACTATTTAACAGAGTTTTACACTTATTTCCAGTCTTAAACTGCTTGAATACTCACCTGAGCATTGTAAATGTTAATTTATCACAGGTAAAACTGTTACAATTTGTGCTCAGAAATATGGACGCAGTCAATACATGACTGCACATACGACGTCAAAGAACAGAGCGATACCTAAATAGAGTGATGATTAGTAATGCCATATTTGGCAGCTGGATCAGATTGACAAACATTTGATAAAATGCCCCTTCCTTTTCATGCTTCGTCTAAATTTACTGTTAAAGACTTTTAAATTCAATGTACCAAATACGATACTTCGTTTTTTTCAATTGTGACAGAACTGACAATGTTTAAAGTTAATAATAATATCAAATGGCAATGTTAAATCTTATTTTAGCTCAATTAAGTGGAAAGAACATCCGCCTCATGGGAAAGGGTTTATTGTTTCCAATTTATCTTATATAAAAAAGGCAATTATGTTCTTGTTCTATCAGTTAATGATGAAAAGCTTTCACAAGAACATGACTTATAATGATTGTGGTGTTGTGTGTTTTTCATTGAGTTAAAGAACGACACAATCTTTATCTTCTCATGTTTTCCTGCCACACGTTTTGGAGTGTCCCCTTCTTTGCCTTTCGTCCTCTCAAACCCTCTCAATGCATCAAAACTAAATAGATGCTTTACCACATCTAATGCCCCTATTTCACTACAACCCGAATTGCCACGAATCACCACGAATAGGCGGCTGCATAAATTCGTGAATATTCGTGAGCATTCGGCAAAATTCGTGAACAGCATTTACACTTGTACGAAATGTTTAAGAACATTCGTAGCTTTTCATGCTAAAAACCTACGAAACATGTACGAATTCTTTACGAATTGTCTACGAATTGTACGAAATGATTAAGACACAGTCACGAATGTACTACGAATTTCCACGAATAAGATTCGATATCACGAATCAAGTACGAATAGTTTACAATAGTTCGTAGACAATTCGTAAATGCTTCAGGGTTAATTCGGGATGAGAACATCAAAATTATCAACCACGAATTTCCACGAATTGTTTACGAAGTTGTTAAATACGAACAGTTTACGAAGCAACTACGAATCTGAAATTCGTAGATGATTCGTGAAAATCTTTTGACAAACAAAATTTTTCCACGAATGCCACGAATTACAAGAATGTTGCCGAATCAACTAGGAATTATTTACGAATATCACGAATCAATTACGAATTATCTACGAATGTTCACGAAAGTGCAAATTTTCCCATTCGTGGCGATTCGTGGCAATTCGGGTCGTAGTGAAATAGAGGCATAACCGACCATACCTACAGGCGATGTGGATAACTGTTTATCCTTCATCATCTGTTGATACTAGGCTGGCATTGTGTTGTTTATGTAGAAAATCAATAGAATTAGAAATACTTGTAGAAAATCAACATTGTTTTTGTGATTAAACCCTACAGCAACCTGGAGAGGAGTTCTACCCTTCATTCCTCTACATTCTATATCAAATATTTTTAGTGACAAAACATACTTTACCACAAGAACCTGCTTAAGTTGGAAAGCCAATTGGAGAATGCTGTTGTCAGAATCATCTAATAGTTTACTATCAGCCCCTCTTGCTATCAACAGTTTCACAGTTGTTAATATACCATAACGCACAGCCATCATGAGTAAAGTTCTACCATCCTTTCCTCTACAGTCTATTTAAAATATTTGAAGCGACAGAATTGGTGTCACCTCGTCAACGCGTTTACATTTATCCGCCTGATGGAGGATGATGTTATAATATTTATCTGTTGCCTTAAAATTAACACCAGTTGTCATTAAACTTTGCAACTTTCACTTTACAAAATTTTAGAGCTATCAACAGAGGAGTTTTCCCATCCTCTCTTTTACAATCTATATCAAAGATGTTTAGTGACAGAACATACTTTACCATCTCTAAGTGGCCACCTTCACACGCCATATGCAGAATATTGTTGCCACCTCCATCTACTGTTCATATATCTGCCACTATGTCTTGCAGAAACTTTACAACCCCTATGTTACCATACTCTACAGCTTTCATCAAAGGGGTTCTACAGTACATTCCTTTGCATTATATATTCATCGTATGGTCATCTAACAATATCATAACAATGTAAGTGCTGCCACCTTCCTTGGTCGCATTAATTACATATCTATGAATAAAACTAGATTATTGAGAAATCTTAACAGCTTCATTTGATTTATAGATCAGGACAAGCCCACTTAGCATCAGTAATAGAACAATAGCTATGTTAACTACAGCAAAATGACAACGAGATATTGCAAGGGATCTGTGCATCTTTGTCCAATATACAGACATATTTACACGTGACACTCTCTAAAACAATTGATAATTACCTGGTTGCTTTGACGGTGTGGTTTCTTTCTCTGTGTCATAGTTTGAGTACCAGCAACACTAGAGTCTACCTCTTCCTTTCTACTTGATCTATCAGAGCTCTTGTTTTATTAAATGATTTAACAAGATGACATCTCAATGACAGCGTCAAATTTATAATCAAAATAACCTTTCCTGTTTTGACAAAGTACATCACGTATTTTAAGACTGTAAGGCAATTTGTGTGCAAATGTTTTCAAGAGAGTATTTGGTGGTACAAAAACCGAAGAGCAATAGTAGAATCATGGCGACTGGTGTCTGAAGAGGCTGCAAATCAACAGTGAGCTGTATTCACACCTGAAACACAATCTCGTTTGGTTTAAATAAAAACCCTGCTTTCAATGTAAAGCTTCACAGAAAATCGTGAATTATGTAAAAGCACAGATTGATAATGGAACAAAAATGCAACACCACATACGCAAAGAAACAAATGTTGATGAGGTTGGATGGTTTTGTCATTTATTATCTATATTTCTTACTTGATATTAAGTGTTCTGAATAATTTGAGGATGCATGTCACTTTGAATGGAAAACTAAATTTTAGTTGTGCAAGCAAAATCTATTTCTAATTTTCACAAATTGTTTTTATTGATTTTGTCATAAAGTCATGTCATAATATGTCATAAACATACTCTTTAAAGATTTCTCTCTTTTACACATAACTAGCTACCTTTTCTTCGACAACTTACATATACTTATATATAAATATGTAAATGTGTACACATTTCAAGGTTGTTCAGTATAATTAAAACAATTAGTTTTATAAATATCATTGGAGAAATTCTTACTTGTGCAATCAAATACACTTATTTAGGATAATATTACTTGATTAGAATACTGTAAGCATCTCATACAGAAAGAATACACAACCTCTTTATGTGCATACGATATACAATATTACACAGTATTGTATGTATGAAGTACAAATTAATTGTGGGATTTAATCACTATCTTGGCAACAACATTCTGCATAGATAAGAACTACAGTGGTTTTCGGTGGTGATAATAGATTTTTTGCTATTTTGAAAAAACTGAATATTTTGTGAACTTTTGCAGTTTTTTGGGTATGCGTCTTTCAAAATCTTCTTGTTAATCACAGCAACACACTAAAAATGGCTCATTTTAAAGCTGAATAACTGCACCACAATATGCTCTACCTCGAATTTTGAATTTCGTCCAAAAACTAAAATTAACTGCACTTGAATATTGTCCTTTTTTAAATGTTCATATTTCGGCTCGATGTTCAAAGGGACATAACTCTCTAAGGAATAAAGTTAAGTCAAAGTTATTTAAAGTCATCTGTTTATAATAACCAACTTAACAATTTCATAGCAAAGCATATTATTATCATATAAAATATGATAGTTTCGGCACAATTTGGACATAATTCCCAAAATATAACATTTTTAGGTTTTCAGAATTTTCAAGGGGTATTTTCTTTGGAGAATTTTCGATCATAAACTACAGAAGATATCATTATGTCTAATAGCTCATTTTGCAGTAGAAATGTCATTTATTGAGGACAATAAATTTAAAACATATATCTGTCATAGTTTGCATTAAGATTGTCATTTTTCAAAAGTCGCCATTTTCAGCAAAGTTCAAAACATCACAAGTGCTTAACTAACTACTTTATTTGCACCGCCGTATGCACAATTTCAAGAGTAACACATTTTATGAAGAACACTTTCAAATGTTGATAGTTAAGCTTCCAAAATCGTAAAAGATGTCTAGGGGTCTGAACATAACAAATTCTTAGTAATTTCTTGAGTATTCAAAATAATATAACATATTGGTTATGTATGCAATATAAATGATGATTACATCTACTTAAGTAGAAATTAAAGCATAACATTTTCTATGTTTCACCTTAGTATGAAAATATTGATTTCTTTTTAATCTTAATCATAAGAACTAAACATCAGCTAGTCTACTCCACGTCCAGCATGGTTTAGTGATCTTAGGGCTGGGAAGTTAATCATAAGAAAACATGTAGATGTCCATTAATATTTCCATTTTCAGAGGGGTACTTCCTTGAAGAATGTTTGTTAAAAAACTACTGAAGATAGAGTCATGTTTGTAAGCTCTTTTTAAAGTGGAGAAACTGATAAAATTTACCGAGAGTCCAATATGGAGTTCAAGGTCAAGCAGAAGTCTTCATGACCTAAATAAGGTCAATACTAGCTTTTGAAAGTATTCTTATTATTCCAATGCATCATTAAAAAGCATTTCCTGAAACAATTCATTGTGCTTTTGCTTTGGAATATTGAAATATATACAGATATTTACCGGAGGAGGATTATACATGTAGATTTGATAAGTCTATGACCTCCCAAATAAGGGTAAAACCTTTTAAACTCAAATTCTCAAAGACAGTTTTAAATGTTTATTTATTACACACAAAGAAAAGTTTAACAATTTGTGCTCAGAAATATAGGTGCATTCAATAAATCATTGTACGAAAGATTACAAAAGGTAAGTCACAAAAACAAAACAACACATGTTTATACCTGGAGTTATATTACAGTTTACAAAATAAAACAATAACAACATCAAACAAATGGTCATTATTTTCAAGTTAATTTTGAATACATATTGATGACACATTCAATCAAAATTGCAGTAGCTTATTCGTCAAGGTCCATTGAAGACAAATACAGAAAAAAGATATCTTAAAACATACAACATGTACAGCAAATTCGTTCTCGTACAGACACATTCTTTAACGTTTATGGGACACTATTTGAACAACGTTTAACACTCATTTCCAGTCCAAAATTTGTTGAATGCCATATTTGGCAACTGGGTCAGAGTGCATATCTTTGTAAAATATTGCTTCCTTTTCAAGCTTTGTTTAAATTCATTGTTTAAAACTTTTAAATTCGATGTCCCAAGAACCATATTTTTCAACTCATTCGATTGTTAATTACATATGTCAATGTCAATCAATTAAGTTTAAAGAACATTCTCACCGTGGAAAAGGGTTTATTGTAGCCAATTTATCAAACATAAAACATTATTGTGTTCTTGTCAATCAGTCAAATAGGAACAGCTTTCACAATAACATGTCTCATTTAGTGATGTAATTACAACCCTTTATTACTCACCCGTTGAAGGTATCGCAGTTTAATAAATCTACCGTGTTATTACACTTACTGTAATAACATTGCGTGCGTCCGATTGACGTGACGTCATAATGACAAAATTATGTCAATGTCAGCGCCGCGGTCGCAATGTAGTGTGTCCAATTTATCAACGAGTTTGTGGAATTAAGTGGCATTTAAATCAGTGAGAAATAAATAAACTACTAAACTCTTTTCCGTTTAATAACATAATTATGAAACTCGTGAGATGGTATTTGTATTTAACTCGCTTTCGCTCGTTAAATACAAACCACTCACTCGTTTCATAAATATGTTATCAAACGGAACGTCGTTTAGTATTCTCTATATCTGGCACTGCAACTGAGTGAGCAGCAAAGAGGGACTGCCTGCACGGCCGTGACGTCATGGCTTTGTAACCATTAACCATGACGTCATTTAGTGATGTAATCACAACCCTATCTGGCACTTCAACTGAGGGATTGCTAGTTCACATTTTAGTAATTATCTCTCATCCTGCAACACTGTTTATAATATAAACGAGTTGTCTCATTTTCATGTTCATGTGTCTCCATTTTTGTCTCTCTTCCTCTCAAAACCCTCTCAATGCATCTACAGTGAGCAGATAGTTGGTAGTAGCTAAATGGACTTTAAGCAGGTTATGTGAAGAATCCTGTATCGGTCATTATCTATTGATACTAGAGCAATAATGTGTTGGTTGTCTTGAAAGTCAACAATACTCTTTCAATTAGATGCTGCAGCAGCAAGGAGAGGAGATATTCGTTAATTCCTCTGCATTATATATCAAATAAATTTAGTGACAACACCGACTACCCTTCTCTACACATCCAGGGCCCTTATTCTCGAAACGTTCGTAGCCTTAAGAAGTTTTAACTTTGATCGTAGCCCATGTGTTAAGAATGGGCTTAAGAAGTTCGGAGGGCGACGAACGTTTCGAGAATAAGGGCCCAGCACATGCCATGAAGGATATTGTTGTCATATTTAGTGACAAAAGATACTTTACTACAATAACCTGCTTAAGTTGTCAAGCCAAATGGAGAAAACTGTTGTCAGAATCATACTATCAGCCCCCTTGATATCAACAGTTTTACAGTTGCCGAACTACCAAAACTTACAGCCTTTATGATTTCTACCATTCTTTCCCCTAGAATGTAATTCAGATCTGTGCAACGACAGAATTGACTTCATCTCATCGTCTACACCATGACATCTACACACCATACGGAGGATTTTATATCCTAGTCTTTCTACTGTTTTAACATTAGCACCAGTCTTCATTAGGAACTTTGCAACTTCCATTTGACAACATCCTCTCTTGTACAATCAATATCATAGATGTTTAATGACAGAACATACTTCACCATCTCTACATGGCCACCTCGACACGCCACATGGAGGATATTATTGTCCTGTTCATCAACTCCTCTTGTATCTGCTCCTCTATCCTTTATCCTCTAACCCAACTTTACAATCCCTATATTACCATACCTCACAGCTTTCATCAAAGGAGTTCTCTCGAACAAGCCTTTGTTTTCTATGTTCATTTAATGATCATCTAACAATATCGTAACAATATAAGTGCTGCCACCTTTACATGCAACATGTAAAACATTATCCTCAACTTCATTAACAGCTGAAAGATCAGGACTTTGTTGCATAAGAATGTCAAATATACTCTCTTGATGGTTCTCCGCTGCAACCATAACAGCTGTACTGTCGCATTCGCCGCGACAGTTTACATCTACAGACCCCAAGGACAGGAGTCTCTTCACCTCTGCTACATGTACATTCCCATCCCTGCAGGCGTCTTGAAACAAAGTTGTCACATCATCAGGGGGACAAGAAGTCACAGTTCTCATCTCGATGGAAATTTTCCCATCTGTGGAAGAATTATTGACAGAGATGACTTAAAAATAACCTTTCTCTTTTCTATAGCTGCTTTTTGGAGAAAGTCAAACTTATACTTTATGTTTATGATATTGTGCATAATCCACATTTACTCCTATTAAACAAAGGTTTCTAACAAAGCCCGCAAACATAGGCCGGATTTTAAAGTTTTTATAATGGTCATGGCAATTAAAGTTGTTCTCGCCTCAGAAAAACATATATAAAATCATGTTCACTCTGTTTCCGAGAACGTAGCGTACTTAAATTTTAAGGCAAAACAGCAGCCAAGAGGGACTGTCTGCACTGCCGTGACGTCATGGCTTTGTAATCATTAAACATGACGTCATTTAGTGATGTAATTACATCCCTATCTTGTACTGCAACTGAGTGATTGCTAGTTCACATTTTAGTAATTTTCTCTAAACCTTGCAACACTGTTTATAATATAAACGAGTTGTTTATTATGTCAGAAATACTTTTGTGGGAATACAATTCAATAGTTACTTAAGAGTCTTTCTGAGCGCGAGTATCAAACTATTTAAATGAGATGAATTATTTTGTCACTAAAGCTTGAAGTTTATCACAGCTTTGGACAGATACTCATAATTCAATGCGTTGATTATTCTGATCTTCAGTCTGTTCTGATCATTTCCCTTGTAATATTTCAAATAATTAAACTGTTCTACAATTGAAAAAAACGACCCCGAATAATGTTATATATCACATGTTTACCCATGTAAACTTTAAGATAGTAATCCAGGGGTGCAATAGGGTATCCTAGGTTGATTTCCGTATTGCACGGTGAATTCCGTTTTGCATCGTTGACAGTTCTACTTTCTCTAAACTTCTACACTTCTCGGAAGTGTCCGTGCTTTTCAATGTTTTCCCAATTCAATCTCCGGAATTTATGTTTTAATAACACTGCTAGTATTTTTTCAGTTGATTAAAGTACCAACTTGGATTTAGACCTAATATTAACATTACACGCAGGTGAAATGTTACTCAAATTATCATCAACAAGGCAGAAAAGTACAAAATATAAGGGGAAAAGAAAGCAACGTGACGTCATTCGAAAGACGCACGACGGACGGTAACCTGAATGTTCTTATTTTCAGTTCTTTGTAATTAAATGATAATAAAGCAAATGGTTTAGTAATGTTACCACAATGAAGAAAACTTCACTTAAAGCTCTATTGAGCTGCCAAACGAGAAAATAAAGGTATTTTTAAGATATCAAATTGTGAGTTGTGCTGGTCAGACAACAGCTCGTGTATCACTACGCAGCACGTCATGCCAGTAAATTTATGCAACTTTATTTGTTTACCAATTTGCTAATAAAAAGGGGTCTATAATAAATATAGAACATCATCTTGTGCATTTGAATCGATTGTATTGAATTAGAACCTTCATGGAAAAGGAGGGAAAACTTGTTGTTCCTCTGCTTCCATGCCATCTTCTCGATCGAAATGCACAAGTGTGATGTTCTTTAGAAATATTTGTTTATCCATTTACAGTTAAAGATTGACTTCGAATATGATTCAGCCGCATTGCTTCTCACACACACACACACACACATTTTAATCGAGATTTTTAAAAAGGAGCTGATTTGAACATAAAGCATGAATTCAACTTTCTGCTTTATAATCACTATATGGTCATCATTAACTGGTCATCACTAAATGAGAACATTTAACTTGAAAATCCCTTAGAATTAACTTAATCCTGTGTGTTTGATATATCATTATGATGTATGGTGTAGTGTGTAAGATATATGATGTATGTTGTATTGTGTTTGATATATGGAGTATGCGGTCTGGTGTAATTTCTTTGATATATGATGTATGATGTATGGTGTATTTTGTTTGATGTATGTTGTATGCTGTAATGTGTTTGTTATATGATGTATGGTGTAGTGTGTTTGATATAAGGAGTATGGTGTATGGTGTAGTGATTGCTCAAACACTAGTATCTATCTCCTTGATAAAGGTTTTCTTTAAATAAGACCAGAATACATGTTTAATATATGGTGGATGATGTAAGGTGTAATGTGTTTAATAAATGGTGTATGATGTAAGGTGTACTGTGTTTCGTGCATCGTTGATGGTTCCTTGACATACCTAAAAAATCCAAACTCACAATTTAGTATATATCTCCTTGATATAGTGTTTCTGTCAATAAGACAAGAATATTAATATACCTTAATATTTTCATTTCACTAATAGTTCAGACAAGATCAGCAATAAGGTTTATGACAGTTGATGTATTAATGTTAAGAAACAGATGGAGAGATCTTGATATGAATATTTGCATCTTCAGCTGAATAATGTACCGGTAGATAATGTGATACTCTATAATAAATGTGATGATAATTACCTGGTTGTGTTGATATTGTGGTTTCCCTTCTCTGTGTCATAGTTCCAGTACCAGCAACACTAGAGTCTACCCCTTCCGTTCTGCTTGAACTGTCAGAGCTTTGGTTTGAGTTAAATGAATTACTAACAAGTTGACATCTCAAATGGACAGCATCAAATTTGGTATCAAAACAACCTTTGGTGCTTTGGCAAACCGTACCACACATTTTTGGGCCATAAGGCTTGAACAATTTCTGTGAACATGTTTTCAAGAAAGTATGTGATCCCAAACCAATGAGTAGCACTAGATTCATAGTGATAAAACTAATGGTGTCCTATAGGGCTGCAAATCAACAAAGAGCTGTATTCAATCCGAGAACTGTTGGTTTATTATCTAACATTCGCAGGAAATGTATTAATTTATTATTAAATAATGGGAAAACATTAAAATTCTTTAACAGAAAAGATAATTCAAAGAACTGATGGTTTATTTCTATATATTTAAAAACAATTATCTTCTAATTGAATATGAAAAGTTCTGATTAATTATTTAATAGCTCTGATCGCATAGCTGTAATACCTCCACCTGTCGTTTGATATCCTTCAGCAGATAGAATAGCTCACATACCCCAACCTGTCGTCAGATCACCTTCAGCAGATAGAATAGCTCACATACCCCCACCTATCGTCCGATCTCCTTCAGAAGATAACATAGCTGATATACCCCACCTGTCGTTTGATCAGGAGATAGCATCCTTAACTCTTCCTTCTGGTAACGCTTGATCTTCAACTTACGCACATTTTTTGATAGATTTAAAAACTAAATGTTGCTTTCGTTCCATGTAATACCGTATCGTTTATGGTGACTTTGAAAAAAATATTACATATCTTTTATTAAAAGTAAATGGTTTAGTGCTAACATGATATGACTTGGGACTCGCAACTGCTGACACCGTTTAGTTAACCAATCACAGGACCTCCAACAAAACCTTCGGTGTGATGAATTAGGGGCAGATAACTCCAAACAGCTATCCTAAGTCTGTTCCGAATAATTTCAAAACGGTCACCGTTAAGAAACTATGATATGATTGGTCAGCTATTTCACTGAAAGTCGACAGTTTTTTGGTGCAATGTTAGGCATTTTAAATTTGTTTTACTTATATCTCAACCCCAGAAAATAATAATGCTAATTATAATGAGATGCAAAACCTAGTTTGACATTCTGCATGGAATCAGTGCTTGAATAAAAAAGTCTTTCAAATGTCATAGCGATCACATCCCATCGGCTGGTCAGGTCGTCTGTCAAAGATGCCACGTGGTAAAAAGGCCGATCAGGCCAAAGTGAAGCCCAAAGTTCACAGAACTCGAGCGGCAGGAAAGAAGCGTCGTCCCCCGCCCTCGGAGCCAAATTCCACGCCAAGCGGTGCGAAGCATTCTCGCCAGTCGACATCGACATCGACAACTCAGCAGACGACATGGCCGGAAGAACTCGGAGCGAACCCCCCGGTTTCTCCTACGGCCGAAGCGCCTAGGATGGGTGAGTACCCCCCCTCCTCTAGCGCATTACCGCCTATCATAGAATTTTCTGGAATCAACGAACATAATAACTTTCAAACAGAAACGAGCGTACGTGAGTGTGACGATTTTCATGCAAACATTTCAAATGCAACACACGAGGGGCATGACGTAGAGCCCGACGTCCCGGTCCTTACTCATTCCGAGGATAGTTTGGGGACCTTAGTTTCTCAAAACATTCGTAACAAGATTCATAAGGGGGAGTTCATTGAATTGTCAGTTTTGATGAAAGGGTCTACAGCTCAAACCGCCGACAGTGGTTTTTCGGTAGGGCTATCGTCACAAGGGTCCATTGAGTTGGTCAAGAAAACAGTTCAAAAGATTGATAATATCAATGACTGGACCACAGCTTTTCTCATCTTTACAAGTATATATCTGGAGAAATTCCCTGATAGACACCAGCAGTTATTGAAATATATGGGCCTTATTAGATTGGCAGCTCAGAGAGCTAGAGGGTATGGATGGCGTTCCTATGACGAACAGTTTAGAGCTAGGATGGCAAGGTTTCCTTTTGTTTCATGGGGCAAAATTGACCATGATCTTTGGCTAGTTAATGTCTTGCCGCAATCATATTCACAAGCTGGGCCATATGGTCGCACTTTCACTGCTTCTAGTACATCCAGGCGTTTCATCAATAGAAGTAACAAGAGCCCGTGTTGGGATTTTAACCTTCGTTCCTGTAGTAGGCACATGTGCAGATTCTCCCACGTTTGTATGACATGCCACAAAAACCATCCTTCAAAATCATGTCATCGCGACAAGAAGCCACAAGTGTAAACAGCGAAAGTGACCCACTTCCCCAGAAAGGGTTTTCACCAGTTATACTACAAGTGCTAGGAGATAAGTTAATTAATTACCAAAACAAATTGGAGGCCTGCTTTCTATGGAAGGGATTTAAATATGGTTTTAGATTAGGATATGACGGCCCTTCAAGACCAACACTTTCTAACAACTTGTTGAGTTGTAAAAAGCATCCCCAAATTGTTAAACAAAAGCTTGATAATGAAGTATGTCAAGGCAGAATGGCTGGACCTTTTACGACACTTCCTTTAAAAATTTTCAGGATATCACCTATAGGATTAGTCCCTAAGAAGGAACCAGGTCAATTTCGTCTTATCCAGCATTTGTCACATCCTCGGGGATCATCTGTCAATGACTTTATTGATGACAATTTAGCAACAGTGAATTATACATTGTTTGACGAAGCAATATACATGGTTCAGGAATTTGAACGTGGGGCTTTGTTAGCCAAAGCTGATATCAAGAATGCATTTCGGTTGATACCAATTAACAACCAGGATTTCCCTCTGCTTGGCATTCAGTTTCAGAATAATTATTATGTAGATCTTTGCCTACCTATGGGATGTAAAGTGAGTTGTGCCATATTTGAAAAATTTGCAAATTTTCTTGAGTGGGCTACAAAAGTGCACCTGCAGAGAGGTCAGATTATTCACTATCAGCTGTCACTTTGCATTATCATCTTTTCTTAGAGTGTGTAAAGAACTAGGAGTACCGATTGCATCTGATAAGACTGTCAAACCAACAACAAACATCGTCTTTTTAGGAATACAGATTGACACAATTAAATGGCAAACGACAATTCCTCGACAAAAAGTAGTAGAGTGTGTAACAAAAATTTGTACATTACTTTCAAAGAAGAAAGCTACACTTAAAGAAGTACAGTCCCTCATTGGTTTGTTAAACTTCATCTGCAAAGTTATCCCCATGGGTCGCCCCTGTTCACGTCGTTTGATAAACATTACAAAGGGCATAAGAAAACCTGAACACAGGTTGAGAATAACCAAATCAGTCCAGCAAGATTTGAAAATTTGGTTGTCATTTTTAAAAAATCACAACGGCATAACATTATTTCCTGAGAAGTTTTGGGATCATAGTGACAGGATGCAATTGTTTACAGATAGTGCTGGCGGCATGGGCAGAGGCTTTGGCATATACTTTGATGGCAGATTGGCTTACGGCCAATGGCCGACACAATGGCATGTCGAAGGAATAACTCGTGACATAACATTCTTGGAATTTTTTCCCATCTTAGTGGCAGTTAATATATGGGGAATTAATCTCAGAAATAAGAAAGTTTTATTTCACTCTGACAATGCAGCCGTTGTGGCAATTCTTAACAAGCTTACATCTTCTTCCCCCAGAGTTATGGTACTTGTCCGTTTATTTGTTTTACAGTGTCTCAAATTCAATCTTACTATTAAAGGTGCTCATATTCCTGGTAAATCCAACCTCATAGCTGACTGTTTATCTCGTTTCAAGTTGCAGCAGTTCAGAAACCTGGCGCCAGAAGCAAACAAACATCCGACGGCAATCCCAGCTTGCCTTTGGCGGACATTGAGGCTGAAGCTTTTAGATTGTTAGATAATTCCATTTCGGCCAGCTCCAAAAGGGCTTATGACAATGGTATTAACTCTTTCGAGCAGTTCCGGAACCGGTATAGTATTCATCTGTGTTGGCCGGTACCTGTGAAACAGGTGCTACAATACATAGGCTATATGGCCCTGGAGGGTAAGGCACCATCAACTGTAGCTCAACACCTTTCGGCTCTTAGCCGTACGCACAAAATTAACTTTTGGAAGGACCCTACAGATAACTTTTTAATCAAGAAAATGGTAGCTGGCATGAAGAATAACTATTCTAATTCTGATTTTCGCGCCCCCATAACAATTCCCTTACTGCATAGACTTCTTGGGGCACTTAAATTTGTTTGTTATTCTCAATATGAAGCCAAATTATTTTCTGCTATGTTCTCACTTGCTTTCTTTGCATTCCTTCGGGTGAGCGAGCTTGTGCATTCTCCAGGCAAAGAAAACTTTGGGCTGAAGCATTCCGATGTCGCACTCAGCAACTGTTTAGTTAAGATCAAAATAAATTTCTCCAAAACTGACCAAAAGGGATATGGAACCGTCCTCATTATCAAGCCCAACCCTGACCTCAGAATATGCCCGGTCAATGCCGTCGCAACAATTTATCAAAGTGCGGCCCAAATCTCAACATGACAGTTTCTTTTTTCAGCATATTGACAGTAGACCAGTCACCAGAAGCCAATTTGCTGGAGTTCTAACTAAGGCTGTCAACTTTTTGGGTTTACCAGGTACCCATATCAAGACCCACTCCTTTAGAATAGGGGCAGCTACAACAGCGGCAGTTATGGGGGTCTCATCAGAACAAATAAAAACATGGGGTCGCTGGAAATCTGATACTTTTAAGCGTTATATTCGCATCGGTTATTTACAGTAATGCAATACTTATGTAAGGAATAGTTTCTAATATCTTGAGTCAGTTTCAGTTGTCTGGGTGCTGGGCTCTTCCTACATCCACTGGGCGAAGAATGCAAGCAGAAAACTGGGGTTTGGCGTCAACTTGGGTCTGGAAGCACTTGGAGCCGACATCAGGTGGATCGGACGGAGAGGAATGCAGTGGACAGATTTTGCGATCACTGTCAAGAGGTGCCTGCGGTCATCCCCGCCTCCGCAGATCATGGTTGTCCACCTTGGCTCGAACGATCTGGTGGAAATTGCTGGAAATGATCTTGTGCAGGTAATGAGACTTGCTAAACCTTGCCTCACTTTTGCCTAATACTAAGTTTGTCTGGTCTGAAATTCTCCCTCGGATCATTTGGCATGGTGCGCTTAGTGGCGCAGCTCTCTTGGTTTAAGGTCAGGAATCTGTCGCTGCGGTCTCCCGCGCAGATTAATTTAATGGGTTTTAACATTTTAACGGGTTACGGCAATACAAGCAGTCTGTTAGCCGATGTGGAGGCCCTCGCTACTTTTCTGCTGTATCGCTAGGATCACCCCCACAGATTAATTTTATTCATCTTAGCGGGTTAGAGAAATACAAGCAAGTGGGTACAGGAATACAAGCAGTTTCTTAGCCGATGTGGAGGCCCTCGCTATGTTTTCTGCTGTATACTGGGGGGCTTTGCCGAGAGAATGGAGTGTCGATGTGGAGGCCCTCGCACTTCATCTCTCATTGTCATGTGATCTGGTGGCACTGACCGCATGTCAGTGTGGGCTACTAGTATCTTCTTGCTTAGATACATATAAGGAAGGGAGCTTACCTATGGTTCCCCTAGTAAGCCTCTTTCTTGGATAGGGGGTAAAGGGGGAGGGGCTTGTCTATGGTTCCCCTAGCAAGTCCCTTCTAAATTAAGCTAAAGGGGGGAGGGGGTTTACTTATATTCTAGGTCCTTTTTCAGATAAAGAGGTTATAGGTACTTTTGGAGGGGTGTCGCTACAAGTTTTCTTACTTGAATAAACTGCGCCCTTTTATTGCCAAATATTCTCTTTGTGGTTTTTTGTATTCCCATATTTGCTTATTACAATTACTCTCCATGATAAACACTCTTCAATTCATATACCCTATGGGCCTGTTGCTCCTCTGTCCCTCATCAACTTTAAAATCTCAATATGACCATACTCTACAGCATTCAGCAAAGGAGTACTCACGAAAACGTGTTTGCTTTTTATGTTCATTTCATGATCATCTAACAATGTCTTAACAATATAAGTACTGCCATCTTCACAAGCAAAATGTAACACATCTAGCATAAACACTTATTGCTTCTATACACTAATATGATATTGTGATAGTCGGTTTATCCCATGAACAAATATGAGCAATGTATGTTATCATTAAAAGTCAATTGACTAAATGTCATATCCTTAATGTTACCACTCCTTTACCAAGTTGTTCTACCAGTTAACAAATAAACATCATGAATATTTACAAAAAGCTATTATAATTATAAAAAAGATGAAACCTACTCGAGATTTGATAATTGGAAGTTGGAAAGTTGGAAAGTTCCAACTTATTATTTCAAGATATGTGTAACAGATGATTCCACGGAGTCCTAATCACCCACATGTGTTATCTTATCGTGGAATGTAGCACTCCTATTCTGGGTCGTGTTACTAGTTGCTGGTATACAGTACACAACTAAAATGTCTATATATTTTACTGTTGTTTTTGCTGCTCTCCTCTCACCCGTTGTTGGCATGATGGTGTCATTCACTAGACCAGATGGAAGCCTTGATGTTTCTGGTCTGGCTAAACACTTTGCTCTAATTGAACAGGAACTCAAGAGCAAGGCAGCAGCCAGTTACGTTGCACATATAGAGAGTGCCATGGTGTCACAAGATGAGGTCAACAATCTTCATAAGCAACTTGCAACAGTTATGAAAGACTTGAACAGGACAAATGATCAGCTGGCGGCCACACAAAATGAATTGAGACGATCTCAAACTGAGTTGAAAGTTGTTCAGTCCAAACTGACTATTGCCTTGGGAGAACTAGAAGATATAGCAAAGGTCAAGGTTGATATAGCTGTTCTGCAGAGCCAGATGAGGTCAATTAATACAACCAACAACCAGCATACAGGAACATTGTCGGTTATCAGAGGAGAAGTTGCAACCTTTCAGTCTCAACTGAGCAAGTTACAAAATGAAACAGAAATTTCGAACAGAAGTCTTCGAGGAGAAATGACCACCTTGAAAGCTGAAATTGACCAGTTACAAAACGACACAAAAGTTACAAGCCTTAAAGGACAAATGGCGACCTTGGAATCTGAAGTGGTCCAGTTAGATTTATCCAGCGAGACAATCTCTAACCTGAGTACAACAATCCAGCAGCTTCAGATGATGTTTAATAGTTCAGTTCAACATGGAGAACGTATCAAAGGTATGTAGACTTCCTTTATAGAACCAAACATCGTTATTTATTAAGTTAATGTTATTTAAAGGTGCATCAATTGTGTTGTTGGGGGGTAACATATGCCAAACATTATCAAATATGTTTTGTTATTGCGAAGTACTGACTATTGTCAAAAATTATCATTTTAATGATACTCGATGTAGTGACAATATATATGAAGATAAAAGTAGTGATTTCTGATCGAAAACCGGATAATATACTACGAGTGACACTAGGGTAATATTTTATTTATCATAAAATTTATCTTTTAACATTAGGGTGAACATTTCACAACTCTGAACACAGCACTGCCATTTAACTTCGAGTGATGTGACGTGTTAACATTGTGACGTCATTATGTTTATGGTGTCATCGAATCATGATGTCATTAAACGATGATATAAAAGTATTTTTATGTCATGACGGGAGATATTGCTTGATCTCACACACTAGACATCTCCAGTGGAACACAGTCTTAGATGACAAATCTATATAATAAATATAGAACTTTTTTACCGTATTATGAAAATGTCTTGGAAGATATTTCATATTTTTATATACTGTCGAGGATTATTGTCGTTCTCCACATATCCATGTGCTTGTCTCTGTCTTCAGACATCAGCGTGTACACCAGATGGGGAAGAACATCCTGTCCACCAGAGAACAACATGGTTTATAAAGGTGAGAGCTGCATTCAACTATGATGTGTACTGTCTGGAACAGATTTCTATCTCTGTCTTCATGAATGTCTTTAGGAGGAAAATATGTTGGAATTTAATTTCATGTTGAGGCAACCACGTTTCGATG
This sequence comes from Gibbula magus, assembly GCA_936450465.1. Lineage (NCBI taxonomy): Eukaryota > Metazoa > Mollusca > Gastropoda > Trochida > Trochidae > Gibbula > Gibbula magus. The sequence goes on from OW388302.1 coordinate 7,229,015, forward strand.
ATTGAAATGACACAAACCCTGATGATATTCATTTGTCGATATCAAGCAATACAATTAAAGCAATGGATAATTTCTTTGTTTTAGAAATTATTTATTAATAATGAAAGATACAGAGTACAAACTGGTTATTCAACCATTGTAAGTTGTCTTTCATTCAGAGAGACTCCTAACACTAAAGGATTGGAATTGAACTATGGTTTGTATACATTCGATCGCCTCTCTCCTTACAAAATTTCTTAGTGTCAGCAATAAATTTATTTCGTTATCATGAGTTTAAGCTTTGCATATAACATAACATACTTGAATAAATATATCTTTCTAAAGATGCTCTCATAATTGCATTGAAATGGAACATTACAAAGCTTCTTATTTCTATAATCTAGGCTATGCTGCTGGGTCATAATATCAAAACAATGGTGGATCAGCTTCAATTCTATGTCTCCCAGAACACCCAATCGAATCTAACCACAGCTTTGGTATTCACGAAGGTTTCACGTCACAGATATGGGGGACTCTGTATGAGTCAGTCTATAAGGATATGCCCTTTGAGTCTTTATCACAAAAAGGCATGCCCTGTGTTGTGTGTGAAATCAACAGATTAACGTCCATCATGGTGCCAGCGAGGAATGCATGTTACCAGGGCTGGACTCGGGAGTACTCTGGGTTTCTGATGGGCGGTGTAGCGCATCATTCGTCCGCTGATTACATCTGTGTGGACACTGATGCTGAAGCTATTGCAGGTGGTCATGGAAGAGAGACTGGTCGATGGATGTATCCCGTTGAGTTTAAGTGCGGTGTCCTGGCATGTCCTCCGTATGTAAATGGAAAGTTCGTCACCTGTGCTGTTTGCTCCAAGTGAATAAAATATACATCAACTTTAACTTTATTGGTGTTATCTCTAATGCTATATTCTTGAGAATTTAACGTCATTGGAAATTGTTTAGTAAAAGTATTTGGGTTATTGAAAAAAGTTATGTTACATACACAATGTTACCTTATTTTGAATTTTACATGAAAACTGCTGTTAATATTTTAGATATAATGTTAACATAGTGATCTTCCTTCATTACAATTGATTTTATTTATAAAAAAAATATTTCTTTAAGAACGTATATATCATACATTTATTTCAATGTTCTCGTTTTTTGTAATTGTATTTGATTTATATCATAATTACTGAAATGCATGTTCCTACATTAGATAATGCATATATAGTGTTACCTTTCTATTACACTGGACCATTTTAGTGGTAAACTAAATCAGATTTTAGAAATACTTGCCATTTAGATAGTGAGGAAATATAACATGTTTATATTTGGGATAACACTACCTTCAATAGTACAAATCTGTGTACTTTTTCGGGCCGAGTCCCATGCGGGATTCGAACCCACACCATCAGAGTAAGGCAACTATTGACAGCATTGACTGTACCAACAGCTTACCACACGACCATTTCGCCTCGACAATCAGATTTGATATCTAAGAAGTATCTGCACAATTTTTTCTCAAAACATTTGGATCAAGGCGGTTGATCAAGCTGACATCTGAATGATTTTAAATCAATGCTAAACTTATGTGTATATCTTTAGAGATACATGTTATGTAGATAGTGAACTAACGTAACATTGTTATATTTGGGACTGTGTTGGCCTAATGGGTAAACAGATTATATGTTGGTTCAGTCAGTGGTGGTAATTTTTGCTTGAATCTGGCTTAGAAAAAACCCACGAATTTGTATTTTCCAGATAGTGTGATCTCACATATGTTATTTGTACTCGAATTGAAATTATAAGTAAAAGTTGTAAAATTCATTTTGTATGAATTTATATATAAAGTATCAACAATTCAGAAGGCTTATCACTGGTCAGCGAATCCCTTATCTATGATTATATATAACGCAAAGTAAATAGGTTAAATCTCATTTCAGTTACCAGCCATGCAGGTTAGTGGTGTTGTTATCTTAGCCTTGCTGCTTTCAGCACAGGCGTTGATAATGCCAATTTCAAAACCAGACGGATCTTTGGACTTAACTAGTCTTTTAAGTCACATTACTTTATTGGAGAAGACAATAGAAAACAAGGCGTCTGTGACTGACATTTCAAAATTGGAGCGAACAGTAACCAAATTAGAAACAGAACTACAGACAGCTCGGATGGAGCAGAAAGTTACGCAAACAAAGCTGGACACAGCCCTGGAAGACCTGAAGGATCTCAATGCAAAGGATATCTCTATGAAGACAGAGCTTGCAGTACTACAGAACCAGATTCAGTCAGGAAACAGTCAGTGTACTTGTGGATCTCCCGGAGGTCAACCAGCACAAGATCTGTCAGCTCTTCGAACTGACGTATCCAAACTGGAATATGAAGTAAATGAGCTTCAGTCACTCACAAACCTATCAGACATCTCCAGTCTCTCTTCTGACCTGTCCACCTTAATGTCTGAAGTAAAAGAGCTCCAGTCGCTCACGAACCAATCAGATGTATCCAATCTCTCTTCTGATGTGTCGACCTTGAAATCTGAAGTAAAACAGCTTCAGTCATTAAAGAACCAAACCGATGTCTCCCATCTCTCCGCTTATGTGTCCACCATTAAGACCGAGATGTTTCAGCTTCAGTCTCTCCATAATAGGACTGCTACATCTCAAGGCACGCTACAAGGTAGAGATTCAAATGTTACCTCAAGTAAAAAAAATCATATGCTCTTGTAACATTTTGCTAAGTACAATGCACGAATTTCCCTATTGACCATTGATTGTAGGAGGCAATAGTAATGTGTTCATATAAATGATTCAAATGCAATGAAAAAGGTAGAAGTGTGCACTTGTGCACAAACGACTTATACAAAAGACGAAGTCATTCTCCTGTTTGAGTAATTCTTGTCAAAGTTATAATTGACCAAATGTTACATTTAAGTAAACGTCATGTGGCACCAATACATGGATTATATATCATACGCTCTATTTCTTTAGCTTTTAGAACATTAGAACATTTTTAGTTGTTTTCTCTCTGTCCCCAGGCAGCAGTGTGTACACCAGATGGGGAAGAACATCCTGTCCACCAGGAAACAACAGGGTTTATTATGGTGAGAGCTAGATTCTACTTGCCAATGTCTTTGTATGTGTGTCTGTCCGTTTGTATTTGTATAAGAGATAAATTAATTTCTGAAACATAATATTTGTTTTAGTTCGATATCATTGATAAACATGTTTCAAAAGTTATGTCTCGGTCTTTAGAGTACTTAAGAAAGACACAAAATGGACAACACTATTAACCTTTGGGTCGTCTTAATTAATAAAAAAAAATAATGTTCATGATCTCAACATTAAGAGGTATTCAATATACCAATTGCCTAGAACTGTAATATTGTATGGTATGTAAATGTATCTCTTTTACTAACTTTCATCTTGTAAACATGTCATTAAGTTGACAATAAACTCTTAAACAGAAATTTGCAGCGTATGTGACATACTTAATTTCGTTATTTCTTTATTTCGTGTGCTTGACTATTCCTTTCTTGTTCTTTGACACTTATTACATGAAATGATTGCAATTAAACAAGAAACTAATGTATTATTTCGTTTCTCTTTGAAACAAATACCTCAAATAATATTTTTTTTAAAACCCTGAAGCTTATCTGAACGGTATTCACTTATCTTATTGGTATTTAAAAGAAACACTACAATATTTCTTTCAATGTTTCAGGATACGCAGCTGGATCATTTTGGTCAGGTAAAGGAGGATCAGCATCAATGCTTTGCCTTCCAGAACACCCGGTCTATTCTAACCGCACGTTTGATGATCATGACGATTTTACATCACTAATCTATGGGACAGAGTATTATGGGGGCCTCAGTGAAATGCCCTTCAGATCTTTAGTGCAGGAAGATATGCCCTGTGTGGTGTGTGAAAGCAACAGAGCAACGTCCATCATGGTTCCAGCAAGAGATACATGCTACCAGGGCTGGACTCGGGAATACTCAGGGTTTCTGATGGGCGGGGAACAAGACCAGTCGTCTGCTGATTACATCTGCGTGGACTCCAATGCTGAAGCTATTCCAGGGGGAAATGAAACAAAATATGGGAGATTGCTGTATCCTGTTGCATCGAAATGTGGTGTCTTGGTTTGTCCTCCATATGTGGAAGGCAGGGTCGTGACGTGTGTTCTCTGCTCTAAGTGAAACTAATAAAATACATAAAAGTGGTCATTTATTTGGTGTTATCTTTGATTCAATATGTGTTTCCTTTTCAAGTTATATTCAGTTGTTAAACACCACCTACGAAGTAGTTTGAGTATATAGCGCTCAACCATTCAATTTTTATCCCACCGGTTTGTAGTCGTGGGATACAGTCGTCGCCCTGTCGGTCCATCTGTGCATCTATCCGTCTGTAATCATTCTGTTTTCGCAGCAGAACTCGAAAACTGTTGATTACATCTTTCTGAAACTTTCCATGTGTATCACTTACCAACTGAAGTGGTGCCTTTTTATATATTCAGAATTCTGAAAAAAAGTTTGTTTCCATAGAAACGTGTTGAAATTGAACTTTGTTTAGAGACAGGTACGTTTCCGGAGCAGAGCTCTATAACTCTTCACCATATCTTCCTGAAACTGTGCATGTGTATTACCCACTAACTAAAGTGGTGCCTTTTGATATTTCAAGATTTCTGAAAAATACGTTTTTCCGTTTCCACAGTTAATTTGTTGAATATGGACTTTGTTCAGAGACAGGTTCCTTACTGGAGCACAGCTCTAAAACTCTTCATCATATCTTCCTGAAACTGAAAATATAATACCCACAAACTGAAGTGGTGGCTTTTGATATTTTCGGATTTCTGAAATGTGTGTTTTTCGTTTCCATAGAAACGCATTGGATTTGAATTTTGTTCAGATATAGGTCTCCTTGGGGAGCAGAACTCCAAAACCTATCATCATTACTGAAGTTCAGCATGTGTACAACAAACTAACTGAAGTAGTAGATATACAATAATCTGTCAAAGATGTGCTTTACAAATTAGGATGGGATATGTCATCTTCTGATGACTCTTGTTCTGTATGTCAACCCATCCGTTTCCTTTAATTTCCGACCATGAGTCCGTCCAATCATGTTTGAGCATTGTATATTCTACATTTTTAGGTGCATTAACTTTCGGTATGCAGCTGCAGTGAAAACAATGATTAAATGTATCAATTATTACCTAATTTACATATTTTATGCATTTGATATCTCTAACAGTTTTTATTAGACATTAGATATCCATTGACTACATCAGACAGGAGTTACTTCCCTACTTTTGCAGTTTGAAAGCTATCGTAACTTAAATGAACAGGACAAACCTGTCATTCTTGTAGCACTATTAGCGAGTGAGCTTCGATGATGTCAATTTAGTGGATATATTTCAATGACCTCTAGCATAACACTCAGCTATATGCTCTTGGTAACAACCTTGTCCTGCACAACCTGGTTGCCCTAGCCACTGTTCTCGTTAAAGGTACATCCATTGTGCTGTTTGGGGTCACCTATTCCAAAGGTTAAAATGTGTTACTTTATCGAGAAGTACCGATTGTTACCGAAAAACATAATTTTGATGATACTCGACTTGTGATATGAAGGTAAAAGTAGTAATTTCTGATCAAAAACCGGACAATAATCTGCGTGTTGCGCGCGTCAATGAGTAAACATAATTTGGGAATCTTTTTTATAACAGACACAATGATAAATTTGGGTTGATCATGTTAAGTAGGTCATATCACTATTATGCATGTAAATGGGGCGTCCAGTTTCGGTTTCTACACATGCATAATGTGGTTACTCGATTTTAATTTGTAATTAAAATATATTTGGCGATTGGATATGAATATGCAAGCTGAGTGAATTTATTTGTACTCAAAACAGCACAAATGGTGAGCCGGACGTATTAAAGCCTAATAATATTTTATGAAACACAATGGATGTACCTTTAACACACAGGACATCTCAATTCTTTATGTAATGGGACATAGCATCAATCAAAAACTGGGAATGTATGTAATGAAAATAATACTGCATTGAAGGAGAACTTTAACTGGAGCTTCACTGAATGAAAAACGAATTATCACTTGAGATAATAAAGGTTAAAGCTGACACTGCAATTTTCAGCATAATCGTAAGTGGGATTTCAACCCACCTAAAAACAGTTTGACTGTTACCACCTGAGACATGTTAGTTCTTCCTGATCGTGATCCTGATCTAAATCCAAACTTGACATTATGACAAAATGACATTAATGACAGTAAAGTTTCCAATCATTAAAAACAACAGAAAAATGAAGAAATTTTTCTTTGGCATATAGCTATGCTGGTGTGAAGGATCAGGGAACCTTATTCATTCTCTTGTCTGTAACATCCGGGCTTTAGACTGTAGGAAATGACTAAATGATTCACGCATTTCAAATGACCTTACTGTATCACTAGATAATTACTATATTACAAAATCAGATGAGGATACTTTAGAAATAGTCCACGGGTTGTTGAGAATAAACAGCTTCGTCGTGGAGGAATGTCCATCAACATCTTATTATACAAACCAATTATCAGAAGTAGCAATAACGGTGTTGCACATAAAGCAAAAATGACATGGCAGACATTTTAATGTGAACACATTTTATTATTATGAATTACAAAAACGCTTCCCATGACTTCACCAAACCATATGTACTCATTTTTAACTTGATTTTTTCCGAGGAGGAAAAGGTGTTTTGCTATGAGCAACGTTGTTGACAAAATACATTTCATCAACTTATTTGTGCTACTGTCCCTTCAAAATGAAATACCAGATAAAGAAACTTTGCACTTATTCTCAAGTGGCTTTACGGTGTTCGGGTGTCATGTTATCCAACTTTTTGTGGCATTGGTCCACACAATATGTAATTAAGACAGGACATTAAATTTTGTTTTCAATGGTAAGCAGTTAATTTTGTTAATGACTGTGTATACTGTAGTCTAACTTTCTTGTAAACATCGATTTTTATACAGTGATTATTGAGTAGTTAATTGTCCTTAAGTTGAAGTTTTGACCATTCCGCTAAAATTGCCTCATTTTGATAATCCAATGTGTAAAATCCTGTGATTTATATTGCAAATTTTAGGTCAAAATCAACCTTCTATAGATACATTATGCATATATTACAAGGCAAAGATTAATTTTTGTGAAAAAAGTACATGATTAAAATCTGTAACGTCAAGGCTCAAGAACCAAGCTGAAGTTAGATCAAATGTATCTGGAGATTGTTTTGCAATGACTTGAGATAGAACCGAATGCCAAGAGACAATGGTTCTAAGTAGTAACAACTCGACAAGAGGAAGGACGGGCAAGGGAAAATATGCATATTCATTGCTTGGGTGAAAGACACACTGGGGATATACCAATCAATTGTACAACCTTCTAGGGAACATAAGCAGATAACAGTAGCGACCATTTTGAATTTGGCGGCCATCTTGGATCGAAATTGACTTGGCCCTCAGACCAAATTAAATCTAAATACCATTAGCTATCTTTGTTCAAAGTTTGGTACTTTTCAATTCACCATTCTGCCTGACTACTACGTCGCACTCCTGCAATAAACATTTTTTTTATATCCATAGAACTAGTTCTCCTTCATCTAACCAACTTCTAAATGCCAAGCTTCACGTTTTAAACAACTATTATAACAATTCCTCTATAACAATAACTACTATAAACTACTTTCGGGGATGCAAGTAAAATACATTTACGATACTTTATTTATTAAAGATAAGATTAATCTTGGATTGTAACATCCAGTCACCAATTTTGCATTATCCGAACACTAATTATTATATCAATTTGAACTCTTGAAATTGGTCTCCAATTTAGATCTTAAGATGACGCACTCACTGTTAGATTGTTGACAGCAGTGAACGGGTGCATCCAAAATATACATTTAATATTTTCTTAATCCTTTGATTTGTTTAAAATTTCGGCTGCTCTCTCAATACGATACACTCTTTTATACAAGACATCTTACGATTTGTATGGATAACATTTACGAATAACCTTTTTCAATCAATTGTCCTTCCTCTTAGAAATATCCTGAGTAGAGTCAATTTTAAATAAGCGTTTTCACAATATACTCTCCTTGTAAATTTATTCAGATAGACCTAACAGTATTGGCGACAATATACATCCGTAAGTATTTTTAAATTGCCCCCTTGCAATACACACATATCCCAGTAAATCCAGGCTTGCATATTCTATTTAACTCGTTAAGAGCGCTACTTGGCTCCTCACAGGATGACTAGTGATGGCAATAATTAGATACTACAATACTGTACTGTATACACTGCTACGACTTCAGGTTAATATCGAATTGAATTGAATTGACTCGACTCATTTCAAATATCCCATCACAAATTACATTAATTATGACATACCGAGACATCAAAATCCATGTCCAATAACTCTCCATTTTCCAAATTGTGTTTAAAGAATATGATAATTAAGAATTTGGTTGATTCTTAAATTTTACAATACATCTACTTTAGAGAGAGAGAGAGAGAGAGAGAGAGAGAGAGAGAGAGAGAGAGAGAGAGAGAGAGAGAGAGAGAGAGAGAGAGAGAGAGAGAGAGAGAGAGAGAGAGAGAGAGAGAGGGGGAGAGAATTGGTCGAAGTAACCGTTGTAACAATCAATTATTCAAATTCCAAATTGATTCCAAATATTTTGCTTACAAATGAGCTTTTGTTCCTTTTATAACTTTTTAATAACCTCTAATAAGTTTAAAGAGAGTCTAGTCAAAATTATAAAGCCAAATGAATTGCTAATCCAACCCAAATTAACAATTTCATCCTTAGGATAAAGAAACAATTCAAGTTGAGAGTTATAAAGGGAAACTTAAACAACAATGAGATATTCAATAGAATATATTTCTTTTAAATAACTCATATTATTAACCTACCTACATGATTGTGGTGTAGTGTGTTTTGTTCCTTGAGTTAAAGAATGACACTATCTTTATCTTCTCCATCTTTATTTTGGGAGTGTCCTCGACTTTGTCTTCCTTCCTCGATATCTTTAAAATTTTCTCAAATGAGAATTGATAAGTTCCTTATGAAAAACTAATGCTTAATGTTAAGAGCGTAGATATATATATATGGTATGTACATGTAATTAGAGAATGAATGAAAGGTCGAATTAAGTGTTGGAACCTTTATGCCAAAATATCCACTTTGAAATGTTAACGATCAATTATTCAAATTCCAAATTGATTCCATATATTTTGCTAACAAATGAGCTTTTGTTTCTTTTATAACTTTTTAATAACCACTAATAAATTTAAAGAGAGTCTACTCAACAATTATAATGACGGAATTGTTAATCCAACCCAAATTAACAATTTCAACCTTAGGATAAAGAAACAATTCAATTTGAGAGCTATAGAAGGAAAGTTAAACCACAATGAGATATTCAATAAACTATATTTCTTTTAATAACTCATATAAATGTTGATATCTGGTAAACTCTTCAAAGCGATCATGGGTTGTTGTTAAACATTGAGTTGTATTGAGCTCGATAATGTTATCACTTGGATCGTAGACAAGTCCACAAGAGCACTGCTTACATTTACAGACAGAACTACCTCTTAAGACTAAGGTGTCAGAATGAAGTTTGCAGTTATGCTGTGTGTTGTAATGGCCCAGACAGGAACATCATCTTTAACGGGAAGCGGGCCAAGGTCCACATTGAAGATCAGATGTGCAGTTGGGTGTACATCTGACTGTACACTTGATAGCGCTCTGTCAGAGGAGTTGGAGAGAAGGGGTAAGAACCATGCTAAGGCTCTTAAACAAAAGTCCTCATTCCTCATTATTAGTAGGGGAAAAAAGGATAACCAGACGAGGGTCGTGATCCTAGGATCATTGACTTCTAACACTACAAAGAGGATTGGAATCAACATTTCTGATTTTTTGCGAGCCTTTGACTTTGACAGAGATACAAATACATTGTTCTGGGCGACAGATTCATACATTAAAAAACAAACTTTCGGAAAAATGGAGGCAAAGCTCTTACACAAAACACGGGACACGACTACATTAAAAATTCACAAAGATAAACTGTATTATACGTCTGCGATTGGAAAAGGCAAAAGCAAACGTGATACCATAGAGACACTGTCAAAAGAAAATGATGGCAAAGAACATCTTTGGTACCGATGTCCCAAACATCGAAAAACAATTGGCGATATACATTTTGACGGGGATCTCATGTGTTGGATTGAGAGAACTTACAAACAATCAAACATCCTTTGTGTTCAACTGCCCTCGAAGGACACAACAGTGCTAAAAGCATTTAAAGGTGATATGGTGCGTTTGTCTGTTTTCCGATTTCCAAATACAACCCTATTAACATGGAGCTCTTTTAAAAGCGGAACATGGCTGCATGTAAACTTCCTTGATAAAATGAATGGCAAGGAAATGTGTAAAGGAAGTATCAGTATGAAACGAAACTATATCCAATCACTAGTTTTGCTAAATTTTGATGTTTATTATTCATATCATTCAAATATAGTAGAAACAGTTGAAATCAACAAAAACTGTAATTTTGGGAAACAAATTCTTTTCCGTAAATATCCAGTGCCATTTATTAATAAGCACGTTTATCTCGATTTTATTGTTTTTTGAGTCCGCTGACTTTCTACGTTGGTGTTTGTTCTTGTCAACTACCAACACCATGTTTCAGGGTAAAACCTATAGGCCCGCTCCACTTATATGCTCTGGATGCAAACCCCACCTAAACCTTGGCGACCATTGACCGCGCTTAAAAGACGAGTTGGCAAATTCGAGATGGATCACAGCGGAAATTATACAGATTCCCGAAAAGATACATCAAAAGTTTACCACTCCTATTTTGATGAATGAAAATATCATTTTAGGATAAAATGTGTATGATCTGTTGTGATAAAATCAACCGGATAGCTAACTTGGACTTGGACATAATAACCATTGCCGATCGCTTGAGGAAGAGCAAAAGCCAACTGCAGTTTAAAAGGCTATCTGTGGTTGTCAGAAATTTTACTTCAAACAATGGCAACAAAATGGTTTGATTGGCTGGATCAGAGGTCACAGCGTAAAGGTCTTATTGGGGTTTGCACACATGGTATCAAAATGGAGCGGAGCGTATACATTTTACCCTAAAAAGAGGATGAACAACCAAATGAATGAATACTTCGTCAAGCCTTGTATAAAACGAACAATATTTTCTTATATTAACATATACAGCATTATGCTGTGGTGAAAGATGAAATGTCTTTGTCTGTCTTAATTAAAAATCATAAGTATTGATATTTGATTGTGTCAATAAAGTCTAATTTATGTTATTCGGTAATTGTCTGTTTTCAATGAAGTACTGTATAATGAAATACATTCATTTAACAAGATGCCTAGAGGTAAATTATTTAAGAAATAGAAGACGAGTAAAGTTGAATAAAACACAGCAGGAAGCATAACACACGAAGGGTGCAGCAAATAAAGGACAACAACAAGTCTTTTATTTCTTATATGAGATGCCTTAAATAGTTACAATCAAGATGTATCCATATAGCGACATTTGATGCAGTTGAGAAGGCGAGCAAACGCAATGTCATTGACGAAATGGTCACAAGTCCTCAAGCTCGTCATTTACAGCGCCCAGCAAACGGTAGCTATTTTGAATGTCGGGTGATATGCTAAGCAGCTTTTGTCAAATGGGTGGAATAAGGAGAAAGGAATCCTGATTGTATGAACGTGAATGTTGGGAAAACAAAATTAAAACTCCCGTAATAAATGACACATATTTGATTTATAAATAGTTAAAGACAACTGTAGGGGGGAAGTTTGTGTTTAACAACAATATTTTTAGTGCGAATTCGCTGTTGTTGTCAACAATGGATTTTTCAAATGTAATTGACAGCTCGCTCTGTTACGTCGTAAGTTGTAATAAACGCGGTAAGATGTAATAACTGCGTTAAATTGTAATAAAAACGCGGTAAGATGTAATACTGCGGTAAATTGTAATAAAAACGCGGTAAAATGTAATAAAGTTTACTGCGGTAAATTGTAATAAGGGGGTGCGGTAAAATGTTATTAAAAAGTGCGGTAAAATGTAATACATAATGCGGTAAAATGTAATAACCATACATCTAATTTTTAGCTGCCATGAATGCCGAATTTGGGTCATTCATTGAACATATACATATGTATTTTTTGAATGAGAGTATTATTATAAGTATTATTGCATATTAAAATCATAAGTTCTCCAAAATTTACAGACGAACTGTTTTGATTAAACCTCCGCCTTACATGGAAGTATACAGGGTTTATTCTGTCAATCTGTCTGAAACTTTACATATGTATTTCAAATTTACTGGAGTGGTGCCTCTTGATATTTTCAGATTTCTGAAAATTTTATTATTTTTGTTTGTTTTCATGAAAAACGAGAATTTGACTCTGTTCACGTTTACAGATAGATAGGTTGTTTCCTGAGAAGAGATTGATAACCATTCATCATATCTTTCTGAAACCTATTCATGTTGTGTATTATCCACTAACATAATTAAAAAGTCTATCATCATTTATATCAAAGATCGATTATACATGCTAATAAAGCACTCTGTGTTAATAGGGGACCGTTTGGATATTTTATCTTCTGATGACTCTTGTGTTTGTTTGAGTTTCTATGGAAACGAAACAGTGACCTTATGTGTATAATGGAAGAATATATATTCCATTGTTTTGCAGAATCGCTGAAACTATCATATGTTTCACTTCATTAAACTGTATTCATATTCATACCCATAGATTTACATTTTGCAAGTTTTTGAATTTGTATGTAACGGTAATCATATTGTCTTGAACTGTTAAAGTATAAGGTTCCATGTAACATGTTCGTAACTTCCGGTGTCATGAAGTGTTACCATTCCAACAAAATGAGCCTAGGGTATATGACTTTACAGTTGATATGAGCAAAAAAATTATGTTACATGCAACGCTTAACATAATTTAATTCCATACCTAATTGATAGCGGAAACTTTTGAAGTTGAAATTATTTTCTGCTAGTACCTTTGCTCTATTCTGGCAAGCCAAACTCTCGATAGACATTTTAAAACATAAATATTTATTTGTGTATGTGTGTATGTGCGTGTTTGTGCGTGCGTATGTGTGTTATTATTAGGGTTTAATGTCATTTTCAAAATTATTTCACTTACGTCATGATGGCCAGTATCATTGCACAACATCCCAGGGTGGGAATGCGTAAGTTGAGAGGCGTTTAAAAATGTGCGTGTGCATGTGTGCATGTGGGCCTGTGTGTGTGTTGAATTCAAATGTTAATTCATTTAGAAAACAAGCGCCGTCGTTCAAATTTTTTATATTTTTCTTGAGGTTATTGTGTAAAACTGTTATTGGCACACATGTTTGGTCATTATTTTGCTTAAAGGAGCTGTAGCATGTTTTTTGCCAATTTTATTCTTTCCTTTTTACCATTTATATTACAAATTTATGCAATTTATAATTACTTTAGAGGGTAATAGTTCTCATTACATGAACCATCTATCCGTAGTCGCAGAAATTTGTGTAGTGGTCATAATGAAAACCACTGGCGGACTTTTCAAGGTGAACACCTTTGACTGGCCGCCAAGTACAAAATTATTCCCATAGCTTTAAAAAAGATGTGCACATGTTTTTTAACTTTAATATTGCGAAGAAAAATGGTGTTTTTCGAATGGCGACATTATTTGTTCATGACATTGATTTATTTCAGAGACAAAACACGTGCTACCCTTTAAACTGTGGAAATAGCATATAGATATCACGTAGTCTCTTTTCTGATAAATCGATTTCATTGAAGTAGTTAGCATTTGGTTGGCGAAAGCATATGCCTCCGTCACACAAAAGAAGTTCCTACTACGTTCTTTTCCTTCCAAAAAATGTTGTAAAACGGCCTCGAACGGGACAGAGACAGCTAACTGTTATGAAGAAGTTTTCAAATACGATAGACAACTCTTAGTACGCCCATGTCGTCTTTACTCCGTCCTCTAATAGTTGGTACCATGTTTTGATTGAACAAAATTGCCCGTTCATCTCGTGCTTAAAACGTTTTACTTTTTACTCAGTTTATATGCGTTCTCAACCAAACCTATCTCGTTCTTAATATGCCCACATTCTTGCATTGATATTTCCGTTTTCAGTTTTAATTTGATTTTTTTTTTATATATTGTGGACAAAGAATTTTGTCCATTAAAATCTCTTGCCTCAAACCAAACAATTAGATACCGGTAACAAAGGAAAGGATATATATATGTTTTGTTGATAATTTGTTCCCAATCCGTTTATTATAAATATTATATGTTTAACCAAAGAACTCTGCACACGTGTACCTGTACTGTTTCTCTGTTTCCATCCAAAGGTTGTAGAAAACCATCAGTCAGCATATAAACAGATTGTTCATGTTTCACTTGTTAAACTAAATGGAATTATATCCGTCCCTTCATAATTTCTCAAACGTACTACGAACGAATAGAACATAACGAGGACCAATTGCGAACTTTAAGAACTGTGTAGGAATAACTGGTTTGTGGAGTGAGAAGTTTTACCATCTAAAGTGGTAAAATTATTAAATTTTAATCGTAAACCGCAGATTTTGAAAAATACATTGAACGGTGCAATGTTAAATGTATTATCATAAAGTATGTAGGTAAGACACATTCATCATGTAACTGCTAATATAAGATACCCACGACAGCGTGACTTATTCAACGATATAGTACACGCGGTTGACTTTTGATGTCATTTCGGTAAAATCACATCGCTTAGGAATTACGTTATATATCGCTAATAATAGCTTTGCGTCGTTTAGCAAGTGAAGTTTACGACAAAATATAACTTATACTAACTTTTGAAGTGCATGTTTTTTTTTTATAAATGCGAGTAATTGTTGAAGGTTATATCAAATAGAAATAGAAGACTTGTTATTGTATTTTATTGTAGAATAAAACATTAAACATTACAGAATCACAAAACTCTTGGGCTTCGCTCCCTGCTATGATTCTCACATTCAGAATATTTTCCAATAATGATTTCTTTGCCGCCACATGATACGATGCGCACTCGTCCAAACTAATGCGCTTAGCCATACAAATTATTGTGTGTACGAGATCATGAGCGTATTTAGTCACTGTAAAATCTTGTTTCTGTAATACTAACGATGAAAAGAACACTTGTGAATTGTATGCGTATTTTGTCGAAACGAAGCGATAAATCTGGGATTCGAACATGCAAATCACATGTCATAGATAGCCTATCATTCTTAGCAAATATACTTAAATGTGAGTTATGTCCCTTGACATTATTTACTTCAAACGTGGATCTTCATTCCCTGACGAAAATGAATCTCAATCAGGTATTAGTTGTAATTATTTTCACAAACTGGATAGCATCACTGCTAAGTGCACGAACAGACAACAAATACATGCATGCAGTCGATGAAGAAACCTACACAACTTTGTTGGAATTGGCTCAAGGCAAGTTTCGCGTACCCGTAACAAAACGAACTCGGACACAGAAGAATGCATTTGTCCGATATTGGAGACGGCGATTCGACTTTTCATTTATCGATGAACAAGGTGTTCCCTCATTGTTCTTTCAAGGAAGGCGAGTACTAAAGAAATCGGAAGTGTCTAACATTGTAAAGGAAGAGTTTACAAAATTGAAATCCGCTGGCTATCGTCGAATATGGCACCACGCCACCGACAACGTAGCAGGACTGACAGAAAAGTCCGTCAGGACGGAACTGAACACTAACTCAGACTTTGCAATTCATAGAGTTGGATTTACAAACAAGGGAGTACTAAAGCCAGTTTCCTCAACCTGTGTGAATGCGCATCAGCAACTTGACCTCATTGATTTCTCTAAACAACCAGTTACCTGGAAGAAAAAGATTTATCGATATATGCTATCAGTTATCGACATTTTTAGCCGATTTATATGGTTAAAGCCAATACAGAGAAAAACAAGTAGACATGTTGCGGGATCCTTGTCTCGTATATACACTGAACACGGCCCCCCTCAGAGGATACAGACTGACCAGGGGCCTGAGTTCAAAGGTCATGTCATCAAATTATGCGAAAATTTGAAAATCAATGTGCGAAGGGGCAGACCATATAGGCCACAAACTCAAGGAAAGGTGGAAAGATCGCATAGGTCCCTCAGGCGAAAAATTCGCTTCGATTTCCTGTCACTCGGGTATCAGGGCGTCAACTGGGCGCAGAGAGCACAAAGATACGCTAACATTTTGAATAATGAAAAAAGAGAAATTTTGGGATGGCATTCATCCTTTGAAGTTTATTTTGGAAT
The DNA here is from genome assembly GCA_936450465.1 of Gibbula magus. Taxonomy (NCBI): domain Eukaryota; kingdom Metazoa; phylum Mollusca; class Gastropoda; order Trochida; family Trochidae; genus Gibbula; species Gibbula magus. The sequence goes on from OW388302.1 coordinate 7,245,392, forward strand.
AAAAAATAAACTTTACAACAAAAGTAAAGAGAAATCAACCTTAAAAACAAAAACGAAAAGAAACAGTGTTTTCAAACGAAATCAAACAAAGAAATCTCTCAAGTTAGCAAAGAAAATACGTGACAAAGCAAGATCAGTAACGAAGACAGTTAATGATAGACGTGTAGAAAAAAGTAGAAGTTCCGCAAACGCAGTTGGCTTCATGATAGGCGAAGAGGTTTTCATAAAATATCTCTACGCAAAAGGAAAACTTGCACGAAAACCCTACATCTTACGAGGAACGGTGCTAGCTCAAAATCCAAAATGTTCCATGTATGAAGTTGAGTTTAAACATCCAATCCAAAATAAAATTCTTCAACAATGGGTTTCAATGGAAAATATTGCATCGGCTCCCCAAAAATATAGCATTTCACCAAAAAAGGGTGTTCACGAAACAGCATTTGAAGGATACAAAATCGATTTTAATCCTAATGGAGACGGCAACTGCCAATTTGCTGCACTCTGTTACGCTTTGATGAAGATAGGTATATTTAGGTCAGCCAAGACACTACGTCGTGAGATAGTGAACTATCTTACATCTTATCCAGATGACCCTCATGGATTTCCATTGGAACTTTATGCCGGTGTTAACTGGGAACATTATATTACGTCAATGTTCGAAGAGAGTACTTTTGGGGATCATTTAACATTACAGGCGGCAGCAAATATCTTTAATGTTAATATAATAGTTCATTCTACTGCCGGAGGTGGAACAACGACAGTATTAACACCTGTAGAGAGTGTTGCTATTCTCAACATAGATCTTGGTCACTTTGATGAACAAAATGGTGAACACTACGTCTCTCTTGAAACAACAAATGAACAAAACGATCACCAAAGTGTGTCATCCACTGATTTAGGTGACTGGCGAGAACCAGAGTCAAATTTGCCAGATAGTGACAATAAGTACAATACGCATAAGAATGAAAGAGATACTGAAAGTGATTTTAACACAAAAGGGCCTTTTTCATTTAGCGACATTAGGGCGAACAATAACGACAGTGATACTGAATTTGAAAATATTTTTGACACAGAGAGCCCAGCAAGTGATTATGTTGAACAATGCGACATTAACTTGAACAACGAAGATTATCCTTCAAATGAACAATTTGAAATGTCATCTTCAGCGAATAATACCAAACTGAATACTGAAAGTCAAGGGACTTTAGAATTTGGAAGTGAACAATTTCAATTTCAAAAGAATCCATTTTCACTTATTGACAAGGATATTTCCATGCTTCATAATGATGATTTAAATTCCTCCGATATCGGGGATTTGTGGGGGGGATTTCAAATTCAGTGTTCAGACACGAATGATACGAATGAAAAACATGCAACACAGCCTTCAGTTGTTAATGACGTTTCTAATGCAACTGTAATGAATGACCAAATTACGATTACTGATCTACCCCCTGAACTACTTTTACGCATCATGAAAATGACATTGAAATCTTCTCCAACCATGCAGGCTATGCTCGCAAACCTATTATCACGACATTTCGGCCACGAATATATTGCTCCATTTCAGGAAGTCTACCAAGAGTAGTAAGTGTCAGAAAACTTATCAAAATGTATGGGAAAGGGAGCAGTGTTGCTTTGGTGTTAAAGGAAATGTTGGGAAAACAATGGGTCAATGCCTGGTTAGTTGTACAGGCTGAGAATTTTGGTTGGTACACGATCACTTACCTGTTTTGGAAGAAGCGTGATTAGATCTATAGTAAAGATTATGCATTTCATGTTATACGCATAGCCAATTAATCGTTATATGTGAATAACCTTCAAATAATGTCGGTTGATTTTTATCATTTATCTCATAGTAAATCGTTATTTGATGATCATCCATCTTTTCGTTTTAAATTTGTTTTATACAAATGGGTATTTGACCTCTTCATTGACGTGTTTTATCTATTGCAGTGATTGTGCTAAAAAGTAAACATTTTTATTTATATATATATATATATATATATATATATATATATATATATATATATATATATATATATATATATATATATATATATATATCTTTCCCAGTTATATGGTTATAATCCCAGTTATAATGACTTAACAAGCATCAGACATTTTTTTAGTTCATTGTTTTAAGAAGATTGTCAAGGTTGGCAAAAATTGCCAAGATTATTAGTTATCTCTTCGAAGTTGTAATTATTTTAGTAATTGGTTTCGATGTTCAATAAATGTTTACAGGAAGTATGGTAGTTCCGTTTTGCAAATTGCAATGTCACAATTTCAATATGGTTTCGCATACGCATTGTTATATTTGGGTAAATATTATGTTAGAGTACATATTCTTTTACGTTTTGGGACAATGGTGTTGAAGCAGTATCCTCAAAATCAGATACTGGCTATAAAAAAATGTATCCAACGCACACCAATCCCTCGAAATAAACGGTGTAAATTGGAGCTATTTAACTGTCAGTATACCTTTGTTTAATGTAGCAAGGTTCCCAAAGTTAAATGCATTCAATTTAGAATCAAAACCCGTTCGGATAGTGAACGGATGTTACATTGTTAAATTTCGGATCCAATAATTTGCATCAGTTCATAGTATTCTTTTGAGGAATTCTAATCCATACAAATCCCAAACATAATGCTTTTAATTTGTTTACTATATAAATAGTAATGTTTTCCAATGTATGTATGTTCGTGGGAGCTCTGACATTTTAATTATTCAACTTAGTTTTGAACTTTGAAATGTATTGACTGATGGTTGTTGAGTGGCCGAGTAGATAAGATACGACTGCTTGCTGACTCTGAGGTTGTGGGTCTAAGATATTTATCCCGAAAATACAATGATTCTACTTTTTCCAAAAACGTGATTTATTATCATTTATAATATCGAAAAACCTGTATTGATCAAATATGTTGAATTCATGTTCTGTATGTGTTGATTTCTTTGTTCAAAAAAGTTGCGAAATGTTTGTATTCTCAATGGTTTAACCAGTTTTTCAGCAGATTTGTATTCCTGTTACACTAATATGCATAGTATTGCATACATTAATTGATATTACTTTTGATACAGGCCTTTGTCATAGACAAGTGTTTTTTTTCTTGTAATCTAAGTTTTAATGCAAATATGCTTTGATATCAGAAACATTCAACAAAATAGTGAGTTGGGTGTGTTTCGTTGTTATTATTTGTATTACCATGGTGCAATCGTTCTGCATTTCTTTTCAGCTTCCTAGTTTTTAAAAAATATTTCTGTGTAATAAATGGTTAAATAGATGTGTATGGTTGCTTTTAATTGCAGTTCTAAAGTTATGAACAGAATGGTGATATAATTTCCCAGGATATCTGATATCAACTCATCATTAAATGTTATTAGCACTAAATACTGTATGCAGATTTTCATCTTTATTGCTTGCTCAGGACTCTCAATCAGGTCACCACAACATGTATTTACTTATCCTTAGTCCCATAGTAGAACCACTCGCCAGAAAGTTAAACCACGAACCTAATACAACTGTACCTTATAGAAACCAAAACATTTTCAAGAAGAATATTACCAACGAATTGCTACTAGTAATTGATATCTTCAATATGATTCCTAATACATGTATAAACATAAATTGAAAAGTCACAAAGTGTAAATTAATCCTTTGCTTTTATCATCACTGCAAGGCTCGCTGAACAGTAAAAAGTGAGTGAAGCGCTGGAACAGATAGTTGCTTATGTCAATTGGACATATATCAAGATTTACACAAGAATTTTACAAAGAATTCTACAAGATGTTCGAGATTTATATGCAGCAGACGCATAAGATTGGTACCACTAATAGTACTGTATTATTAAGTAGTAAATACTTACGAATTCGTTTCAGAAGTAACAAATGCTATATTAGTTTATGAAAGCGAAGAGTAGTCCTAACAAGAGCACATACGAAAGTAAGACATACAAGGGTGACTAACGAGAGTAGCACCGACACTTGTAGCAGATACAAGAGTACCAAAAAGAAGTATATAGAAAAGTAGTACATATTTAGAGAATAATCAACGAGGTAAGAGTCATTACGGGAAATATCCACGAGTCTAAACAATGTTCAGCCACTAGCTTTAGCGAGTGGCTCTGAACATTGTTTTGACGAGTGGATATTTCGCGTAATCACTCGTACCGAGTTGGTTATTCTATATATTACCCATTATGTAATTAAATTGATCAATTACGCTTGATAATTACATCTTTTTATGTTGGGCGGCCGCTGTGAAGGACCCGCCGCAACAGTAACAATGTGACGTCATAAGTGAACTCGTCACGTCAGATCATAGTCATTCTTTCTCCAGGTAACCGACCAATCAACGTTGAGAATCACTTGAGAGCACATGTGCGAATATCACAAAAATAATCACCCGTGTCTCCTTGCCCTTTTTACATATTAATGTCAGTGGAAGGTCGCCCTGAACAACACGTCGCCACAGTAACATTGTGACGTCATAAGAGAATTCGTCACGTCAGACCATTGTTTCATGACGTCATAGTCATTCTTTCTACGGATAACCGACCAATCAACATTGAGAATCACTTGAAAGCACATGTGCAAATATAAAAAAAATAATCACCCGTGTCTCCTCACCCGTATGGGTAATATTATAGAGTTCCACCATTTCTGACGTTTTTTTTCTCGAAATTTTATAAATTTACCTATTGTTAGAAAATAATTACATAGTATGTGTTTAGTTTGCAATAAGGGTTAAATAGTTTTGCTGCAGCATGCTCTATACATCCGAAGATCATACTATCATACTCCTCTTAACAATGTGCACCTGTTCACAACACGCCAAAGTAATGACGTTGCAGATGTCGACATGGTGATAAAAAGATTGCACAAATAAAATCAACCGACAGTAGCAGTGTTTTTGGGCGTGGTTCGGGGTTGCGGGTGTGTGAGGGTGGGGCAGTAATTTATGGCCAATTGATTGTCTTATCAATTATCGTTTCAATATAACATTACTAAGACCATCATAAATTATATGTTATCAGATTATTCATCTCTAAGATTCATGTAGGCGTTTCTTTTGGCCGGTTGCGTACAAAGGCAGATTTGCACATGGTATTGATAGCATGTTCTCACGTGCTGTTATATTCAAAATATTATTGTCAGAGTTGCGAGCAGAACAAATTCATGACACACAAAATTCGAAAATTTGTATAAATTATGCAAATAAGACAAACCGAAACAAACAAACAGCACATCTGCAAATCATAGTGATTAAATTTGTAAAGTTTAGAAACATATCATCAATTAGTATCAGAGCTGTTAGTGAAACAAAATCAGACGGACGAATTGTCAGACGGACATTTTGATTGGTGAATTTTACTTTCATCAACATCAACTTCTATAAAAGAAAATATTACAATTTACCGCACATCGTATTACAATTTACCGCACCTTTCATCGAAACATTTTACCGCACCCCCTATTACAATTTACCGCAGTAAACTTTATTACATGTTACCGCGTTTTTATAACAATTTACCGCAGTATTACATCTTACCGCGTTTTATTACAATTTATCGCAGTTATTACATCTTACCGCGTTTATTACAACTTATGTCATAACACGCGCGCTAGCCATTGTTCGCACTGTCAGCATTCAACATGCTACACGTTCGGTTTCAATTTTAAATTTACTCGCTATCAATCCAGTATAACATGTCTCTGATTTTCATACACAGTAGGTTTATCTCCTAATTGACAATCAAAGTGACGTTTAAAATCACGAGCATGTTTTATTGTCTCATAAATCATGCTGTCCGGTCCATTGTGTTTTATTGCCATAGGTATCTTATATATCAGATTGTTATTCGCCCATGTAAGATTCTGCAGTCTAATGTTTATACAGCAATATTAAATAAGTGCAATGCCGCCGCATGTATGATGTCACAATAGTTTGCGGCTATGATGTCACAATGGCAGTAACGTCGTCACAATGGTTTTGGATTTGCGGGAATCATAGTTTCACTGGATTATAGGTGAGCGAGTACTATAGAGACAGAATATTAAATTTCTTTCTATGTAATACCACTTTTATTAAACTTTATTATTTCGCTCGTTTTATACAAAAACATTCTCTCGTTTATTAAAAATGATACCAATAGAAGTTCAATATCCTTTGTATATGAACGTCATTTAAAGGAATCAGCCTTCATATATTAAAGGGGCTGTTTATTTTTTTCAAATTTCCCTTTTATAATGATAAAGTTTAAGTCACTTATATTTACTTTAGAGGGTATAACATCATATTACACAAACCAATTATCCGTAGTAGCCATAACGGTGTTGCACATAAAGCAAAAATGACATGGCAGACATTTTAATGTGAACACATTTTATTATTTTGAATTACAAAAACGATTCCCATGACTTTACCAAAACATATATACTCATTTTTAACTTGATTTTTCCGAGGAGGGAAAGGTGTTTTGCTATTAGCAACGTTATTGACCAAATACATTTCATCAACTTATTTGAGCGCAATAAAAGTGCTACTGTCCCTTTAAAATGAAATACCAGATAAAGAAACTTTGCACTTATTCTTAAATGGCTTCACGGCCAGTGTTCGGGTGTCATTTTATCTAACTTTTTGTGGCATTGGTCTACACAATATGTCATAAAGATAGGACATCAAAATTTTGTTTTCAATGGTAAGCAGTTAATTTTGATAATGACTTTTTATACCTTAGTCTCACTTTCTTGTAAACATCGATTTTTATACAGTGATTATTGAGTAGTTAATTGTCCTTAAGTTGAAGTTTTGACCATTCCGCTAAAATTGCCTCATTTTGATAATCCAATGTGTAAAATCCTGTGATTTATATTGCAAATGATTAGGTCAAAATCAACCTTCTATAGATACATTATGCATATATATTACAAGGCAAAGATTTATTTTTTGTGAAAAAAGTACATGATTAAAATCTGTAACGTCAAGGCTCAAGAACCAAGCTGAAGTTAGATCAAATGTATCTGGAGATTGTATTGCAATGACTTGAGATAGAACCGAATGCCAAGAGACAATGGTTCTAAGTAGTAACAACTGGACAAGAGGAAGGACGGGCAAGGGAAAATATGCATATTCATTGCTTGGGTGAAAGACACACTGGGGATATACAAATCAAATGTACAACCTTCTAGGGAACATAAGCAGATAACAGTGGCGACCATTTTGAATTTGGCGGCCATCTTCGATCGAAATTGACTTGGCCCTCAGACCAAATTAAATCTAAATACCATTAGCTATCTTTGTGCAAAGTTTGGTACTTTTCACCCAAAGGGCACAATCATTTCACCATTCTGCCTAACTACTACGTCGCACTCCTGCAATAAAAAAAAGTTTTATATCCATAGAACTAGTTCTCCTTCATCTAACCAACTTCTAAATGCCAAGCTTCACGTTTTAAACAACTGTTATAACAATTCCTCTATAACAATAACTACTATAAACTACTGTCGGGGATGCAAGTAAAATACATTTACGATAATTTATATATTAAAGATAAGATTAATCTTGTATTGGAACATCCAGTCACCAATTTTGCATTATCCAAACACTAATTATTATATCAATTCGAACTCTTGAAATTGGTCTCCAATTAGATCTTAAGATGACACACTCACTGTTAGATTGTTGACAGCAGTGAAGGGGTGCATCCAAAATCTACATTTAATATTTTCTTAATCCTTTGATTTGTTTACAATTTCGGCTGCTCTCTCAATACGATACACTCTTTTATACAAGACATCTTACGATTTGGATGGATAACATTTACGAATAGCCTTTTTCAAACAATTGTCCTTCCTCTTAGAAATATCCTGAGTTGAGTCAATTTTAAATAAGCGTTTTCACAATATACTCTCCGTGTAAATTTATTCAGGTAGACTTAACAGTATTGGCGACAATACACATCCGTAAGTATTTTTAAATTGCCCCCTTGCAATACACACATATCCCAGTATATCCAGGCTTGCATATTCTATTTAACTCGTTAAGAGCGCGACTTGGCTCCTCACAGGATGACTAGTGATGGCAATAATTAGATACTACAATACTGTACTGTATTAACTGCTACGACTTCAGGTTAATATAGAATTGAATTGAATTGACTCATTTCAAATATCCAATCACAAATTACATTAATTATGGCATACCGAGACATCAAAATCCATGTCCAATAACTCTCCATTTTTCAAATTGTATTTAAAGAATATGATAATCAAGAATTCCGTTGATTCTTACATTTTACAATACATCTACTTTAGAGAGAGAGAGAGAGAGAGAGAGAGAGAGAGAGAGAGAGAGAGAGAGAGAGAGAGAGAGAGAGAGAGAGAGAGAGAGAGAGAGAGAGAGAGAGAGAGAGAGAGAGAGAGAGAGAGAGAGAGAGAGAGAGAGAGAGAGGGGTTTATGTTTATCAGAGAGAGAACCTGTTGGAACCTTTATGCCAAAATATCCATTTTGAAATGTTAACGATCAATTATTCAAATTCCAAATTGATTCCAAATATTTTGCTAACAAATGAGCTTTTGTTCCTTTTATAACTTTTTAATAACTTCTAATAAGTTTAAAGAGAGTCTACTTTACAATTATAAAGCCATCTGAATTTCTAATCCAATCCAAATTAACAATTTCAACCTTAGGATAAAGAAACAATTCAATTTGAGAGCTATAGAAGGAAAGTTAAACCACAATGAGATATTCAATAGAATATATTTCTTTTAAATAACTCATATAAATGTCGATATCTGGTAAACTACTCAAAGCGATCATGGGTTGTGGTTAAAAATAGTTGTATTGAGCTCGATAATGTTATCACTTGGATCGTAGACAAGTCCACAAGAGCACTGCTTACATTTACAGACAGAACTACCTCTTTAAGAAGACTAAGGCGTCAGAATGAAGTTTGCAGTTATGCTGTGTGTTGTAATGGCCCAGACAGGAACATCATCTTTAACGGGAAGCGGGCCAAGGTCCACATTGAAGATCAGATGTGCAGTTGGGTGTAGTGCTGACTGTACACTTGATAGCGCTCTGTCAGAGGAGTTGGAGAGAAGGGGTAAGAGCCATGCTAAGGCTCTAAAACAAAAATCCTCATTCCTCATTATTAGTAGGGGACAACATGATAACCCGACGAGGGTCGTGATCCTAGGTTCCTTGACTTCTAACACTACGAAGAGGATTGGAATCAACATTTCTGATTTTTTTCGAGCCTTCGACTTTGACAGAGATACCAATACATTGTTCTGGGCGACAGATTCATACATCAAAAAACAAACTTTCGGAAAAATGGAGGCAAAGCTCTTACACAAAACACGGGACACGACTACATTAAAAATATACAAAGATAAACTGTATTATACGTCTGTGATTGGAAAAGGCAAAAGCAAACGTGATACCATAGAGACACTGTCAAAAGAAAATGATGGCAAAGAACATATTTGGTACCGATGTCCCAAACATCGAAAAACAATTGGCGATATAAATTTTGACGGGGATCTCATGTGTTGGATCGAGAGAACTAACAAACAATCAAACATCCTTTGTGTTCAACTGCCCTCGAAGGACACAACAGTGCTAAAAGCATTTAAAGGTTATATGGTGCGTTTGTCTGTTTTCCGATTTCCAAATACAACCCTATTAACATGGAGCTCTTTTAATAGCGGAACATGGCTGCATGTAAGCTTTCTTGATAAAATGAATGGCAAGGAAATATGTAAAGGAAGTATGAGTATGAAACGAAATTATATCCAATCACTAGTTTCGCAAAATTTTGATGTTTATTATTCATATCATTCAAATATAGTAGAAACAGTTGAAATCAACAAAAACTGTAATTTTGGGAAACAAATTATTTTCCGTAAATATCCAGTGCCATTTATTAATAAGCACGTTTATCTTGATTTTATTGTTTTTTGAGTCCGCTGACTTTCTACGTTGGTGTTTGTTCTTGTCAACTACCAACACCCTGTCTCAGGGTAAAACGTATAGGCCCGCTCCACTTATATGCTCTGGATGCAAACCCCACCTAAACCTTGGCGACCATTGACCGCACTTAAAAGACGAGTTGGCAATTTCGAGATGGATCACAGCGGAAATTATACAGATTCCCGAAAAGATACATCAAAAGTTTACCGCTCCTATTTTGATGAATGAAAATATCATTGTAGGATAAAATGTGTATGATCTGTTGTGATAAAATGAAACAGATAGCTAACTTGGACTTGGACATGATAACCATTGCCGATCGCTTGAGGAAGAGCAAAAGCCAACTGCAGTTAAAAAGGCTATCTGTGGTTGGCTGGAATTTTACTGCAATTCATGGCGATAAAATGGTTTGATTGGCTGGATAATATGTCACAGCGTAAAGGTCTTATTGGGGTTTGCACACATGGTATCAACATGGAGCGGATTGTATACGTTTTACCCTAAGAACAGGATGAACTACCAAATGAATGAATACTTCGTCAAGTCTTTGAAGGGCATTTAGAAGTGAAATGTATAAAAAGTAAAATATTTTCTGATATTAACAATTACAACATTATGCTGTGGTGAAAGATGAAATGTCTTTGTCTTACTTAAAAATCATTAGTATTGATATTTCATTGTATCAATAAAGTCTAATTTATGTTATTCGGTATTTGTCAGTTTTCAATGAAGTACTGTATAATGAAATACATTCATTTACACAAGATGCCAAAACGTCAGTTATACCAGATTATTACTCGCCCGTGTAAGATACTGCAGTTTAATATTTATGCGGCAATATTGAACTAGTGAACCACCGCACGTATGATGTCACAATAGTTTGCGACCATGATGTCACAATAGGAGTAACATCGTCACAATGGTATCGGACTTCATAGTTTCAGAGCCTTGTCGGCTATTTCGCTGGATTATAGGTGGGCGAGTAATAGACAGAATACTAAATTTCCTTTTATTTAAAGGTTACATGTCGGAACCATGGTCACTTTCGTGATTAGTTGAAAAGCGGTTTCAATTTGACCACTACTCGACTTTAAATTATTTAAATAAATAACCTTGGTGTATTGTTTAATCAAATAAATTGAAATATGAAATAAGAATTATTAAAAATATTCAAAATGAAATTGAAAATAATGAATGTAATTCGGTATTAATTTCTTTTGTTGCAATATAACCTGTATTAGTTAAGCAAATTTTAGATATCATTCTAACCATGTGTTGTGTGATTTTGTCACTTAATTTTGTCATCTTACGTGCATCGATGTATTTAATGGACCAATATTTCTGAGCACAAATTGTAAGAACTTTTCTTGTGGTAAATAAACAATTAAAACGCCAATTTGATTTCTGTGACCCTTATATGAAAGCCACGCATTAGCCGGATCTACATTTCTTATCCTTCCAGCCGATGAGTTTGTACACAGCAGCTTATGCCCGTGTCCTGGACAGAGGCGATTATAGGATTTATGGATGTGGTTTTGTGGACATTATTAGTGGCCACAGAATCTACAATGTGTAATCGACATTGACCGGGAAATAGGTACATAACTTGTCTTGAAACATGAGATAATAACAATGTCATATACTTTGAACTGAGGGGCGGGATAGCGCAGTGGTTAGTGCCTTGGGCTTTGGATCAAGAGGTCCGGGATTCGAATCCCGTCAGGGGCACTTTGTCTGCAGTAGAGAACTGTTCTACATGCAGTAAGGTTTGGGTGCAATGCTACATTAAGTTTCAGCGTAGTACCACCCATGGTTCGCTAGTTTCAGCCGTTGCTCGCAGGTTTCATCGCAATGCATAGCTACATTGCATTGCGGGCTTTCTCCCTGCAGTAATACTAGCTGCCGCGATGAAAGTGAAATACTCTTGAAAGCGGCATTAAGCCCCAACTCACCTTACCTCACCCAACCTTACTCTGAACTGAAGATAAAATAATATATCATTTTACAGACAACTGAGCGTGAACAACACACTTTCATTATACAGTGAGACCTCGTTTATCCGCACAATTCGGTTACAAGTTGTGGGTTAAGTGAATCATAATTTGCATACACATGCATAGAGAAGATTTGAAATAGTATTGTGCTGATGGCCAGGTTTCCGGACATACATTGTCCGGTTAAACAAGGTATGTCTGTAATCCATTAAACTACTGGTATGCCAGGTATTCTATTTGATTTTTGAAGTCACTTAATCATGTACTTCAACTTGTGATCATCAATTTAAGAAAGGTCGACTACTCCTGATGGCCTTTCTAGAAGCAGAAAGCAGACGTTGGAGTTAGATGCCGCACTAGCACTGGAAGATAAGCTGAGTCGAGAAGGATGGGGAAGAGATAGTGGTTATAGCCAACTTACTGGTTGGATTTTGCACTTGTATTGTTGCGTTACACCTGAACCATACACTGCACGTGTATTGCAGGGTCACATCTGAATCATACAATGCACATGCATGGTAGGGTTACATATAAATCATACAATGCACGTGTAGTGTAGGGTTACCCCTGAATCATACAATGCACTGTTTTGTACGGTTACAATTGAAACATATAACTGCACGCATATTGTAGGGTTAACCTGACTCATACAGTGCATGTGTATTGCAGGGTAAATATGAATCATGCACTGGGAGTGTTTTGTACGGTTACAAGTAGTAGAAAACAAAATAAAAACTCAAGTAATAAATGACACATATTTGATTTATAAATAGTTAAAGACAACTAATGGGGGGAAGTTTGTGTTTAACAACAATATTTTTAGTGCGAAATCGCTGCTGTTGTCAACAATGGATTTTTCGAATGTAATTCACCGCTCGCGCGCTAGCCATTATACGCACTGTAAGCATTCGACATGCTACACGTTCGGTTTCAATTTTAAATTTACTCGCTATCAATCCAGTATAACATGTCTCTGATTTTCATACACAGTAGGTTTATCTCCTAATTGACAATCAAAGTGACGTTTAAAATCACGAGCATGTTTTATTGTCTCATAAATCACGCTGTCCGGTCCATTGTGTTTTATTGCCATAGGTATCTTATATATCAGATTGTTATTCGCCGATGTACGATTCTGCAGTCGAATGTTTATACAGCAATATTAAACTAGTGCAATGCCGCCGCATGTATGATGTCACAATAGTTTGCGGCTATGATGTCACAATGGGAGTAACGTCGTCACAATGGTATCGGATTTGCGGGAATCATAGTTTCACTGGATTATAGGTGAGCGAGTACTATAGAGACAGAATATTAAATTTCTTTCTATGTAATACCACTTTTATTAAACTTTATTATTTCGCTCGTTTTATACAAAAACATTATCTCGTTTATTAAAAATGATACCAATAGAAGTTCAATATCCTTTGTATATGAACGTCATTTAAAGGAATCAGCCTTCATATATTAAAGGGGCTGTTTATTTTTTTCAAATTTCCCTTTTATAATGATAAAGTTTAAGTCATTTATATTTACTTTAGAGGGTATAACATCTTACTACACAAACCAATTATCCGTAGTAGCCATAACGGTGTTGCACATACAGCAAAAATGACATGGCAGACATTTTAATGTGAACACATTTTATTATTTTGAATTACAAAAACGATTCCCATGACTTTACCAAAACATATGTACTCATTTTTAACTTGATTTTTCCAAGGAGGGAAAGGTGTTTTGCTATTAACAACGTTATTGACCAAATACATTTCATCAACTTATTTGAGCGAAATAAAAGTGCTACTGTCCCTTTAAAATGAAATACCAGAAAAAAGAAACTTTGCACTTATTCTCAAGTGGCTTCACGGCCAGTGTTCGGATGTCATTTTATCTAACTTTTTGTGGCATTGGTCTACACAATATGTCATAAAGATAGGACATCAAAATTTTGTTTTCAATGGTAAGCAGTTAATTTTGATAATGATTTTTTATACCTTAGTCTCACTTTCTTGTAAACATCGATTTTTATACAGTGATTATTGAGTAGTTAATTGTCCTTAAGTTGAAGTTTTGACCATTCCGCTAAAATTGCCTCATTTTGATAATCCAATGTGTAAAATCCTGTGATTTATATTGCAAATGATTAGGTCAAAATCAACCTTCTATAGATACATTATGCATATATTACAAGGCAAAGATTTATTTTTGTGAAAAAAGTACATGATTAAAATCTGTAACGTCAAGGCTCAAGAACCAAGCTGAAGTTAGATCAAATGTATCTGGAGATTGTATTGCAATGACTTGAGATAGAACCGGATGCCAAGAGACAATGGTTCTAAGTAGTAACAACTGGACAAGATGAAGGACGGGCAAGGGAAAATATGCATATTCATTGCTTGGGTGAAAGACACACTGGGGATATACCAATCAAATGTACAAGCTTATAGGGAACATAAGCAGATAACAGTGGCGACCATTTTGAATTTGGCGGCCATCTTGGATCGAAATTGACTTGGCCCAGAGACCAAATTAAATCTAAATACCACTAGCTATCTTTGTGCAAAGTTTGGTACTTTTCACCCAAAGGGCACAATCATTTCACCATTCTGCCTGACTACTACGTCGCACTCCTGCAATAAAAAAACGTTTATAGAACTAGTTCTCCTTCATCTAACCAACTTCTAAATGCCAAGCTTCACGTTTTAAACAACTGTTATAACAATTCCTCTATAACAATAACTTCTATAAACTACTGTCGGGGATGCAAGTAAAATACATTTACGATAATTTATATATTAAAGATAAGATTAATCTTGTATTGGAACATCCAGTCACCAATTTTGCATTATCCAAACACTAATTATTATATCAATTCGAACTCTTGAAATTGGTCTCCAATTTAGATCTTCAGATGACGCACTCACTGTTAGATTGTTGACAGCAGTGAAGGGGTGCATCCAAAATCTACATTTAATATTTTCTTAATCCTTTGATTTGTTTACAATTTCGGCTGCTCTCTCAATACGATACACTCTTTTATACAAGACATCTTACGATTTGGATGGATAACATTTACGAATAACCTTTTTCACACAATTGTCCTTCCTCTTAGAAATATCCTGAGTTGAGTCAATTTTAAATAAGCGTTTTCACAATATACTCTCCGTGTAAATTTATTCAGGTAGACTTAAAAGTATTGGCGACAATACACATCCGTAAGTATTTTTAAATTGCCCCCTTGCAATACACACATGTCCCAGTATATCCAGGCTTGCATATTATATTTAACTCGTTAAGAGCGCGACTTGGCTCCTCACAGGATGACTAGTGATGGCAATAATTAGATACTACAATACTGCACTGTATACACCGCTACGACTTCAGGTTAATATAGAATTGAATAGAATTGACTCATTTCAAATATCCCATCACAAATTACATTAATTATGGCATACCGAGATATCAAAATCCATGTCCAATAACTCTCCATTTTCCAAATTGTGTTTAAAGAATATGATAATTAAGAATTCTTAAATTTTACAATACATCTACTTTAGAGAGAGAGAGAGAGAGAGAGAGAGAGAGAGAGAGAGAGAGAGAGAGATAGAGAGAGAGAGAGAGAGAGAGAGAGAGAGAGAGAGAGAGAGAGAGAGAGAGAGAGAGAGAGAGAGAGAGAGAGAGAGAGAGAGAGAGAGAGAGAGAGAGAGAATTGGTCGAATTAAGCGTTGGAACAATCAATTATTCAAAT
The DNA here is from genome assembly GCA_936450465.1 of Gibbula magus. Taxonomy (NCBI): domain Eukaryota; kingdom Metazoa; phylum Mollusca; class Gastropoda; order Trochida; family Trochidae; genus Gibbula; species Gibbula magus. The sequence goes on from OW388302.1 coordinate 7,261,108, forward strand.
TCCAAATTGATTCCAAATATTTTGCTAACAAATGAGCTTTTGTTCCTTTTATAACTTTTTAATAACTTCTAATAAGTTTAAAGAGAGTCTACTTTACAATTATAAAGCCATCTGAATTTCTAATCCAACCCAAATTAACAATTTCAACCTTAGGATAAAGAAACAATTCAATTTGAGAGCTATAGAAGGAAAGTTAAACCACAATGAGATATTCAATAGAATATATTTCTTTTAAATAACTCATATAAATGTCAATATCTGGTAAACTACTCAAAGCGATCTTAAGTTGTGGTTAAAAATAGTTGTATTGAGCTCGATAATGTTATCACTTGGATCGTAGACAAGGCCACAAGAGCTCTGCTTACATTTACAGACAGAACTACCTCTTTAAGAAGACTAAGGCGTCAGAATGAAGTTTGCAGTTATGCTGTGTGTTGTAATGGCCCAGACAGGAACATCATCTTTAACGGGAAACGGGCAAAGGTCCACATTGAAGATCAGATGTGCAGTTGGGTGTAGTGCTGACTGTACACTTGATAGCGCTCTGTCAGAGGAGTTGGAGAGAAGGGGTAAGAGCCATGCTAAGGCTCTAAAACAAAAATCCTCATTCCTCATTATTAGTAGGGGAAAAAATGATAACCCGACGAGGGTCGTGATCCTAGGTTCCTTGACTTCTAACACTACGAAGAGGATTGGAATCAACATTTCTGATTTTTTCGGGGCCTTCGACTTTGACAGAGATACCAATACATTGTTCTGGGCGACAGATTCATACATCAAAAAACAAACTTTCGGAAAAATGGAGGCAAAGCTCTTACACAAAACACGGGACACGACTACATTAAAAATATACAAAGATAAACTGTATTATACGTCTGTGATTGGAAAAGGCAAAAGCAAACGTGATACCATAGAGACACTGTCAAAAGAAAATAATGGCAAAGAACATATTTGGTACCGATGTCCCAAACATCGAAAAACAATTGGCGATATAAATTTTGACGGGGATCTCATGTGTTGGATTGAGAGAACTAACAAACAATCAAACATCCTTTGTGTTCAACTGCCCTCGAAGGACACAACAGTGCTAAAAGCATTTAAAGGTTATATGGTGCGTTTGTCTGTTTTCCGATTTCCAAATACAACCCTATTAACATGGAGCTCTTTTAATAGCGGAACATGGCTGCATGTAAGCTTTCTTGATAAAATGAATGGCAAGGAAATGTGTAAAGGAAGTATCAATATGAAACGAAATTATATCCAATCACTAGTTTCGCAAAATTTTGATGTTTATTATTCATATCATTCAAATATAGTAGAAACAGTTGAAATCAACAAAAACTGTAATTTTGGGAAACAAATTCTTTTCCGTAAATATCCAGTGCCATTTATTAATAAGCACGTTTATCTCGATTTTATTGTTTTTTGAGTCCGCTGACTTTCTACGTTGGTGTTTGTTCTTGTCAACTACCAACACCATGTTTCAGGGTAAAACCTATAGGCCCGCTCCACTTATATGCTCTGGATGCAAACCCCACCTAAACCTTGGCGACCATTGACCGCGCTTAAAAGACGAGTTGGCAAATTCGAGATGGATCACAGCGGAAATTATACAGATTCCCGAAAAGATACATCAAAAGTTTACCACTCCTATTTTGATGAATGAAAATATCATTGTAGGATAAAATGTGTATGATCTGTTGTGATAAAATGAAACAGATAGCTAACTTGGACTTGGACATGATAACCATTGCCGATCGCTTGAGGAAGGGTTTTATCGCCTATATAAAATAATGCATTTTTACTTGAAATTATAACAAATGCATATCAATATAAAATGTTCATGAATTGTGAATAGTGAAATAATAATGTAAACGATGGATGAAATATGATGGCATTATGTGAAATATTTATTAATATATATTGTGTGTGATTCAATGTTTTATAATAATATATGAATGTTAGTTTTCACTAGTCAGAAAAAGCTCTCCTCCCATGAAATGTACATTCTCTACATACCTCTACGATGACTCCAAAGTTACCTACGTGAAACAGTAGGGTAGGGGATAACCATATAAGAGTATCAGTCGGAAGACAAGAGAGCCAGAAATATACTCTTGGCGTCATCAGACAGGTAGACCAATGAAACAGTCTAGAATGCAATTTCCGAGTATAGTAGACTATATAAACGGGAGATCACCGATTTGCTATCAGTGCGGGCCTTTGTTTTGTATATGCCCCAGACTCACGCACCTATGTACGGAGATGATTCACAGTAAAGACTTGGATGTGAGAGAACCTCAGTGTTTTGTCTTCTATGAATAAACTCAATCGCCAGAGCTACATCCCCAGCTAACGGCAATAACAGCTAAAGGCAATAAAAGCTAAAGGCGATATGGTGTTCGAGATGCGGGATTCCACAAGATTCCTCAAATTGGATATGGATTCTCATTCAGGAACAGGAAATTGTGAGTACCGTTATTAGAAATATGGGGTACACGATTCTAGATGGCGCTCACATCAACACCCTTAAATGTGCCATCAAACATTTTAACACCTGAGGCCTCTAGCAACGAATTTCAGGAAATAGAAGATGAAAATGTTTTAAGAGAGTTTGAGTTAGAAGAAAATGATTTAAGAACGAGAAGTGCAATCTTTGATTCGAATTTAGAAGATGACCCTAGATATGATGAGCATTTAATACATAGATCGAGAACTTTCAGAATGCCTGATTTTGGTATGAATTTGGACGTTTTTAATGATAAGGACAATTTAGATGCTAGAGTTTGGGTACTACGTTTTAATGGTTATGCAAATCTAAAACTATGGACCGAGCAGGAGAAAATCTCTACTTTTCCTCTCTTTCTTAGAGGAGGAACAGCTGAGTGGTTCTACCACAATGATTTGAGTAGAGCCGCTCGCTTTAGCCAAGTAGAAGAAGCCTTCTTAGCGAGATATAGCCATGACAAGAATAGATTTACCTTGCTAGAAAAATTAAATCAGAGAAAATTAGCTGATGGCGAGGATGTTGAAAGGTACATTTCTGACATTCTCAGCTACGCAGCTAGCCTCAAATTCTCCGATGGAGACACCAGAGACGCGCTCATCAGAGGTCTCTGTGAATCCGTTAAGATATCGGTGCTTTTTAAAGAGCCAGATACCTTACGGGACACTCTAAAATACATACGCCTCGCCAGCGAACTGAGACCACGCAGGTCAGAAGATATGGCCAGTGCTATAACTCGTCTCACAGATAGAGTTGCTGACATGCAAGCCTCACTAGCCAGGTCAGTGAGTGCTATGCAGGTGCCGAGAAGCCCTGCATTCAGCCAAAATAGCGGAGCACCTCCGTCCAATGCCCAAAGACCCGCTCGGTCAAGGGAGCAGTTTAGACAGTGCTACAAGTGCGGGTATCAATATGATCCCATGCACAAATGTCCTGCAAAGAACGCAAGGTGCAATAATTGCGGGCGGATAGGTCACTTTCAACGTGTTTGTCGAAACCAGGGACAGTCAAATTACAATACCAATTACCGTAAATGACATGTTTGCCCCACCCAGAAATCAAAATTGTCAAAGAGATCTATCAAATTTTCCAAAACAGGTAACAGTGTTAAGCATAGTAAAAATTCTAAAATTTCGCAGATGGAACACAAGGCTAAGGAGTTTGATCAAAACCTTATTCAAATAACCGTTGGAAACAATGATTATGACGCGGTTCTCGACACAGGAGCTTCGGTTTCAGTCATATCTCAAAAGTTATTTGAAAAATGGAAGGATAGTAAGCATGTATTCCTTGAACAGTCTGGTATTACAGCAATAACAAGTGTGGATGGGAATAGACTTACCGTGCTTGGAAAAATAACCTTACCCTTTAAGGTAAACAATCTCCAAATGGCTCACACATTCTTTGTTATTTCAAAATTGTCAAATGACATTTACTTGGGACTGGATTGGCTTAAAGAGCAGAAAGCACATATTGATTTTGAAACTAACACGTTGTCAGTCCAGAATGGTTTGATTGAAATTCCTATAAAAGGTACTGATAAGGAAGTTTATGTCAGAGTTGTTAATAAATCAAAGATAACAATACCTGCCAGATCGGAAGCATATGTTTCAATAAAAATTTCACAGAAATATAATGATACTCAAGGCATTTGCGAACCAACTACACTTCTGTCAAAGAAATACAAAATTTGTGGTGCAAAATGTATTATACAGGTAAATCAGGGAGAGTCAGTCTACAGAGTTTTAAATCCAACAAATTCACAGGTAAACATCAAAAGAAATGTTCCAATTGCTTCTTATAGCGTGATAAATCAAAATCAGGTTATAGGGCAATTAACAGAAACAAATGAAGCTAAAACAACTGACAAAAGCAAACCACACAGCCAGGATTATGTAAGAATTGCTAAGGAAATGGGTTTTGATTTAAAGGATTCTGATTTAACAAATGAGCAAAAACAAACATTATTACAATTTCTCGGAATTCACAGAACAAATTTCGCTATGGATATGTCAGAATTAGGACTTTGCAAATCGAAAACACATACCATTGAGGTAGGAGACACAAAACCTATAACTCAAAGATTCTATAGAACTAACCCAACTAAAGATTTCGAGATGAAAAAGCAGCTAGATGAAATGTTGAAACATGGTATCATTTCGGAATCTCAAACTCCGTGGCTATCACCAGTTGTCTTAGTACAACAACCAAATAAGTCGCGTCTGGTCTGCGATATGAGACAGATAAATAAAGTGTCAAAAAGTTACAGTTATCCACTACCTCGCATGACAGATGTGATAGATTCCTTGGCTTCATCAAAATCTACCATTTTTTCTACCATTGATTTATATGCAGGATATCACCAGATAGCCATGGACCCACAAAGTAAGAAATACACGGGCATAACAACAAAATTTGGTAATTTTGAATTCAACCGCATGTGCTTTGGTTTGAAAAACGCCCCTCATACTTTCCAAGCTGCTATGACAGATATACTCAGAGATTTGAATTGGCGGTCAGTACTCATCTACATAGATGACATACTAATTCACAGTCCAGATTTTGAAACACACATGACGCATCTTTCTCAAGTATTTGACTGTCTAAGCAAAGCAAATTTAAAAGCAAAACCTTCAAAATGCCATTTTGCTAAAACCAAGATTAAATACTTAGGTTTTATCTTCTCAAAAGACGGAGTGGAAGTAGATCAAACAAAAACGGAAGTAGTGACAAATTTTCCAACCCCTAAAAACCAGAAGGAATTAAAATGTTTCACAGGACTAGGTACATACTACCGCCGGTACATCAAGGACTACGCAAAGCTAGCTTCACCCCTACATGAACTTCTGAAAAAGGATGTTAAGTTTGTCTGGACGGAGAAACAGGATAAGGCCTTCAACGAAATAAAACGCCGCCTTGTTTCGCCTCCAGTGTTAGCATATCCAGATTTCTCTAGACCGTTCATTCTCTACTGCGATGCTAGTGAAAAAAGCATTTCTTACATATTACACCAAACTAATTTCGTGAAAGAACCATTCGGGAAAGAACACGTCATAGAACACGTCATTGCGTACGGGGGACGCGCTTTACGCAAGTATGAGCTTAATTTTTCAACAACTGAAAAGGAATGTTTAGCCATGATTTTCGGAATAAAACACTTTAGTGTATATCTCTCAAACAACAAATTCACAGTGGTCACAGATCACAACGCTTTAAAATACTTACATGATAATACTAGTCGGAACTCGCGCCTAGCGAGGTGGTCCTTGTCAATCTCGAATTATGATTTTGATATCAAGTACAAAAAGGGTATCACACACGTAAATGCAGACTCGTTATCGCGAAGACCGTATCCATCCGATTTGACTGCCCAGCCTGAAGACTTATTTGAAAACGTTCTGTCTGTGCCGACCTCTCAGACTAATGAGAATACCAGAGAACCAGCAAGTTCTCAGGTTACCACTGACCCGGAAAATGATAAACAACCTCTCGACCAGAAAGAAAGCCCGATACCTAAGTTAGCAAGCATGGTATCCATTAAACCAGTCAATATCTCTAAACTTCAGAGTTCAGATGCTACTTTGGCTCCTCTTATCAAATATCTCCGTGAGGGAGAGATCCCATCTGATGATAAATCAGCACGTAAATTGATCTTAAAATGTCAAGATTACATAATCGAAGATGATGCAACACTTTGGCATTTTTACTATCCACGAGGGAATTTTCATCGCCGTGACCGCATGATAAAACAATTAGTAATTCCATTTCAACTTCAAGACGAGGTTTTGAGATCATTGCACGACGAGCTTGCACATCAGGGTCAGGAACGTGTCTATTTCGCAGCGCGGGAACGATTTTACTGGGATACAATGTACAATGACATCGCTTTTTACGTGAAATCATGTATTAAGTGTCAGACAGGCAAGCGCGACTTCCATGCAAAGAAAGCACATTTAATTCCTTTACCTATCGGATCATTGTTTTACCGGATTCATTGCGATATCTTAGGTCCATTACCAGAATCGAAAGAAGGTTTCAAATACCTCCTTGTTGTAGTATGTGCTTACAGTAAATGGGTCGAGGCTATCCCATTGAAAGACCAAACAGCTGTTGAAGTTGCGAAAGCTCTATACCGTACAGTCATAACTCGATACGGCACACCTGTACAGATTTTAACAGATCGCGGAACAAATTTCATGAGCCACCTATTTCAGGAAATGTGCAGACTCTTAAAGATCGAAAAATTGTCAACAAGTAGTTACCACCAACAGTGTAATTCACAGGTTGAGCGTTTCAATTCCTTCAAGCAATCTCTCAGAATGTATATTGATAAAGAACAAACAAATTGGCCAGATATCATGCCTGATATCCTCATGGCATTCCGCGGCTTCCCGTCAACCATGAGCACGCATTACTCCCCCTTCTTTCTGATGTTTGGCCAGGAGATGCGTTTACCGTGCGAAACTACACTGATACCAAATGAAACTTTGAATCAAAACGTCAGAGACAGGTTGCATGATTTAACACATGGTTTCGAAATAACTAGAACTCAAGTGAAGAAAAACATTGAACATGCTCAACAGCAGTATAAGAAATACTATGATAGAACAGCTAAGGAACCAGATTTTTCCATAGGACAGAAAGTGTGGCTACTTTGCTGTAAGACCCCAATAGGCAAGAACAGAAAGCTTATCTCGAAATACGTGGGACCGTATTACATTGTAGAAGAGTTGTCAAATTACAATTACAAGCTTAGAAATACCACTGACAATAAATTGTTAAAGGCCCCAGTACATGCAAACAGACTGAAAATGTTTTGGAGTCCAGAGGACCGTCCAACAAATGTACCAGATGACATAGATTTGTCTGATAATCTAAATCCAGAATTATTGCATGAAGATGATGATATCTCTGATGACACTGACACAGTCACGAGTGACAGACACTCACAGGTTGACACACATTCTGACGATGCTGAGAATAAGACTGACACCATGACGGGTGATACTGCTGCTGACACACAAATTGATGACGACGACACGACTTGTCAATCAAATGATGCAGAAGAAATTTACTATGTGGAAAAGATCTTAGCACACAAAAAGATAAATGGACAGTCATACTACAGAATAAAATGGCTAAATTATCCACTTAGAGAATCCACATGGGAAATAGAAACAAATATTCCAGATCATATAATACAGGAATATTTCGTTGCTAAAGACTTAAAAGCAAAAGGTCGCAGAAAGAAAACTAGAAAAAGACAAAATTAAAGTGTTCAAATAAAGGGATGACACACATATATTATGACCAAATAAGCGAAGAAAAAGCCATATAATAAAACATATATAAGTCACGAAATGTACGGTAATAATTATCCATGGAATCGCTAAAGCATACATGAAATGCAATATTATACGAATTTCATTTGTCATTAACATAATTTCAAAATTAAAATTGCGCGCAAACATTAGGAACGTAATATGTATTGACAATGTTTTTCCATAATAGACAGCGATTAATTTTACCGTGCATTACACATAGAAAAGTGACACCTGTCATTTTCTTTGTCAGGTATGAAGATGGCGATCGTGATGATGACGATGATGATGATGATGACAGCTACACAAGCAAATACAGTCTCACGCGTAAATTGGGGAACATTTTTCCTTCATGCAGGAAAATTAAGTGCAAGCAAATCGAATTGGGTGCACACCTTCCAAGTCCAGTTACCGACAGTTCATGATATCAATTTCTTTTCCCCACAAGGGTGTACAAGTAGCAATCAGACTACGTGTAATATGGTACAAACAGCAACGGAATACTTTAATACAATTCAGCAGGAAGTGGTACAACATTGGCAGAAAATTGAAAATGATATAAATTCTTTAATTCCCACATTACGAATTCAGAGTACAGACAGTAGACAAAGGAGAAATATTATTGCTGAAATTTCTAAAGGAATTTTTGGTCTGGCTACAGATCATGATGTGCGAGTTTTGGCTCATCACTTACAACAGATAGCTAAAATAACAGATAACATCACGCATAGTTTCGATGAGACACATGCCCTAATGACTTCCTTTATGACCAAAACTAATGAACGCATATCTAACGCTATAAACGGCATAACGGGTAACCATGCAGCTATTGTTCAAATTCAAACAACCCTACCTTTGTTTGAGAGCGCATCCATGTGGCTTACTAGGTATATGGCCAGACGAACGATGGACGTATCTAACCTTCAAGCATCGCTTGACCGGTTCCACATAGGCATTCAACAACTAATGGTAAACACATTATCACCGGACCTCATCCCAGTAGCGGATGTAGCAATTGCTCTGCGGCGAGTATCAAGACGTCTGCGTCAAAATTACCCAACGTTTCATATCGCCCAAACTTCAACTAGGTTTTACTATAATCAGCCAGTTATCGCGTACAGTAAACATGACATGCATATTTACGTAAGCATCGCGATACCAATAGTTAATAATGAACACCGAATGGACGTATATAAGGTTCAAACTTTCCCACTTCCTGTAAACCACACTTCAACGGACACAACTAAAGTTACCAACGTTCCGTCATATTTAGCAATTTCACCGTTACATGACAAATTTATTGAAATGACAGACTCAGATTTCACCTTATGTACAGGGCAGGGTACTAAACACTGCAAATATCTGACTAGCGTCCAGCTTTCTAAACAACCCACATGCAGTTTTTCTATGTTTATAAACGATTCTCCAGGTGTTAAACATAACTGTGTGTTTAGTTACTCAGTAAACGGTATAACCTCTTTCGTCACAGAAACGGAATCGGGAACACTCTTTATTAGTAATGCATCGACAATAATTACAACTTGCAACCAACACATTGAAAAACATGAAGGTTGTATTGTCTGTTATATAAACGTACCATGTCAATGCGGAGTTTTGATTGACAATTTCGAAGTTTCACCGCGAATAAGAGATTGTCATCAAAACAGGACAATTTCCAAAGCTTATCCGGCAAATTTGCAACTGCTATCACATTTCTTCTCGGATGAAAAATTAAGAAATATTTCAGGAAACAGTCAGCTTCAAGAAATATTAAAATTTCAAATTCCAGATATCACAATTAAGACACATGAATTTTCAAAAATCATGAAAAAGGACAAAGACATAAAGGTCAACTTAGGAATTATAGCTAAGAAAGCTAAATTAGCGGAAAACGTTTATCCTTCACTGGCCGATCAATTGTATTTTGACAACACAATAGACGAAGATGGTATTTTTTCGACTACAAAGATATTAGCTATAACTTCATTTGTCTTATCGGTTATGTCTATATCGATAGCGGCACTAATTTTCTTCAAAGTTAGGTCAATTGCTTTAACAATTGCCCTCTTAGCACATGCTCCGACGGCTAAAACACAACTAATATACGAGATACAAACACCACAAACAATTTAGAAATAATACTACTTTCGCTCCTAATACTTGTGATACTGATCATGATGTTAAGGTATTACTATCGCAAAATTAAACCAGTCACTACTCTGACAATGGAAATAGCAAATTACAATAGTTCGGTACGAATTCCCATCTACAACTTTAGATCTTGCCCCCATTACCTATCATTTACGGCTGATTCCGAAATTAAACATATTGAATTATTAAGAAATAGTATGTCAGCGTGTATGTATCTTGACTGGACAAATCCAAAAGTAAAACAAGGGAAAATTGTTCACAATGTGAATAATAACATTCACATTTCTCTTTACAAATATCTCTGTCTCAAGAAGTTACTTCTCACGCCGTATACGTATCATCTTTATTATCTCCATAGCGATATTGTATACCCAATAGACGTCGAAACAAACAAGCAAGCACAACCTCTACCATTAATAAGCCATAAATCAACACCACTGTATCCTGATCTAAATCAAGATAGTTATAAATAAGTATATGTCTCGATGCTCAACATAATATGGGAAATGATTCGAGAAAATGAAAATTAAAGCATTCATAATTTTGAATGATATGACTCAAGCTCTCTTCTATCTCATATTACTTATGATTATGGCCAAAGGTAGCTACGAACATTACTGGCGCAGGGACTATAGAACGTGTACACCCTAAGGACTATGGTACTCACAAGTGAATGGTCCAAATTGAAGAGACCATGATAGAAAGAAGAAACATTACAAGCTATGTTAGCGACGGATTCGCATTTGTGCAGCTGATGACATCGTGTGGAATACAAAAGTAGGACAATGCAACGAAAAGTGTCGAGTGTGTCAGACAGATGTCAAAGTCAACAAATGGATTAACTTGCAGATATGCAAGTGCTGTTTCTGTGGTGGAAGGCAAAACATATATGCAGTGAAAAACGAAGTCAATATAATGACTCCAGACTAACATTACTAGTTGTACAATACACAACTAGTGTTGTGCATGGAAACCGTATGTGTTGTGTGTAACAATATAATGGATTATTATCGTTGTGAATCACAACGTCTAAGGGAAAATCTTTGTCCCTACAGAATGAAACTGTTTCATGATGACAAGTTACCCCTTCATCATGCGAACGTTCATGATGACTGACTTCTGTTGCAGTGGATTGTTTTCATATCCGTGTTGTGAATATAGACATAGAGCAGCAGATCTTGCGTGCAGTGAGATGACAATTCATTATAATGTGTGGATACATATATACAAACTATAATGTGTTCTGTGACATTTATAATCTCGATTCACAGAAACGGACTTGCATGTGCATGTTGTATTTACTGATAAATCGGGAGATTTATCTCTTTTCACCGGGGGCATATCGCCTATATAAAATAATGCATTTTTACTTGAAATTATAACAAATGCATATCAATATAAAATGTTCATGAATTGTGAATAGTGAAATAATAATGTAAACGATGGATGAAATATGATGGCATTATGTGAAATATTTATTAATATATATTGTGTGTGATTCAATGTTTTATAATAATATATGAATGTTAGTTTTCACTAGTCAGAAAAAGCTCTCCTCCCATGAAAT